>CM054130.1:82108395-82720895 GCA_028751855.1 Ambrosia trifida
GAATGATCTGATCTTTACAAGCTCTAATCCAGTATCAATTATGCAAAACTCAACAACATAGTGACGGAGAAAGAACAAGTACCACTCTTGAAAAATTATAAATTTAATGAGAGCGAGAGAAGGCAGAGTATAATGAGTTCACCTTGAAGGAGTGCGGTATTTAAGGCCAGAAGGTTGGAGAAGGATTGAATGAGACGTCACTACCAGGAATATCCATTTTGTCCCCTATGCTTTTGACAATTCATGTCCATAGAGGTGAGAGTACGTTAGTGGACTCTGATTAGCCAAACTTCGCTTTCTGGATGTACTCGTTGTCTTGTCAATAACAACCGTTAGTGGAGGTTTAGGAGGATATAAATTCTTGGTGTCTGATTGGCTAAATGTCTAAATGTTATTGTCATGTGTACCTCGTGTCTCCTTTGCAATAACCGTGAAGAAACAAATAGTCTCGCTACCGGTTAGGGATGATAAGATTATGAGTATTCCACAGGATTGATCCTTCACTAGCAGCTTCAAATTATAAGACCTGCAAACAAAGATTTATGTGGATGTGGAGACGACTACACAAGGTAGTAATTTATAACAAAAACAGGGTGAATGGGGATACTATCTATGTTGATAGCTCTTTGGGTTAGTAAAAAGTGTCATTTCTATTAGGGATGTGATCCCTTATATAGAGGTGGACGTATGCCACCATTACCCAAAACCCTAATGGTAATGGGCCAGGCTCTATTTAGGGTTGTCTCCATCATCCTAAAGGTATATTAGTCAAGTAGTTAAGGATTGCTATAAATAAGGAATCATGGAACAATTACCGCCTTTACTGCCTTTGCGCGCGGATAATGCTCCATAATTGTTGGGAAGTTGTTATTGCTTTACTCGTGGGAGAAGTTTCCTTGGTTACGCGGAGAGCTCTTCCGCGGGATCTTGGTTCCGGGTTTCGGTGCAACCAAATAGTGGTTTAGTACCCAATCCCATCAAACCGCTAGTCGAGATCACTTGGTACAGTGATCCACAGAATGTGATTGGATACACGTTGTTTTCCTCTTGTACCAATTGTCTCCTCCGTGCTAGCATAATACCATGTGGTGATTAACGCCCACAGGTGGCTTATCATGGCCAGCTGATTGTCTTTTGGTTTGGTTATATGGGTTTTGCATTAGTCCATGGGGTTCTAAGACCATATCTCTTCATAGATGTATTTAAACTGTTGAGAAGTAGCTTTAAACAATTCTTATACGGTTTGGCTCCAAAACTAATTTGTTATTTTATTTATATTTTTTAAGGGACGTTTGGTAATCACACCCTTAGAGCATTCACAATAGCTTCCTCATCTTCTATCTACTCACAAGCAATCACATATTACACTAAAAATCATTACAATTTCTCTCTCCTCTACCCACAGGCACTTTCAACAAATATTAAAAAATACACACATAAAAACTGTTTTCCTAAAAATATTCCCAAATATCCTTAAATATACCAATAAACAGTATGTTCCTCATTTTCTCCATTCACCAACAACTCTTAGACTAGTGGGTATTGGGGAGGGGGGGGGGGGGGATGTGAATACTCTTAGACTAGTGGGTATGGGGACAATCCTTTTGGGTTGTTCTCCATGTCACATAGACACCACATAAGCATAGGTGGTTTGTCCTCATTTTAGGGACTAACTAAGGGTATGGGGACAACCCTCCCTCATTTATTATTAATAATTATTTATTTCTTTTAACTTTATTTTTTTTAATTCTATTGCAAATTAATAAATACTTAATATAAAATTAAATTAAATACTAAAATTAATAAAAAAAGTAGTTGTCACACCCTCAAATTTTCACTGCGGAGTTTATATCGCTAGGCGCATGACATACCAGGATCCCATAGCCATAAGTCATATGAACGAACTCTAAATGCCCAAACCATTTAGTTCGTTTTCAAAAACCAAGTTTAGTTAAGCTGCGGAAGCGTAAACCAAATTTAAACCTTTTTTAAACCATGCGCAAAACAACGCGCCCAAATTAAAACCATATGGCAAAAAAAAAACATAAAAGCATGATATATAATTTAGGTGTATGCCCAAGACCCCAAATGCTGTGAAGTGTGCAGTGCTTTCTAATTGTGGCACCGGAAGCTAACTACCTGCAAAAGCATGTATATCGTGGGTCAACAAACAATGTTGGTGAGTTCACAAGGTAAAGAAGATGAGTAAGTAAATGCGCAGTTTCCAAAACCACGTAACCAAGTAAAAGCGTAAGTAATTAAGTTGGTTCCAAAAACCGTGTAACCACTAGTTCATCGCATGCCAAGGGTAGCTAACCCATTCATGATAACTAACACCGATATACCGAACTACTAATGTACGTGTTGTCACAAATGTGAACAGTTTGCCTTGCATCATTGCCTATCAACAATGATAATCTGTTAAGTTATAGTTCACTCCCGCACTCCCCCGAGCCGGTGTGACGTTTGTCAGACCTAATAGCGCTATCAACTAATAACCCGCTTGCCATAACCCGGCAACTCATTCGGTATGTGAAGGACTTACAGTGATAGAGTTGGTTTAGTTCATCAAGCACATAGTTTGCGAACTAGCAAAACCCGACCCACACAAGGAGTTAAAACCCGACCCACACAAGGAGTCATAGCATCCCAACCCGGGATGTGTAAGTAGTCCCAAACCGGGCTAGAAAAAGTTAAGTACGTTGTCTCAAACCCGAGATGCATGCTTTTGAGAAAATAGTAGTGAAACTCACCTTAGTATGCAAACAAGTAAATCCAAACTCCAAAGTAGAGTGTGCTACCGACTTCCTAGTATATGTGTCACTACGTGAGTATATGTGTAATACCATTACACCATATAACCCGTTTGTCCAAGACGTTTAAATGTTCAAAATCGTGTAAGTGACACCTAGTGATTTTACATGCATAAGTAAACCCTATAGACCCGTTGGTGAATATGTTGGTTATCATTAGTTTTATACTTCATATGCGTCTCATATAAGTGCTTATTCAAGTACATGTCATATACATACCACATAGGACTCCAATTAGTCACATAAACTCACAATACACAATCTGCGTTTTCAGGACAGATTATGCGCCATGAAAACTAATTTATTAAAAATACTTATCTAGTGAGTTAGACTCCCAAAATTTTACTAAATATTCTAGGGGGTCTACTGGACAAATCAATATTTTTATTTTGTGATAAAACCTTGTACAAAATTATGAAAATTCACGGAACACAGCTACAATCAGAAAATACACACAACAGATCAGTTTAGTATAAAAATTCCCAAAAATTTTGTATTCATCCAAACGGGATGAATCCACTTGGAAAAGTCAAGTTATTCCAATGTTAATCTACTGTAAAAGTCTCATAACTTAATTCTTTATAAAACCCGAGTTATAATGGTTTAAAGTTGACTCAGTTTGTTAATCCGAAAATCTGATATGACCTTTATTCAAAGAAAATTCCAAAAACTACTCAAACGACGTCCAAATCACTCGATTTTACCCATTATGAAAAGCTAAGACCAGGTATAATATAACCATGAAAAGAAAACATCAAAACCATCATGTTAAAGTCACGTAACAGACCCTACAAGTTGACATAAATATTTTGTCCAGATTTTAATCATGCATAAACTCTTATTTAAACGACTCACATGTGCGTATAATCGATCAACAACCATCAATAATCATCACAAAACATTCATAAGACCTAGAATGATTAGAACCTATCATAACACATGCAAAATCATAAACCCTAACGATCAAAACATCACAAACTTGCGCAACAAGTAACCTATCATATTCCTAATCGCATATGATCATGTTTAACTCATTAAATCTTTATAAACTTCAAGTTTTAATCTTTATAAAAAGGTTTCAGATCTGGACAAACTTAGTTATAAGGCTTTTATAACATATTAAGAAGATTAAAGCATAATAGATTAAGGATTATACCGCAAGCTCTTCGAAACAATCAACCGAATGCTCTTGAAGCTTCCCGATAGATGTTCTTGCGCCTTAGCAGGTGTTTTGGGGTTAATAATTTGTAAGTAGGGCAGTAGGGGCGATTAGGGTTTGAGTTTAGGTGATACAAGAGGCTTAAGGTTGCTTAAATACATGTTTAAGTCGGTTTGGTGTTAGCAGACCCCCGCGCGAGCGGCCGCTCACAGGTCTTTAGCCTGCGTGGGTGGCCTGCTTCATCACACGACGTGTTTTCCTTCGATGTTTTCGCTATTTTGGACCATAACAAGTGTAACCCCATGTGTTAAGACCCCAACCATCCTAATTTGTCCACCTTTAACGATTTTTATTAACGCATTCGGTTTAAGTTCACGTAATCATATACGGTTTGCACATAGTTTCACAGAGTATCACAGAAGCACGTAATTGCAATCAATCTCAGTCTATTAACTCACAATTATTAAACTTCATTGTTCACCAACGTCCGAGGTTCACTAATCATGTATATAGTTTGGTAATTCCTCGAATTACCACTTCATGCAGTTATTAACATATAACTGTGCAACGTGTGTCCTATCTAGCTAACCCTAGTTAAGTATAATTCAAGGAATGTAACTAGAGTTTAGTTAAAGTGAGAATCTGAAATTGCGGGGTATCACAGTAGCAATATAAAACAAACATATACTTTAAAACAAAATACAATAGTTCATAAAATTTTATTAAACTAGACATACTTTTTACGTATGTTTTCTTGCAATTTTGCTAGAGCTTCACGATTTTCTTCGGGCAAAGTCAAAATGTCGATCGACAAAATCTTGAAATATTCAAGTGCTTTATGTTCTTTTATCAACTTGATCTTCTCGCTCTTGACCCGTATCTTTTCGGCTTGTGATTTGTTGAACGCTTCCATTTGGGCCTGTATACCATCTAGCCTGGAACCGCCCCGCTCCTGCTACTTGATGCGACATTTTTTGAAGCCGCCGCTAGCTCTTTTGCTTGGTCGCGACCTATTTTAGCAACAAAATAATTAGTAAGTAAAAATTTAAAAAAATAATTAATAAGTAACAATTTTTTTTTTTTTAAAAAAAAAAACTACCTATGGGACATGACTCTTCCTCAAGCGGTAGGTCCTCAAACTCTGCCTCCTCGTTTATATCAATGTCAACCGTACGGCTTGGCCCACCCGCGCCTCCCACGCTATAACTTCCTTCCTTGGAAGTTTTAAGTACGTTTCGCCCTTTGAACCTCATTCCGGACCGTCGACTACTTTCGATTTGTTTTCAAAATCGACCAAACCCGCACGTGCGGGAAAACGTTTTTTTGCTCGACTCTATACTTCCGCATCGCCTCCTCAAAAATGTTTTGTTCATTCCACCCACTTAGTGGGTTCGCTTTTATGGTGTTATAGTAACCATTGAATCGGTTACAAACGCCATTCATTTTTCTCCATTTCGAGTTGACCGAATCATTATTTCGATACGGCGCTTATTGCATGAAGTTTTGAAAAATGATTAATCGCTTTTATCCAAAAAGCGTCGCTGGATTGGTTTGTACCTACATTTAATCAAAAATTATATATAGGGGAAAGTTCAATTGAGAACTCATAGTTAAGGAGAGAACTCGAGAACTCTATATTACACATATGTAATATATCATATGTTGTATATTACACTTGTGTAATATATTATTATTACATATGTTGCACATGTGCAATATATATTACATATGTGCAATATATCATATATTGCATATGTGTAATATATATTGCACATGTGTAACATATGATATATTACACATGTGCAATATATACTACACATATGCAATATATGATATATTGCACATATGTAATATAAAGTTCTCGAGTTCTCTCAATAAAATGAGTTTTCTATTGAACCATCCCATATATATATATTAGTTAAGCAAATTTGTAACAAAAAAAAATATTACCAACAATGAGACATTTTAACGTAGCAAGCCACGCCTTAGCCAATGCATCCTCCTCGACTTCGCTCCAATTCTTCGGCGCTCCATCTAGTGGCTTACCTCGTGTTTGACCTTTACCTCTAGGTACGTTTACCTTTACCTTTGGCTTGTGGTGGCTTAACTTGAGTTTCGGGAGCAATCTTTTCG
Organism: Ambrosia trifida; assembly: GCA_028751855.1. Lineage (NCBI taxonomy): Eukaryota > Viridiplantae > Streptophyta > Magnoliopsida > Asterales > Asteraceae > Ambrosia > Ambrosia trifida. The sequence continues at coordinate 82,114,501 of CM054130.1, forward strand.
TCATCACTATCCTCGTCGACGAGATAAGAAGGACCGATCGGTTGGTTTTGTTGGGTTGCTTGAGTAGGAATAGGATGAGTGGGAGAAAATTGTTGTGGGGAAAATTGTTGCATTTACATATATTGAACGGAATTGAATTGGGCGAAAGCATTTCGGGTTTGTTGGAGGGCCGCAAAAGGTGGTACTTGACTCGAAATAGGCGGGTCAACTACCGGCGTGTAGTAACCCGTCGTTGTATTCGGGTTGTTTTGGTTGAAATTATTGAAAGGGTCCATGATATTTTTTAGAAGAGAGTGTTTTTTTTTTTTTTTTTTTTTTTTATAAAAATATGAGATAATATGTGGAGTTGGTATAGTGAAAATGAAATAAAAAATGGGAATGGTTGGTTTGGTTTTACAGTTTGTAAAATGATTTTTTTTAAAGTAGTCGTTGTGGGCTATGGGAATTAAATAGGAGAGAGAAGGAGGTGGCCCGTTCCAAACATTGGAGGGCCGCAAAAGGTGGTACTTGACTCGAAATAGGCGGGTCAACTACCGGCGTGTAGTAACCCGTCGTTGTATTCGGGTTGTTTTGGTTGAAATTATTGAAAGGGTCCATGATTTTTTTTAAAAGAGAGTGTTTTTTTTTTTTTTTTTTTTTATAAAAATATGAGATAATATGTGGAGTTGATATAGTGAAAATGAAATAAAAAATGGGAAAGGTTGGTTTGGTTTTACGGTTTGTAAAATGATTTTTTTTAAAGTAGTCGTTGGGGGGTATGGGGAAGGGAGTAACGGTCATAAATTAAATAGGGGAGAGAAGGAGGTGGCCCGTTCCAAACAATCTTGCGAGGACGAACAGGACGAAGACGCTCCATGGTGGGCGGTGTTGGGGTTCCGGACGGGCTGAGACAGTTACTGGGACGGACCCCATACCGATCAGCCTTAGTCCCACATGTGTTGTGGGTATACTAGACTCATTTGGGGGAAAATGGACTTTTTTTTTTTTCCTTTTTAAAAGTTATTTGTTCATATCGATCACTCGTTATTTTTGGAACAAATTCTTGTTACTCTAAAAGTGTCCTCTACTTCGGTATACTTGTTTACATGTTATTGTTTGTTTGGGTGTTGGTAACACTTGTAACTCAAGAATAAAGTGTGTGATGTCACAGATTCGTTGGTAAAAAGATGACATACTCTAAAACCGTGTGGTAATTATTTAAAAGCGGCTGTTTTTGAGGTGTTGTGCTGTGGAATTTTCATTGGTTGTAGATTTGTTACTTGTTGGTTATAGACTATATAAAGGCTCGGCCAAGTGAGACATCCGCAAATCTATTTACCCTCAATATCATACTTTTTATGTTGGATGACATGGAACATATATGTACCCCTTTATATGCTTTACATTAGCTAATATGAAGAATATTGATAGTCTCCACAGCTTCACATGTAATTATTGCCTTTTTAGGTTAGATGGTATGAGGTATCGTTGCATTCCACCTCAGTTGAATGGCACCACATACCGCCCCCACCCCAGTTTTCCGGGCCCGGGGGCATAATTGTTCTCCTCACCAAGCCATTAACAAGTGTTATTGTGCTAATGGTGGTGGGCCCATGTGTCACAACTAATAAAAAATTGAATTGGATTTTAATAACCAAAATTATTTGAAATTGGTTGTTAGCACTCCAAACTAAAAAAATTGGCCATATCTAACCTGTACTATTAGCCTATTGGATTCTAGCACCCAATTTGGGTAAAGTCACTAACCCAGTTAGTGTTTTGACTAACGTGGCACCTCCACACTAACTGGGTTAGTGACTTAACCAAATTGACTGACGTGGCACCACCATCCCCACCCCGTGGTTTTTTGGGGGGTTGAAGAGGAATTGACGTGGCCGCCACATGTCGCACAATGCCCCTACATCCCATGGCCCCACCGTGTAGTTTTAAGGGCTTCATTCGATACGATCTCGCCTTAACATTGTTAAAATTGCTCCATATTGACCAAATATGAAGCATATTCTAAGGTGTTAAAATAGCGAATCGATTTTCCCAATATCAACACCCCTACAAAATGGAAAACCTTACTCTCTTCGTCTTTTACAAGGGGTACGGGGCACCATCAGAAATGGTCACGGGTACCCCACTATAAGCACGACAACACTGTCGCCACCGGTGCTGGTAAGGGTCCCGTGAACCAATTTCTGGTTCTATTTAACGGGCTGGTAACCGTGTGTTTTTTATTTTTTGACTTAATATAATTCTATTTTTTTTTATTTAAACCGTGTCTTTTACTAGTTTAAACCCGATTTTTGTTATTGTTTTTTATGTAAACCGTGTGTTTTTATAGTATATTTATGGTATAAAAAATAAATTTAAACATAATTAAATAAAAAACATAAACAAAAACATAAAACATAATTTCATTGATATTAAACATAATTAAAATACATTAAAATATAAAAAATCTTAAAGGCGACGCATAAGTTGCCATGCCTGGACATGGACAAACGTGGCACGGTAATGAGCCGCATAGGTCACCTGGGTGAACTCCATAACCAACTCCGGCACAATGCTTGGGTGCCGGTTCATGGTGCGCTTGTAGCAGGTGGTCCACCAATCACATTTGTTGTTGAGATCGACCCATTTCCACTGGAGGCTCTCAATTGTGCGGTTGGTTATGCCGACCTGTTGGTTGAAGTCGCCCAACACACGATCCCAGAACCGTGTGTCCCTCCCTCGAGCCTTGTCAGCGTTGCAAAGCGGGATCGTGTGTCCCTCCCCCAACACACAACTAGAGCCATTTCTACTTCGGTCCAACGCGTCATTTTGAAGGGTGTGAGTGTGGGTTAACCATGGATGTTGAAGTGTGTTTTCACCACCGTGGTATAGTGGTTTATATACAAAAAAACTATCAGCCGTATTGCATGTATAATTCAATTTTCTGACCGTTAGATGAGACCGATTTTAATGCATATAGATTTTTTTGACCGTGTTGGTTGGACGGTTATGAGAAATTAAATAAAAATCTGACTGTTTGGTGGTAAAATAATAAAACTGTGTGAATTTAAAAAAAAAGTTTAGATTTGTATTTAAATTAAAAATATAAAAGAATCAGTAGAGTTGTGCCTCCAAAAAAGTGTTTCAATAAAATAAATTAGTGAAGTAATGTGACGGTGCATAATTAGTTAAAATCAGTAAAAAAAATTTAAGGGCATTGCCTTTCCCCCCAAAGGCTTATATTAATAGCACACCCAAATTATTATTAGAACTTTTCCTCTATCTATTTGTCTCTAACATAGAGAGATATTTACCCAATTTTCAAAAGGGTCTTTATAGTTTATATTCCCACTTCCCTGACTTCTATTTTGACTTCCATCGAAGCGTCTCACTTTGACCATAACGAGGCGCTTAGGTCACATCAAATACTACGTCAGTATGAGGTTGCATGAAAGTGTGAAAAAGTAGACCCTAAACGCCTTACTATGGCCATAGCGAGACGCATTGGGTCAAGGGGATGAACCTGGACATTTGGGTAAGGGGTATTGAGATTTGTGTTGGGAGGGTTTTGGTTTGGGGTTTTTTTTTTTTTTTTTTTTTGTGTTTTGAAGTGTTTTTTTTTTTAACTTTTTTATTTAATTATTGTATTTTTTTTTAATTTAAAAAACAACGTAATAACCCTAATCAAACTATCATTAATCAAGTAATCCCAACTTTAACCTATTAATAAAGTGTTCGATGTCACTGTGAGTGGATAAATTATTAACGGAGAAGACCTCGTCGAAGAAAGATTAAACGAAGTCACGGTACTTGATACGAAGATGGTGGTTGGTAGGGGTGAGAATTTTTGACATGACCCGAACCTAACACGAAATTAGCGGGTTTGAGTTTAGTCTAAATGGGTTCGGGACAGGGTTAGGATGAACCCGCGAACCTGTTTAGCTAAACGGGTTCGGGTCAACCCGGGCGGGTTGGAAGGTTAACCCGTTTAACCTATTTATACTATATATTATTTTTTTACAATATGCTTTATGTTATAAATTAAATTGGTTATGTATTTTATGCTACACTTATAACTTAAAATAGAAATTGGTATAAGATTTTATAAATAAAACATAAATGTTTTATATATGTTAGTGTTTTGTGTAGTAAAATTTTAATTTTAATACACTAGTTTGCAAAAAAATATAAAAAATCAGTTTGAATGGGTCGGGTTCGGGTCAACCCGAGAATATTCAGGTCGGATTCAGGTTCATATGTATGTCACAATTTTCGGGTTCGGGTCAGGTTGGACCCGCCAACCCACGAACCCGACCCGTTAAACACCCCTAGTGGTTGGTGTGGTGGAGGATGACAGCGCAGGTGTACCAGGCGTCGGTAGCATGGACTTCCGTTAGCTACCCACTAAAATTTCGATGATTATTTTAATGTCCAAATGAAGCATAGCAGCAAACTCAAAAATGGTAATGTACGTACCTACAGTCTTCTACAATCCATTGCTGATTTCCTTTTACTCTTCATCATCTCGATTTTTATATATCTCTTTTTTTTATTGTAGCATTCATCAATTGGGAAGATGAAAGACCCCAGAGAAATGGAGGTGATTTTGCAGGGTTTTTTTGTTGGTTATATTTCTTAATGCGAAAGTAAAAATGGGTGTTGTTACTCTCACACAAAACAAGTAAAAACCAATAAAAATAATTAAATTTAACTCTTAATCAATTAAAACCAAATTAAAATGAATTAAAACAAATAAATTGTTTTTTTTTTTAATCAAGTAATCCCAACTTTAACCTACTAAATAAAGTGTTCGGTGTCACTGTAAGTGGATAAATTATTAACGGAGAAGACCTCGTCGAAGAAAGATTGAACGAAGTCGCGGAACTTGATACGGAGATGGTGGTTGGTGTGGTCGAGGATGACGGCGCAGGTGTACGAGGCGTCGTCTGACTGGCAACGGTACTCGATGTTGTAGTCGGTTATTTTAATCGTCGCTATTGTTGATGGTCATGGTGACGTCAGTTTGGTTCTGAACGTCCAGGTTTTGTTTGGATTGGAATTGAAAGGGTTGAGTGGTTTTTAATGTTTATAATCAGATATTTACTGTTTGGATCTCATTGATTTTACTGGCTTGTCATTTATAATTTGGTGTTAGTTCATTTATTATTTATGGGTTTAATATTTATTCGACAATTTATTCTTTGAATTAAACATTCAAACGGGTTATACACATTCGAAACAAGCATTCGAAAAGATTATAAACAATCAAAACATACATCATATAAACAAATGATCAACTGCATATATAATAATCAGTTTGTACATACAAAACAAAAATACAACTACAAACTAAGATATATATATATATATATATATATACATAATCACTGTGGTAGTGGTGGGGCCCTCGGTGGTGGTCCTCACTCTGGTACTGGGTGTAGACCCGGTACCCCCATCTGGTGTGCGATCGCCTATATCGCATCGATAGTCCACTGCTGAACCTCCTGCATCTCACCGATGCGGCGATCCGTGTCCTCAGCCACCAAACGCGCAGTAGGAGTGAGGTCATCATATATATGGCGCGGGTACTACTGCTGTGGTGGCGGTGGAGATAGGGGCCATCATCGTCCTCATCGCCGCCATCGCTATTCGTCGGGTCCTGCGGCTGCAACAGAGGTACTCCCGGCGATATCTCTATGAAGGCTGGTATCTCATCGGGCGCTGGCATGGGGACCGGGACATACACAGCCTTGCCGCCGATAGATCGGAACCAATGTACTCCATCCGATATCTCTAGCAGGATCCTCATGCTCCGCCAATTGGCCTCACCGAAAAGAATCGATCGAATCTTGGCCGATAGGTTGCCGTCAGTCTTTGGATGGAGGCCCAGATGACGCGCAATGACGGTGACGAACGCCCCGCGATAGAGATGTGAGTGAGCATGGCGCTTGAGCGCAGTCTTAAAGTACTCCACCAGGCCCGAGGCTAGGTTGCACGACCGCCCCGTAATTAAACAACATAAAAAGAAAAGGTCACTAGTGTTAACCTTCTCCCGGCTGTTCCCCCGTGCTGCGATAGATGTGGCTATCGCACGGTGCATGTAAGCGTGCAGGGGGTCCTAAATCTTTGTCGCCTTCCCCATATTCTTCCCAATGTGGGAAGTGGCGACGAACATCCAAAAACTGACCAGGGTCGGCCTATCTAGCTCCTTGATAGCGTCCCGGTACAAAGAAGTATGAATCTCTGGAGTCGGTAAAACCCCAAAGCAACCGCGAACTCTTGCAAAAAAATAACTGTAAATATTAACAAGTTTTTTAAATTTAAATATTTGTAAAATAATAATGAAATGACAGATAATCGAAATGAGGTTATCGTCCGCCACTCCGTCGCCAACCGAAATCTGATGGGCCAAAAGGCCGATCTGGGTGCTCTACCTCCCGGGGCCTAGGTAGTATCTCGAAGGACGGGATAAACTCAATCGTCAGCTCCCGGTAAGAATCCGTCTCGACTATCTCAAAAAGACGACGCCATGGGGTGTCAAACCCCACAATGTCGTTCGCTTTCCCGATTTCGCCGACCCTATCCAGAAGAGTCCAGCTAATGTGCATGTGGCCGTCGACATGTATTCGACGCAGCTTGGCGCACAGGCGCCGCTGCGTCCGAAAACCCTCATCAAACTCCAGGTAAGGGTGGCCCAGTAAAGGGTTCGGCGGAGGCCATCGAACCGTCTGCGGCGGTGGAACCACCGGCGCAGACGACCTAACCTCATCCTCACCCTTACCACCAAAGGCCGTGGCAACATGACCGTGATCCATATCTATATTAACAATAATTTTAAATTAATAACAACAACAACAACGACGACGACGACGACAACAAAACAAAAAAAAAAATTAAAACAGCCAAAGCGCTTCGCTAAGGCCAATGCGAGGCGCTTTGGTCATCTTCCCCAAACAACCCAACCCAAAATCAGCCCCAAATCAAACAAACACTCAATAATAACATGGAAATAACATAACGAAGATGATATACTACCCTTTGTTCGAGCAATCTGAGCCTTCTCCTGTTGATGTGTGTGTGTGAAGCCAAGCGAGACGTCTAACTGTCTAGCTTTAGCTTTTAAATAGGCTGAAAAACACCTCGCTTTGGCTAAAGCGAGACGCTTTGACATTTAAAAAAAATTGTTTTAATTTATTTTAAATGATTTTGATTGATTAAAAAAAATTAATTCAGTTTTAAGAGTTTTAGGTTGTTTCTAATAAAAAAAATAATTCATTTGACGCGTTTCTTGGTCGTTTGTGTTTTTCGATAGGAACATCCGAGTTTGAACAACATTCATAAATCATTGTACGTGATACACGGACTATACAGTCGATACTGTTTTTTTTAATAAAAATACAAATTTTATAAAAAACCACAAACGAACAATAAACGAACCGAAACTCCTCAAACGAATTTTTTTGGATTGGAAACAACTTAAAACACTTAAAAATAAACTAATTTTTTAATCAATCAAAACCATTTAAAATGGATCATTTGATCAGAAAATGTATTCTCAAACAATTCATAACAACTGTTCAGTTATGGATATACCGGACTTCAAAACCTTGTTTGACGCGTTCGATTCGTTTAAAATTAGAGGTGGCAAAATGGGTAGGTTGGGTTGGGTTGGTTGTTAAGTCAGTTTGAGTTAGAATGGGTTTCAGTCAAGATGAATAGATTTAAAAAATGGGTTAGGATAAGTTTGGGTCAGAATGGATTTGGGTCATGATACTTTGGATCAAGATGGGTTTAGTTCAAGATGATTAAAAGAATTAAAAAATAATAATAATAATAAGAAGTTTAAAAATAATAAAAAATTTAAAAATAATAAGAAATTTTAAAAAAGGTTAAAAAATCAATAAAAAAATTTTAACAATTAAAAATATTAACGACCCGAACCGTTTCGTTCGGAAAATTTTGACCAGACCAGACTGTTTCGACCCGAACGGACTGTTTCAACCAGACTGGCCCGTTAGCGACCTCGACTGTTTCGTCCCGACCCGTCCGTTAACGACCCGGACCGTTTCGACCTGATCGCCCGTTAACGAACCGGACTGTTTTGACCCGACCCGGCCGTTATCCACCCCGACCGTATCGACCAGATCAAGTCCGTTGACCGGCCCGTTAATGACCCGGACTGTTTAGACTCGACCTGGCCCGTTAGCGACCCGGACCGTTTCGACTTGACTGACCCGTTAGCGACCTCGACCGTTTCGTCCCGAACGGCTCGTTAACGACCCGGATCGTTTTGACCCGACCACCCGTTAACGAACCAGACTGTTTTGAACCGACCGGGCCGGAATCCACCCGAACCGTATCGACCCGATCCGGCCTTTAATGACCTAGAATGTTTGGACCCAACCGACCCGTTAATGACCCGGACTTTTTAGACCCGACTTGGCCCGTTAGCGACCCAGACCGTTTCTATTTGACTAGCCCATTAGCGACCTGGACGTTTCGACCCGACCGTTCCATTAACGACCCGGACCGCTTTTGAACTGACCGCCCATTAACGAATCGGTCTGTTTTGACGCCGCCGGGCCGTTATCCACCGGGACTGTATCGAACCGATCAGGCCCGTTAACGACTCGGACTGTTTGGACCCGACTGGCCCGTTAATGACCCGGACTGTTTAGACCCGACCGGCCCGTTGGCGACTCAACCGTTTCGACCTGACCGGCCTGTTATCGACCTGGACAGTTTTGACCAGACCAGGCCCATTAAAGACCTGAACCGTTTCGACCCGACCGCCCGTTAACGAACCAGGCTGTTTTGACCGAACATTTAAAATTACCCATCCTAACCCCTTGAAAATTATTGTAAACCCAATTCAACCCACAAATTCAAATCTTAAACCCAAAACAACCCACACTCAATTGACCCATAATTCCAATTAGGAATTCGTTGGGCCCTTTAGGAACAGGTTTTCCAATTTATAATTTTGATTTCTTTTCCCATTAATATTGCCAAGAACAATTTTTTTAATTTTAAAGAACATAAACACAATCAATACAATTTTAATATTTTTACAAATTTCACATATCTAATCTATATCTTGTACTTCCGGATTTTCATTGGGGTCCGGCTTCGGGTAAATTAGTTCTTTGTACGTATTGATTTGATCAATGTATTAAGTTTTCCATTGCGCGCCAGCTTCATTTCTATTACAAGTTCAAGTTGTATTCGGGGGAGGCATTGTGTAACGTTTCTTATTTTTGGGATTTATTGAGCTAATAAAATTCCCGTATTTTTCGTAATTTCGAGCATATTTAAATTTTTTCTAGTCACGATTGTGGATTTTATATTCAAATAAGGTTTATAATGTAATCTTACCACAAAAAACACAACCACTACACCACTTGGGTGTTGGTGATAATATTAGAATCATCTAATACTTAAACAGATTCTATTTAACTCTTAGTCAAAGCTGAAAAGTCAAATGCCCAGTTAACACCTTTGTATTAAAAAATTATCGCGCCTAAATGTGTTTATGGAAACAATTCTGATTGATAATAAATCACACACATTCATCGTTTTTTTAATAAACTTCCTAAAATCCGATTGTGAAATCGTGTATATATATATATGCTATTATAACTCGATTAAACTTGCACCAAACCTCTGAAACTTGCGACTAATAACACCCCTACCATATTCATCTTTCAATCACTGAAACTCCTCGAATTTGAAGCTTTGGGGTCACGACTTGTGCTTAGATTTGCACCATCATTCGGTAACATTTAATCTTGATTATTGGGTCCCTTATGATCGATTTTTGATAGGGTTTAAAAGCCGTATTAATGTAACATTACGCATTAATACTTGAACGTTACAAATATTTTAAATAAAAACGTCAAGTTTCATTATTGTTATTCGCTTTTAAATATTATTGTGACGCATTTGGAACCCTAATACTATATTACTTATATATAATATACATATATATATGATTTAAATGTCAAAAAAATAATGTGCTTGGGCCGGGAATCGAACCCGCGCCCAAGCCGGGTCAACCAACACAACAAGCCCAACCAACTGGGCTACACAACATTTGTGTTATTTCTCCAACCCGTTATATATATATATATATATATATATATATATATATATATATATATATCATGTTATTATACTAACAGTTGACTTAGAAAAGTAAACTGTGATGAACGATCACCACAATCAACTCCCTTGGACGCGTCTTTAATCCTAATATGGTATGTTTGACTGATTGTCTGTCTAATACGCGTCATATACACGATCAATTATCATCAATTGTTTCCAAAATCACGCCAATCAATCGCATCATCATCTTAAACGAGTCAACTTACCAATTCAGCGATTCAAAACTTCTCCCTATAAATTGAACCTCCCATTACATGCTAAACTCGCCGATTATCATGTCTATACCTTTAATTTCTGCTTAAAATCCTTCTTTCTAAGCTTCTTGTACGAGGTTGACTTTTCTGTTTGACCAACGATTCGAACACGATTCGTTTCTGTAAGTCCTTTATTTTTGATGGGTTTTGTTCTTCGGCATACACACAACAATAACCCTATGATTAATTGGGTTATTGTTGTGTGAATAATTTGATTGTATAATCTATGGCTCGACAACATGGTTTGGGGATAATCACGTCTGCAGAACTGTGTATTTATTTAAAACATAACATAAACTAACACCAACTGATCAGTAGATCAGTTGGTTGGCTCCTTATTCGTAAAACATGAACCGGCCGGGTGGCCAGGGTTCGAATCTTGCAACACGCGTCTAATTCTTTTTCGTTTATTAAGGATTATAAATCAATTTTTCAAGTTATAATATATATATTTTAAACCAAGATTAATCGTTCTCAGAGTCCAGACCAGTTGGTCTGGGCATGTGATTTAAAACAAACGAACCGGCCAAGGGCCCGGGTTCGAACCATGGCATCAACAAACATTTCTTTTTATTTAAGTATATATATATATATTCCTTTGTATTTTTTTTAAATTCATTTTAAAATACTAAACTCTTTTATAAATTCTACAAAAATTATTTTAAGTTAATCTAGTGGAAAAGTTTAACATACAATTTTTAGTTTTCAAAAATTTATTTATTTAATATATATAATAAATAATTCAAGTTTATTCTAATTTATTTATAAAATTCTATAAATATATCAAAACAATTTTATAAATTTCCACAAAAATTATTCTGGGTTTTTATAACAATAAAATTTTCTGAAATGATTTTTATTTTTGAAAAATCATTTATTTAGTATTTTTTATCAATTTTTGGTAGTTTTAATCATATATAAATCATAATAAATTCATTTTTCAATATTTTTGCACCAAAATTTATATAAATTATTTCTATTTATTTGGAACAGAAATACAATTTTTAATTTAATAATTCATTAACTTTTGTATTTTTAAATATTAAAGTTATATTTTGACAATTTGAAATAAATAGATTTAATATTCTATTTTTAAGGAAATAATTTTATAAAAAGTATTTTCATACTTAAAACTTATTATTGTGACCATCTTTAATTTAAAATTTACAAAAAGACTTTTTGTTTATTTATTTATCAAATTTCTCTCATTTATCAAACATTTTATTTATTAATCAAACGAACACTTATCTCCAATTCGAAACCCTAGAATATATTTGTAGACTAGAAAGACTTAGACATATTTATTACCTTAATTATAGGGTAATACTTGGCATTGTTGGGCAACACATATTCTATTTTTCACGAGACATAACATTTTGCTAAGGTGAGTTTTACATAGCCCCTTTTCTATTTCACTATTTTTGGGGTGAAACATGTTACAACATTCTATATACAATTCAATCATAAAGTGTCTATGTGTTTTCTATGTTGCATTATGTCTTAAACATGACTAGGGTAAGCACAATATTCTAGCATAATCATTAACATTGATCAGCCGACGGTATACAATGATAGATCTATTGGACTGACAATCCCACCCGGATACGTGCCTCCTACATAGGTAGCGTGGGTGATTGTTATCGCATAACATAATCGAGTGAACCATGAGCGTATGGGATGTACCACAATATAACAGTCACAAGGGTTGATTATGCACTCGATTTACTTCTAGTATGTTTTCACATATGGACTAGACTTGCCATGACACTTGAATTGTACAAGTTTTATTCGATTATCAAAACCTATGTAATTCTCACCAACTTTTGTTGACCCAAAATATTTTCAAACTTAACATGTTTCAGGTTATAGCTTGCTTGAAGATTAGAGTTATTGCTTGAAGATGCGTAGCTAGTATTTTTCATTTCGATGTACAAATGCTTGTAGAATAATTGTATGTAATGTATTTAAATCAGTTATTTATAATTTATTATTTACCATGAGCTACTGAACAATCATCAATACGTGACATCCCGATGTTTCCGCCATCGGTTGGGGTGTTACAGATTGGTATCAGAGCCATGGTTATAGGGAATTAGGTTATTAGAAAAATAATCTAGTCTATAACCATAGGATTTGTAACCAGTATTTGCTCCTTTTACTTGCTATTCTCTGTCTTCCTCCTACTTCTTTTCCCTACTTTCATCTCTACAAGAAGATTGCTCTCCATCACTGGATCTACTCTTAGACTGATAAGACAAAATCCTCAGGCTTAGCCTGAACCACCTTGAGATCTCGTCGAAGTTCTAGAATTTTAATAACGAACACGTGCAATCTGGAAGGGCGAACGCCTGTATTCTGAGTCTTCTGTCTAGGCTGGCATTGCGCATATATCCCAATCAGACGAGGGACCCGGATGCCTACCTGGGAATTCTCGGGATGAGTGTTCACTTATAGGCTAAAGCATGTCTTCATTATGTTATTAGAATCTAGAATCTTTGATAAGTCAACGTTTTTGTTTATTCGTTTTAATTAATGAATAAATGATTACATTCCTTATATAATCTCATTCATTCCATTGTGTCTCTTACAAATCATGCCTCCACGTCGCAGCACTCGCCTTAACAGTGGTGACAATCAAGATGAAGTGAATAGCAACAACCACAAAACCGACCACAACAACAACAATAACAACAACAACAATGGTGTTGATGCCCAACTGGCTGTGATCATTTCTCAACAAATGGCGCAGCAAATCGCGACTCTGGTTCCTAACTTACTGGCTCAAGTCATCCAGATGAACGGAAACGGCAACGGAAACGGTCATGGAAACGGGAACGGTAATGGAAACCACAACGGAAACGGGAATGGTCTCCCAGCTTGCACTCTTAAGCACTTTAATTTCTATAATCCCCCTAAGTTCAGTGGAGAAGAAGGAGCTACGGGACTCCTACAATGGTTCGAGGGTATTGAGAATACCTTCATTAACAGTGAGTGTCCCGATAACTTTAAGGTCCGTTATGCCATGAGCGTTCTTAACAAACGAGTACTCACTTGGTGGAATGAGGAAAAACGCACCCGTGGAGCTGAAGTCGCACTTGCCTTAACTTGGGATCAAGCTAAAGACATTCTGAAGGCAGAGTTCTGCCCTCGTAATGAAATCAAGAAGTTGGAAAATGAGTTTCATGATCTTGCCCAAGATAGTGGAGAAAACCTTACCTACAACACTCGTTTTCACGAACTTAGTCTACTGCTACCACACAAGGTCACCCCCTTGCCTATTGCGATCGAAAAATACATTGGTGGCTTACCCATGCAGATTCAAGACACGGTGTGGGGAAGGAACCCTGCAACTCTGGAGGAAGCAAAGCGTTTGGCGGCCACCCTAACAGATAACCATGTGAAGGCAGGAACCCTGACTCGGAAAATGGAAAAGAAAACTGTTGCGAAGGATACTCCCCAATCTGCCGTTGAAATTAAAACCGAGGCCTCAACCAATGGAAGGCGCAAGGTCAGGAATTTTGCAATAGAAACCACTGTCCCACCCAACAAGAAACAATACAACGGGAACCAACCTAAGTGTGACACCTGCCAATATCACCACCCAACCCAAGTGCCCTGCCGTCAGTGTACCAATTGTCAAAGGTATGGGCATCTTGCAGATGCTTGTCGAATTCCTGCTACAAACGCCCTTGCTGCCCCAAATAATCCCGCTAGGGACCCTCCAGCTACTTAACAGCAAGCCCCACCATTTGAATGATGTCTGCTTTTTTAATTCTATGTATTGATTCAAGTAATAAATTCTAGTATTATCATAACACCTGGATGCATGCTTGTTTGAATGTGAACTAATTGCTATATCTATATCTAAATCATACTCGTTATACTTGTACAACAGTTAGTTAACTACCAAACAACCTACTCAACGATTGGTAGATGTCATCATGTCTTTCCAACAGTCGGGAGAGGCCCTACAACCTGCTCAACGACTGGTGGAGACTATCGAACCTGCTCAACAATCGGTAGAGTCATAGAAGGACGCAAAACCCTAATGTAAGGTAAATTGGTGATTACGGTCCGGAACGTAATCATGAATTTACAGGTACGTTAAGGTAGTGGGAAATTTTATCAAGGTTTTCGGTAGTTGACCAATTGTAAACTCTAGTTACCTGGTAGTTCATTTAGTCCTTCTATAGTCCATCAACTCACTTCTTTTAGGACTCCTAAAACTTAATGCTTTGCTGGATTTTTACTCTCCTTGCGATGTTAGACGAACCTAATTCAACTCTTAAAGCTCACACCTACCCGATCTCCTATCCAAATTACCCGAAACCACTATCCTATTACCAATAAAAGAACTTCCAAATCATAGTTGCTCCAAATTCTACCCAATCACCCCCAACCTTGTGTTTTTCTTTTAACTTCGGGACGAAGTTCCTAAAAGTAGGGGAGATTGTAACATTACGCATTAATACTTGTACATTACAATTATTTTGAATAAAAACGTCAAGTTTCATTATTATTATTCGCTTTTAAATATTATTGTGACGCATTTGGAACCCTAATACTATATTACTTATATATAATATACATATATATAAGATTTAAATGTCAAAAAAATAATGTGCTTGGGACGGGAATCGAACCCGCGCCCAAGCCGGGTCAACCAACACAACAAGCCCAATTAACTGGGCTACACAACATTTGTGTTATTTCTCCAACCCGTTTTATATATATATTTATCGTGTTATTATACTAACAGTTGACTTAGAAAAGTCAACTGTGATGAACGATCACCACAATCAACTCCCTTGGACGCGTCTTTAATCCTAATATGGTATGTTTGACTGATTGTCTGTCTAATACGCGTCATATACACGATCAATTATCATCAATTGTTTCCAAAATCACGCCAATCAATCGCATCATCATCTTAAACGAGTCAACTTACCAATTCAGCGATTCAAAACTTCTCCCTATAAATTGAACCTCCCATTACATGCTAAACTCGCCGATTATCATCTCTATACCTTCAATTTCTGCATAAAATCCTTCTTTCTAAGCTTCTTGTACGAGGTTGACTTTTCTGTTTGACCAACGATTCGAACACGATTCGTTTCTGTAAGTCCTTTATTTTTGATGGGTTTTGTTCTTCGGCATACACACAACAATAACCCTATGATTAATTGGGTTATTGTTGTGTGAATAATTTGATTGTATAATCTAGGGCTCGATAACATGGTTTGGGGATAATCACGTCTGCAGAACTGTGTATTTATTTAAAACATAACATAAACTAACACCAACTAATCAGTAGATCAGTTGGTTGGCTCCTTATTCGTAAAACACGAACCGGCCGGGTGGCCAGGGTTCGAATCTTGCAACACGCGTCTAATTCTTTTTCGTTTATTAAGGATTATAAATCAATTTTTCAAGTTATAATATATATATATTTTAAACCAAGATTAATCGTTCTCAGAGTCCAGACCAGTTGGTCTGGGCTTGTGATTTAAAACAAACGAACCGGCCAAGGGTCCGGGTTCGAACCATGGCATCAACAAACATTTCTTTTTATTTAAGTATATATATATATATATATATATTCCTTTGTATTTTTTTAAATTCATTTTAAAATACTAAAACTCTTTTATAAATTCTTCAAAAATTATTTTATGTTGATCTAGTGGAAAAGTTTAACATACAATTTTTAGTTTTCAAAAATTTATTTATTTAATATATATAATAAATAATTCAAGTTTATTCTATTTTATTTATAAAATTGTATAAAAATATCAAAACAATTTTGTAAATTTCCACAAAAATTATTCTGCGTTTTTATAACAATAAACTTTTCTGAAATCATTTTTATTTCTGAAAAATCATTTATTTAATATTTTTAATCAATTTTTGTTAGTTTTAATCATATATAAATCATAATAAATTCATTTTTCAATATTTTTGCACCAAAATTTTATATAAATTATTTCTATTTATTTGGAACAGAAATACAATTTTTAATTTAATAATTCTTTAACTTTTGTATTTTTAAATATTAAAGTTATATTTTGACAATTTGAAATAAATAGATTTAATATTCTATTTTTAAGGAAATAATTTTATATAAATTATTTTCATACTTAAAACTTATTATTGTGACCATCTTTAATTTAAAATTTACAAAAAGACTTTTTGTTTATTTATTTATCAAATTTCTCTCATTTATCAAACATTTTATTTATTAATCAAACGAACACTTATCCCCAATTCGAAACCCTAGAATATATTTGTAGACTAGAAAGACTTAGACACATTTATTACCTTAATTATAGGGTAATACTTGGCATTGTTGGGCAACACATATTCTATTTTTCACGAGACATAACATTTTGCTAAGGTGAGTTTTACATAGCCCCTTTTCTATTTCACTATTTTTGGGGTGAAACATGTTACAACATTCTATATACAATTCAATCATAATGTGTCTATGTGTTTTTCTATGTTGCATTATGTCTTAAACATGACTAGGGTAAGCACAATATTCTAGCATAATCATTAACATTGATCAGCCGACGGTATACAATGATAGATCTATTGGACTGACAATCCCACCCGGATACGTGCCTCCTACATAGGTAGCGTGGGTGATTGTTATCGCATAACATAATTGAGTGAACCATGAGCGTATGGGATGTACCACAATATAACAGTCACAAGGGTTGATTATGCACTCGATTTACTTCTAGTATGTTTTCACATATGGACTAGACTTGCCATGACACTTGATTTGTACAAGTTTTATTCGATTATCAAAACCTATGTAATTCTCACCAACTTTTGTTGACCCAAAATATTTTCAAACTTAACATGTTTCAGGTTATAGCTTGCTTGAAGATTAGAGTTATTGCTTGAAGATGCGTAGCTAGTATTTTTCATTTTGATGTACAAATGCTTGTAGAATAATTGTATGTAATGTATTTAAATCAGTTATTGAAATTTATTATTTACCATGAGCTACTGAACAATCATCAATACGTGACATCCCGATGTTTCCGCCATCGGTTGGGGTGTTACAGTTAAAAGCTCTGACTTTTTTGTCCGCGGCATCAACGGGAAATAGAATTTGTCCTGCTGTGTGTCCTCCTGGGACGTTGACGGTATGTAAGAGCTATGACAGTGAAGCTCGTAAGGAGCGCATAGCTGGGATTGGGAAGGTCGTACGAGCTCCTCCTGTGATGGTATGAAAGAGTTGTGTCGGGGAAAGTCAAGCTCCTGGTCAGACCCACTTTCTTCATCCGGCATATGCATGCTCTTTATCGCAGATTCTTCTCTCTTGTGTTCTTGCTTCTTCTTGGTTGGACGACCATAGATTTTCTTTTGCATAACAGTCGGTTTATTGGGGGAGTAGTTTCCTGTGATTATTTGTGCAAATCTTTCCAGGTAGTTTAATTGGGCAAAAACTGGTTTTGTGTCAACTTTTTCCTTTAATTTTGCCCACACTGTGTCTACATTTAGATCTTCGAAACCAATCTTCGAAACCAATCTTCGCAGGTTTGAATTCAAGCTTGCTCCAGAACACGTCTATCAAGAAGAAATGGATTTCCTGGCCTGAAAACGATAACATATGTTATAAAGTTAAATCATGTAATAAATTATGTAGTAAAATCATATGGTCACTAGTATTAATTACCATCATTTTGTAAGTGCTCGAGATGACAGGCACATGGCAAAGCACAACTTTTATAAAGCTAGCATCCATAAGTGTTACGGTAACAACGCAAGGACGTTTCCAAACGTTGGATCTCAAGGTATATCAGCTCAAGAGCATGTTTGCTAACCTTTTGAAGTAACTTATTAAGCAATGGTTGCCCCATGTGGTGGTTCATTGTTTTTCTTAGGCTGTCTTCAAAACCTTTTTAATGTCTCTATGTTGCTTATCAACCATGTGATCGACGAACTTCATAATTTTCGACAATGAGTTGCGATTGCCTCAAAGGTAACTTTTTATTTTCGCATGCATGCCCCTAACTCTGTTGGTTGTGGTTTGGCAGAAGTTCAACGTTTCGTTAGTCCATGCATACACAAAATTTTTACAGTACCGGTCCAACCAGTTATTCATCGTGTAGTCAAATACCTTGGAAAAATATAACCATAACTTGTCAGGCGTGTGTATGTAAACAAGTATATATGTAATTATGTAAAAGTACTCACGTTGACGACCAATCTTTTCCAGATATGACTGAAATTTTCCCAAATTATATTCATATAGGGCTTCAGTCGAAGAGTCACACAGCCTCCAAAACATTGGAAGAAATTCCTTCCTGTTAGGACAAAAAGGATTGGTGAAACCACTTTTGCAAACCTTAGTCTAATTCACTTCTGTCAAAATACTCTAAGTATGAAACTGCTGAAGACAAAGAATCAAACTGCTGAAGAAGAGATTCAGAAGTGCTGAAGAAGAAAAGTCATCAGAAGTTCTGAAGTTCAAACCAGACACTTCTACTGAAGAACTACTGAAGATAAACTACTCATCAGTAGTTTGTCATTCATCAGTACTTAAAGAAGATCTTTTCCACCGCCTTTTTATATCAGTAGTTTAATACTTTAGTATTTCTTTTTGCTTTATGTACAAGTTCCAAGACTGCAACTTGTTGCAACTTGTTTCTGAACTTGCTTTTTGGCAAGGTTCATGTATTTGTAAAGTCTATAAATAGAAGGGTTCATCCCTCTGTTTTAGACATTGATTTTAATACAAGAAATCCTTCAACACTTATTATTGTTATTTCCATTTTGTGTTTACTGAGAATCTGTCAAAGTGTTTCATTCTCATTCAATACTTAGATTCTCAATAAACACTTATCATTTATTAGTTCTTGAATCCAGGGGGAGTAATAACTCCTGTTGATAAGTGTAGCTATAAACTTATAAACATTCCGCTGTGCTATCACTCACCAAGAACTTGCTAAACACTTAAGTGTCAACTAGCAAGTTCAACAAAAGAGCAGCTATACTGATCCAACAATTGGTATCAGAGCACTGGTTTATCTGATCACATATCAATCTAACAAATTGAGAATCAGACACAGGCTCTTATTGATATTCAATAAAGGATTATAAGCTCACTTTTATCAACATCCATCACTTTAAGAGATATTTGACAAATCAATACTCTTTAAAATGGATCCTCATAATACTGGTTCTGCCACTAAACCTGCCATGCTTGTAAGAAATGAATATAACATATGGCAAAAGAGAATGACACATACCTTATCACAGACCAACACAGGTTGTTGGAGATCTGTGATATATGGTCCTCATAAACCAGTAAATATAAATCTTGAAACTAAGGAAGAGATTCCAAAAGAACCAAAAGACTATACTGATGATGATTTCCTAAAACTTGAGCTTGATGCAAAAGCTTTTTCTATGTTGGCAATGGCACTCCCAAATGAAATCTATTCTGGCCTATTACATTGTGATAGTGCCAAAGAGCTTTGGGACTGCCTAAAAGAACAGTTTGGAGGAACTGAAGAGGTGATTGCCAACACCAGAGAAATCTTGGCTCAACAGTATGAAACTTATGCTCACATTAATGGGGAAACTTTAACTCAACAATTTGAAAGATTTTCCTCATTAATATCTGAGCTAAAACTAAATGGTCAGACCTGTACAACTGTATCTATGCTTCATAGATTTTTAAGGTCTTTACCTGATAAATGGGAAACATACTCAATAGTCTTAAGATCTTCACCAAATTTTAGCTCCCTCACTCTTACAAAACTTCATGGGAGATTACTTACTTTTGAGAGAGAAATTGATCAAAAGAAAAAGTTACAAAATTCTGGTAAAACTGCTGATGACTATCTACCTGGTAGTACAGCACTATTGGGACAAGACTCACCAACTTATTCAAATAGTTTTGGATCTTTTGACCACATTGACATAACTGCTGGGATCTCATCTGAAAGATCATTCCCAGGTTATGACAATAATGACTTTGGTCAAACTGCTGATAACATGTGTTTTATCATGGATGACTTAAATAGTTTCAGCAGTGATGACCTTGAAGAAATGGATATTTTGCACCAACTGGCCATGTTAAGTTTAAAAACAAATAAATTTTACAAAAGGTCAGGAAGCAAGTTTCCAGGACTTAACAGTTCTACAAAAATTGGTTTTGACAAATCTAAACTTAGATGTCACAAGTGTCAAAAGTTGGGACACTTTGCTAGAGAATGTAGAAGCTCTGGCTTTAACCAATCTCAGTCTGGAAACAATTTTAACCCCAATTATAACAGGAATAATGGAACACAAGGGAGTGCACATTTTGTACAGGCACAAGCTCCACAACACCAATATGTGCCACAAGTACAATATGTACAGATGCCTGCTCAACAGATGTAGAGCCAACAATCAATCCCTCCCTTTCCAGCTGCTCAACAACCTCCACAGCAACAACAACCCTCTCAACAAAGTCTATTTACCTCAGGGTATGTTGACTGGAGCAGTCTTCCTTTTGACACCACAGAGTGCAATCCTGATGCAGACAACAAAATGTTTGACATCAACTGGGGAGAGCCTGACAATGGCAGAAAGAACTTTGCCTTAATGGCATTTGAGGGATGCTCCTCAAAATCTGCTTTGTCACTGGTATCAAAAGAATCTTTGACAAAACTATGTTCAAATCCATGCAAAGAATCTTTTGCTCTCATAAGAGAGACAAATGTGCACTTACAAGGAAAGGCTAATGATTCTGAGAGAAAACTCACTCAGATAAAATGTGATTTAGAAAGAAAACTTTCTGCAAAAACAAAAGAAGTTTCTAAATTGACTAACTCTACTATTGAAACCCAAGCACAAATCAAAATAATGATTAATGACCTAGGAAATGTCAGACAAGAGCTTGCTGACACCAAGGTCACATGTGAAAAATGGGTGGAATCTTGTAAGGGGTACCAACTATTGCTAAACAAACAAAGTGCTTCAAATGTTAGGTTTGGCATAGGGTACAATCACACTGAAACACCAACAGATTTCTCTCCCAAAACTACTGAAGATGGGAGAAAAATTGTTTCAGGTGAAACTTCTGAAGAGGAAGAATGCACATCTTTCCATGAAAACTTTCTAAAATCACACAACGAAAGTTCTTCAGAAGTACTGAGTAAATCTGACTTTAAGCCATCAGTAGTTTCAACTACATCAGGAGTTGAGAACCTGAAAACTACTGATGACCTAAAATCAATCAAAACAGTCAGAGATTTGTCTTTGAAAGAAAAGACAAAAGAATGTGAAATTTGTGGTCTGTTCAACCACAAAACAGAATTTTGCAGATATAGAAAGGGTATTCAGTTCAATAAGAAAAATCAACATCTGGTTGTGGGGGAACAAATCAAAAATGATTATGTAAAAACTTTTTCTCCCAAGAAACAAAAACCAGCAAAAACCCTTTCTCAGAAAAAGACAAAATCTCAACAAAAGTCTTTTTCTCAAAATTCTCTTTCAGTAGTTAGACCTAAATCTTCAGCAGTTTCACAAACTGCTGAGATTAAAGATCTTATGAACATGGTACAACTACTGATGACCAAAGTTGATGGTGGTCCTCAAAAGGATACCACCATTGTTCTTAATGCAAAATCCATTGCCAAAAAGACATGGATTTCTAAACTTGGTCAAGAACAAACTGTAAATGTTCTCAAGAGCAAACCCAAAGCCAAACTGGCTTGGGTTCCTAAATCTAACTAATTTGCTATCTTGTGCAGAGAGTTTCCAGAGGCTTAAATAGCATTTGGTATGTAGACAGTGGAGGCTCAATGCACATGACAGGAGGCAGATACCTGATAAACAATTTTATCAGTCAAAGAGATGGATCTGTGTCCTTTGGGAACAATGCTAAGGGATATGTGCTGGGATATGGCAATGTCTCCTCTGTCAAAATACAGTTTGACAAGGTCAATCTGGTTGAAAACCTTGAGTACAACTTGCTAAGTGTGTCACAAATGTGTGATAAAGGATATTCTTCCTTTTTCACAAAGACAGCATGCAAGATCATATCACCAGAAGGCCAGAAGTTGATAGAGAAGATCATTGAAGATCATACTTTGTTAATTGCCAAAAGATGTGGCAATGTCTATGCAGTGGACATTGAAAAAGACAAAGTACTGAACAACACTGCCTGTTTCTTCTCAAGGGCATCAACTTCAGAAACTGATCTCTGGCACAGGATACTTGGCCATGTGAACTTTAAAACCATAAATAAAGTCACAAAAATGGGCTTGGTCAGAGGTCTACCCTTAAAAGTATACCAGTGTCAAGAACACTGTGTATCCTGTTTAAAGGGTAAACAGCATAAGTCCTCCTATAAGTCTATTGAAGAATAAAAAACAACTGCATGTCTTCAACTACTCCATATGGACTTATTTGGGCCTGTAAAGATCATGAGCCTTGGTAAAAAGAAGTACTGCTTAGTCATCATTGATGACTACTCAAGATTTACATGGGTATTCTTCTTATTTTCCAAGGATGAGGCTGCTGAAATCATCAAGTTCTTTATTCTACAAGTAGAGAAGCAATACTCTCTACCTGTCAAAACCATTAGAAGTGATAATGGGACAGAGTTCAGGAACAAAACTCTGAATGACTTCTGTTTGTCTAAAGGGATTATTAGACAATTCAGTGTTGCCAGAACTCCTGAACAAAATGGTGTGGTAGAAAGGAAGAACAGAACTTTAATAGAAGGAGCAAGAACAATGTTAGCTGATTCTGGCCTACCTTTATACTTCTGGGCAGAAGCAGTTAACACATCATGTTATGTTCAAAATAGAGTTCTTGTTGTCAAGAGACATTCAAAGACTGCCTATGAAATTCTTCATGGCATGAAGCCCCTTATCTCCTTTTTCAGGGCTTTTGGATGTCAATGTTTCATCTTGAACATCAAGGAATCTATTTCAAAGTTTGCTGCCAAAGTTGACTCAGGTTACTTTCTTGGTTATTCATCAACTAGAAAAGCCTACAAGGTTTTTAACTCAAAAACCAGGATAGTAGAAGAAACACTGAATGTCAAGTTCAATGAGTCAAAACACACTCTCATTCCAGCACATCCTGCTGAACTCTTTGACCTTGACAACTTTCATTTTGAACCTGAAAAGACTGTCACTTCATCCAAACCTACTTATTATGGTGATCAAAGGTTTGATGATGAGGATCCAGCACCATGGACTCCTCAAACAGTCATTAAGTCAACTTCAAAACCATCAGAAGTTTCACAAACTTCTGATTCAACAAATACTGAAGGCCAAACTCAAACATCTGCTTCAGCACCTGCAACTACTGAAGACACTGAAACTGCTGAACCAGATATAATAGACCTCAGTAGTTTGTTTCAAGAACATGAGCCACCAACACCTGTCAGTGGTTTACAACAACTGATCGAACACAAAGATCATCCACTTGATCAAATCATGGGTGATATTGCATCAGGTGTTCTTACAAGAAACCAGCTTTCCAACTTTTGTCTATTCTCAGCATTTATTTCACAGTTGGAACCAAAGAAGTACCAGGAAGCCCTCAAAGACAACAATTGGGTGCAGGCTATGCAAGATGAATTGCTTCAATTGAACAAGCAACAGGTTTGGGAAATCTGTCCCTTACCACCAAACAAGCAACCAATTGGCACAAGATGGGTTTTCAGGAATAAACAAGATGAAGCTGGTATCATAATAAAGAACAAGGCAAGACTGGTAGTACAAGGTTACTCTCAAGAAGAAGGCATTGACTATGATGAAACCTTTGCTCCAGTTGCAAGGCTTGAAGCCATCAGGTTATTTCTGGCCTATGCCATTTCCAACAAAATAAAAGTTTATCAAATGGATGTCAAGAGTGCATTTTTGTATGGAAAGATAAAAGAGGAAGTTTATGTTTGTCAGCCACCTGGGTTTGAGGATCCTTCTCATCCTGAGTGGGTGTACAAACTAGACAAAGCTCTTTATGGGCTTAAACAGGCTCCAAGAGCCTGGTATGATACACTTTCAACCTTTTTACTCAAAAATAACTTCACAAGAGGTGCCATTGATAAAACACTTTTCATAAAACATGTTGGAAATCATGTCTTACTTGTTCAAATATATGTTGATGATATCATTTTTGGTTCAACAAACACAAAATTGTGTGATGAATTTAAGAAACTTATGCAATCAAAATTTGAGATGAGTACAATGAGAGAACTGCAGTACTTTCTGGGACTGCAGATTAAACAACAATCAAATGGAACTTTTATACATCAATCAAAATATGTTAAAGAATTATTAAACAAATTTTCTTTACAAGACTGTAAATCATGTTCCACTCCAATGACACCAACCACACAAGTTGAACCAGATGATAAAGGAAAACAGGTTGATCAAACCAGGTATAGATGTATGATAGGTTCCCTTTTATATCTAACTGCTTCTAGACCAGATATTATGTTTTCAACATGTGTCTGTGCTAGATATCAATCAGCTCCTAGGGAATCACACCTTATTGCAGTCAAAAGAATCTTCAGATATCTGAAAGAAAATCCAACTCTTGGAATTTGGTATCCTGAAGAGAAAATGGGAACTACTGATGAAGATAATCCTTCATCAGCAGTTTGGTCAAAAAGGGCAAATCTGACTTTTCCCATCATCAGAAGTTTGACCTAGTCGGTTTAAAACTTCTGATAAAGAGATTTTTAACCTAGGCGGTTTAAAACTTCTAATAAAGAAGATCCAAGCGGTTAAAAACTTCTGATAAATATCTTTTTTCAACACTTATCCTTTCAAACACAAAAATTCCCTCCTTCTCTCTCAAGAAAGCTCTCAAACCCCTGAACCTGCAAACACAAAAACATTGTTCGATTCATCAACACACAAAAACCACATGGCTTTAGTTCTCAAACAGGGACACAATCTCAGAGCCTACATAGAAAAACAAGAAGGCTAGTCCCAATACATTGAGATCATTGATCTTGTTGTCAAATCCCAATATTTCACCGCTCTCACCATAGACCCACCAATACATCCTGAAACTCTCAATGAGTTCTGGGCTAATGCTGAGACAGTGATGGTGGATGATGAAGTTATCTCCCTCAACTCAACAATTAAAGGGAGACAAATGGCCATAACACCGGCCATACTCTCAAACAGACTGGGGTTGAATGATGTGAATGCCCCGGAGAAGTTTGACAACTCTGCTATCCACCTGACCATGACTGAGTGTGGTTATCAAGGTACTCTCTCACAAGCTACAATCTTTAAAAAGTATTTTGAACCAAAATATAAACTTTTGTTTCATTATATTATTATGTGCTTGAGTCCCAAAACTGGGTCTTATGACCAGATGCCCTCAACCTTTCAACCAATCTTTCATTCTATTGTGAATGAAACAAATTTCAGGGCATCAAAACTTTTCTTTAATGAGTTGGTGTTACATCACAATAACACTAAGAAAAAGTTTTTGTTATATCCAAGGTTCATTATGCAATGCATAATATCTGAACTGGGTAATGAGGTGCTTGTGGGTAAAATTGAAATTTTGAAACCCTTAACCTCACAAGCATACTCAAGGCACAACAAACAGGCTGCCTGGCCAGAAGATGACCAAGGGGAACAAGCACCAGTCCCCATGGAACCCTCATCTTCCAAACCTACTCCACCAAAGGCCAAGAAACCCAAGATAACAAAACAAAAACCCACCAAACCCAAAAGAAAAGCTGTTCAGGAGGTTGAGATGCCTGAACAAACTACTGTGCAATCTGCACTTCTTAAAGATGTGACTGAAACATCCCTCAGTCTCATGCATCTCAAACCCCACCAAGAGCACCAATAACAATTCTTTTCAAAAGAAAAAGACTTAAGAAAAATATTCCAATAGATTCCTCTTTTGAAACTGCTGAACCCATTGCCCAAACTACTGAACCAGCACCCCAAATTTCTGAACCAGACATTGAAATAGCCAAACTTCTCTCTGGGCTAAAAGAGAAAGTCCCATCTACACATGTCAGTCCCCATCAACCACATCAAACAGGGGACATAGACTCAGACAGTGACATGGATGTGGACACTCATAGCCCTAACCAAAGAGATGAGGATGAACCAGAGTCTCTAAGCCCAAACTTAGAAACTTTTGGTACTTTTGAGGCTGCTACTACTCATTTACCACCCAGTGGTGGACCTGAGGACAGAAGTATCATAGCTAAGACCTCAACTGTGGCAACTACTGATGAAGGCTTAATGCCTGAGGTAGGAAATCCTCTGAACCAAGAACAAGAGGTATATGAGACAACTGAGTTGGGCTCAGCTCATGATGTAACTGATACAGTCCTCATTGAGAATGTAATCAGGGATTCAGATGATTCCATTGATTTGGATGATGTTTCAAAACACAAAACTACTGAATTGACGGCTATAAGTGAAGGTCCTGCACCTGGTGTCTCTAAGCTCAAGAAGCTAGTCACACCATCTTAGGTTAAAGCCCACTCAATCCATGATTCCCCTAGAGTGGCATCTTCTGTACAACAAGAAGATTAACCAAAAACACACCCCTCAGTACAAATGCCTACCCAATTCCCTGGGCAAACAAGCATAGACCTGAACCAGCTATGCAGCCCAGATGGTCACTTGTATCACATGATGAACACCCTCATCAAGAATCACATCCAAACATACACAGCTGACTTGGAGCTGTCCATGAAGAACCAATTTGGAGTGATACAGACGAAGATGAATGATCTGTCCAACAAGATTGATCACAACAGCAAACAGATTGCTCATCTTCAAGGTCATTTCTCCCAAGCTTCAACTTCAAAGGCTGATGAAGCCAAAAAGGGGGAGAAAATCAAGGTACCTATGGATACACTTGAAGCCAGAAGAAAGGCAAAAGTGGCTATCCTAGCTAGAGATTAAAAAGATCAAGCCAGAAAAGAGAAACTGGGACAACAATTTGGTGTCTCTATTCAAGAAATAGAAGATGCTGAAAAGTCTGATGAATCCCAAGGCCACAATGAAGAAACCTCTGATGGCCAAAGTTCTGATGAAGAATCAGAAAGTACTGAAGACAATCCTTCAGTAGTTGACAAACCTTCAGAAGTTGTCAACCCATCAGAAGTTAACACTTCCAAGACTCAAACTGCTGACCCTTCCAGATCAACTGCTCCTATTCAACCAACCTTTGCTCCTATCAGGCCTACTACAACAGTTACCACAATGACCGTGCTAAACCCTTCTCCAATCTCTCAATCAGCAGAATTACTTGAGAAGAGTTTAGTTGCAGCCCAAAAGAAGGCCAGAGAAGATCATATCTGGAAAACTCTGGAAGAAAGGGATGACTTAGATCTAAGCCATGAAGAAAAACTTCAGGCTTATGAAGCTGAACTCCAAAGGCAGGCTAGCCTAGATGAGATTGCTGAACAAGACAAAAGACATCAACTGATGTCTTACATTATGAAGAACAGCAAAATCAAAGCCCACACATTGAAGAGACTCTCTGTGGAAGAGCTGACAAGAAGAGCTCAACTTATTGCAGATAAACTTGCAACAAGTAAAGACACAAAGGCCAAGAGAGCTCAGATGATAGAAGAACTGGTAGCTAATGGTTATGGTTCAAAAGCCTCAGTGTCCAAATGGAAAGAAGAAAGATTGGTGGACACATATAGAAAATACAAGGCTGCAAGGGCTGCTAATCCAGAGAAGTTTCAAACTGCTGAAGCTTCAACTTCAGTAGTTAGAACTTCTGGTGTTCAAAGAAGACCAGCTACCCAAAGAAAGAAGTCAGAGGAGAAAGTGAAGACTGATTTCAGAATGGTACTACTAGAAGGTAGTACAGTAGTACATTCTGATTTTGACATACAAGAGAAGCCTCTGCTCACACAATTCAGGGATCCTTCCACCTTTGCATATCAAATCCAGAAGACCATCATAGACAAACTGCACACCAAGGTAGTAACTGAACATCATTTGCCAACATTTCAGATACCTAATGTGATAGAACAACAGCAGGGAAGTGAATCCCACCTGAGAGTCACTGAAGTTGAAAACATTCAACACTCAGGAGAAACCCAGGGTACCACCATGGTTCCCTACACTGCAGACTTTGACAAGTCTAAAGTACCAGTCATCAGATGGTCCTTTACTGATAACAACTCAGTACTTGTGACAAGAAGTGATCAAACAAGCAGGGAATATAGGTCGATGAATGAACTGAAGAAACTATCAACCAAAGACCTGCTTCCAATCCAACACTTGGAACCAAAGAAAGGGTCTCTTACTGATGATCAACTGAACCAGCTCAAGAATTCCATGTTCAAAGGAATATGGAAAATTGTGAGGGACAGAAAAGAACAATAAGGAATTAGTAAGGTTTTGGCTTCATCAATCCAGGGGGAGATTGTTAAGACAAAAAGGATTGGTGAAACCACTTTTGCAAACCTTAGTCTAATTCACTTCTGTCAAAATACTCTAAGTATGGAACTGCTGAAGACAAAGAATCAAACTGCTGAAGAAGAGATTCAGAAGTGCTGAAGAAGAAAAGTCATCAGAAGTTCTGAAGTTCAAACCAGACACTTCTACTGAAGAACTACTGAAGACAAACTACTCATCAGTAGTTTGTCATTCATCAGTACTTAAAGAAGATCTTTTCCACCGCCTTTGTATATCAGTAGTTTAATACTTTAGTATTTCTTTTTGCTTTATGTACAAGTTCCAAGACTACAACTTGTTGCAACTTGTTTCTGAACTTGCTTTTTGGCAAGGTTCATGTATTTGTAAAGTCTATAAATAGAAGGGTTCATCCCTCTGTTTTAGACATTGATTTTAATACAAGAAATCCTTCAACACTTATTATTGTTATTTCCATTTCGTGTTTACTGAGAATCTGTCAAAGTGTTTCATTCTCATTCAATACTTAGATTCTCAATAAACACTTATCATTTATTAGTTCTTGAATCCAGGGGGAGTAATAACTCCTGTTGATAAGTGTAGCTATAAACTTATAAACATTCCGCTGTGCTATCACTCACCAAGAACTTGCTAAACACTTAAGTGTCAACTAGCAAGTTCAACAAAAGAGCAGCTATACTGATCCAACACTTCCACTCCTTATTTGTGAACTTCTTCTTACTATTCCTGTTGATATTCTGCGAAATTGAAACCGGTAGAGATACTTGTACTCATTTGGGAAAATTTGATCACACACGTTCATTAGCGCAAAGTCCCTGTCGGTCACAATCACTCGCAGCTCCATACAGCCTACCAGCATGGACTTTATCCTCTCCAACAACCAAACGTAGTTACCAACCTTCTCAGAAGAACGAAATGCATGGGCAACTGAAAATGAGTGGTTTGTCGATGCCATACCCACAACCTGAACAAACGCCATATCGTACATGTTTGTATTGTAGGTAGCGTCAATCATTAACACATTCGGGAATGAGCACCACATAGTAAATGAATGTTTGTGAACGAAGAAAATATCTGTGAGAGCGTTCGTGGTGTCATTTGCGCGTGTGTAGTAGCTGAATTCTTTCTTCGTCAGAAGGTTTTCGAGTTGCTACATTGCACCACCGACTCCTTTTTTAGCATTCATCATCTGAGCCGCATTGTGTATATCTTTCAGGGTAGTCTTTTTCTCCGGGTTCTTTGAAATGAGCATTCTCTAGATGTTACGCTTGTGCGCCGAGTTTTCACCTTTAACCTTCAAACCTGTGTCCAAGTTTCAAGCACCATGTCAACTCAAACGGGCAGCCAATTTTTTTGATACCCGTCTTCTTCATCGTAACCACACTCTTATCCCCCCCCCCCCCGCGCCCCCAAGGGTGCATTGAAATACAACCTTCATAAAAATAAGTTTGCTAGAAACTAAGTTTTTTTATAACTTTTTTTTAAATAATAAATTATAAAATAAGTTTTTAATTAAAAATTAACAATACTCTTAGCAAAAGAGAAACGTAATCCTAAAGGTGGACCCAAAGACCACTGGTGCACTCGTAGGGAATTAACCTTCACCAAGAGTAAAATACGTTTTTCTCGTAAACTTTTTAATTAAAAAGTAACAGTACTATTAGCAAAGGAGAAACGTAATCCTAAAGGTGTGTGACTCGAAGACCACTGGTGCACCCGTAGAGAATTAGCCTTCACCAAGAATAAGACACGTGTTTTTTGTAATTAATTTATAAGTTAAGTTTTTTCGTGACTTTTTAAATAACAATTTATAAAATACATAATTGTTAATATCTTAAAAACAATAGTGACTGAAATATGTAACTTCACGAAATGTTCTCCTCCTTTCTTAGATCTTTTTATAACGATGACGTAACCATTTTCCATTCATGTATCTTGTACCCAGTTGATCAACTCCTCGCATGTGGAAAATGTCTGGTCAGTCTCAAACCAAAAATTGATCGGGTTAGAGCCTTCCTCCTGATCTTCAACCTGCTTCTCCTCGCCAACGCTGTCTTCATGGTGCGTATAGTCTTGTTCTACAAATGTGTCATCACCATCGTAAGCGTAGTAAGGATAACCGTAGCCGGGTTAACAGGGAGAGTCTTCAAATTCATACGGGTCCTTCCAGGGTGTATTCAAGTCCAGTTGCACCGTATTGTCACGGTAACGAATACTAGACTGACCCTCCTCGACATTACTAGACTGACCCTCCTTGACATTATATGATTTAGACTCGTTGTAAGAATCACCGAAAATGAAGTCGTAATACGACATGTTATATGTTGTGGATAAAATTTTTATGTATTGAGTAAGAATGTAAATTTGTAATTAGAAACGAACGATATAAATATATAATATTGAACGAATTGAAATCGAATGAGTTTATATTGAAATCAAATGAATTTATAGGCAAAGTTTGATGGGGTATAGCGCCTCATTTTGACTAAAGCGAGACGTTTTGCTTGGGGGTTAAATTAAGGGTGGTGATATTTAAACCCCCCAGCTTCTATTTAAACCCCCTCCAAGCGCCTCGCTTAGGCCTAAGCGAGGCGCTTGGAGGGGGTAATTTATTTTGGTAGTTTTTTGATGTTTTGAGTTGTTTTTTTAATTTAATAATTATAAAAAGTTAAAAAAAAATAAAAAACAAAGTAATAACCCTCAACATTGTCAATGACTTAAAAAAAGTAATAACCCTCAACATTGTCAATGACTTAAACTTGACATCATCAAAGGATATGTGTAAATTAGGTGTATGTCATCTTGATCAAAGTAGTTGAACATCTGATCATCAAGGTATTTTAAAGGGCTTTGATGGTTTAACTTCTTCATCATTATGTTAGTTAACTATCAGTTTTACACTTAAATTGTATGAAAGATAACATTAATCGGTTTTATTTAGCGTAAAAAGTTCATTGTACATATACCTCCTTATCTAAAACAAATCACTTCTCTATGGAAGTTGCTAAAATAGTTAAACAAAAGCTGAAATTGAACAGTTATTTGAATCTCTCTGATACATGGTATCCAATTTCAGAATCTAAAGAGAAGCTATCATCTCAGAGAGATATCTGTCAAGTCCAAAAATTGCAAGTCCAAATCATTGTACGATGTCTTTTTCAGAGGACCTCGACTCTTGAGATGTTGCAGGTGTTTGAAAAGTTTGAACTGAAATTGAACTTTTCATGCAAGCAAGTAAAATTCAGTTGTTTTACTAATTTCATAGTCTTGATACTTTTAACAATCGGATCGGCACTAAACAATAGAATGTAATTACAATCCGAAACAATAAAAAGTAATTACAAAGAAGATGATCAAAGATGCTACAACATAACTTGCACCGGCTTGAGATATGAGTTTAATTAGCTTGAATCTCTCTGATCCATGGTATCCACTTTCAGGTTGTCTTCATCGTTGACCACTATCTCTCGGATAACAACTGAAAAGTTGTCTCATTAATTCCAATTCCAATTCCAATTCCACCGGTGCAATCAGAATCTGTAGAGAAGCTATCATCTCAGAGAGATATCTGTCAACGATGATGGCGCAGAGGTTAGCGGTAACTTTAAATTTTGAATGATCGTCGGTTTGCTCTCTATATACCAATCAACAGTAGCGATCAGAGAAAGATTTAGTTGAAAGTGGATACAATGGAACAGAGAGATTTAAGCTAATTAAACTCATATCTCAAGCCGGTGCAAGTTATGAAATGACACATGCGAAATGTAATGTCATGCACAATGTGATTTGTATTAATGGCAAAGTGATTTGTAAGGGAAGAAGAAGAGAATGTTATATATGTTTACCTTCCCATGGAAACTCTGAAGACCTTAACGGAGGTTTGCTAGAGGGTCATTGGTCTTCAGAGTTTCCAACCCCTAATACATTCATCAAAGGATATTCATGTGAGAATGATTTTGTACAAGATTCCTATGCAAGCAAGTCAAATTCAGTTGTTAGACCAACTTGAGATATGAGTTTAATTAGCTTAAATCTCTCTGATCCATGATATGAGAGCATAAGAGAAGAGATAATAACATATGAGCTTCAACATAACTTGCACCGACTTGAGATATGAGTTACAGGTATAGAGATGAAAACCACTACTAGGGTTCTTTTCAGTGAAGGCTGCGAAAAGCATGCAGCGGATGATTGCCAATGAGATTGATAACTGGACAGGTTAGCCAGGTGTTTGTCAAAAAGGTAGAGCACACCACTAGAGCAAAAAGTTGTGTGTATGAATAGTGACCCTCTGGCAAACCTGCCATTAATCGGTTTTATTTAGCGTAAAAAGTTCATTGTACATATACCTCCTTATTTAAAAACAAATCACATCATTGTAGAGGTTACTAGGTTACTCATTACCGTTGGACGTTGAAGGTAAACATGGACAGTGAGAAGTGAGATTGATAACTTCTCTATAGAAGTTGCTAAAATAGTTAAACAAAAGCTGAAATTGAACAGTTATTTGGCAACATACTTGAAATCAATAGGAAGATAAACAATCCTCATCCACAATGTTCTTACCTATGAGTTTAATTAGCTTGAATCTCTCTGATCCATGGTATCCACTTTCATAATCTGAAGAGAAGCTATCATCTCAGAGAGATATCTGTCAAGTAATTACAAGAAGATGATCAAAGATGCTACAACATAACTTGCACCGGCTTGAGATATGAGTTTAATTAGCTTGAATCTCTCTGATCCATGGTATCCACTTTCAGGCTGTCTTCATCGTTGACCGCTATCTCTCTGATAACAACTGAAAAGTTGTTTCATTAATCTATAAATAAATCCTTACAAAATATTTTTAAATTAAATCTTTGAGCATACCACACTTAGAGGGTCACTATTCATACATAAAGAGTATAATCGTGATGTGATGGATTTTTATATCTGCAACTTAGTTCCTTTTTACCTGGTTGCAAAGGAACTTCAGGTCAGCCAGACCTTTGTCAAAAGCAAGTGTGAAGATCAAGATCAAGAAGAACAGTACGGTAAACGATGAAGGTGTGTTGTATGTATAAAATAGTGAATAATTGTAGTGTGTTCGGTGCAGTCGACGAACATCATTCAAAATTTCAACTTCCCGTTCAGGTGCTTAAGTCCACCTTGAAGACTGGATACCATGGATTAAAGAGATTCAAGCTAATCAAACTCATATCTCAAGTTGGTCTTACAACTGATCATTACAGTGAGATTGATAACTTCTCTATGGAAGCAACAAATTCAAAACAGAGGTAGGTTTGCCAGAGGGTCACTATTCATACATAAAAGATCAAGAAGAACAGTACGGTCAACGATGAAGGTGTGTTGTATGTATAAAATTGTGAATAATTGTGAGAGTCAATATGAGAGCAATAATCCATCGAGAACTAGAGAAACAGAGAATAAGAGAAGAGATAATAACATATGAACTACAACGACGTCGTATTTTGGAAGCTGAAGTTCGGAGAGAACTAAATATTCGGTTGTTGATTTTCTTCTCTATACAGAGTGACGATAGGCGTTTTCGATTTCCAAATGAATCAACGACTTAAACTTCGATTTCCAAATGAATCAACGACTTAAACTTGACATCATAGTCAAATATTTATTCTCCATATCCATACCTTGTTTCAAGTATCTTGTAAAATTCATTTCGTCTTCAAGACTCCTATGAGTCAACAAAGGTTGACTTTTTTGAGCATTAACAATGACTATATTACATTATTATTATTATTATTTTTTATTATATTTGTAATTTAGTTCCTTTGTTTTATTATTATAATAATTTATTATTATCAAGAATTGGAAATTAGTAAAACGATTTATGAAAGTATCAAGAATCGGAAATTAGTAAAACGATTTAATAAATCATTGCTCAGACGTTAGGGTTTGATAAACACAAAACTTATTATTTATAAAGCAACGATTTAATAAATCGTACCGTGAAATAAAGAGAGGCCCATTAGGAGTGCCGTGGAGGGAGATCGTCGGTTTGCTGTAGTCGATGATGGCACAGAGGTTAGCGGTTACTTTAAATTTTGAATGATCGTCGGTTTGTACAATGATGTGGTGTCTTCAATGATTCTAAAAAACTTGAAAGTAATTACACCGGCTTGAGATATGAGTTTGATTATTATCGTATTTGCAACTTAGTTCCTTTCTCTCGAAAAACAATCCGATTGTTAAAAGTATCAAGACTATCAAATTAGTAAAACACCTGAATTTTTACCTGCTTTGCATGAAAAGTTATTTTTAAATGTTTGTTAATATATCTTTAAATGTTTGATCTGCAATATTTGAAAATTATCATTTCTTGACATGCTTGGTAACACCTTGATCTGTAATATCTGAAAATTATCATTTCTCAAAAAGTAATTAAAAACACTTAAAAATGAATTAAAAACAATTGTTGCGAGTTAGGTTTAGTCGGAGGACCACGTACAATGATTCATCAAAGTTGTACAAAGCTGGATGTTTTTACCGGAAAACCAAAACGAGCAATTAACGAAGCGAAACGGAGAGTTATAATTTTCTTGGCTAGGAAACAACTTAAAAGAACCAAAAATGAATTAAAATTATTTTTTGGTGATTAACAGATAATTTTAAAGAATTAAAAGAAAATCAAATTTTTTAAAAAAAAAGGTCAAAACACCTCGCTTTGGTCAAAGCGAGGCGCCTGTGGTCTAATCAAACCACTAAAGCACCTCGCTTTGGTCAAAGCGAGGCACTAAAGCGCCTCGCTTTGACCAAAGCGAGGTGCTTT
Organism: Ambrosia trifida; assembly: GCA_028751855.1. Lineage (NCBI taxonomy): Eukaryota > Viridiplantae > Streptophyta > Magnoliopsida > Asterales > Asteraceae > Ambrosia > Ambrosia trifida. The sequence goes on from CM054130.1 coordinate 82,150,092, forward strand.
GGCCTTTTTTTAAAAAAATTTGAATTTCTTTTAATTTTTTAAAATTATCTGTTAATCACCAAAAAATAATTTTAATTCATTTTTGGTTCTTTTAAGTTGTTTCCAAGCCAAGAAAATTATATCTCTCAGTTTCGCTTCGTTAATTGCTCGTTTTGGTTTTCCAGTAAAAACATCCAGCTTTGTACAACTTTGATGAATCATTGTACGTGGTCCTCCGACTAAACCTAACTCGCAACAATTGTTTTTAATTCATTTTTAAGTGTTTTTAATTACTTTTCGAGAAATGATAATTTTCAGATATTACAGATCAAGGTGTTACCAAGCATGTCAAGAAATGATAATTTTCAAATATTGCAGATCAAGGTGTTACCAAGCATGTCAAGAAATGATAATTTTCAAATATTGCAGATCAAGGAAAGAATGAAAATACGTGATGCACATAACCCTCCATGCAAATCATCCCAATTCTGTTAAAGAAGATGTATTCACCATTTCAAACGATTTGCCTCCTTTTGAATTCAGGTAGTACTAGTTAAGGGATTGTCAAAGACCGATCGAACATCTTTTTGTTTGTTTGTTTGTTTGCTTGAATGTCTATGGAAACAACAATGGATTTGTCAAAAGCAAGTGTGAAGATCAAGATCAAAGAAGACAGTACGTTCAACGATGAAGTTGTGTTGTATGTATAAAATAGTGAATAATTGTAGTGTGTTCGGTGCAGTCAACGAACATCATTCAAAATTTCAACTTCCCGTTCAGGTGCTTAAGTCCACCTTGAGATATGAGTTTAATTAGCTTGAATCTCTCTGATCCATGGTATCCGGTTGTTTTCAGGTTGTCTTCATCGTTGACCGCTATCTCTCGGATAACAACTGAAAAGTTGTCAACGATGATGGCGCAGAGGTTAGCGGTAACTTTAAATTTTGAATGATCGTCGGTTTGCTCTCTATATACCAATCAACAGTAGCGATCATTACAGTTATTTGAAATGTTTCTGATCATTGTCAGAGGGTCACTATTCATACATAAAGAGATAAAGGTTGTACACGAGTATAATCAAACAAGGGTTGCCCGGAGTTTGATTAGATTGAATCTCTCTGATCCATGGTATCCACTAACCGTAGCGATCATTACAGTTATTTGGACTGTTGCTAGTTAAAAAGAAGCTTAAATTATACAGTTATTTGGAATATTCTTGATCATTACAGTGAGATATGAGTTTAATTAGGTTAAATCTCTCTGATCCATGATATGAGAGCAAATAATCCATCAAGAACTTGAGAAAGAGAGAATAAGAGAAGAGATAATAACATATGAGCTACAACATAACTTGCACCGACTTGAGATATGAGTTTAATTAGCTTGAATCTCTCTGATCCATGGTATCCGGTTGTTTTCAGGTTGTCTTCATCGTTGACCGCTATCTCTCGGATAACAACTGAAAAGTTGTCTCATTAATTCCAAAACCTAAATACAAGATATCATCTCAGTGAGATTGATAACTTCTCTATGGAAGTTGCTACAATAGTTAAACAAAAGCTGAAATTGAACAGTTATTTGGAATGTTTCTGATCATTACAGTTATGCGTTTTTTGGTGAAATGAACTTGAAGAAATGATTTGGTGGATATATCATGAGTTAAACAAAAGCTGAAATTGGACGGTTATTTGGAATGTTCCTGATCATTACTTTTCATGCAAGCAAATAAAATTCAGATCATTACTTTTCATGCAAGCAAGTAAAATTCAGTTGTTGGACAGTGAGATTGATAACTGGACAGACTAGCCAAACCATACGAGGGTGGTAGGAAAAAGTTGACATTTTGATCCAAATGAAATTCAGGTTAGCCAGACGTTTGTCAAAAGAACATTTTTTATAATAATTATATTAAAAAAAAAACTAACTCAAAAGATCAAAAAAAAAAAAAAAAAAAAAAAAAATTGATCCGAAGAGCCTTGCTTAGGCTTAAGCGAGGCGCTTCGAATTAAAAATCAGCTTTTTCTGCCCCCTCGTACTGACCTCCTCTGATTGAATTCAAAGCGTCTCGCTTAGGCCTAAGCGAGGCGCATTGAGGGGGTGGAAATAGAAGGTGAGGGGTGGGAATAGATCGAGCCTAAATTAAAGGTAAGGGGATTTAATTAGAAATGTCTTTTTTCATAATTATAATAGAATAATAATAATTATTATTATTTGTTTGTCTTGTGTTTTCTTGTCAGTGAATGGTTGCTGAGGGGTCAGGTTTAGTTATTGTCTACATCTTTTTTGGTGTTTCAAAATTATTATTGTACTTGAAAGTGTAAGAAATTGATGGATAGTGCTACGTGTCACTATTTCTTAAGAGGCCCCAAAGAAACTAAAAGTGTGAACGTCAATAACATTTCAGTCAGATATGGTGTAGTTTTAGTTAGCTCTGTAAATGAACCGAATGAATACGAACACATGTGGGTTCGTGTTTTTCATTTAACTTTAACTGAACACGAACACGAACACATAATTGAACACATTTTTGTGTTCGTGTTCGTTCATTAAGAAATTTTTCGTGTTCGTGTTCGTTTACGTTCGTTCATTTAAAACCTAAACGAACAGTTCATGAACTTAAACGAACATAAATGATTAATATAAATGAACACAAACAAAAACAAGTTAATAATGATTCATTACAATTCAACCAAGTCTAATGAATCACAATGCAACCAAAACCAAATGACGAGGATGAGAAATACGACGGTGTAGTTGTTTGTGGAGACGGGGATGAGGGAGACGGCGGCGCTGTGGAGGCTGGAGAGTGGAGACGGGGCTGTGGAGGCTAGAGACAGGGTTGTGGATGGTTGGATACGGGACTGTGGAGGCTGGAGGCGAGGCTGTGGAGGTGGTCGGCCGGAAGTAGACGAAGGTAGGGTTGTGGAGCGTGAAGAAGAAGGGAGGTGGAGCTGTGATGTCTAGATAGCGTATGACCAATGATATGGTTAGAATGTTAGGGTTAGGGTTAAATTTTTAAAACATATAATATAAGATACTTAACAAAAGGAAATAAATAATAAAAATAAAGTCAAGTTTAATTAAATGAACATAAACGAACAAAAATAAATGAACGAACATAAACGGACATAAATGAACATAAATAAACGAACATTCATGAACATAAATGAATGAACAAAGCGTGTGTTCATGTTCGTTCGTTTAATTAAACGGACAAAAATTTGTGTTCGTGTTTGTTCATTTATTTCAATAAACGAACTTCCCGCCAAACAGTTCACGAACAGTTCATGAACGTTCGGTTCGTTTACAGGCCTAGTTTTAGTTTTATCCTTTGATTAATTAAACAGCGTGTATTCTGATTTATGCCAACTTGCTAGCATGGGTATTTGAATAAAACTAGGTGTGCGTTTTTTATATTAGTTTTTAAAAGGATTTATTCAAATATCATTAAATAAAAACAAATTTAGCGTTGAAACTTATAATCATCAATTAATGCGGATTAGTACTTCTGTTAATACATGTTAAAGCACGTGGTTAGAAGTTAACAGGGAACAGTATGTCAATTACCTAACGATGGTTATAAATTAACGGAGTTAAGTAACTCTTTTACTTACTATCCAGAACCACACTTAGAAGTTAACGGGAAACAATAGCTCAGTTAGTTAAGGATAACTAGAAATTAACAGGGAATAGTAACTCTGTTAGTTACTGTTAGAAAACCAGGTCCAAAGTTAACGGTGATCGGTAACTCAGTTACCTAAAGATGGTTAAAAATTAACGGAGTTAAAGTTAACGGGGAACATATCCAGTTAGAAGGTAACGGGAACAGTAACACAATTACCTAACAACGGGTAGAAGTTAACGGAGAACTGTAACTCAGTTACCTAACGATGGTTGAAAGTTAACGGAGTTAAAGCTAACGACGTTATAAGTAACTCAGTTACCTAACGACAGTTAGAAGTTAACGGAGGTAAAGTTAACGGGGAACTGTAACAAAGTTACCTAACAACGCTTAAAAGTTAACGGAGGGCCTTAGAGGAAAGATTCTAGGTTGACAATGATGCGCTAGGGGGCGGTGTTGCCGCCCCTGGTTTCACCCTGCCGTTCCTATGTTGTGCCCCTCACCGAAGGGCCTTAGAGGAGAGATTCTAGGTTCAAATTTAGACAATGATGCATTATGTAAAATATCGTAGAATTAACATTAGTTGTTAAATAAAAAAATGGGAAATAGATGTATTCTTTTCCCTTCTTTTCCCTTTTTATGATTATCAAACATGAAAAAATTGAAGTGAACGTCTTCTTTATAAAAAGATAAATTTAAACGACAAAATTTTCGTGGAACATTTATAAGACTGAATTATTATTATTATTATTATTATTATTATTATTATTATTATTATTATTATTATTATTATTATTATTATTATTATTATTATTATTATTATTATTATTATTATTAATAAGCTGGTGGAACATTATATTATTCTATTATACTATATATTTAAAAACCTTGATTTGAGTAGTGTGTTTTTGCTAAAATGAGCCGCCTAGCTAACACCGTTAGTGCTAACGGCTGTAGTGCTAATGGCATTAGTTAAAAAACTTTGATTTGATTAGTGTGTTTGTGCTAAAATTTGTCGGCTAGCTAACGGCGTTAGCTCTAACGTCGTTAGTGTTAAGATAACGAGACATGTATATGAATTGTTTGTAAAACGTTTATGAATAAGTTCATGTGTACGTTTAATATGTGTACATGAATCACCCCAAAAGTGTAAAAATGAAAAAGGGGATAAGTATACCCACAGTTTGTGAAAGCGATCAAAAACCAACTTAAGTTGTCGTGAGTTAAAGAACTGGAAATTTCTAGGAGTTCTACCTATAACGTTTAAGAATACTAATAAGTGGATGTCTTAAAAGGCTAAGACATCGATTCTAAGGCATTAGGGTTTGTTAAGTTGATTTGGGGAATTATAGTTTATACGATAAATGATATTAATATTAAGCTCGTATATCCAAAATGGTATCATTAAATATTATTAAGGTCTATGAATATGATTAGGTAATCTAAATATTACCAATTGAATATTTAGTTAAAAATATTCCAAAATAATTTATACAAAAGAAAATAGTTAATTACATTTAACTATAACTGTAAATAATTACAGTTATTAAAGTTGATTGAACAAATAATTATAAGTTTCACAAATGAGTCAAACAAATGTGGATTATGCCTTTAAACTATGAACGTATTTCTGTTTTATAAAAATAATTTTTATAAAATAGATTTTAAGTATTATAAATTAACAAAATAATTATTATTTCCAAAGAGCGTAAATACAAAAAAATTACAAGATATGTTTCAAAAACAATATTTTTTGTGAAAATAGTTTTATTCTAATAAGAAATGTCCCAAAATAAAATTTTCATATTTTTTCTCAATTTATTTGCATTTAAAACTAATTTATTGAATTTAAATCATGTTTAAATGATTAAAAATATGAAAATCAATAAAAATAAATGCTTTCGGGACAAAAAAAATTATTTAAGTTCCTGATGTTTCAAAATAAATTCCCAAAAATTTGAAATTAAAATAATTTAAAATGAATTTTAACCAATTAATTAAAATTCAAGCAATTTAAATTAATAAAAATCTGAAAATATCATATTTTTCAGAAAGTTTTATGATAATTTTTCATGTGGTGTTAAGATTCTACACCTAAATTTTTATAAGGATATAAAGGTATTTATGTATATAAATTTATATACTTCTAATTACCAACTTGAGTGAGCTTTAGGGTGTTGTAGCAGCTGTTTAATTGGTGTAATGTGTAGTGCTTTGTTGTACGAGGTGCATTGAGGGTTATACTACAAACCCACATGCTGCTGCCTACACGTGTCCCATACGTGTCCTTTTCTCCCTTCTTTTTATTGACACCTAAAATATATGTCTCTTCTTCTTTACTGTCCACTCCCCCTCTCTCTCCCATCCTGCTCACCCTTCATAATTTCAATTCTCATCACCTGCTAATCTTGTCACATATAAGGTGTATGGTGTATTATGGGTTGGGTATGATTCACATGTGGTGAGTTTTGGCTAGGGTTTCGAAGGGGGTGGGTGTAGCGGCGGTTGAGATACGTGTAATGTGTGTGTGTGTTAGAGAGAGAGAGAGAGGGAGAGAGAGAGAAGGTGACCGGTGCTTCAAAACCAACCACCAACACAGCCACCGTCATCACTAACCTGGCAATGCGGGGCTACAACAATAACAATTGTTGTTGAAGATGAGGTGAATAATAAATCCCAAAAGAAAGAACCATGGTATCCAACGGCTTCCTTCTTCGAGATAAAAACTGTTCACATCGGTCAGGTCGGTATCCAGGTCGCCAATGGTATTATTCCTGCTTTTTTACCAGATCTATGGTTTTTATGTTTTATTTTAATAGACTGTGACTATACATTGTCATATTTGTTGTGTTATTAGTTTTTTTCATTGTTTTGAATGTATATGGACCTGATCTATGATGCGGTTTCAGATCTATGTTGACAGAGGTTGTCACTTCACCGAATTCATCCACTCCATTGATCCTGATGTCATCGCCATACAGGTCACATTCTTATCGTTTGTAGACGTCTGTTCATCAAGAGTATCAATTTTAATACGTATAATTGTCTCCCTGACCAGGTTATGGCTACTAAGCTGCAGCTAGCTTGCAAATAGAGCCACAAAACGGTGAGATTTCATTGCATACTTATAATTAAGAAATGTTGCTTCCACCATGTTTCTTTCTGTTAGCTCTATTTGATTACTGTTAGGAAGTTTAAACCATTTTCCTAGTATATTTGGAGGTCATTGAGTAGGTTAAATTTTGGCTGGTGAAAGGTATTGAATTTTATGTTATTGTTTATTAAAGATACTTGATTTTTTTTCCAACTTTAGTGTGTTCTCTAACCACACTTCGTGATTTCTTCTTATTGTGCACTCGGAATTTGATTTGAGTTCTTGGTTGATCTATATATACAGGTACCCAACTTGAATCCAACAACAAAATTATTAACATCCAGGTTGGTTTGGATTTATCCACAAATCCTAAATCTCCTAGAGCACAAACGAACCCAAATCGATCATTCATGGGTCGGTACAGAGCTATTTTGGGGTTCGATTGCCAGGTCGATTGTTAATGGGATATTAGAGTCGGGATCAACATAATGAGGTTTTGATCTCAGATAATTAGACTTTTAGTATCTGATTGCTCTTCTTTGATTTCAATCAATTGTTTTGAGTTTCATTGTATATCCTACTCTTTGGACTCAAATACAAACCAACTTATTGATGATTGGGAGATGAAAGTGATGCGTATTGTTTTAGCAAATTAAAAAGATGTCAATTTCCCCGGTGCCAAAAACTTGACGTGTCAATCTCATAACATTGGTTTTGGGGGAAACGACTGATTTTTACTAAACCCTTTTTACAAAGTTTTAAATTTATAAAGTAAAGGATAATTACTCTAGAAACTAAAACCAACACATAGGCAGGGAACCATACATGTATAGTATAGCTTGCTAGGGTAAATACCGAGTATCGTATTCCAAAGAACACACTTTCCCCTACTCAACCTTTTATCAAATAACTGATCGGGTTTTAAAAGAAAAATAAAACGGAGGGGTTCTTAAAAGAAAATAGTTTTGAAAAGGTTTTGGTTTTGGTAAAATAAAAGGATAAAATAGTAGAGTAGACTAAAATGCACATCTTGGGGCTCTCCGTATAAGTAGTTAAGTTTATTATTAAAATTAATAATTTAAATTAATTAAATGTGAGGAAGAGAAGAGTAATCTTGAAATGTTGACTCTTTTATAGAGAAGTGGGGCCACTACTAAGTAGAATGCACAACCTTCCAATGCGGGCCCGCATGAAGGTACTCCGCTAGGGCCTCGTATATAGCGGGCTCCTTAAACCGCGGTCAAGTCTCTGGTCCTCAGACTCATCTTCTTCTTGAATTGGAGGCTTAACTTCCGAGCTGGAACACCGTACACATCCCTTAGCTCTTGCTTTCCGTACCGAAGGATCTCTCTAGGGTCAATCCCGGCAACCTCGTATCCACTAAGTAGGTTAACGATCATGAAGACCAAAGGATCTCTCTTACAATTGACTCAGGCGACTCGTATCCCTATTGGTTAACGGCTTTGTACTAACAAGAACTAGAAATAGAATCCGTATTTTATCCATCTTTAAAGTGACACTTTAATGTTTAGTGATCAATTAAATATAAAGTTGGTTAAATGAATGACGACTTAATAAACCCAACCCTTAACCTCCCGAGCCGAATGAGATCCTTAATAAAGGTGGAACATAATTCTAAAGGTGTGTAATCCAAAGATCACTGGTGCACCCGTAGGGAATCCGCCCTTTACCAAACTGATCATTCAGTCATCTGGTAAGTACTAGAAATGTGTCACTCAAATCTGGTCCACTTCAGAAGCCATTGCTTAGAACCCACTTTGGATATCAGAAGCCCAAAGGATCTATCTCACTACCGGTTTCCTCGCTTTGGATCTAGCTCGGGGCTACCAGAAGCTGACTAAACCTCTAGTTATTTAATTCAGTTAAAGTAATTTAAGTTATTAAGTTAATCATCATTTAAACCTGCCACAAGATAAACAAACAAGGAGTAGAAGAAGATAACACAACACGTAACAAAAAATAAACTACTATTAATAATAATAATAAAAGTCTACAAATCGAAGCGGGTTCGGGAATAATGAAAAGATACAACCATAGAAAATGATCAACACATGAATATGGCTGCTCATAGACAAGCTCTCCATCTCCAAGTGATATGTATCTAACATGATCCTCACGACCCTCGATGTTTTATTGCATAACAACTCTATGATCCCATGCTTGGCCAAGTTGATCAAGGTAGGTCGAGGCCTAACCATTGATGGATGATAGGAGGGCCCTAAGGCCTCCCAAAGGACCCCAAGATCTCTGGAAGACTCTTGGTAGTCGGTCAAATAAAGCACTAGAAGTGATTATCAAATGGTGGAGGTTAGCTTGCTATTTATAGAGCTTCAGGGGCAGCACGACTGTGCCAAGGTTGGCAGGGGCGTGCTTACTGTCACACGTACGTTCTGTTGCTGCAAGTATGAGTTTGTCTGTACGTTTTGTCTTTGGCACGGCCATGCCAAGAGTAGGAGCACGGGCGTGCACCTTCTGTCCAACATGTTTTCTTGCTCTCCAAGTTTGCTGCGTTGTCTTCTAACGTGCAGGGCCTCCGTGCAAGTGTGCATGGGCATGCTTGGTCACTCCCGGACTGGTTTTATCACTGTTTAAGTCCCGGGATGGTCTTCAAACATACAATGAACATGCTGCAAGTCTCGTATCTTCAGGAATCTCTAGTTTTTGCTTGTTTTCACCCGGAAATCTTCTGTTTCCGGCTTGGAGCTCCAGTTTCCTGAGAAATACAAATAGGAACGAATTAAGCACCAAATATCAATAATATAAACCTAATTGTACCCTATTGTGAGACTGTTTATGCATGTTTTATATGTTAATTTTGTGAGTTATAAGAAAGCACCATACAAAAATGAGCAGCACTGAGAAGGTTCGAAATGCAAAAAACTAAGGTGTTTAATAAAGCTATCACCGAATTGAAGATGCATCAATTGCATCAGCATGGTATCCATATACTGTTTTTATTAAAGTTTCTTTTAGTTGAATAGTTAATTATGCATTTTTGTGTTTGTAGTTTGTAAGTTTTTAGTCATGTATATATGTAGAATGATAGCATATGCACATCAATAGCATAGAGAAACTTCCAGATACCATCGACAGAGATTGTGTCGCGGTAACAATTTATAATCGTGAACCATTTGGAAGTTATTACTTTGTTTGTAACTATCTAAAATATTCACTGCTAGGAGATATTTTTTTCATTGTGCCCAGTGGAACTTTAGCATAGTTATGGGTCATCTAGTATTGCTAGGACTTAGGATAATTGGATTCATATGCTAGGAGATAGTTTGTTCAGATAGTTTGTTCATTGTGCCCAGTCACCATTCATTGCTTATACAACTTATTTAATGGTGACTTCTTTAGTTTTTTTATGTGTTCCTCTACTTGCAGATTCTGTTGGCTACTTGGCTTAACAAATGGGTATTTGTATGAGTATATGAGGGAGATATTAAGTCTGTTTTTTTTTTTTTTTTTTATGAACACGAAAACAAAATGGGTCAAGAAATTCAAATTAGATATGCTTTTGAATTTTTTTTTTTATCAAAGTAATTAGTATGGTCTGTGAGTTCTGTAGCTAAAAATACTGTTTGCTAAGCCTAACAAGGCGTGTAAAAAACTTTTGGACTTAAATATTATATTTCGTATAACATTTTATTATAGTACACAACATAGTATGGACCAACTGCCCCCGCCTCAACCAGGATCAGGTCCCTATTAGAAACTATCATCGATGTGCCCCCGCCGTAACGCGCGGGGCCGATATCTAGTTATATATAAACAGAATAATAAAAAGAAAATTAACGATTTGACCCGGGGTTCACGGGATTCGAACCCCGGTCTGGCCATAGTGAAAAGATTCCCAACACCACTCCACCAAAGAACATTTATGTTGAACAAACTGGAAATATATTTTATTTACCATATATCCCAAAGTTCATCTTCCCCCCCCCCCCCCCCAAATATTCCTACAAACCCTAACCCTAAGATTAATTCGATTGAGCCCGATTGTTACAGTATACATAACAAAATCATGGGGCTTATGATCGTGACTATCAAAAAACAAAACGACAACAAGAATTGTTACTTACACGAACGATTATGGTCGAAAAAGAAGCTTCAAGTCCGAGAGCTATGAAATGAAAAATTTAGAGTTTCTTGGACACGTTTAAGGTAGTTTAAGGGTCGTTTTAGACTGTGTAAAGATCTCAGTAACGAATGGAATGTCCAATTTATAGTTGTTCGAAACGATTCAATCGATTTTAACAAGCTTCAAAAATTGACGGTTACCCATCATAAATAAGATTTATTGTCCATTAAAACATGATTAAATCATAAAAATAAGCTTGTAACCGATTGATAATGATGGAGAAACGTTTATCTAGCATTAAAAACGAAGAAAAACAAAATAAAATCATTCTTTTGACAATCGTCGGAAACTTGCCAGAATTTGCCGTCGGCGACCAGGCTTTTGACCGGAAAAGAGAGGAGGGAAAATTTAATTTTTTTTTTAGCTTTCCATTAGTGATATGGCCCCTCAACTTTTAACTAGGTTAGACTTTTATATAACTAGGTTTGTTTTTCTTTTATAAAACTTAACCAAGTTAAGTTGGTTTTATCTTGGATTAATCCAAAGTTTTTAAAACCTAAACTTTTAACTTTGCACATCTAATACGTAATAAGTTCGTAGTTTTATAAAAATTTTAGGTTGACAATTTTGATATTTCCCAAAATCTCAAATAAACTTTGAACGTTTAAAATATAAAATTCTATATAGAGTTTTGTGTTTAAATAAATAACGTTTCAAATGCCATTATGTTACCTATTTAGCTCATGTTTAATACATTGACGTAGAATTTTTCAATTAAAATGTAAGTATTTTAAGGCAAAAACAATACAATTAAGTGAAACTCAAGCTTCATTTTTAAATTGGGCAAATGGAAATAACAAGGACTAAAATTGATAAGTTGCTAAAAGATGAGGGTGACAGTTGTCACAAAACACTCACACACTTTAATCCACGAAGAGAGAAAAACAGAGAGAGAGAGAGAGAGAGAGAGAGAGGGGGAGAGAATGAGATCAGAGGAGAGAGAGAGAGGTCAGCCTAGGTCTCTGACCGGCCAGTGTTACTGGATCGGAGACGAGAAACCTGTACAAGGATGGTGGAAGATGACGACGGTGGCTCGTGTTGGGGTTATAGGTGGGGATATTGATGTGGAGTAAGGTAACTCTGATGATTGTGTTTCTCTGATTTGTGTTATAATGATGAAAATGAATCCATTTTGGGGATATTGATGTGGAGTAACAAGGATGGTACATGGAGATGGTGATGCGGTTGGGTTAAACAGACGCTGATGGTGGGAGTTTGGTCTTGAGTTCTGACGATGAAAGACGACAGGAACAACAGTGGCGGTCAGCGGTGGTCTGGTGGGTGACTGTGGAGTGGTGGTTGTGACAATGGTGGTCTGGTCACGTGGGTTGATGGTGGCGTTCAATGGTGTTGGGTTTAGGGTGGTGGTGGTGTGGGTTGATGGTTTGGACTTTAGAGAGAGAGGGGGTGCAGAGAATTTAAAAGGAGAGTGGGTTTAGGGTGATGTAGATTTTGGATCAAATGATATAAAATATTAATTAAATAATAGAGTAAATTGACCATAATACCCCCATTTATCTGGTCAGTTTAATTGGGGTTAGTTTTTGGATTGATTTGACAGTTCATCGTTAACCTGAAGGGCCCAGGTGAGAAAACAACTATTTTTGGATAGATCAAGAATTTGGTCAAAAGTCAGGGATGAATTTGGCAATTTACTCTTTTATAGAGAAATATTATGTAACACTCCCGTATATTACATAAGTTGATAAATATAGTATTATACACTTAATAAAAAAAGTTATGTTTAAAAGAGCATAAGGATTTCAAAGTTAAAAAAAATCGGTATATTGTACTAATAGAATAAGATATGATGTAAATTGTTAACATATATACAATCGTTAAGATATGTATTAAAAATAATCATTTATAAATTTTGTTTTGTTATTTTTTGAAACAATTTTTTTCAAAGGGGAATTAACTTTGATTTTATAATACCACCTAGTTTTTTTTTTTAATTATTTAAGATATTGTATTTTTACTATTATTTACCATACAACCACATAAAGTATTTAAAATTTTTTAGACATTACTCATAAAAACAATTATTTTTATTATTTTTCATTCTTGGTATTTTTTTTGAAAGGTTAATTTCTTGGTCTTAATGAGACTTGAATTCAAGATCTCACATTTTAGTGTATTAAAAGGCATTGTTTTGCCACTGGACCACCAACCCAAGTGATTTCATTTTTAGTATTTTAGCTAACATAAGTTTAAACTATGTGAAGTCTCTAAGTAAAAAATATACATTTTTTATAGTATTAATAATTAATTTTATATTAAATTTATTTGGTTAATAATATAGTAACTATTTTTAATTTATAAATTAATTATCCATAATTAAGTAAGATATAAATAAATAATATATTTCACTAAAAGATAAATATCAATTAAGTAGAGAAATTATGTCTTTAATTAAAAGATAAGTATCCATAATTATGAAGAAAAAGAGGCAGGTAAAACAAAAATAACAGATAACTCCAGTAAATAAATGATACGTGTCTAAACTTATATTTATTTAATAATAATAAAATATAATAGGTAATCTAAGTCTCATTTTAAAAGTGTATAGGGGTTGTGGTCGCGACAAAATAAAATTCATCAATAAAAAACATAACATATGTATTTAACTGTGGTTGTACGAGAGATAAAATTGATTAATAGAGAAATCCTCCATACATAATAATAAAAAAAAGGACGAGGGAGGTTGACCAAGGTAATTTTAACCGTTAAGTTAGGTCACACAAGGGTAACTTTATCTTTTTTATCCATTTATTTAAAATGGAAAGCATTTTTAAGCTCATCACCGACCAAGATTTTGTAACGGTAATGACGAGAGGGATGATAAAAATTCTATGAGCCCTTAATACAACACTATTTGACTATACTACCAAACTGTTTTTTTAATGAATTTTATACTAAATTTCTATGCTTGTTCTTTGCCTTTAAAATTGATGAGTTTTGTACTTAATGTTTCAAAATCTTACACGGAATGTTCTTTGGTCCTAACCAAGGTAATTTACTAATTTTAACCGTTAAATCAGGTCACACAATGATACCTTTTTTTTTTCATTTATTTAAAATGGAAAGCATGTTTAAGCTAATGGAAAAAAAAAATTCCCTCTTCACTTCTCATGTTTAATAGGTTGAACTCTTTTGTATTTGATTCTTACACTATATATATATAGACACACACACACACATACATTCTCTAACCCCCCTCCCCCGCGCGCCTTTTAGCTTTCACCCACCACTACCAAATCCACTTACCACCACCATCACATGACCACCCTTATACCGTATCTTCATAAACCCTAATTTTGCCAACAAGTAAGCACACAAGTTCCTAGTAGGTTGGTTTAGATTGAGGACTGATGATTATCAGTGTTTGGTTATAATTGATATCAACGATTAAGAAGGGGTATGTCGGTGCAATACAAAACCTTTTAACTGTTTATATGCAATTGTGTCATGTGGCTAAGTTTTGGCGAGGTTACCACAACCACACCATAGGTTAGCGTTGTTAATTAGTGTATTGGCAAAGATGGACATATCCACGCCATAGGGTGGCATGATTCGGACACTCACAAAATCAACGGTTTGGTTAGTTGATTATCACGCGTGTAGCCGATCCGAAGGCAGAATCAACGGTTCAGTTAGTTATTATAGGTGTAGGATAATGTTTGAGAGATGTGGAAATGATAAGAACACACACAAATTCAGACACACAAATGGGCAGCACTTCCATAGAATGATAGAAAAAGTTACAAAAGTTTGAGACTAAGGGTATTATTTATAGCCTGAGGTCCTACGCATATGCCTGGGACCATACATGATCCTAATAACATATCTAAGCTATGGACATAGTAAAAGGGTGTACTAATATTATATTAATCATATTAATATTGTTGCAAAACTCTCGTATAAGGATTCCGCACTAATGTTGGAGAAAACCGGTGACGTATGCTCACTAAGCCATATCATCTAGGTCTTTTCTTAAAAAAAGGATTTTAAGTTTTTAAAATCTTATGACTTATTTATGTACATCCATCGAACGCCTCAATGGTGAGTCACGCTTATAAGGACCACCCATAGGAAAACCAGGCGTATGACTGTCCTACACCTGATATTGAACACGTAGGAGTCTCCTACGCCTGAAGGGCATGAGGCATAAGAGAGGAGTCAAACGTATGATAGTAGAAAGTCAAGAACATGGCTGATTTTGATGAATTTTGGTGAAAATGAATGTTTGAATGATCTGATTATCAAGTTATGTGCGGGACATGATCTAGAACACGATTCTAATACTCAAAATACTTTAAAAACACGAATTTTAATCCAAAATCATCAAATACCATAAAGAACAACAACTTATGGGTTTTTATCAAAAACTCATATCTGGATTGATCTAACGTTGTTTTTTACAAAAAAAATTGATTCATACACTTTCCAAAACTAATTTAGAGCATGAAACAACAACCCGATCTTAAAAGTCAATCCATAATAAGAAATTAAAGCTCAAAAACTCAATATTATGATAATACCCAAAAACATGAACAACTGCTTTGAAATACTCAGATCTGATGCTACTCAACTATAACAACATGTGTGATATTAAGCTTTTGCTTTGATACCACTTGTAGGATTGTGATTCGAACAAGAACTGATTATCACGCGCGTAGCCGATCTGAAGGCGGAATCAATGGTTCGGTTAGTTGTTATATGTGTAGGATAATGTTTGAGAGATATGAAAATGATAAGAACACACACAAAATCACACACACAAATGGGTAGCACTTCAATAGAATGATAGAAAAAGTTACAAAGTTTGAGACTAAAGGTATTATTTCATATTTGTTTTTTTAGAATAAAAAGTCGATAATTAATTTAAGCCCTATTTTTTTTATTAATAACAAAATCCGACAACAAGCTTAACCAAGAGATTTAGACTAAACTAACCATTGATCAAATAAATACTCCTTCTCAAACTCCAAAAACAATAAAGTAGCTATTGATCAATACTCCTTTTCCATAAATAATAAGACTATACGGTGTGGAAGAGGCCCATCATCCATGATAGTCCTCCACCTTATATGCCACATCAACGTGAGATAGAAGCATTATGGTGATGATGGTCTAAGGGTGTGGTAGGAGCATTATCACCCTTTTTTTTAATTAATTAATATTATAATATTAATATTAAAAAGTTAAAATTACATTAATAAACCTAAAATCCCAAATAAAAAAACACTTAAATAAAACTAAAAAAAAAACAAAAACTTAAATAAAACTAAAAAAGAAAACGAACACTTAAATTAAAAAAAAACTATGAATTATATTTTTGGCGATATTCTCCTTCATTTTGAGCCGGACGAGACGGTCTTCTTTAGGATAGTCGTTGATGTTCGTTGTCATTATTCTCCATTCTTCTAGTTGCGTAGCTTCATTCTTTTGGCGAATGCTTTCCTCCACTTTCTTTTGCCTCAATCGAAGTTGTTCTTCAACTTCGCGTTCCTTCAATTTTACCTTCTCTCCTTGAGTTTGACTAAAGGTATGTTTGAAGGATTCCAATTCAGCCACCAACCCGTCCATCTTTGACCCGCTCCCACTCCCTAACGCGGCTTGTTTTTTTGCAGCCGCTTGCTTTTTAGATTTGTCTCTCTCTATGGGTCGTGGCTCCTCTGGAATAGGATCTTCCTCGAACTCTGGGTCGTCGTTTATATTAATTTGACAACGACCGGTCGACCCGCATCCCAGGCTATAGCCGCCCAACTCTGAAGTTTTGGATCGTTTGGCGCTTGCAACCTTGTTTGGAACTGGTGCCCATTTGGGAGATGTCTTCAAAATCATCCACGCACGAACGTGAGGGAAAACTTGCCGGTGTTTGTCTTCATATTTACACATCGCCTCTTTGAAAATCATTTCCTCATTCCACCCACTTGGAGGATTCACAAACAACGGATTATAAAACTTGATGAGAACTTGCCGATTGTAGTATTCATTTTCCTCCACTTGGAACTTACGGACTCGAAGTTGCGATATGGAGGTTGCTCCATTATTTGGTGGAATTTATTGGTTAATTCGATATATAAACTATCTCCCGTTTGATTGTTCCCTACATTTTTAAATAAAACGTATATTAGAGCACTAAAATAAAAAAAATGTAACACGTATTGTAAGAATTTTTTTTATCAACTATGGGATCTTTTGAAGTAGAAATATATGCCTTAGCTAATGCTTCTTCTTCTATTTTCGTCCATTGCCTTTTGGACGAGGGAGTTTCACGTTCTTTAGCCCGACTTTTCTTTTTTTTTCCCCTTCGAAGATTCGGGTTGCGTTTCGGGCACGAACTCTTCCACTTCGTCTTCTTCTTCTTCGGGTTTGAAAGAGGGTTGTCGTTGTGGTTGTTGGGACGGTTGTGGTTGTAGAGACGGTTGAAATGGTGTCGTTTGCAAAAGTTGGGTGAAAGATTGAGGGTTATGGTGTATTTGCATATGGCTAAATTGGTTAATAGTAGTGGGGCTTTGGTGCATTTGGGAATATTGGGTGAAAGGGTTGGGACTTTGTTGGAACCCCGAAAATGTAGCCCAACTTGGATCGATTGGCATCGTGTAACCCGGTGTCGTGAACGGGTTTTGATTCGGGTTGTTTCGATTACGTTGTAGGGTTTGATTCGGGTTTGGGTTTGGATTGTTTTGGTAGGGATCCATGATGATAAAAATTTAAAGATTGTATAAAAAAATTAGAAGATTATATAAAAGTTGTAGAAGAGATGGTGTAAAAATGAGGTGAAATGGTTGGGTATTTATAATAATAATAAAAATCCTTTTTTTAAACGGTCGATTTGACCGTTGTCAAACGGTCACATTCACATAACGTTCGAAATCTCATACCCGGCATATTGTAGACGGTCATGCCGTTGTTGGCATAGGGGGCGGTGTATGCCGGCCCGGCATGGCGTTGCCGGCCCTATGCCGGCTCCACACCCTTCAGTCTAACAAGGCAAAGTAAATCACAAACAACACAATACCGATATATTATTCAATGCTAAGCTATACCGAATTTTCGTTGCATCAGCTAGTTATTTTATTCAAATAGTTTCAAGAATATATTATGCATGATATCTATACATATATAAGACCAACGAGGATGTTGTCCATCTGATGTTTAATTAGAGCATCCACCCTGGTATAACTCCATTAGTTTTCTGTGATCGACTTGGAACTACCCTTTCACCATTTGCTGGCTCATTACTGTGACTGAAATGCAGAGATACACAAAGAAACTTAAATCTATTTTGTCAAATTCAAATAATTGTGCATTGCATTTTTAAGTTGAACGTTCAATTAAGTAGGAGAAATGTACCCAATTCGCATATTGTCGTCGCAATCAAGATGTGGGAAATAACCATCCTGGTGAGCAGGTGGTTGTCTATTATCAAAGTTGTGCTCTTCCAACTACCAAAAAATGAAGAAAATGATACATTAGATTAATTTTCTGAATCGAAAGCAGTCTTGCTCCTCAATGATTATGTTCATTGATAAGACATATAATTTAAGTACCAAAGTTAGAGAATCAGGGATAAAGTTGTGGGAAAAAATAAATAATAATGGAAAAAATGTTAGTAGAGGGGTAGAGATATTTAGAAGACCCGCCTGGTAAAGGTGTTGGGGATTTAAATGAGTGGTTAGGAGTTCAAGCCTTATAAGAGGAAAACAAAGTGTATTTAAAAGGGGTGTAAAAATGAGGGAGGAAATGGGCGTTAAAAAAAAAATTAGCAGAGATTTGTTTAAGTACCAAAGTGATGTAGACGTGGTATAACATGGTGTAATGTCATGTTGTTTACACATATGTAAACGTATGAACGCAAAATTAAAAATTTTTTTTGCCAGATTTCTTAGTTAAATATTTATCCATGTTTATAGAAAATTAGATTAAAAAATCATATGGGAGGTAGGATTTTCAACACAGTTTCCATAGTTCTAGTAATAAGGAGGAGTTCTCAT
This sequence comes from Ambrosia trifida, assembly GCA_028751855.1. Taxonomy (NCBI): domain Eukaryota; kingdom Viridiplantae; phylum Streptophyta; class Magnoliopsida; order Asterales; family Asteraceae; genus Ambrosia; species Ambrosia trifida. The sequence goes on from CM054130.1 coordinate 82,168,952, forward strand.
TTGATCCAGATATTTGTGTGTTGCCTTCCAATGAAGCTTTGATGAGCCAGATTTCTATTGCATTTCCCAAATTTCGTTTTTCAGTATCTGGTCAAGTATACTAAAATATGTAATATACGTTAAGCTTCAAAACGTTATTTTTATTGATATTTGACACGCACCGCAACGCACACAAATTTAATTCTAGTCATAATGAAATGGGGAATTAATCATGTATAATAAGAGTTTCATCCATCATACCTCACTCTTTAGGGCTTTGTTAGCTTCCAACAGTGATTCTTCCTGTAACAAGATTAAAGTTGGGTTATGTATTTTAGACTGCTAGAGCCTGAGAACTATGTCACTGTAGTATTGTCTCTAAAGATCGGTTAACTTCGTTTTTCTTCTTATTATTTTTTGTATATATGACATTGTACTTGATGTAAAGATTGATTGACTTACAAACGGCAGAAACTCAGAAAGTACAACATCGTCATTCGTTTTGGAGGACTGCAAATTAGGAGGTTGATGTCTAGCTACCCTATGCATGCTCTTGGACCTAGTGCATTTACATCTTCCCTACACCTATGTGTATCACGTGCCTCTGTAACCTCTAAAATGATGTACTGGTGCAGGCTACAAGTGATCTTTGGTCATTCGTTAACAGTAGTTTAAGGTTTGAGACTAGTCATTAACAGTAGATATATACATTTGGATAATTCAGAGAAAAAAGAGTGAACATAAGTTATACTACATTTAAATGATGTATATATCGTTAAAAATAAAAAATAAAAAACCTGGAATTAGAATGCATCAAGTACCAAAAAGAAAAACAAAATAAAAATAAAAAAACTCGAATTAGAATGCATCAAGTACCAAAACAGTTTCAAAGCCAGAAATAATATACATGTATTTTATTATTATTATATATATAAGCCGTACAAAAAAATATAAACCTGGAATTAGGATGCATCAAGTACTAAACAAATTATTATATATATAAAGAAAAATGATCTTATGCATAAATTAGGTCGTTGATGAGGATTGTCATTCTGTGTATATATATAAAGAGAGAGAGAAAGAAAAGAGAGAGATAATCACATGCATAAATTGGGTCGTTGGTGAGGATTGCCATTCTGTTAAATAAGCATATCTGTTGTTACTGTTTAATCATATCAGTTTATCTTAAACCATGACTTTATTTATATCTTTGTGTAAAGAAATTAAGAAAAGAAACACATGTAGTCTCTATAAACATTTATCCTATACCAGGTTAGAATCCGGTGTATTACACCGGATTTTAAATCTAATTTTATATAATTAATAAAAAAGTTATATTTAAGAGTGTATATACATTTCACGGTTGAAAAAATCGGTGTATTATACTAATACATTAAAATGTAATGAAATTTGTTAACATATACAGTCGTTAAGATATGTATTTAAAAAATAAACATTAATGTGATAGTTATAAATTTTATTAAGTTAATTTTTAAAATACTTGATTGCTGCTAAAAGCCAAAAAATATTGTAGTGTAACATGTTAATATGATATATGCTAAATTTTATTAGAATATAAAAAGTTAATATTCTCTAAAGTCTATATTTTGGGTAAAATGTAGTAACACTTGGTTTTTATCTCTATATTAGTATGGTTTTAGTGTAACTATCTTAGAGGTACTTCAAAGTATTTACAAGAGTAAACTGTTTGGATGGTCCATGTGGCTTGTACAAATTTCACATATGCTCTTATATATTACATATGGTCTCTATCGTTGACATTTCATAACTCTAATGGTCCTTGTTCTGCTAACTTTGCTAATATTTCCATTGAAGCCATATGAAATGACCAAACTACCCTCAATTATTAGAAAAGCTAGAAATCAATTAATAAGTTAAAGAGATCCACCACCACCTCCTCAATGCACCACCACCACCAACTCAAAGCACCACCGTCACCTTTCTAAACCACCAGCACCATTCCCTCCTGCAATCACCATCACCACCACCATCGGAACAACCCCACCATCTCCACCTACAATCGCCATCACTACCACCATCGGAACAACCCTAGAATCCCCACCTGCCATCACCACCACAATCACCACCTACAACCAACATCCCTACCACCATCATTACCTAATCCATTCTTGAAATTGAACACTAAGGCCAAATCCAAACTTTAAAATCAAACACATTGTGTTTGTCTTTGAACCTCCACCCGCCTCCCTCTGTTCGTCTTCAAACCTCCATCATCGACTTCTTAATTTCAAACCCCTTCACCGGCTTCAAAACCGAAGCTTTAATAAGAGGAACACTGGTATGGTCAATGCCAACTGTGAATAGTGGTGTTGGGTTTGATTATCGAAACATATATGGTGTTGGAATGGTGGTAAGGTCAACGTGATGGTCAATTATGCATTTTAGATCTTAGAATGGTGGTGTTGGATATGTATTGTATGCTAACGTTGGTGGTGGTGGACCACATCGATGGTGATGAACGTTGATGGTGTTAAACAACAGTTAAATATGTATTTTAATAGAAAAAGGTTGGGTCCATATATATTTATTTTTTAATAGTGGTGTTGTTTGATGAATTCTGAAGGTGGTGATGATGGTTGGTGGTGGTAGATGCTTGTAGTAATGGTTGAGGGGGGGGGGGGGGGGGGGGATGCGGGATAAATAATTAATTTCACACGAACTTAAATGAAAACTTAACCTCCTTCCAAGTCAAGGACTACCAACGCAATAAAACACAAACTACAACGATCAACTAATTTTGAAATGCCAAGGAAGAAAGTTTAAATTTTTGCAAACCACAGAAGCATCCGAGCAGTTTAATCTATTCACAATATCCCATTCTCCTTCTCTATCTGTATAAATCAATTAAAAACACCTTTTTATATAAAATTTGTTTATTATTAAAACACCTTTCACATCCGATTCTCCATCTCTATCATTATCTTATTCACAAACACTTATTTTATTATTTTTTTCTTTTCTTATACACTCACAACATTTAGTTTAAAGATGAATAGAGCTATAAAACATAGAGATTGTGTTTTACTCTGTGCTATATAATTAAGAGAGAGAACAAATAGAGAATGAGATGTGAAAGGTATTTTGGATCTTTTTTAAATATTATTAAAATAGAGTGTAAAATAAAGAAAGGGATGTGATTGCTCTCGGTATATATTCTAGGACTTAGTAGTTATTGTATAACTCAAGACATAAATATGTTATATGTTTGACATTCAAGTCAAATAAAAAGCTAAGGGAGTACTACACACTTGTAGGAGATTACCTTATGTTGTAAATCTGAAACTTGATCAAGCATGTGTTTAGTCTGCCACAAACATTGGACAACATCAAAATTATGCCTAAAGGAAATAGAAAATACTCAAGAAGTGTGAAATATCTATCTTTTTCATGTAAAGTATGTATTGCTACCCAGCGTAATAGGGGTGTAAATGACACGTAGCGGCTCGAGAGCTACCCGGGATCGGCTCGGTAAAAAGCTCGAACGAGCCGAGCCTTAACGAGCCCAAGCCCGAGCTCGAGCCTGAAATATGGCTCGTTAGTTATCGAGCCCAAGCTCGAGCCCTATATACAAAGCTCGATTGGCTTCGCGAGCCTAAACGAGCCCAAACATAATTATAAGTTATTTATATATCTCTTATAATTTATAGCCCACATCTCCAAAGCCCAAGTCCTTAATTCATAGGTCCATTTAATAACACTCGCGAGCCGAGCTTTTGCAATCTCAAGTCGAGCTTTGAGCTCGTTTGAGATTGTTCTAAAATCACATCGAGCCGAGCCGAGCCAAGCTCGAGCTTTTGATTTTGCTAGCGAGCCAAGCTCGAGCTCAAGATTGTAGGCTCGGGCTCGGCTCGACTCGTTTACACCCCTAGTAATATATTGATGTACCTTGGTTAGTCTAACTTGTTTAAGAGCTGAGTCCATTTGACATTCAAGCTGATCAATATCGTCTAATCCCAGCCGCTCTAATTCTTCCCCAAGGTAATGTCTGTATGATATATATATATATATATGGATTAATAGGACCTCCAATGTGTGTGTTAATTAGCAGCAAACAATGGCACTCAAGCATAATTTAGACTTGCATGAAACCATGTAGTCCAATATTTTTTCAAGATTCAGTTCATGCATTCTAATCAAATATAGAATCATGGCTAGATGTCGGAACAATGTGTTCATCAATAGCAAATTGTATGGTATGAATGATTGATGCAGTATGCCCTGGATATAACCAAATATACCTTTGAGATTGTTGGAGAACATCAACTTTTTCTTTAAGCTTTAAATACTCTTGGTAGCTGCTCTGTAAGGTTAATGACAACGTTAGTCCTAGTTATTCATGTCGGATATAATTGTCTGATCAAAGTTTGGATGAACTTATAGGTCAAAATTGTAATTACGGGAAAGTTATAATCTAGAATGCATTTAGTATTTGTTATTAGTTAAAGGGTAAAGCGTGTAAAAGTTTCAAATTAGAAACTGTATTTAGAGTCTGGGGTTGCGACGTTTTGGAAACAACATATCGTTTCCGAATGTCTGTATATATTGTATAATGGGAACGATCAAATGTGTGGATGGCCGATCAATTCAACTTTAGTTTAGTTAGGGTTGATCCTATCTGTGTTCTTGATATATTTTATTGATTAATGGTTGGATTAATAATCTTCTTAGGCAAGAATTCATCAGACACATAATAAAAATTAATGTAAGCCCCATAATTAGTTGGCACTTTCTCCAAAGCATGCAAGACATAGTTCAAGCCTCTTAATGCTATCAACTCTTGTTTGTCTTGTAGGGGATTTCTATTCCAAACCTTAAATCCTAAACATGTGTTAATTCTATTAAAGTTTTCCATAAAAGGATACATAGCTACTTAACTTGCATAACTAATAGTAAACGTGAAGGCCTGAGTATATGCATAGAGCACGGTTAAGAAAGAAAGACGAAACCTCCATATCTTGATCTTGAGGGTTAGATTCCAATGTGCCATAGCTGCATCTGTGGTACCTCTCAATTGTCTGGTACATGCTAAATAAAAATAAGTTTGAGTTAGTAATGAAGAAGTGTCTAATTGTAGTTGGAATGCGTTTTAGGCTACAATAGTTTTTACAACTATAGAGTGATTTTTAAGGTTTCTATGATAAATAAGCATGCATCTTTTTGCTCAGTTATGGCTAGCAATAAGAACATTGGTGAAAACTTTCCGTCTTTTGAAGTAGAAACTCATATGCTTGACCATCTTCTTGTGTAATTAGATCATACACAACACCAAACCCTTACTAACCACCACCTTAGATGCCACAACAAATTCCAAACGTTCTACATAAACACACATTTTCCTACAATGCTACATCCTTTCTATAAACACCCACATTTTATATTAAAAATATGTATTAAAAAATTGTTTGTGTGTATGTGGAGCCCACCTCTCTTGTCTGTAGCAGGTCTGGAATCTCGGACGAGGGGCAAACTTGGGCTGCGGGCGAGCGCCACATTGGTAATGTGTGAAATTGTTTTTGGAAATCCGGATGGTGTCATCTTGGCACCATTGTGGATTGGCAGCATCACCAAAAGTAAGTAACATGTTCATTTCGAGCTAAACTATTACACTGCCTTAAAATCCCAACCACCACTTACACCCATAGTGACCAATCATATACTAAAGTTTTAAAATATAGGGGATCTTGGTTTCATTATAATCAGAAACTCATGTTAGAATCAAGTATGTATGTAAAATTAGAAACTATACGAACATTTACTTAGATTAGGGTATATAAGGAAGCAACGCTTCATAAAGTGGCGCGAACCCAACCTATACCGAATTTGTAATCGTATTAATGTATATCAAAGTCTCTAAGTTTATCAATCCGTGTGCATCTGATCTTGTGTTTGATAACAAATATCATAAGATCACAAATTAGTAGAGACGAGTTTCAATCTCAAGGTCAAATATTATTGATATCATCTACAGTAGGCAGGGCTTATTATGATAACATTCATCTACAGTAGTGGATTTAAATGTCCTAAAGAATAAAACCACATCTTTAGGGCTATACTAAGCATACGATGCTCCAAGACTCAACCAGCTTTTTAAAGGAGGGTCTATGACGCAAGTTCTAACATTAGTCCTTCAATGTCAGGACTATTTGAAAACGGTGTAGGATCAGATTAAATAACATTATAGCCAAAGCATAACATATTTTTGGTTCAATGAATTCAAACGAATTCATGGGCTTCGATACTATAAATTTTGTAGGTTTTCCTTTTATGTTTTACATGGTACACACGCTACATCTAAGCTAGCACTCGCATTGCTAGTGTCTGACCTCTTGAGGTCCTCATTTAATGGGTGGCATATTACATTCCGTATGTCATAATCATGTCTCCTTTGCTAAGACATGCAAAAGTGTTGCTTATCATGATTTCATTTAGTCATACTTCTGTTTTACTTTAATCAGATTCATTTGCATACAGTACTTTCCATATCTAGTGAGTAGGCCATTCCTTATCCACCAACTTTGTGCATATTGCATAGAGTAGTGCTCCTTGGCTTGTCAGAGATAAATAGTCTTGCACTTCCAATGGTCGATCTATCGGTCGGTTCAATCTATTATTTTGGTGTTGCATGCTATGCCGGTGTATATGGCGAGCTCAAAATAACATGGTGTTTAATAACATACATTGAATTAAGGTTGAGAATATTATTGGAGAAATCAAGACCCTTAGCTATCTACGGATCAAATATAGATCAAAGTGTATAAACGTAGAATGTGTTAAATGGAAATCCTTTATTTTGTAATAGCTTGCTGTTTGTTTGTAGTTGGTAAGCAAGGCTGGGTGCCTGGGTTATTTTGAAAAAAAAAAGGAAGTTAATTAAAGTCATTTATGCCACATAAGATTTTATCCTAGTAAGGGTCAAAATAAAGTAGGTATCACATACCTACCGTACGTATGTCATCACTAAAATAAGAATTTACATGTTCACCTTATTTTTTTTTTTTTTTTCTTGTCGTCCCTTTAGTTCATGGTGACATAGACCACCTCTAAATTCAATATTTATTTGGTATTTTATGTTACAAGGATTTTTATAACCTATTGATGGAGGGAGTTCAATATGTAGGATCAGACCAGACGCGTGTTTTCGCGTTGGTTTCTTTTTGACATGTATTTTAGCTCGCCCCTTGCTAGCTCTTTGTATTTATTATAAAGCGATTCCCCATAAAAAAATTCCAGACGCAGACTATGTAGCATAAATGGCACATTGTTCAAGGCTTGTTGCATCAAAATCATCACCATATGTGAAATTTTGAGATCTCTCAGGATATTAACCTAGTTGTTATACTATAAAATAGCTTTGAAAGTTCTATTACAGTGACTATAACTATAATTACTAGGGTGTTAAATGGGTTGTTTTCTCGGGTAATCATCCTTGAACCCGAAATTTACATGAACCTAGATCTTACCAGGAAATTTGCAGGTTAACCCGAATACGACCCGTTTGACCCGAATTTTGTTTATTTTGTTATTTTTTGCCGAATATAATATTACTTTAAAAATAAGTTTTAACAAAAAAAAAATATATATTTGAAAAAAATACATTTTTATATTGTTAAATCTTATATCATTTTCTTTTTAAGTTAATTATAACTATGGCATAAAATACCGACAGTAAATAAAATATGATATCTATAGGTTACGGGTTGACCCGAACCCAACCCATTTAGCTAAATGGGTTGGCGGGTTCTACCTGAAATGGATCCAAATCCGTTTAGGCTAAACCCAAATCCGCGAATTTCATTTTAATTAAGTTTGTGTTGTGTTTTCAGGGCGGGTCAGAAATTCACACCACTAACTATAACATATTGTTTTAACATATTATCAAGTCATACTTAATAGTGTTTTACCTATTATTTGTAATGGTTTGATGATTTCTCAATTAGTACAAAGGTGTATAAATACTAGTTACAAGGAGACTTTCTAGGAGCTAACTAGGAGAGATTACAGGAGTAAACTATGCACAATAAAGCTATGGTCAAACATATTAATTACAAATATATTCCTACTAATAGACCCCCGCAGTCGAAGCAGTAGCCGGCCGAATGCAAAGACTGGATTTGAACCGATCAAATAGCAAATGCGGTAGGCCTTTGGTGAAGATATCAGCATATTGGTATTCGGTGGGGACATGAAGAACTCGAACTGCTCCAAGACGAACCTTTTCACGAACGAAATGAATATCAATTTCCACATGCTTTGTTCTTTGATGCTGAACCGGGTTTTGAGACAAATACATTGCTGAAATGTTATCACAGTAAATAATTGATGCTTGTCGAACCGGAAGATGTAACTCAAGAAGTAAATTTCGTATCCAAGATAACTCAGCAGTGGTGTTAGCAACGGCTCTGTATTCTGCTTCAGCGCTAGAACGTGAAATAGTATGTTGACGTTTGGAGGACCATGATATTAAGTTATCCCCAAGAAATACACAATAGCCCGAGGTAGAACGTCGAGTGTCTGAACACCCCCCCAGTCGGCATCTGAAAAAGCGGTTAGTTGATTCTTCTTGGAGGGGGATATGTGGAGGCCATGATCAGCAGTCCCTTTGAGATAGCGTAATATCCGCTTGAGGAACACAAAGTGAGGTTCCCGTGGAGCATGCATGAAGAGACAAATCTGTTGTACGGCGTATGAAATATCTGGGCGGGTAAAGGTGAGGTATTGTAGGGCACCTGCAAGACTCCGGAATAGTGTACCGTCTGATAATGGGTCACCGTCTGAGGCACTGAGTTTGGAATGAGTATCTGTCGGTATGTGACATGGTTTGCAGTTTTCCATTTTGGCGCGACTCAAAATGTCTTGAATGTAGGAGCGTTGGGAAAGAAACAGTCCTCCATTCTGATGTTGCACTTCAATACCCAAAAAATGATGTAACCTGCCAAGATCAGTCATAGAAAATTCCCTGGACATGGCATTAATAAAATGTTGTAGCAGACGAGTATTAGATGCAGTAAGTATAATATCGTCTACATATAACAAAAGGTACGCCATGTCATTGCCTTGTTTGTAAATAAACAAGGAGCTGTCTGATGTGGATGTACGAAAGCCACAGTGAATAATGTATGAGGCAAATCTTTGGTACCATGCCCGAGGTGCCTGTTTGAGGCCATATAAGGACTTCTTTAATCTGCACACATGTTTTGGGTTTTGACTATCAACAAACCCAGGTGGTTGAAACATATAAACAGTTTCATTTAGATCCCCGTGTAGGAACGCATTTTTAACGTCCAGCTGATGTATAGGCCATGCGCGTGATACAGCCAAACTTAGGACCGTGCGTATAGTAGTTGGTTTGACTACAGGACTAAATGTTTCGTCACAATCAATACCAACTTTTTGGGATTTACCATTAACAACAAGTCGGGCCTTATAACGTTCCAAAGTGCCATTTGCTAAAAACTTGTGGCGAAACAACCACATACATCTGATAATGTGAGCATCGGGAGGCCGAGGCACAAGTTCCCATGTGTCATTTTCTATTAAAGAAGTGTATTCGCTGTTCATAGCATCGGACCAATTGGGATCGGACTGGGCATCAATATGAGACTTGGCTAATGGGGAGATGGTTTCAACATTTAAATTAAATTGGGCCTTAGGTTTGGTATCCCGTCACGAGAGCGTGTCACCATGGGGTGAGTGGAGATAGAAGGTTGAGTGGTTGTTTGGGAAGGAATGGACGATGTGGGCTGGTTATGGGCCTGTTGGGCCGTGGGAAGGGAGGATGGTTGGGTAGAGTTTTGAGGGTGAGAGGGTGTTGGAGTGGTGTGGTTGGGCTATTGAGGGACCGTGGGTAATCTTCGGGGGTAGGTGAGGGTGGGTGGTGCTCTGGGTATATGTGGTGACTGTTGAGGTGGTTGTTGTGGGTTGTCTGGTTGGGAGGTTTGGGTAGATGGGGTATTGGTTGGGGCGGAAGCGAAGGTGTGGTTGAATAATATTGGTGATGGGTCAGAGTCAAGGAAGGAGTAGGATGTGGGTTGTGGTTTAAAGGTTTTTGTAAAAGGGAAGTCATTCTCATTGAAGGTGACGTGACGGGATATGGTAACTTTGCCAGTGGATAAGTCAAGGCATCGGTACCCACGATGGTCGGGTGGGTATCCGAGGAAAACACATGGTGAAGACCTGGGGGCAAGTTTATGTGGGCGTGTGTCAGATAGGTTTGGGTAGCAGGCACAGTCGAACACGCGAAGGTGTTCATAATCTGGGTTTTTAAGGTTAAGGGCTGAAGTGGGGGTTCGAAAACCAATGGGTTTGCAGGGTAGTATGTTATGAAGGTAAACAGATGTGTGTAAAGCTTCGACCCAGTATTGAGGTGGTAATGATGCATGGGAGAGGAGAGATAGCATGAGTTCGTTAAGACGACGAATCATGCGTTCTGCTGTGCCATTTTGTTGAGACGTGTGTGGGCATGAAAAACGGAATTGTAGGCCGTGGGTGGATGCAAAGTTTTTAAATTGGGTATTGTCAAATTCACCACCCATGTCACATTGAAAGGTTTTAATTAAATGATGAAATTGAGTGGAGATGTATTTGTGAAATTGAGTGAACTTAGTGTATGTTTCAGATTTAAATTTTAAAGGAAATACCCAAGTAAAATGAGTGTAGTCATCAATTACCATCAAATAATATTTGTAACCTTGTTTACTGGGTATGGGAGATGTCCATAAATCACAATGGACAATATCAAATGGACACACAGTGCAAGAATTAGATAAATTAAAGGGCAAACGTTTATGTTTTGCAATCTGACAAGAATTACAAAATAAAGTACGGCTCGGCTTATTACTGGAAATAAACTTATTAGAATGCAAAAAATCTAGGACATGTGAACCAGGATGTCCAAGACGGTTGTGCCATGAGCCTTGAGAACTGGTAGAAACAAAAGCATATGCATCACGAGGTTTGAGATCCGTGAGCGGGTAGAGATTACTGGTACTGTCGTGGCGACTCAGGATCGTCCCACTTGGATAATCTTTCACAGAAAAACCAAAAGGATCAAATTCAACAGACACCCAATTATCACGAGTAAATTTTCTTACGGAAATGAGATTTTTTATTATATTGGGTGTGTGAAGTATGTGTTTGAGTTGGAGTGGTTTCGAGGTGGAGGGAAGGAAAGTATTGCCCGATCCAACAACTGGTAACCGATGACCATTTCCAACTAACACATTTTTAATAGAAGTAGTACACAAGTGAGAAATCATACCTGAGTCCCGAGTGAGGTGATCAGAGGCACCAGTATCCATGTACTAGGTAGGGGCTTCGGGTGCTACAACCATAGTGTTAAAAGCCTCAGCAAGTTCAGTAGGTTCCAGGGGATTGACATCAGTAATATGCGCCTGAGGAGCTGATTGGTCAATGGTGTTTGGCTGCTGCGGCTGCTGTGAATGGGGTGACCATGGTGAGACCCACCCGGGTTGGGTGGGGTAGGGACAGGGAGGAGGCGGTGCAGACCAGAAAGGGTGCAGCGGGGTTGTGGGTTTTGTGGTGCTGGACGCATTTGTTGGATCAATATTATCAGCCATGAGGGCAGTGTGATGAAGGTTACAGGATCGAAAAAAAAACAAAGAAGGGGGCCAACAAGATAGCAGGGTCGAAACCCCAGAAAATGGATCGAAATCCAAAGAAAAAGAAGAAGGAAGATGGCTGCGGTGGGTTTCAGAGCATGTACAGCTCTGATACCATGTTATTTGTAATGGTTTGATGATTTCTCAATTAGTACAAAGGTGTATAAATACTAGTTACAAGGAGACTTTCTAGGAGCTAACTAGGAGAGATTATAGGAGTAAACTATGCACAATAAAGCTATGGTCAAACATATTAATTACAAATAACCAGATCATATTTGTGTTTCTCGCACGCAGGTTATTTAAGGTGACAATTCCGAACACGAGGACATGTATCAACAAGTTAGTTTTGACTCTAGGGAGTCTTCACTCTTATTGTTAGTGGCACTGTTTCTTTAATTTATATTGTCTTTTTAATATAGGTAGACCAACACAATCTCATGTCGAATTATATTGTCAATTAATTAGAAAGGATTGTGCTGAACACATTATTTGGTAGGCTACTACATGCACTTAAAAAGTTAACCTGATTTATAAACTATTAAAATGCGTGTGGAGTTTAATCTTTATTAGACCAGCACCTTGTTTTCAAAATAATTTCAATCAGGATATGATTTCACTTGATCAATTGTCGATCAATTAGAGAGGATTGTCCAACTAACACATAATCTGGTTGGTATAACATAACGCAATGGTCAAAGATGAAATATTAGCTAACATGAGGTCCAAAACAAATATCATCATTAATGGATTATACATATTTTCATCACAAAAGCTATACATAAGAAAACTATAGCTTGATTCCAAATGATAATTCCAGTGTTATTTTATGCTTGATAACTATTAATAATCAATTAATCTTCAAGAACATAATTGCTATCATGCTAACCTTTTAAATCTTCATATCCATCTCTTTCCAAGGAAAACAAAAATAATTTATCTTTAATTAAAAATCGCACTATGTAATTTCAAATAATAACATACTCTAGAACTTAGTGAACAAATTCTAACATAAATGTCTTTTCTTAACTCATATCTAAGTTCTCACGGCAATATCTTTTCTTGACTCATATCTCAATTTATTAAGATAGTGATATTCACATGCCGCTCTCACTTCATCTCTCTCTACATATCCCACTCTGTCTCTCTCTATGTGTAGAGAGATAAAGTGAGACGTGTGTGAATATTATTTTGGGGTCTCATTAAAATCACCCTTTATTAACGTTGGGTCGCAAGACTGGAGATAGATAATATATTACCCAATGTATAATAATGAAATCATCCAATATATTGGAAGAAAAATAAAGATAAAATCAGCTAAGCAAACAATAAAAAAACAAAAGGGATGCATATGCACCGGAACCCTTAGGTAAACAACTTTTTAAATACAAATTTAAGTTACATATTTATATTACTATTATTATAAGCAAAAAGGAAGCAGGAAAAAACACAATATTAACATCTAATTATTACCCTAAATGCATTTTTTATCCATATTATTTTTTGACAAGAATCATCTTTTCATATATCAAGCCGATGTATCCAATTTTAGTTACTTAGCCATTCTAAGTAACTAAAATTGGAGAGATTGGCTTAACAAATGATGAAGTTATAAAAATAAAAGGCTAACCCAAAAGGATTGTAAAATAAATTAAAGAAATACACAAAAACTTAGAAAAACAATTATATATAACTATAATTGTATATGTATATGTATTATAGAGTACCTGGGGCCGCTACAGAATTCATAGAGCTTGCCACTACTAGAGAAGATGATAAGGGCAACTTCAGCATCACAAAGCACAGAGATCTCATAGGCCTTCTTCAGCAAACCATTTCTTCTTTTGGAAAATGTCACCTGCCTATTTATCTTGTGCTCTATCCTTTTCAGCTCTACCTTTCCTCTACCCATCCTTTGATCCTTTCTTTTTATAACTAATTAATCAAAACATAAATATATAATATGTTCATGTTCAAATATAGTTAGGTAGATGGTTAGATTTACCCTAAAGGAAAAAAGATCTGGTGCAGATTTACCCTTTCTTTCTTCTTGCCGTGTATCAATTAATGTCGGCCGATGAAACTAGCTTGTCCTTTGTTGATAGTTTTCAGGTTCCCTGTACTTTTGTTGGTAGCAATCACCCTATAAAATTTCCCAGATGATAAATACCATACATTATTTGTTCGGTATATATGTCTTTCTATATGCACATCACACATAATAATAATAATAATAATAATAATAATAATAATAATAATAATAATAATAATAATAATAAAGTTGATAGATTTCGTACTGACATTGACCGCTAGAAATGACATGAGAGTCGGACAGGTTTCTTTATAACATGGTTGATTAATAGAAAAACATAACAGAAATGTTAGGTTTTTAAATAACCTTCCTCAATTATATTTGGTTGTATGTACTCTTTGTATCTTAAAACCGTAAAAAAATTGTTTGTATCTTAAAACCGTAAAATTGTTTAGGGTGTTTGGGATTGAGTTTCAAAACAACTTATTGTAGGATCGACTTTTGGTTCACCCGATAATCACGAGCTTTACTATTTAGAGTGCGGAATCTTCTGAATAGGTTCGGATAATAAAACCAACGATGAAACAATGATAAACGAGTAATCAACACACACAAAATGGGTCAAAGGTTGTATGATTAATCCAAAAACAGAGCACAAGTGTTTACAAGAATAATCTCAGACCTTTAGACCTTGGGAAGGGTGTTTGGGGGTGTGTGACATGTCAACTGATGATTAGGACAATGATTGGATGCTTTTATACCCCTACTACTTGTGCCGAGCCCAGCAGGCGAGTAGAGAGGCTATGCCATATGAAGATCATGCGAGTAGGGCCTATCATACATGCAAAACAGGCGATTAGCCATGCTAATCGCCTATGATAATTCCTAATCGCCTCCAGCATCACAATCATCCCAAAACGCTTCCAAATAACACCCAAACACCCTAAATACTATCCAAACATCCAACATAGCCTAGGGATATCATGTACTAACACTTATTAACTTATTGGCTTTTCTAAGAAGCCAATAAGCTGTTTGTGTAACCCAAAAGCAATTTCTGTTTTGATTTTTGGCTTTTGGCTTTTAAGAGTGGAAAAGCTGTTTTTGAGAAGTTAGAAATCCTAGCTTTTGGCTTTTGGCTTTTGGCTTTTGACTTTTGACTTTTGGAAAAAAATTACAAATCTACCAACCATACAACCAATATTCACAATAAGTTAAGCGAAACACCTAAAAAACAATCTATCGACTTTTTGACGTTTCTCATCCCAAAAGCTAATCCAAACATTTTTTTTAAAACTCATTTTCAAAAAGCATAAGCCAATAAGCACATCTAATCAAAAACACTTTTGAATTTCCAAACTCAATCCTATACACCCTCTTAATCCTTTTTAATTGAACGGCTCAATTCATTAAACCACTAGCATGAAGTTAGCCAAAAAAAAAAAAAAAAAAAAAAATTCCTCAACATAGATCTATTTTAATCCATAACAAACTTAACGTTTGTAAGTTCAAAGAAACTACCTTTACACTTGCTACCCTTGAAAGGATAACCACTAGACCGGCATAGAGGTGAACAAATCGGTTTTTTTTTTTTTTTTTTGAGGAACCGGTTCTGGTTTGGAACCGATCCGCTACAGTGTCGGTTCTGTTTGAAACTGGTTCCAGTTCCGGTTCCGTCCGGTTTCGGTCCCGGTTCCGTCGGTTCCAAAGACCGGTTTTTAAGACCGGTTTCGATTCGGTTCGGTTCGGTTCCGGAATCTGTTCTTGCGCGCACAATTTAAAAAAAAATATTAAGCCGGTGGCAAAAAAATAAACATAAAATTACGACTTTTTTTATTTTTTTTAGTATTTCGAAACAAGAAACATAGAAAAAGAAATTAAAACTTTCTACAACGTGCTTTTTTTTTCGCCATTCGAAATAAGACACAAGTCGAAATAACCATTTTTGCCAAAAAGTTCAGCGTTTCGTGTCGTCTCGAAAATCTAAACAACGGTATGCTCGTTTGTGGAACCGGTTTGGGATGAGTTTGAAGATGAAGCCACAGAATGATGTAATAAAAGCAAAGCGAACACAATATTAAGTGTATACGATAGCGCTTTTTGCGTTTTCAGGTTGTTTCAATTCTTTTTGTGTTTTTGAGTGTTGTGATCAACCAAAACATCCAAAACCTATTTATACTAAACAAGGGTGGCAAAATGGTGATTTTGGGAGAAAAACGGCTAGTTAACGGCTACAAACGAACCCAACGATCAAAAAAATGAATTTGGCCAATTCTAACGGTCCGGTTCTTAAGATCGGTTCCGGTTCCGAACCATTTTTGGCTAAAATAGTGGAACCGGTGCTGGAACCGACGGTTCCTAGAGAAACCAGAACCGGTTCCACTGTATAACGGTTTAGAACCGGAACCGGTTTGGTTCCACAGTTCCGGTTCTAAAACCGGTTTTTTTGTTCACCTCTAGACCGGCATATAGTCACCACACGGCTAGAATGGGATTATCTCACTAACTTAATGGTCCTAAAAGTTTGACCAGTGGTTTAGGTTAGACCAGGAGATAGTCAACACCATCACGATAACCAAGCAAGAGATGTTTTTTTTTTTGAACAACAAACGACTTTATATATTAATATAAAGGCCCACCAAGACGGTGACGGCAAACCAAACATCCGCAATCAGCAAAAACAAGAAGAAAACTTACAACATATCAAAGATATCAAAAACGACCCATTTCTCCCATGTTGGAACCTTAGTCTTCGACCGGTTAGCAATCCAAGCAAAGACGTCTTCTTTGATAAAATCCACGGATTTAGTTGTAGGAATAAATACCGAATCAAACGCTTTCACATTACGCGCGTGCCATATACGGGAGACCGTCGCAATTAACACCGCACCAACTGTTTTCCTCCATTTCTTCGAACCCGGAGAGCTTGAAACCTTCAAGAACAATTCCTTAAAGGAGACAACGTCCAAAGGAAAAGGAATACGCATCCATACCAAAACTTGCCACCAAATGCTCCTCGCCCAAAGGCAATTAAGAAACAAATGATCGACATCTTCTTCATTGCAACCACATCTGTCACAAAACGAATTCGGCAGCACCACCCCTCTATGCGCAAGATCTGTCTTAGTCGCTACCCTGCCGAGGAGGACCCTCCACAACAAATAATTGTCTTTGCTAGGAGCCCAATAGTTCCATTTATAGATGAAAGTCTCCTGTTCCTGCGCCACTTGCTGCTGATGCCACGCCATTCTGACCCGACGGACCGAAAACCCGAAGTCTGGACCAGACTCCCACATCCACTGGTCAGCCCCCGACCTGCTGTGTCCGTCTAAAACAATCTGCAGCGAGTCTAACGCAGCAACAGGAATGGAGTGGTCCGTTTCTGGTATCCAATGCAGTTTCCAATCTCGAATACCATTAACAATAGTGAGGTGATCCGCAATAGTTCCATCTTTAAGCAGCGCCAAACGATACAAATCCGGAAACTGTTCTTTCAACGGAACATTAAGGAGCCACACGTCTTTCCAAAATAGAGTTTTCGACCCGTCCCTCACCACAACCTTCAAACTATTGTGCAGCGAAATACCCTTATTGGAGAGCAATTTATCAGCAGCCGATATATCTTTCCAGGCTCCTGTAATTGATTTCTTGACCGGTACGATACGATTATCTATTCTAGAACGATGAATAGCTTTAACCACCTTGACCCATAATTGCGACGGATCATCTTTGAAGCGCCACCACCATTTCGTTATCAAAGCCGCATTAAAATCTTCCACTCCGCCCACACCGAAACCCCCTAGACCTTTCGGTCTAACCATCTTGTTCCACTTGATCCAACGAATTTTATGACCATTTCCGGTTTTCCCCCAAACAAAGTCGCGACGGATACTTTCAATCTTTTTAATAATACACTTTGGGGCAACAAACATAGACATAAGGTACGAAGGGACGCTTCCGAGAACCGCTTTGGCTAATGTGATACGACCCGCGAAAGATAACGTTTTAGACTTCCAAGCGGATAACTTTCTTCTAATTTTGGTCAAGATAGGCTCCTAATTTTTAGCGAGTTTCATGTTCGCTCCTATCGGGATACCTAAATAAGAGAAAGGGAAGGATCCCACTTCGCACGAAAGAATATCAGCCAACTCCGCGACCTCGTCGTTGGTGACATTGACACCCAATAATTTGCATTTATCATGGTTCACCGTTAAGCCCGAAATCAAATTGAAACATCTAAGGAAGCGGGAAAGACTAACCGCATTATCCGACGACCATTCTCCAACGAAGATGACATCGTCGGCATAGCAAAGGTGTGATAAACATGGCCCGTTGTTGGGGAGCTGCACTCCTTTGAATAAACCAGACTCAACCGCCTTGGACATAAGCATATGTAGCACTTCCATAATTATCAAAAACAAGAAAGGGGATAAGGGATCCCCTTGTCGTAGGCCTCTTTTGAAAGCGAATTCATCCGTTGGCGACCCGTTTATAATAACCGAACCAGTAGCCGATTTGAGGCACCCATGTATCCAATTTATCCATCTCGACGGAAAGTTCATTTCTCCTAAAGTTTTGAGAAGAAATTTCCAATTCACCGAATCGTACGCCCTTTGAAAGTCCACTTTAAACAACAACAACTTGAATTTAGATTTCTTCGCCCATGACACAAGTTCACTAAGAATCAGCGGACTATCAATGATGTTTCTAGCCCCCACAAAAGCAGATTGAACCGGGGAGATAATCGAGCCCATCACCCCTTTTAGACGGTTCGCGAGCACTTTCGAGATAATTTTATAGAGAGACCCGACAAGGGAAATGGGTCTGAATTTGGATAAAGTTTGCGGATCCGAAACCTTGGCAATAAGGGCAATGAATTAGCATTACAACCAGCCCCAATCTCAGTGGTGTAATAAAACTCATACATCATCTTCATAATCAGCTTCTTAAGGAGCTCCCAAAATTTTTTGAAGAATTTTAGAGTAAACCCGTCCGGCCCCGGAGCTTTACCCCCATCGCAAGATTTAATCGCCAATAACACCTCACTACTCGAAAACGGGCCATCAAGAACATCGATCAAATCTGCTGACACCTCGGGCAAGCCAAAATTCGTGTAAGTCGGTCGTCGTCTCATTGGTTCCTTGAAGTTCTTCATAAACCACCTTCTGACCGAATCCTTTAGAATGACCGGGTCCGAAACCCACACCCCGTCAAACACAAGCCCATTAATCCGATTGCTCACCAATTTCAGGTTAACAATACCGTGGAAATACTTAGTGTTTTCGTCACCCCACTTCAGCCAATTAACACGGGCTTTTTGATGTACATCTCTAGCTTTCAATTTCTGCAGTTCCAAAACTTTAACCCGGAAACTAGCCCGAGTCTCCTTTTCAGCTCTCGATAACGAAATACTTTGTGCCCGCCTTTCAAGATCTTCAACCACTTTAGAACAATCAAACAATGTCTTATTTTCCTCCACAGCTTTAGTATGTCTCCAATTTTTAATTTCAGCCTTGATCTCCTTTAATACATTGGCCAAAAAACCAAACCCATTAACACTAACGTCAACCGAGTGAATCTTTTCAGCCACGAAAGTACCCACTTCCGGATACTCCAGCCAACTATTGAACAACTTAAACGGGACTGGTCCGAAATCTTTTTTAAGACAGGATAAGGCGATCGGACAATGGTCTGACAAACCTTTTTTAAGAACCTCCACCGAGGCGTTCGGCCAAGCTTCAACAAAGTTTTCACAAACCAAAAACCGGTCCAGTTTACTAAATTTAACCTCCACATTGTCGGAGATAAACGTAAACTTACCACCCGACATACGGTACTCGAATAAGCCTTCATCCTCAATAAAGTTGTTAAAAACGGCCGCCGCATTAGCATCGAACTCTGAATTAAGGCGTTCCGAACTAAATTGTACCTCATTAAAGTCACCAAGAATGATCCAGAGCCCGGACATTTGGCTCTTCATGACCGCAATCTTTTCCCACAAGACCTTTCTTCTACCCGCATCATTGGAAGCATACACGTTTAGAACATTAAGTCTATCCGAAAAACCATTGGCCACCCCCGATGTGAGAACGAGACCCCCATCCTTGATTATATTATCAACCTTGAACCAACCCGGATCCCAAATGGACACCACTCCCCCTGACCTGCCAATCGAGTCAACTGAAGCTGCCTCAAAAGGATAATTACCCCAATACTTACCCCAAAAATTCTTATCCACGGAATGTTGATGCGTTTCTTGTATGCCCAAAAAATAAGCCTTAGAAAGTTGCTTCACACTCTTAATCCAGTCCACCTTATCCAGGCCAATAACCCCCCTAGCATTTAATGATACAAAAATCATTTGGAGCACTTAGACATCGTTTCCCCATGAACCAACTTCCTAACTTGGTTGTCAAAACCAGTTAAATTGATACCCAGGCCCTCAGCGAAAGCCGAGGTACCTCGAACCTCATCATCGATGTCAGAAAAGCCTTTCTCCTCAGATTCACCGAAGGAAACCGTCTGAGTACAATTCAACGCTAGAGCATCATCATCGGCACACTGCGAATGATTGGGTTTCCTCATCGAGCTATGTCTTCTGGCTATGGCGTCTCGCTCGATTATGTCCACCAAATCGAAAGGGTCGTTGTCATTAGAAAGATTAAGATCAGGTGTGCAGTAGGTTTTATGAGAATCAACCACATCCTGAGCAATATTCGGCACCCCCTCAAGAGAAGCATTTGGTTCACTGGACTGGCCCATATGACATTCCGCAGTTGGGCTATTAACATTCACCCGGCCCACTAAGCTTTTTTCAACTCCAAAGTCTGCAGGACTGGTCCCACCAACGGCACAAGGAGATTGGATAGTCCCAACATCATTATTACCCGTTTCTGGAAAAGAGCCATGCATGTTTTCCATGCACGTCCCTCCAGTTTCCGACTCTACATCGACCTCAACCGTGTCCGTTGAGTTGACAACCACCGACTTCAACTTCGGCATCGACCTGGGCATCAACGGCTCCGACCCCTGTCTATCGTCACATACCACAGATCTGATGACCGGAGGCATAGGTTCAACCTCCTGTCCTTCCGACAAACAATCCGGTAACCAATCCACCTCCACTTCTTCGACCCAGATTCTGAAAATTTTCTCATTCCAAAGGATCTTGAACTCACGCGACACACGTTCACCGGTGCTCACCAATATAGCCATTCTATCTTCAGAAACATCAAAATCTTGAATAGACGCTGTGGACTTAGATACCATCCTGCCACATCTCTCACCCACCCGATTTAGAACGTGACGATCCCAAAGGTTCAAGGGAATACCCACTACCTTAATCCAAGCAATCCTTTCAAACGCCATGTCCTCGCCATCCCACAGGAACAAACGGTTGAACCAAATCGACCATTTGTCATACTGGGAAGCAAGAAAGTTCTGGGCATCAGCATAAGACCCGAAAGCAACCAAAATCTTCAACCCTCCAATATACTTCACCTTCCCTCCCCATGAAAGGACGAACTCAAGCACTTCATCAAACTTCTCTAAGATCCCCATGTCTTTAACTTCCCCAACAAGCGCCTTATCCTTCCACGTAGCCCTAGCCTGGGAAGCTATAGGAGGTAAGTCGATAACCGAACATGACTGCCCCGTCGAATGGGTTCCCGAAACAGCGTTAGCAAAAGAAGCATGCATAGCGCTAGTTGCCGGAAGCTGAATCCCACTCTTAACAGGGGCCGTATCACCAGCAACCACCGCCTCCACGGGCCTTGAAACAACTCCATTCGGATTCGGAACCGATCCGAAATCATTCTTACTGCCATCCCGATTAAATTTCGCCACGTTCACTCCGATAATAGCACCATCAATAGTAACCTCCCTGAGATATTCCACCCATTCCGAGCAGTTTTTGATCCCCGAGAACCTTATAAACCCGAATCTATTCCCGGCCGCGTCCCTTTTCCCAGGAATATAGGCATCTTCCAAATTGTTGAAATGCTTAAAAGCATCCCATAAAGAATGTCCAGTACATGAGTCAGGGAGATTGGAAACAAAAAACGACAAAGTATCTTTTAACCTCTGAGCATGATTTCTGAACCTCTTCTCTTGTCTATATTGCTTCTTGCTAATAACTTGGTACCATCTATCGTCGTGTACACTTGCACCATTACGGATCTTGTTCTGTTCTTCAGTCTTCCGTCTTCTAGCTTCTGAAAAGTCTTCATCGGACATGCGGAGTGGTCCGCGTCGCTTGGTCTTCATAGGGAGAGTTTGATGGGGTTGATACTTGATTGTAGATTGTTGTTTTTAAAAGTAAACTTATTACTTTCTCTGACTCTAGTCTAAACCTATTAAGTATTAAAAAATATATTAACCAACAAGCCTTATGGTTCTCTTTGTTTCATACTTTACATCTGCATCTCAAACTTTTTCAAGTTTCAGAGGTCCCCGGCGATTGGCCGGAGAAGTTCAAATCTTGCTATATTTACTTTTTGAACCAAGCAAGAGATGTAGGTAGAACTTTTTAGTATTTAACAACAAAGATTATTTATATTAAAAGGCTTCAAAGTACAAACTAAAAGATTACAATGGGACATAATTTTGATGAAAATTAATAACTGAAAGTCAGAACTGTTCATGGGTAAATTACATAGAATACTTACGTATGTAGGTTGAGATGATTTTGGGGTTTGTAAATTATGAGCTTGGCGTCAGGCGTAAGTACACTTTGTACATGTCTCCGATTAGTGATAGATTAGCATAAGTCGTTGGCTAAGTTTAATAGTTGTCTTAGAGCAAAGGGTAGTATGTTAATTTGTTAAGAAGTATAAGTCATACTTCTTGTCTGATGTAGAAGTATAAGGCAACCGATAAATAGGTGCCTCATCCATACTCATTCAATCTTTTGGGCTAAAACTTTGTATTCTCAAACTTTTGTGTAACGAATTGATGCCAAAATTTTGTTTGAAGTGAATATTGTGTTAACTGTGCACCTTATGTTGTTTCTTACAACTATCAAACACCTCGTTTATTGTTTCTCCATTAAACATGTCAAACACTAGTTTCCAATTTTGTGTCGGATTTAGAAAAGAAATTAGTCCTACATCTCCTACATCAAGTGGGTGTTATGCGATGGTGGATCTAGGGTATGTGTGGTGGAGGGAGATGGAGACGGTAAAGGTGATTGAGGAAGACAAAGAGGAAATGGGTTAGAGTTAGATAGAAAAGACGAGACACAGTTTTGTTTTTATCAAGAAGCCTATAGGATTCGGTAGTGATGGGGTGTTTGAACGGAAATAAGTCCTTATAAAAAGTATCATAAAGAGACAGATAAACCTTATCGAAGGCCGGGAGAAACATGGGTATCCACAGAAATTGTGTTGATAGCCAAGAAAAATACACTAGAGTGAGCATGGGACTTTGTGTGGTTAGGTGGCGTTAAGGATAATGTAATCAAACTCAAACCCTGACGGGCAAGCCCGGAACTCAAAACATTTGGGGGTATATGGACCGGTATTCGAGTGGCGACTAGGTATGGGATTAGTTTAAAGTTTTTCTCGAGTATGTAACGTACTCATTTACCTAATGATATAGCATAAATTATTTTATTATAAAACATGAAAAAAATATATATTATGGGGTTCATATATTTTTTATGTTCATATACTTGTGAAATTTATATTTGATTTTAGAAGAGTTAGATTTATACACTATGTATATACTATGTATATGATAAATAGATCACTAAAGAAAAAAACAGAATTGTAAAAATATTTTGCTTTTGTAAAACCCAACGTGTTTATCCGATATCCGCAGGTATGCTCAATACCCAACTTGTAACTACCCGATAGATGCCCAAAGATTGGGTCTTGTACGGGATATCGTTTTACAATCGATTTGAGGTAATTACCACAACTTGTTCCTAACTAGACACATTTCCATCCTAGATGTCTAACATGTTTTGATTGCACGCGTAGATAGTCATAGACAGGGAAACACCAACTTAGCAGCTGATGATCCAAGGTGGAATATAATTCATGACCCCCTGGAGTATAGGCAAAGAATGTGTTTTGAAGCTGAGGGAGGCGAGCATCCCGTTCGACCACCATGAGAGATATAGCAAGTATGAAGTCCGGCTCAAGACTCATAAACTTAGCGCTCTCGGGAGGCAGCCTGAGGTACGTGTTTTATTTTATTTTCTTTTATTTGTTTTGTGTGTTTTCGTTGTTTCATAGCCATTGTAGCAGCCAAGTGTGGGAAAGTTGTGCGGACATGATAGGCAGAGTATTCAATCCGATACGCATTTGATGAGGGAGTGAATCAGGTCCATGTGCTCCTTACTTTTCTTTTGTTGTTGCTTGTTTATGAAAGTTGGTGGTATGAAAATCTGTTCATGAAGGGAATGGTTTCTTTTGTTACTTTGGGGTGTTAGTCAACTCTGGTAGGTACACTAGTACACATATGATCAAAAGATGCAAATGGCAAAAACTATAAGGTGCGGTTCACTATCTCAACCGCATCTTATAGACTTATTTTAAAAAAAACAACACCAAAAGATGCGTTTCTTCACACAATCCCATCTTATACATTATATTGGAAAAAGAGTTGCACCTAGAGATGCGGTTTTACTCACAACCGCATCTTATGCAGTACATGAAAAAGCACCAGCGCCAAGAGATGCGGTTCTCACAACCGCATCTTATGCTCAAATGGATATATTTAAAAATTTTATTTTCTTCTTCCTTCATTACCTACAATAATAAAGTTTTAATTATATAAAGGGTAAACGTGGTGTGTAACAGGGCCGACCCTTAAGGGTGCGGGGAGGACTCCCGGCCCGGGCACATTGACCCTCTGACAATCCAAGTTTTCTTAACAGTGAATTAAAGAAGAAAATGAAATGGTTTGAGAAAAAAAATTGCATGTTTATTAATGAGTGTAGGACTAAAGAAGATGAAATGAAAAGGGCTCACACTTAGGGTATGTTTGGCAAGAAGTTTTGAAGAAAAAGCTCATACTCAATAAAAAGTTTTGTTTGGTTGAAGGAGCTTGAAACTTTTATATTAGGAGAAAAAGTTTTATATTGAAAAGCTACTAGTACTAGCGTTATAAAAAAAACTCCTAGTAACTACAAGCTTTTAGTGAGTAAATGAAACAAATACCCATTCTATCATAAAAAATAAAAAAACATGCATACAAGTTTTTAGTTAATGTCCATTTGGTCATTTTATAAATTTTATTTAAAACTTCAATTATTTTGCCAAACACCAAAATATATTTAAAAAGCTACAGCAACAGCCACCAGCTTCTAGCCTCCAGCTACCGGCTACTTTTAGCAAACATACCCTTAGTTGTTTTTGCTTTTTACCGGTTTTTTTTTTTTTTTAAATTTTATTTTTGTTATGAAGTAAAAAAAAATTTAATTGTCAAACTTTCACCCGTTTATATTTTCACCCTTTGTGAAATTCAAACTCATAACCTCCCACAAGAGGATATTTTTCCTCTATCGTTAGTCCCGGTAGTACTAAAGCTAAGGGGCACAATTTTTATAGTTTAGTCCCGGCACTTGAATTTTCAGGGCCGGCCCTGATAACTAACCATATATACATGGATAGATATACCTTTAAAACAAAATATTCTTAATTTTAAAATTGAATTATATAAATGGTATACGTGGTCAATACATAAACATCTTAGTTTTATAAGAGATGCTTTGACTTTAACCTTTTGCCTTTGGTCAATACTTTTAGGTTAGTGACACTTGTTCAAGATCCTTTTTTTCAAGAATTATTTGAACGTTGGGCATGAAAAAGTCCATAAAGGCGGCCGCATTTTTTTCTAATTAGTTACTTTCTTCATTGAATAATTCTAAAGCTTTTTTTTTTAAGTAAAAGAAGTCTAAAGCTTTTCTTTTTTTTAAGTAAAAGAAGTCTAAAGTTATGAAAGAGTAAACAGAGCGTTTCTTGTGTTATCTTCTGATAGCTTTAATTTGATGCATTTCATTCAGCAAAACGATTTCTCATCCCAAAATTTTGAGAGAAGCCTAATCTTTTTCTTTTCTAACATACAAAAATCGACCGTGTTCTTCCCGCAAACTCATCTTCTACACACGAAAACGATTGGTATAAAGTGTTTGTGAGTTTGATCATTTTCTCCCGAGCTCAAGCAACTCATCCTTTGTTTCGTTATTTATCGTTTGTTTTGTGTATCTGTCACAGAGAGAACGAGTCAATTGGATATAGAGAACGAGTCAATTGGATATCCATTCGCGTCTGGTAACATCTCTTTGCACAATTGATTATTTTGTTGATTTAGGTCACATAAAGAATAATTGTTTGATTAGTGGCCACTTGAATATTACTTTGCTCTCCCTAAATTCCTAATTACGATGTACTCTGGTGTGCTTTTTGTAATTTAGACATGGCAAGGGATGTTTATGATCTTGCACAATTCAGAACTTAAGAGTTTTGAATCTCAATTTCTTTTTCAAGATTTTGACTCTTAAACTCCAATTTACGAACCTTGTTTGATACTGTGTTGTTGAATTCATCTTTCACCTAATAAAGTTTATTATTCCAAGTTTTTCGGTTTTTCCAAGCGTATCAGTGTTTTTTTTTTTTTTTTTTGAGTTGTTTCATGTAAGTTACTATGATCTTCTTTTTTTATTATTTTTAAATAATCATCACTATTTTGGCATATACATCAATTATAGAAAATCACATAAATAAAATTAATCTTGTTGAATATTTTAGTTGTCAGACCATATATATTTATTTTTAAAATAAATATATATTCATCTATGCTAAGCTTTAAAAAGTGACAAGGACACATTCAAGTAGTCTTAACATATGTAGTGATTGTTGTTTTGGTTTTTGAATTGCCGATAAGAAATAATTTAAATTGTGAATAATGATTGAGAATTTTATCAACCAAGATTTTTTTATGGAAACTACCGAAAAAACTCTTTAAATCCAACAATTCGGTACTACATACCAAAATATGGTACTTGGGAAAAAATCTCCTCCATACTAATTATTGTGTACATTTTTGAATTTGATTGTCTTCTATGTCATAAATGTTTATATATTTATGAATATTTGTATGTATGATATGTGTGTATATATGTAAATTATATTTCAGATGGATCGTGAAAATTGGATGTATAAAACTTCACGATTATCAGAAATTTATACATTGGGTGTTAGAAGTTTTATTACGACTGCCGAAGCAAATCGCGTGAATAAAGGAAGTCGATCAATTTGTTGTCCTTGTTCAAAATGTGAAAACTTTAAATATTACACGGGTACCGATGAAATAGAGTTACATTTGTTCGAAAATGGTTTTATGGCCGGATACAATTGTTGGTCAAGGCATGGAGAATCACTAGTTGATTTTAGCACGTCGTCGACTACTTTACACATTAATGATAGTACATACAACAACGACTCAGTACACCCTGATGATGATGACGACGACTCAAATGGCCCCAATGACAACTTGAATAAAATGTTCCATGACATGGAGACTAATATGGGTGATGACGAAAAAGAAAATTTACAACACCTATTTGAAGATGCAGAAAAACCATTATATGCAGGTTCTAAATTTCAGAAATTTGATGCTTTGTTGAAGTTGTTTGACTTAAAATCGAAGAATGGATGGAGCGATAAGAGTTTCACAGAACTATTAGTGCTTTTGCATAATATGCTTCCGGAAGACAACGAATTACCAATTTCGACATACCAAGCAAAAAAGCTAATGTGTCCAATGGGATTGGAAGTTGAAAGAATACATGCATGTCCAAATAATTGTATGTTGTATAGAAATCAATATGCAAATGAACATGCATGTGTTAAGTGCGGTGCATCGAGGTATAAGCGGAAAAAAGATTCAGACAAAGTTGACGATGATGTGACAAAAAATGGACCGCCGGCTAAAATTTTGTGGTATCTCCCCATAATACCGAGACTGAAAAGGTTATTTTCAAATGAAGAAGAAGCAAAATTATTACGTTGGCATTCAGATGAACGTATAATTGATGAAAAACTAAGACATGTGGCGGATTCTCCTCAGTGGAGAACCATTGATAACAAGTATCCTGAGTTCGGGAGGGAGGCGAGAAACATACGGTTTGGGCTTAGTTCAGATGGGATCAATCCGTTCGGGAACATGAGCACTCGTCATAGTACATGGCCGGTTCTTTTATGCATCTACAATCTTCCACCGTGGTTATGCATGAAAAGAAAATACATTATGATGTCATTGTTGATTCAGGGTCCGAGACAACCTGGTAATAATATTGAGGTGTATTTGTCTCCTTTGATTGATGACCTAAAAACTCTGTGGGATTCAGGTGTAGACGTATACGACGCATATAAGAAAGAACACTTTCAACTGCGTGCCATGATCTTCTGTACTATAAATGATTTTCCAGCATATGGTAACTTGTCAGGATACAGCACGAAGGGTAAAAAAGCGTGTCCTGTTTGTGAAGATGATACAAACTCAATATGGTTAAAAAATTGCAAAAAAACTGTATACATGGGACATCGAAGATTCCTTCCGAAAGGTCACAAATTAAGGAAGAAAAAAGATGAGTTTAATGGAGAGATTGAGGACGGAACGATCAGGACACGATTCGATGCATTTTCACGAGTTGAAAATCTAACTAGTGTGTTGGGAAAAAGATCTCGTGTTGAGGAAGGAATTAACTGGAAAAGAAAGTCAATCTTTTGGGATTTACCTTACTGGAGACATTTAGATGTTCGACATTGTCTAGATGTGATGCATATAGAAAAAAATGTATGCGAAAGCTTGATAGGCTTACTGTTAACTATTCCTGGTAAAACTAAAGATGGGATTAATGTCCGAAAAGACATGGTACTTTTGAATATACGTAAAGATCTTGCTCCGGAACAAAGAGGCGACCGCATTTATCTGCCACCTGCTTGTTATAATACAACAAAAGAAGAAAAAAGACAGTTTTGTCAATGTTTACATGAAATTAAGGTTCCATCAGCTTATTCAGCAAACATTAAAAGACTGGTGTCGATCAAAGATTCTAAATTGGTTGGAATGAAGTCTCATGATTGTCATGTTTTGATGACACATATGATTCCTATCGCAATCCATGGATTGTTACCGGATAACGTCCGACATACAATTATAAAGCTTTGTTTGTTTTTTAACAACATTCACTCAAAGGTTATTGACAAAGAAGACTTGGATCAATGGCAGAAAGACATTTATGTCACCCTTTGTGAACTAGAAATGTATTTTCCACCATCATTTTTTGATGTAATGGTTCACTTAATATCTCATATCGTACAAGAGATTAAAGCTTGTGGTCCTGTATTTCTACGATACATGTACCCTTTTGAGAGATATATGGGTGTATTAAAAGGTTTTGTGAGAAACTTTAATCGACCAGAAGGCAGTATTATTGAAGGTTATACTTCTGAAGAGGTGATTGAGTTCTGCCAAGGTAATGCTATTAATAATATCTAATAATATTATAAAATATATACATACATTAGTGTTAAGTTACAATATATTAATTTGTTTTTTTTTCATAGGCTATATGGATGGTGGCGACAGTGTTGGTGTTCCTAAAACTCGTCATTCGGATCGACTTGAGGGTTGGGCAGTAATTGGTATGAAACCAATCATGCCATTACATAAAGATAGACAAGATGCACATTTAGTGGTCCTAAAACACATGACATGCCTTGCTCCGTATGTTAATGAACACATGGACATGTTACGATCGACATACCCAGGTAAAGATGATATATGGTACATAAACACTCAAAACAAAGAGTTATCGAAGTGGATGGAAAGGAGGGTTGCAGAAACTAATGTTAATGAAACTGTGAAAAGGTTAGGAGAGGGTCCAAAGTGTATAGTTAAATCTTCTCAAGGGTACGACATTAATGGCTATACGTTTTACACAAGTGTTCAAGATAAAAAAAGTGTCGTGCAAAATAGTGGAGTTACAATAATAGCATCAACGACCGAGTTCAACAGACGGCGTCATGATACAATGATAAAAATCGCCAAAAATTCTTATTATGGTGTCATACAAGAAATTTGGGAGTTGGACTATTATGATTTCACTATTCCTTTGTTCAAATGTAAGTGGGTGAATAACAGTACAGGTGTTCAAGTTGACAAATATGGTTTTACACTTGTCGATCTTACAACTGATGGCTATAAATCTGAACCATTCGTTCTGGCAAAGCATGTCAAACAAGTTTTCTATGTCAAAGACCCGAGCAAACCAAGATACCACATTGTCTTGCAAGGTAAACGACGTATTCTTGGTGTTGATAATGTAACTAACGAGGAGGAATACGACCACTTTGATGATCTACCACCATTTTCGGTTGGTATTGAACCGGGTAATCACGACAACATTAAGCGCACCACATACTTACGTGATGACACTGATGGAATTTATGTTGAAGGTTTGATAGCTTGAAGAAGAGAAAAATATGAAAGCGGATGGGAGTTATTATGAAAATAAAGATGACCCACTAGTTCGAGTTCTTGGACCGGAGCATGGTGGGCGATCACGGACGGTGTCTGGGATCATAGGTAATGACTATGTGCGCGTGTGTGTCTATATATATCATGAGTTGTTGAATATATTTATAGAATTTGACTGAGTTGTCATATTGAGTTTATAGGTTATACTAAGGTTAACGGAGGGTTATTTCAAAATGTGAACCACGATGGACGGGTTGACTATCCACTTAATTTTTGTGGCCCCAGTTATGGGTCTGATGGAGCGGTCGACTATCCACCTATAAAGGTAATATATATATATATATATATATATATAGTTTTCTAAATAAAACTGTTATTTACACATATTACGAATGTTAAATGGTTTTGCAGAGTCACACCAAATGTGAGATGTTAATAAGTGTGGCTGATAAGCTAGTGAAGGTGGCTAACGGTGAGGCATGGCCGAGCACGTCAACGGACATACATTGTAGCCCAATAGCAGAGGGTTGTATCAAGGTTACAGTGGATGATATTGTTGACGCACGTAAGAAGTTGGATCTCTATAATGTCACAAAAACGAGTGAAGTTGCAGTGGTTGAAGATCTGGTTCATCAGATTGTTCAGTGGCCACGATATGCAATAAGGGTATATCTTTTTATTTATATATTATAGTATATTTACTAGATCAATATTTACTACAATATATTCTTTTTGTAAAATTGTAGCTTTTGAACCAAGGGACGCCTAGCAAGCCAGCTAGTGCCCCGAGAGTGGACTCGAGTCGTGGTTCACAGAGTTTTAGAGATGATTCGCCAGAAATACACAATGATTACACAACGATCGCTGTAACAACCCAACAGTCGGTGTCGGGTCGTTGGGTCGGGTTATCGGAGTTACGCAGCGGACTTCAGGATATTGACAGTCTTGACTCTTCCAGGATCCGCGTCATCATATCTGTTGGGTTACCTGAACACATACCAAAAATAGTTTCTGTCAACATAAAGTTGGTGAGGTCGTGTATTTTATAAAGTGAATGGCCAGTTCATTTATTTGTAATTCTTTTATGTAAAACATGCTTTACTATTCTAGTTCGGGAGGGGAAAATATATTCTATTTACCAATTCGATTAAATTATACCGATTATATGTCAATCTATTATATTCTATTAGTTGCCATTCATATCGATGGTACCACTCTGTTTGTGGTAAATCTTAATTATTCCTACCCTCTACTCGGGTAAGACTGGTTATTATCCTCTAATTGGACAATAAAGGAAATGGCTATATACCGGTCAGTACTGTCCTAGTCGTTTCTATTATCCCCTTTCTATTATATTTCTTTTATACGATCTATTATGTAAAGCATTTCTAGGTTTTCTAATAAATGACATGTGTTTCCCCTAAAACGTTTAATAAAACAATAAAAGAGGGGAGTTCACAATACTCACATGTTTGCGTATAATCTTCTATAGTCTCTTTTATTACAATTATATGTCAAATATATATATTGATACGTTTTCCGCGTGGGACTTGTTATATTGTATTATTTAGGATATATATCACATATACAATTTATATATATATAGAGTTCGGTATATATTAGATAGTCCTAAACTCGGGGTTTATTATTGACACGACACGGACATCCTAGAATCTAGCTGGCTATTACAGCTTAGCACTCGTAGCTAATAAAGCTGGCCATTACAGCTTGGCACACGAACCTACAGAACTCTAGACACGTACTTACCCGGATGCTGGTTCGGCTGATCGTATTATCATTAACCCGAGTCTAGTATATCGTTTTATATATCGAATCTTATATATATAAACGTATATATTCTATATATGATTATTATTCTCTTATTATTATTATCAAGTCCGTACGTTATTCGTATTATATATATATAATCGTATAATTCTAATAATCCTCGTCTAGTCAATGGACCGGGTTCTATTCCGGATGTTGACCGAGTCACTGAGTTGACTCGGTAACGACTTGTATCCTCCAGCTCGTTTATCGGTACCTCATAACAAATAACAATTATAATCTTTAGTTAATAATAGATTATAACATAATATTTGATAACCAATAGAACGATTAGAGATGTATTTACCGGGGTATAACCGGATCTCAATCAGACAAGAGTACACGACAGTTGGGTTACCGAATAGCTTTACAATTATAAACCCGAACAGGAAGATGGTCACGGGCTGAGTTTTATCAGAAAGTTATCAAGGTGCGATAACAGTCACCATGACTTGGTGACTGTTCAGATTATAAGTATACAAAGAGGGTTATCAGCGTTCGATTAGCAAGCAAGGTTATGGGTTTTGGTTAAACGGAGTGTTACCGGGTTTAGATCAGCAAGTGACCGGGTTATGAACAGACCCGATGATTATGTTTCAAGGATAATTATTGGTGACAGTCACCATCACCGGTGACTGTCTGGCTTCCTTAACAGAACAGAGGGACAACCGGGGTGGTTATAAGGGTAACCGGTGATGGAAACAGTGGTGGTTATTGGTTACCGGGATGGAAGATTATCGGGTAGGAGTTGAAAAGGGTTACCGGTTATATGTTTGGGTTCAAGAGAGGATTATTATTATCGGGTTGGGTACCGGGTTTGTGTTCAGAACAGGAACAGAGAGAGAGACGAGTTGAAGGGGTGGTTAAGGTTTCGCCGGAGATGGAAGACGATGACCGGCGGCGGCGCGGCGGCCGGAGATGGTGGCGGCGGCGAAGGCTTCTGATCTCTGAAACACACACATATGTGTGTGTGTTATGTCTGTATGCGGAGAAGGAGAGGAGCAAACAAGGTTTTAAAAGAATAATAATATAAGGGGTGTTTGGCTATAGGGATAATAACTAATACGCGGGTGTTTGGTGACAGGTATAGTAGTAAAATAAGAAACGTTTGACAACGTTTAAATAGTAGATAAGGAGCGTTTTGCCAAGATAATAAAAATCCAATAATTATTATTTACAAAATCAATTAAAACGGTTAGTCGCGAGATTCGAACTTAAATAATTTATTAAATAAATCGGGTGGTCGGGTACGATCCGACCCGTTTAAGATACCTGTAACACTTCGGGTCGTTACAATCGCTTCATCTTATTTTCCACAATTGGTAGTCTACCCATTTACTCTTATATCTTTTGTTAATTTAGTTTGAGATGTTAGTGTTAAAAAAAATTTGTTTGTTATTTTAGGTTGATGAAGAAAATTACCAACTTCCACTTCAAATGGAAAATCAAGAACATTTTGATGGCGGTTTTCTTAATATGGCTAGTCTTCTAAAACCTGTTTATATAACAGTCCATATATACATGTATATTTTTTGTATAATAATGTTTTTATAATTGTTTTCAGTTATTATCTATGGGGCAACAACAAACTGCTACAAATGCTCCTGTACGGGTACCAGAACCTGAACTCGAACCCTTACCCGTTCGCAAACCCAAACCCAAACCTAAAACCAAAACCAAAACCAAAACCAAACCCGCACCTGTACCTGTCCCGAAACACGTACCCAAACCCATCGAACCACAAATAACACTCATAAATGGTTCCGAATACGATACATGGGATGATGTCGGATTGAATCTGGCCTTGGAGAAAGTACGGAAGAAAACCGGTCTCATTCGAGTCATGTTTGATCAACTACATGAAGTCGTTGGGACACGCCGTCAGATTTGTACGTCTTCACCACAAGGGATGTATCCCAAATCGGTTACAAATCTAATCGCATATTCGGAGTTGTTAAGGTTATTTTCAAGGGACTGGCTTGATGTCAGCGTATTACATATGTTTGCGATGTAAGTTTTTATTATTGTTTTAATATGGTATAATAATATTTTTAAATATAGTTTATTTTACTAACTTTATCATATGTATGTGTATATATATAAGGTATTTTTTTCTGTCGCCCAACTCTAAATGTGCATTCCTTCATCCGGAGCTCATTAATGGTTCAAAATGCGTAAGAGAACCGGAGGCTGTGATTAAACACATCAAGGAAATACACAAGTATCATGACAACAAAAGACATTTTCTTGCACCATATAATGCTAGGTAATATATACTTTTCCAATATACATACACATATATACATAATATTGTTCTATAACTTTCATTGTTTAGCGATCACTGGACTCTTCTAATATTTGAACCGAGCACCACAAGCGCATATATTGTTGATTCTCAGAAAAAGGAAAAGAGCAAGAGCAGTTATGCCATTTCGTCTCTAATTGCTAGAGGTTTCGAGAGAGAATTTAACTGGACAATGACAAATGTATGTTTTCTACTTTTATATAATTGTGTTTTTTTATGTATTTAAAATAATTAATTGTGAAATAAATGCAGTGCTACCAACAAGCACACGGCTGGGAATGCGGGTTTATGGTTATTAAACATATGCGGGAGTTTGTTGATATTATTCAACATGATTTTATTAATACAGTAAGTGTTTAATGCATACAAGTATCAACTTTTCTATTTATTTGTATACTAGAATGGAAGACAGAAGCCTAACCGTACCGGATCACGTTTTTGAGTGGGATATCTTGTTTGTACATTGTCTGGTTGTTTTTGTTTTTGGCTTGGTGGATGTTGCTAGCTACTTGCTAGTGTTTTTGGTGATAATAATATTGGCGTTTTTTTGGCCGTTCATACATTTAGGTACTTTGTTTTTTTTTCCAGGTATGGAATACGGAAGACATTACATCGCATGAGGAAATTGATTTTATGGTCGTAGAATTAATGACGCTTTGGATTAAGAAGGTGTTTGGTAGTCGGTCATGAACTTTGTAAAGGCGTCATAAGGTTAGCTTAAATTCTACCATTTAATGTTCATTTATATGTAACGGGTCAACTAAATATGTATAATTATGTGTTTTTGTTTTTGTTTTTGTGTGTGTGTGTATGGGTCAACCGAACCAATGTGTATGCATGTATGATAATATTTCCCATTCCTTTAATAGAAGAGTTGTTTGAAGAACTACAAGGGGCAGTCATATTCTCAAAACTAGATCTGAGATCTGGTTATTATCATATTAGAATAGCTGAGCAGGATATTCAAAAGACTGCTTTCAGAAGCAATTTAGGTCTGTATGAATTCTTAGTAATGCCCTTTGGCCTTACTAATGCTCCTGCTACATTTTAGTCTTTAATGAATTTAGATTTTCAGCAGTATATAAGGAAGTTTATTCTGGTCTTTTTTGATGACATCCTCATCTATAGACTATACCAAGTCATTAGATAAACATGCTCTACATTTAGAATTGGCCCTTGAACTTTTCAAGCAACACAAGTTGTTTGCAAAGAAATCTAAGTGCAGTTTTGTTGGCCATACAGTTGAATACCTTGGTCATTTGATTTCAAAAGAGGGAGTGGCAACAGATCCTAAGAAGGTGACTAGAATTAAAGAATGGCCAATTCCAACATCAGTCAAGCAACTCAGGGGATTCTTGGGTTTGGAAGGATACTATAGGCGATTTATTAAATCATTTGGGGTACTAGCTAAGCCACTAACAGATCTCACAAGGAAAGGATCCTTTGAGTGGACTCCTTTAGCAATTGCAGCCTTTGAGAAATTGAAACAAGCCCTGATGTCTCCACCAGTGTTAGCCCTTTCTAACTTCTCTTTACAATTTTTATTAGAGACAGATGCCTCAGCATTGGGAATTGGTGTTGTGATTATGCAAAATAATAATCCCATTGCTTACATTAGTAAGGCATTATCCCCTAGACAGCAAGCTCTATCTGTTTATGAGAAAGAACTGATTGCCATAATGTTTCTGTTCAACACTAGAAACATTATCTGTCTATTGGGAAGTTTATTATCAAGACTGACCAGAAGAGTCTCAAATATTTGCTTGATCAGAAGGTAAACACCCCTCTGCAGCATGTTTGGCTATCAAAGATGATGCGTTTTGACTATGACATAGTCTATAAGCAAGGAAAAGAAAATAAGGCTGTTGATGCCCTTTCAAGAGTGGAAGGCCCTACATTGCTGACAATCTCTTTAACCACTTTTGACCCTACACTATTGACTGATATTAAAGCCTCTTGGAATGATGATGAACAACTTAAAAAGAAGCGGGGTCAATTGAAGGAGGGGAAACTGGTCAATCATTATTTGTGGGATAGGAACTTGTTAACAAGAAAGAATAATATAGCAGTTGGAAAGAATGATGAGTTGAGGAAAAAGATTCTTTTCCTAAACCACAATACTGCTGGGGCAGGACATTTAGGCATTCATGTACCTTGCAAAGGGTTAAACAGTTCTTTCATTGGAAAGGAGTAACAAAAGATGTGAGGCAATACATCAGAGAATGTGAGACATGCCAAAGAAGTAAAAGTGAAACAGTGGCCACACCAGGTATGTTGCAACCTCTTCCTACTCCTAAATATATCTTCTCTGATATATCTATGGATTTCATTGGGGTCTATCAAAGTCAAGAGGAAAAGATACTATTTTAGTGGTTGTTGATAGGCTATCCAAGTATGCCCATTTTATTGGTCTATCACACCCTTATTCTGCTACAACTATTGCCCAAGTGTTTTTAGACCAAGTGTTCAAGTTGCATGGGTGGCCTGATACAATTGTCTCTGACAGAGATCCAATCTTTGTCAGCAATTTTTGGAAGGAATTTACCAGACTTCATGGAGTTTCTCTAGCTTTATCAACTACCTACCATCCACAAACAGATGGTCAGACAGAGGTTATAAATAGATGTATGGAGTTTTATCTTAGGTGTATGACAATGGGTAATGATAAGGACTGGTTTAAGTGGCTACCATTGGCTGAATGATGGTATAATACTAGCCATCACTCTACCATCAAAATGAGCCCTTTTGAAGCATTGCATGGATATCCTCCTCCAATATTCATACCCTACATTCCAAAAGATTCAAAAGTAGCAGCAGTAGATGATCTGTGCAGGGAAAGGGAAGAGATGATCAAAAAATTTATACTTTCTTTGGATAAAGCCAAGAACAGAATGAAGCAGTTTGCTGATAGACACAGATCAGAAAGAGAATTTCAAGTGGGAACTTGGGTTTATGTGAAGATTCAGCCTTATTGATAAGCTACTTTGAGGTATACTAAACATAATAAACTCTCCCCTAAGTACTATGGGCCATTTCTGATTTTGGAAAGGATTGGGGCAGTAGCTTATAAGTTGGATCTGCCCAATGATGTTTTGGTCCATCACACCTTTCATGTTTCATTGCTCAAACAAGCAAATTAGAAAGGAAATGGGTCAAAACAGGCTACAAGGGTTCTATGTTCTTTTTGTTGTTGTGCCTCTTTTGCCTTTATACTGTCTTCAAGTGACACTGTTTCTTCCTTAATCTTCTCCCCCTTTTTGGCTTCGTCCACTTCTGGAAACCAAACAGGTAAAGAAGTTCCACCAGATAACTTAGCAAGTTGTCTTGTGTTGTTTTCTATCTTCTTTGACAACTCACTAATTTTGTTGTTGATCATCTCAAATTGAGTGTTAGTCTGTAACTCCAAAGTAGTTGTAAATGATTTGAGATCTTGAGAGATTAGGGTGTTCATCATCTGGTATAGGGGACTAGCTGGGCTGCATAAGTGGTTCAAGTCTATGATAGATGACCTAGTGAATTGGGTAGGCTTATTAAGTGGAGGGGGTGTTTTTGGGTGATCTTCAGTATGAACTGAAGATGCCACTTTAGGGGAATTAGGGTTCAAGTGGTCTTTAACCTGATCTATTGTGACCAGCTCTTTGAGCTTAGAGACATCAGATCCAGGACCTTCACAAGTAGCCGTCAATTCATGTTGCAAAGAGTTTGAATCATCATCCAAATCAATGGAATCATCTGAATCCCAGTTGACATCCTCAATGAGGACATCATTTGTTTTATCATGAGCTAGGCCCAACCTAGTTTTCTCATGAACCTCTTTGTCTTGGTACTGAGGTTTTCCTACTTCGGGCATAAAGCCTTCATTAGTAGTTGCCAGATTTGAGGTCTTAGCTTTGTTACTTTTGTCCTCAGATCCACCAATGGATGGTAAATGAGTAGTGGCAGCCTCAAATGTACCTAAAGTATCTAAGTTTGGGCTTAGACATCCACATCCTCATCTCTTGGGATAGGGCTATTAACATCCACATCCATGTCAACTTCTGATGGTATTTTCCCTGTTTGATGTGTTTGTTGGGGAATGACATGTTCGGATGGGATTGTTTCTTTTAGCCCAGAGATAAGTTTGGCAGTTTCAATTGTGGTGTGTGATATTTCTGGTTCAGTAGTTTTGGGTAATGGGTCAGCAGTTTCAAAGGAATGGTCAATAGTTATGGCCTTTTTAAGTTTCTTCCTATGAAATAAAATTATAATGGGTGCTCTTTTAGGGGTTTGTGATGGATGAGACTGAGAGGATGTTTCCGTCACATCTTTAACAAGTGCAGATTGCACATCAGCAGTTTCAGGCATCTCAACTTCCTGAACTACCTTTCTTTTAGGGTTGGTGGGTTTTGATTTTTGTTGTTTGGGTTTCTTGGCCTTTATAGATCAAGGTTTGGAAGATGTAGGTTCCATGGGGACTGGTTCTTGTTTCCCTTGGTCATCTTCTGGCAAGGTTGCCAGTTTGTTATGCCTTGAGTATGCTTGTGAGGTTAATGGGTTTAAAACAGATATTTTACCCACAAGCACCTCATTTCCAAGTTCTTTAATTATGCATTGCATGATGAACCTTGGATACAACAAAAATTTCTTGTTAAAATTTTGGTGATGCAACACCAACTCATTAAAGAAAAGTGCTGATGCCCTGAATTTTGTTTCATTCACAATGGATTGAAAAATAGGTTGAAAAGCAGAGGGCATCTGATCATAAGATCCAGTTTTGGGACTTAAACACATGATTATGTAATGAAACAAAAGTTTGTATTTTGGTTCAAAATATTTCTTATAGATTGTTGCATGTGAGAGAGTACCTTGGTAACCACACTCTGTCATGGTTAAATGAATTTCATAATTGGGAATGTTCTCTGGTACATCAACATCATCCAGACCAAGTCTTATTCCCAAAGTAGCCGGTGTGATTTCCATAACTTTCCCTTGGATTGTTGATTTGAGGGAAATCACTCTGTTGTTCACTGTCACCGCCTCGGCGTTTACCCATAACTCATTGAGAGTTTGAGTGTGAATTGGAGGATCAATGGTGAAAGCAGTGTTGTATTGGGATTGGACGACTAAATCAATGATTTCGTCGTATTGGGACCGAGCTTCATCTTTCACAAAGTAGCCTCATTGATTATGTCCATGTTTCAGTATAAGAGCCATGGTGTTTTGTATGTCTTTGAATCGAATAGTGTTTTTGGTTGTTTGCAGGGGAGGGTTTATGAGTGTTTTTGAGAGAGAAGGAGGTAATTTTGCTTTTTGAAAGGATAAGTGTGAGAAAAGGTTTTTATCAAAAGTTTATAACCGCCCTAGGTCAAACTTCTGAAATGGGAAATGTCTGATTTACCCTTATTGACAAAACTGCTGATGAAGAACAATATTCATTAGTAGTTCCCATTTTCTCTTCAGTAGTTTGTTAACCACCGATGAGAACATTTATAAACACTTTATTCATAACTTCTAAAGTTTATTTTATCAGAAGTTAATCATTTTTCTAAAAATATCTCCATACTGATGTTTTTGTACATCAATAGTTTCTCTCTTTTTGTTTTTCAGAAGTATTGTGACAGATTAGTAACAATGTAAGTGAAAGAAAAATATGTGTAGGAAAATGAAAAACACTTACAGTACTTATTCCAAATTTAGCATCCCAAGCATGGATACTAACTTATGAAATGTTGATGTGTCAAGGGGTTTGGTGAATATGTCAGCTATTTGATTAGTTGTTGTCACGTGTTTCACCTCAATCTTGCCTTTCTCATAGCAATCCCTTATGAAATGATACTTGATTTCAATATGTTTAGTCTTTGAAAACTAAACAGGATTTTAAATTATGCTAATGGCAGATTTACTGTCTACAAGCAATGGGGTCTTGGTCTCTTTGATTCCATAATCAAGTAGTTGGTATTGAAGCCATTGAATCTATGATGTACAACTTGCAGCTGCAATGTATTCTACTTTAGCAGTTGAAGTTGCCACAAATGTTTGCTTCTTTGATTGCCAGGACACCAGACAGTTTCCCAAGAATTGACAACCACCATGTGTTGATTTTCTTGACATTTTACACCCTGTTAATTTGGTATTGCTTGAAGCAGAATACCAAATTCCAAGTGTAGGAGTTCCTTTCAGATATCTGAAAATTCTTTTGACTGCAATTAGGTGTGATTCCCTAGGAGCTTATTTATATCTAGCACAAACACATGTTGAAAACATAATATCTGGTCTAGATGCAGTTAAATAAAGTAGGGAACCTATTATACATCTATACATGGTTTGATCAATTTGTTTTCCTTGATCATCTGGTTCAACTTGTGTGATTGGTGTCATGGGAGTGGAAGCTGATTTACAGTCTTTTAAAGAAAATTTGCTTAATAAGTCTTTAACATATTTTAATTGATGTATAAAAGTTCCACTTGTTGTTTGTTTGATCTGCAGTCCCAAAAAGTGCTACAGTTCTCCCATAGTACTCATCTCAAATCTTGATTGCATGAGTTTCTTAAATTCATCACACAGTTTTGAGTTTGTTGAACCAAAAATAATATCATCAACATAAATTTGAACAAGTAGGATGTGATTTCCAACATGCTTTATGAAAAGAGTTTTGTCAATGGAGCCTCTTGTGAAGTGATTTTTGAGTAAAAAGTTGGAAAGTGTTTCATACGAAGTTCTGGGAGCTTGTTTTAGCCCATAAAGAGCCTTATCAAGTTTGTACACCCAATCAGGATGAGAAGGATCCTCAAACCCAGGTGGATGACAAACAAACACTTCCTCTTTTATTTTTCCATATAAAAATGCACTTTTTACATCCATTTGAAAAACTTTAATTTTGTTGGAAATAGCATAAGCCAAATATAACCTGATGGCTTCAAGCCTTGCAACTGGAGCAAAGGTTTCATCATAATCAATTCCTTCTTCTTGAGAGTAACCTTGTACCACTAGTCTTGCCTTGTTCTTGATGATTAAACCAGACTCATCTTGTTTGTTTACGAAAACCTATCTTGTTCCAATTGGTTGTTTATTTGAAGGTAAGGGACAAATTTCCCAAACCTATTGCTACTTGAACTGTAATAGTTCATCTTGCATTGCTTCAACCCAACTGTTGTCTTTGAGGGCTTCCTGATACATCTTAGGTTCCAACTGAGAGATAAATGCTGAGAATAAGCAAAAGTTGGAAAGATGGTTTCTTGTAAGTACCCCTGATGCAATATCACCCATGATTTGATCCAATGGATGATCTTTGTGTTCAATTAGTTGTTGTAAAGCATTGACAGGTGTAGGTGGCTCTTGTACTTCTTCAAACAAACCACTGAGGTTGATAATATCTGGTTCAGGTGTTTGAACATCTTCATTAGTTGTAGGAGCTGAATCAGATGTTTGAGTTTGTACATCAGCAATTGTTGAATCAGAAGTTTGAGAAACTTCTGATTTTTTGAAAGTTGATTTAATTACTATATTAGGAGTCCATTATGGAGGACCATCATCAAACCCTTGATCACCATAATAAATGGGTTTAGATGAATCAACAATCTTTTCAGGTCCGAAATTAAAACTGTCAAGGTCAAAGAGTTCAGCAGGATGTGCTGGAATGAGTGAATGTTTTAACTCATTGAACTTGACATTCAATGTTTCTTCAACTATCTTGGTTCTAGAATTGAATACCTTATGGGCTTTTCTACTTGAAGAGTAACCAAGAAAATAACCTAAATCAACTTTAGCAGCAAACTTTGAAATAAAGTCTTTGATGTTGAGGATAAAACATTGACATCCAAAAGCCCTAAAAAAGGAGATAAGAGGCTTAATGCCATGAAGAATTTCATAAGCAGTTTTGGAATGTCTCTTTGTAATTAGAACCCTATTCTGAACATAACAAGCTGTGTTGACTGCTTCAGCCCAAAAAAAAAGAGGTAGGTCTAAATCAGCTAACATTGTTCTTACTGCTTAAATCAATGTTCTGTTCTTCCTTTCTACCACACCATTTTGTTCAGGAGTTCTGGGAATGTTGAATTGTCTAACAATCCCTTTAGACAAACAAAATTCATCCAG
Source organism: Ambrosia trifida (assembly GCA_028751855.1). Taxonomy (NCBI): domain Eukaryota; kingdom Viridiplantae; phylum Streptophyta; class Magnoliopsida; order Asterales; family Asteraceae; genus Ambrosia; species Ambrosia trifida. The sequence continues at coordinate 82,211,319 of CM054130.1, forward strand.
AGTTTTGTTCCTGAATTCTGTCCCATTATCACTTCTAATGGCTTTGACAAAGAGAGAATATTGTTTCTCTACTTGTAGAATGAAGAACTTGATAATTTCAGCTTCCTCATCCTTGGAAAATAAGAAGAAGACCCATGTAAATCTTGAGAAGTCATCAATGATGACTAAGCAGTATTTCTTCTTACCAAGGCTCATGATTTTGACTAGTCCAAATAAGTCCATATGAAGTAGTTAAAGACATGCAGTTGTTTTTTACTCTTCAATAGACTTATAGGAGGACTTATGTTGTTTTCCCTTAAGACAAGATACACAATGTTCTTGACACTGGTATACTTTCAAGGGTAGATCTCTGACCAAGCCCATTTTTGTGACTTTATTTATGGTTTTAAAGTTCACATGGCCAAGTCTCCTATGCCAAAGGTCTGTCTCTAAAGTTGATGCCTTTGAGAAGAAATAAGTAGTGTTGTTCAGTACTTTGTCCTTTTCAATGTCCACTGCATAGACATTGCCACATCTTTTGGCTATCAACAAAGTATGATCTTCAATGATCTTCTCTATCGACTTCTGGCCTTCTGGTGATATGATCTTGCATGTTATTTTGGTGAAAAAAGGAAGAATATCCTTTATCACACATTTGTGAATCACTAAGCAAGTTGTACTCAAGGTTTTTAACCAGATTGACCTTGTCAAACTGCATTTTGCCTGAGGATACATTGCCAAATCCTAGCACATATCCCTTTGCATTATTCCCAAAGGACACAGATCCTTCTCTTTGACTTATTAAATTGTTGATCAGGTACCTGCATCCAGTCATGTGCATTGAGCCTCCACTATCAACATACCAAATGCTATTTAGACCTCTGGAGACTCTCTGCACAAAGAGTAGATTAGTTAGATTTAGGAACCCAAGCCAATTTGGCTTTGGGTGTACTCGTAGGAATAGTAGCAGTTTGTTGTTGACCAGTTTTAGAAATCCATGTCTTTTTGGCAATGGATTTATTGTTAAAAACAATGGTGAGACCTTTTTTAGGTTCACCATCAACTTTGGTCATTAGAAGTTTAACCAAATTTATCTAATCTTAAACCTCAGTAGATTATGAAACTACTAATGGCTTACGTCTAACTTCTGAAAAAGAATTTTGAGAGGAAGACTGTGGTTGAGATTTAGTCTTTCTCTGAGAAAAGGTATTTATTGGTTGCTGTTTGATGGGAAAGAAAGTATTTTCAAAATATTGTTTGATTTGTTTTCCTACAACCATTTGTAAGACTTTCTTATTGTACTGATTACCTTTTCTATATCTGCAAAATTCTGTTTTGTGGTTAAACAGACCACAAATTTAACAAGATTTTGCCTTTCCTTTTTTATTTTCAAGAGTTTTGTAAGGCAAAGTACTGATAGTTGTTAAATTTGAAATTTGGTCATCAGTTGTTTTCAGGGTCTCAAATCCTGATGTAGATGAAACTACTGATGAGCCAATGTCAGTCATTTCAACTTCTAAAGGACTTTCTTTTTGATTTGGAAGAAAGTTCTGATGAAAAGATGTGCATTCTTTCATGTCAGAAGTTTGATTTTGAACTATTCTACTCCCATCATCAGTAGTTTTGGGAGTAAAATCAGTTGGTGTTTCTGTATGATTGTACCCTATGCCAAACTTAACATTTGATGCAGTTTGTTTGTTAAGCAGCATTTGGTAACCTCTACATGACTCTACCCAGTTTTCACAATCAACCTTGGTGTCAGCAAGCTCTTTTTTGACTTTTCCTAGGTTTTCTATCATGCTTTTTATTTGTGCTTGGGTTTCAACATCATTGTTAGTTAATTTAGAAATTTCTTTTGTTTTTGAAGCAAGTTTTCTTTCTAAATCACATTCATTTGAGTGAATTTTCTTTCAGAGTCATTGGCTTTGCCTTGTAGATGCACATTGGTCTCTCTTATTAAAGCAAATGATTCTTTGCATGATTTTTGAGCAAAGCTTTAAAAGAGATTCTTTAGATACCTGAGATAAGGTAGCATTAGAGGAGTATCCCTCAAAAGCCATTAAGGCAAAATTCTTTCTGCCATTATCAGATTCACCCCAGTTGATGTCAAACATTTTGTTGTCTGCATCTGGACTGCACTCTGTTGTATCAAAAGGAAGACTGCTCCAGTCAACATACCCATTTGTAAAAAGGCTTTGTTGAGTGGGTTGTTGAGCTGAGGGAGGTTGTTGAGCAGCAGGAATGGAAGTCATCTGTTGTTGGCTCTGCATCTGATGAGCAGGCATCTGAACATATTGTACTTATGGCACATATTGGATTTGTGGAGCTTGTGCCTGTACAAAATGTGCACTTCCGTGTGTTCCAAAGTTTCTATTGTAATTAGGGTTTGATTGGTTTCCAGACTGTGATTGGTTAAAGCTAGAGCTTCTACACTCTCTAGCAAAGTGTCCCAACTTCTGACACTTATGACATCTTAATTTAGATTTGTCAAAACCAATTTTTGTAGAACTGTTCAGTCCTGGAAATTTCCTTCCCGACCTTTTATAAAACTTGTTAGTTTTTATGCTTAACATGACCAGTTGGTGTAGTATATCCATTTCCTCTAGGTCATCACTACTGAAATTTTTTAAGTCATCCATTATAAAACACATATTATCAGTAGTTTGACAGTTTTCATCATTTTCATAAGCTGGACATGACCTTTCTGATGAGATCCCAGTAGTTATGTCAATGTGTTCATTTGACCCAAAATCATTAGAACAAGAAGGTGAGTCTTGTCCTAAGACTGTTGTGCTACCTAGAATATAGTCATCAACAGTTTGTCCAGAGTTTTGTAACTTTTTCTTTTGATTGATTTCTCTTTCAAAAGTAAGTAATCTCCCATGTAATTTTATGAGTGAGAGAGAATCAAAATCCGGTCCTGACCTGAGAACTATAGAATAAGTTTCCCATTTGTCTAGTAAAGACCTTAAAAATCTATGAAGCATAGATGAGTTTGTATAGGTCTGACCATTTAATTTTAACTCTGATATTAATGAAGAGAATCTTTCAAATTGTTGTGTTAAAGACTCTCCATTAACATGAGTAAAAGTTTCATATTGTTGAGCTAGGATTTCTCTAGTATTGGCTATCACCTCATCAGTTCCTCCAAACTGCTCTTTGAGGCAATCCGACGGCTCTTTGGCACGTTCACAATGTAAAAGTCTAGCATAAATTTCATTTGGAAGAGCCATAGCCAACATAGAGAATGCCTTAGCATCAAACTCAAGTTTTAGTAAATCTTCTTCAGTTTAGTCATTTGGATCTTTAGGTCTTGCTACTTTAGTTTCTGGATCTGTTAATACTGTTTTATGAGGTCCATACATGACAGACTTCCAACATCCAGTATTTGTTTGAGATAAAGTGTGTGCCAATCTCCTTTGCCGGATATTATATTCATTTATGACTAGCATAGGAAGTTTATTGGCAGATCCAGTGTTATGAGGGTCCATTTTTAAGAAATAAGATTTGATCAAAGATTTCTTAAAGTGATGGATTGTTCAAAAAGTGATCTGCAATCCTATATTGAATATCAATAAGAGCCTGTGTCTGATTCTCAATTTATTAGATTGATATTTGATCAGATGAACCAGATCTCTGATACCAATTGTTGGATCAGTTTCTTGTTTTAGCAGGTTCTTATCATGAACACTTGTATATTTAAACTATCAAAGTGATTTGCACAGCGGATTGTAAGTTAAGTTTTCAAGTTAAAGATGTACTTTTGAACAGTAATAAATACTCCCCCTTGAGTTGTGAAACTAATGTAGTAAGTGAGAATCTAAAAACAGTTAATGAATAAAACAATAAATGCTTCAATGATTCTCAGATATAATGGAAATAATAACTACAAAAGGAATGTCTAAAATAGTAGGATGAACCCATCTATTTATTGACTAAGTGTAAACGTACAAGAGAAGTATTGAAGCAATATAATAAGTAGAAATACTACAACAGGCTGTAGCATTGGTATTTATACAAAATATCTAAGAATACTAATATTTAACTAAACTATTGAAGTTCTAAGGCGGTGGGAAGATTCCTCAAAACATCTGATGAGTGACCAACTACCGATGAATAGTTTGTCTTCAGCAGTTCTTCAGTTGACTTGTCTGGTTTGACTTCAGAACCTCTGATCATTACTCTTCAGCACTTGATGTTTTTCTTCTTCAGCACTTTGAATCTTGTTCTACAGCAGTTCCATACTTAGCATTTTGGCAGAATAGGAATTAGACTAAGGTTTGCAAAAGTGGTTTCTTCAATCCTTTTTGTCCTTACACATTGCGATAAATAACCGAAATGAGCGTTGGTGACGACCCGGTTAGCTTATAAATCCAGAATCGGACCTATATGCTTGGAATAGCATAAAATAATATAATATAAGTGATAATTAAGTTGAAACGTAAAAAAACATTGATTTGTAGCTTTTGTCGCGCAGTGTCCGGCACAACGCGTGTATTCGCTTTTAGCCGACAATTTGACCATAATTAAGCGTCAAGCACCTAATATAATTATTATACACAAAAAATTATAAGATTTAGTGGGTAAGAATGATTCAAAATTTATCGGGAAAAAACAAATCAATTTAAGGTGAATTTTTATTATTTTTATACCCCTAAATCACCTAAAATGCCCCATAATTAACAAAAATTACCCAACCCATAAAACCGCACCACCAAATTTCGAAATTTGCTGCACAAATGCAGCCAACACATGTTTACTAGACACTTAGAGTATTCACTTTAGCTCGTTCATAATGGTGTGAGTGTGATCTCTATATTATATAGAGTGGGTATAAGTGGTTGTGAGTAGAAGAGAGATAAAATATTTAGAGGAGACACTTTTTACCAGTAAATTTGAAGGAGACACTGTTCATCCTCTATAATTTTTTAATATATTTAAAAGTGGTTGTAAGTATAGGAGAGAGAAAAGATAATGATAAAAGTATTGAATAAGTATTATTAAATAGAAAGAAGAGAAAAATGTAATGATTTTTATTATAAAAATGGAGATGGAGTAGCTACTATGAATGCTCTTATCTCATTTGTGAGAAATACAAGTGTTGTGCCTATACACCTAAACCTCACTCATTGAAGCCTTTAGACTATGCGGAGTGGGGGCGGGAGAGAGGGCGGGAGGGGCGGGAACACCGCCGCTAACCGGCGTGGAAGGGGGCGGGAGGGAAGTCACTGCCGTGGGGGGGGGGGGTGTGATTGTACACGTGGCGCGCGATCATTGGGGGAGAGTAAAGTTACCGTTTAAAAAAAAAAAGAAAAAAAATCTATCCGTTTTACAACGGCTAGTATTTAAAAAAAATTTATTTTATATATATATATATATATATATATATATATATATATATATATAACAATAACTTCCTATACACAAACACACTCATTTTTTTCATAAAATCCTCTCAATACTATCATATATTTTCAAAAAAAATTGCAAGATGTCGAGCGATTCTTCGAGTTCAGACGATATGTTTGATCAACTCGCTTTGGATGACTTGGGCGAAGGTGCCGCAGAAATGTTAATGGCAACCGTTCAGAACGTCGTTAAAGCTATAGCGGACGACGAAGGGACCTCCGAACCACCCAAGCGTAGAAAGTATATCATTCGTGAACGACAAACCGGAAATGAGTTATTGGTACGTGATTACTTCTCACCCGAATCAACATTCGATGAAAGAAGTTTTAGGCGTCGTTTTCGTATGAGTCGTAATTTATTTATAAGAATAACAAATGATTTGGAAAATAAGTTTGATTATTTCAAACAAAGGCCCGATGCACGTGGTCAGATGGGATTTACCGCGATGCAAAAGGTCACAGCCGCGCTTCGAGCATTGGCTTACGGAATGACTTCCGACATAATGGATGAGTATCTAAGGATGGCCGATAGAACGGCTAGAGAAGCTACTCAGTTTTTTTGTGCGGGCGTCATTGATTTATATTTAAAAAGATATTTGAGAAAACCAACATTTAGTGACGTCCAGCAACTTTTACAGTTTCACGAAGAAAAACATGGTTTTCCCGGTATGCTCGGGAGTTTAGATTGTATGAAATGGGAGTGGGAAGTTTGTCCAACTGAGTGGCAAGGCCAACACGCTAGCGGTTTTCATAAAAGGCCGTGTATGATGCTTGAAGCGGTTGCGTCACAAGATCTTTGGATTTGGCATGCGTTTTTTGGTGTGCCCGGTTCGTTGAACGATAGGACTGATCTTAATCAGTCCCCAATCTTCAACGATCTTATAAACGAAATTTCACCAAAAGGAAGTTTTTTTTTAAATGGGGTAGAATATAAGTACGGGTATCTTCTAGCAGATGGAATTCACCCTGATTGGGCCGTGTTCGTAAAATCGTTTACACGGAGGACGACGTTAGACCTTAAGAGGAAAAAGTTTAACAAAGCTCAAATGGCTGCACGGAAAGATGTTGAGCGTGCTTTTGGTGTGCTGAAAAAAAGATGGCATATTTTGGCCACACCCTGCCGAATGTGGGAAAAAACGCATATACGAAATGTGATGTACGCATGCATTATTTTACATAACATGATTTTGGAGGATGAAGGGCGTGCAATATGCGAGTACTTTGGTGAGGAAACGCAGCAAAGTCAAGCAAACATTACGGATGAAGAGAGAAACGCCAACAACTTTGAAATCAAGAGTAGCCAAACACATCACAACCTTCGAGCGGATCTGGTTGATCATATTTGGAGTGTACCAAGAGATTACGAATCTGATGAAGACGATAGCGATAACTAAGTTGTTTTTTTTAAGGTTTTTTTTTTTTTATATTTCATGTAATTTTGGTTTTTAGTGTTTTTTTATTTAACTTTGTAGTTTATTATGAATTAATATTATGTTTTTTTTAAATTTTGTTTTATATTTATTAAAAAAGAAAGTTAAAAACAAGAAAAAAAAAAGAAAAAAGAAATGCCACATGGCACTTCCCCCCCCACCTCTTCCCCCCTTCCACTCCCCACAATTATTTTCCCCCCCAAAAGGGCCCCACAAGTGCCACATGGCGCTTCCCCCCACCTCTTCCCCCCCCCCCCCCACACCACTCCTTATAGTCTTATGCATGCAATTCTACACAAGCTCCAACACACTCTAACTCTTCTCTCTTTCCTCTTTTTCGCCGTTCACCTCTTCATTCTCTCGTCTCTTTCTTGTTTTTTTTTATAATTTCTCAAGAATACTAGCAAAACTCCTCAACATTGAAGGTTTTTAAAGTTTTGGAGGTGTTTTCGAGCATTTTCAAACAAGGAGAATGCATCTTTCAAAAACAAGGAGACCCACCTTCATCTTTCAAAGACTCTAAGTTCATCAAGGATATAAAATCCTTTCCATTTTGTTCATTCTTACTTAATAATCTCAAAAGTTTGCAAGATTGTTCACCCAAAACAAATAGTTTTTTTGAACAAAATTATAAACAAGTTGAACACAAGATAAATGGAACCTTTTGATGTTAAAATGAAAAATGATGAGATGAAATTCGAGTGTGTGAGTGACGTGTAGGTGTGTGAGTGTGTGTGAGTGTTGTGTAAATTTTGTGGTAACATGTTATTAGGAAGCTAGGATTTTTATGGTTATTTTTGGATGATCAACAAGTAAAATAGAATCTGATGTAAAAATAAAAATATGATTAAGAACTCAAATCAATTTGCATGTTATGTTTCTACGCTTGAAAATGGGTTTGTTTGTTAACTATATGTCCAAAAATGCAAATTATGATGATGATATGAGAGTATATTTGCATGTTTCAAATCTGATGTGAATTTATAAAATGGGTTTGTTTGTTAACTATATGTCCAAAAATGCAAATTATGATGATGATATGAGAGTATATTTGCATGTTTCAAATCTGATGTGAATTTATAAAATGTGTTATATGATAATATGAATATTGTGTTCTTGAATGAAAACATAAAAATCTATGTTATGATCATGCTAGAATAAATTAAAATGATTAAAAATGGCTTAAGATGATTAAAATTGCATTTAAATGGGAGTTTTTGAAATGTAATTTTTGATTAGTAGAAAACATGTTATTTTGACCTTAAAATGTCTAAAATAATCGATGTTAAATTATGGAGTCAAAACAATGTGTTTAAAACAACTTTCTACGCATAAAAAGTTGGGGTTTCACTAATTTTCTACACCCGATACTTTAAAATTTAAAACTGATTCTAAACAGATTATAAAAACATATTTTAAGAGTAAAAATGATGTTATTAAATAAATAATAAGTTTAGTGTTTTGCTATGCGTTTATACATGGTTCAAACGCGAAACTAGCTGTTAAAACGGTAATTTTAATGCTTAAATCGAATAATTTTAAAAAGGGGTATTGGATTTTAATAATCTCAAGTTTCAATCGTTGGCCGCTAATAATCCCTACATCAAAAATTCCCAATAATAATCCCAGCTTTCGAACATTTGGCCTCTAGTAAACCTTTTTTAACTGAGCACTAACTGGGTTAGTTTGTGCTGACGTGGCTGATGACTAGGCACGATGACGTGGAACAAATGCCGATGTGGCATCTGACTTCGCACAATGACTTGGTTTTTTTTCTTTTTTTTTAATGCTCAAAACAAATTTTCCATCTTCATCCCTCCATCATCATCATCTTCAAAATAACAATTAAAATCCTCAATACCATCGCCAACTCCATCTTCATCCCTCACCTGCAACACCACCGCCACCACCATCTCCACCGCCACCCTCCCTCTCCTCACCACAATAATAATAATAATAATAATAATAATAATAATAATAATAATAATAATAATAATAATAATAATAATAATAATAATAAAGAAAATGCCACTGCCACAGCAGTCTTCTTCCTCGAGCTTTCATGTGATTCAAGTTCAGATTTGTTAAAGAAAATGCCACTGCCACAGCAGTCTCCCGGCAACGGTTTCTCCAGAGGCGGAGGGATCTCCGGCTGCTTCTTCGTCTCCGTCGTGTCCTTAACAGAACCGTCATCTGGTTTGGTTTTGTTATTGTTATTAGAATTAGGATTATTATCCATGGTTATGTTGAGATTTGAACTAGATCTGAGATCGAGATAACTTGTGAGAGAAGATTGGATTGGAATAAGATGAGATTGGTTAAGAGAGGTGGTGAATCGGTGGAGAGTTGGTGGTTTCATAGACAGTCGACGGCTGACGTCACCATGGTGACGGAGGTTTATAGCTGGTGGAGCGGCGGCGATGATGTGGACAACCGTTGGATTGGTGGGTGGTGTTTTTAAGTCTTGGCCAATGGAATGCAAGAATAATCTGCTGAATTTACAACTTTACCCTCTACTTGTATTTGTTGAAAGTTGGCATTATTGAGTTTGACTATTTTTTTGAAAGGTATTGAGTTTGACTATTAATATGCCACGTCAGAGTAAATAACCATGTCATCGTGTCTAGTCAGCAGCCACGTCAGCACAAACTAACACAGTTAGTGCTCAGTTAAAAAAGGTTTACCAGAGGCCAAATGTTCGAAAGTTAGGATTATTATTGGGAATTTTTGAAGTATGGATTATTATCGGCCAACGGTTGAAACTTGGGATTATTAAAATCCAATACCCCTTTTAAAAACTGATTTAGATTAGTAACTTTGGATCTATTTCATGTTTAAAAAAATTGTCTTAAAGTTTTTATAAATATCTTGGTGTTTATATGTGTGAAAATGTGTAAATTGACACGTAGGAAATTACGGTTTGGCTAGAAATCGCGTCGTTACGCATTTTCTAGCCAAACTTATTAAATTATAAAATTTCATTTTATAATTATTATTATTATAAGTGTGAATGTGTATATTTTGATGATTTAGGTGTTAATAGGTGAAAAACATGGAAAACGGCTAAGTAATATTAGTCGTTTTGATTAAAAACATGTACGTGACAATCGTTGAAAAATAGTTGTCAGTTATGCCAAAATAATAAATTTCGTCAAATATATATATATATATATATATATATATATATTAAAAATAAAAAATTTGGTATTTTATAAATTAATATGAATTTCGGTCACCAAGGTGTCACTAAAGGTTAAATGTCTTAAAAAAGATAAAATATTATATTTAGTCTAGTAAGTTGCGGTGAACAACTTGTAGGAATAGACTTGATAGTTTCATAGAGTCTAGTAAGTTGAGGTAAACAACTTGTGGGAATAGACTTGATAGTCATGTGAGTTAGGTAAATAACTCACAGGTATGACATCAAAATTGACTATAAAGGTGTCCCTTGTGTATAGGGAACGGTTAGGCTGGGATTAACTTGGACATAATTGCTAACTATATTGGCGAGCCTTGAGGTGAGTTTCACGGCCCCTTTTTAAATGTTTTTATTACGTGTATAAAGATTGGGGGGATATGCTATGTTTATGATAGACAGTCTAACCGTCAGTAACTATGTGATGGCCTAAGACAACAGACAGTGCATTCGGGCCTGGTAAGAGTTACCCTCTTACATTATAATCATTAACTCCGGTGTTTACACCGGAGCCAACATGGGTATATTAGTAGATCTATTGGGCATGACAGCCACCCCTTGCTGCCAGTCGCACTGGTTTGGTTATCCTGGATTGGATTACAAGGGAAAATATTTTGATAGGTGATTAGGTAACCATTAGTCTTAGGTTGATTATAGGTTCTAGATTGCGATCACGTCGTGACTAGCTAACCTACGAAAAAGGTTACCTGTGTAGATGTAAAATCATAAACAGTTTAGTGAATAAACTAATTCTTCGGAAATTGGAAAAACCTGTGAACTCACCAGTTTTACTGATGTTTTTAAATTGGCATATTTTTCAGGTACTTAGTATGCATGTGGGGGAATATGAGACGGGTTTTTGGGGCAAGCACGTGAACGTGACACTGGGATATCATTGATCTTGTGGGGACCAAAATATGGTTATGAAGTTGTGATGACAACTTTTGTATAAATATAGATTTTAACAATATTTTATAACAAATTACTTAAATTTTAATCTTATGGTATCCACTTTTCTTACCGTGTTTGCTTAATTGTTGATTGTCACCAATGTCTGTTACACCGCCCACGCTTAATTTCCGCTGCCTATTTCTGGGGTGTGACAGGTAGGTGAGGATGGTTTTGTAATTTCACAAGAAGGTGACTTGATTTAACCAAGAAAACTAACCAGGTTAGTACTAAAGGACGAGACTTGCAAGATTTTACAACATAAAGGATGATTCTCATCAATTTTGAAATTAAAGGACAACCACTGGGAAACATTATAAACATAAAGGACTATTTTTGTAATTTTTTCAAAAAACTTTGAACCAATAAAGGTTGACAAATTCTTAATTTTACATCTTTAAGTCTCCTCCGTATTAAAAAATTAAATGTATACTAATCAATCAATTCAATGAAGATATATAACTTTGAATTGGTAAATTTCTTGAATTCAATGAAGATTTTTGGATTCGGATATTTTTTTATATGTACAATTAACACATTTGCCCCATATCGTTCAATGTTTTACACATTATGCGTCCCTTCTCATAACGTTTGTTAACTTTTCCGTTAGTTTTTGTGTGAAAATACTAATATACCTTCCGGTCCATCTTCTTCTCCAAAAAAACTGGCCAGGTTTCCAAAAAGAATTGTGTAATATGCTTTTGCATAACAACTATGTTAAAATCATAATTCCGGTTACGGTTCCATTTAGGTCATGTACACAATTTTTAAAATTATATGAACTATATAAAATTTAACTTTTATTATTTTTTAAATAAGAAATGTGAATTCTAATACAAAGAAAACATAATTTTATTTGTGTTTAAGGCTAAAATTATTATTTTTCTTAAATTGGTTTCGGTTTTTTCGGTTCAAAGCAGTTTTTAGCGGAACAGTTTTCCGTTTGTTTGATCGGTTCTAGCCTGGTTTTCGATTCGGGATTTTCTAGTGCCGGTTTTGGTTTGGGTCAGTTTTACCATTCTTGGTTCCCAAACAAGGGTTTTTTTTTCATCTCTGCTTGGAGTTGGGGCTCGTTCCCACTAGTTCTAAGTTCTTATAAGGCTAGTAGGTGTGGAGGACGAGCATCATGGATGATGTCCCTCCATCCCAGCTGCCACATCAGCAAGAGGTAGGAGCATTATCACCATGATGCTCCAAGGGTGTGGTTTAGGAGCATCATCACCTAGCTTTTTCTATTTTTTTGTTTTTTTAATTAATTAATATTATAATAATAATAATAATAAAAAGTTAAAATTACATTAATAAACCTAAAATTACAAATAAAAAACACTTAAATACAACTAAAAAACCGAACACTTAAATAAAACTAAAAAAGAAAACGAACACTTAAATTAAAAAAACTACAAATTATATTTTTTGGTGATATTCTCCTTCATTTGGAGTAAGACGGGACGATCTTCTTCTGGATAGTCGTTGATGTTCGTTGTCATTATTCTCCATTCTTCTAGTTACGCAGCTTCATTCTTTTGGAGAATTCTTTCCTCCAGTTTCTTTTGCCTCAATCGAAGTTTTTCTTCAACTTCGCGTTCCTTCAATTTTACCTTCTCTGCTTGACTTTAACTAAAGATATGTTTGAAGGATTCCAATTCAGCCACCAAACCGTCCATCTTTGACCCGCTCCCACTCTTTGATGCGGCTTGTTTTTTTGCAGCCACTTGCTTTTAAGCTTTGTCCCTCCCTATGGGTCATTGGGTCGTGCCTCCTTTGGAATGGGATCTTCCTCGAACTCTGGGTCGTTGTTTATATTAATTTGACAACGACCGGTCGACCCGCCTCCCATGCTATAGCCGCCCGACTCTGAAGTTTTGGATCGTTTGGCGCTTGCAACCTCGTTTGGAACCGGTGCCCATTTGGGAGATGTCTTCAAAATCATCCACGCATGAACGTGCGGGAAAACTTGCCCATGCTTGTCTTTATATTTACGCATCGCCTCTTTGAAAATCATTTCCTCGTTCCACCCACTTGGAGGATTCACAAACAACATATTATAATACTTGATGAACTTACCGACTGTAGTATTCATTTTCCTCCACTTGGAACTTACAGACTCGAAGTTGCGATATGAAGGTTGCTCCATTATTTCGTGGAATTTATTGGTTACTTCAATATATGTATGCGCGTGAAAGGATCGATAAGCTACAAAGACAATCAAACAATTTAGTTTTGGGTGCGGAATCCCCAAAACCAGCACAAAATGATAACTAATCAGATAAACACACACAAATCATCATTTTCAAAGCTTTTCATTAATAATCAAACTTGAATACACGTAGAAAAGTGATTACAATCAAGGATTAGACGCAAAACAAGTTTATAAAAAGTTACAGAGAGAATTCAGAAAGTGGCGGGAAATAAATGACTCAAAGTTAACTACAAAAACTGAGTTTGCCTATTTATAGACTGCACATTCGCCCATTTTGTTCATGCGAATGTGCAGGTTCGCCCATTGTGAACGGTCGAACCAAACTACATAATAAACAGTCTTCATTCGCCCAAAACTTCTTCCTTCGCACCTTCTAAAACTCTCCTTCGCACCAACCAAAACATTCCTTCGCACCTTCAACAGAAAACAAAACATATGGTTTATCTAATCCAAAGCATTAGTCGCATATATGCACCTACAAACTCCCCCTCGACTATTGCTTGGATTGTAATCTTCTCTGTTCATCCATGATCTTGTTCATTAATCTGATGTGTCGAATAACCTTTTGTTCTCTAGTTAGTACCGGTTCCTGAACTATCTTCTTCTTTGATTTCTTCACAGGCACAACCTTCTCAACAGTCTTTCCCAACTTCTGCTCAAAGTCACATCCAGCGTTGATGTCATACGCAAAGCATAGAAATACCACACGTTGGTATTTTCCTGCTTGTTCAGCATCTTTTGCGTCTGAGTAGATAGGATTATAGAATAACATAATGATATCCTCATGTGAGCAATTGATTAGCCACATAGGATCAAAAATAAGCACTTTCTTATAATCCTTCTCACCATCCTTTAACACAATCACGGCCTCTGCTCTCTTCCAATCATAGTACCACCAGATAAAATCTTTAGCGAAATGCTGAGGAATATGCAACAATGGAATTTTCTTCATCACTCGCGGTGGTTTATACTTCAAAGTAACCTTGGGCAACCCAGTTATCTCGTTAATCTCCTTCTTGTGTTCAATCCTCTTTGGATACTGAGGTCTAAACAGATTCCACTCGGTTCGACTTTCACGAGTCATCTTCTCAGCAAAATAATCAATCTGGCTATTTGGCGCTCCCGTTAGACGGTGACGACAAATATCCCTGATTGCCCAGTAAGGAAGAGTTTTTAAATGATGAAACTTCTCAAAGTATAGAATACCTTTCTCCCATTTCACTGCAAAACATCTAAGCTCTTTGACAAACTTCCAGGCCAAGGCACGGCCTTTGAACATACTGCTATGAAGTTTGTAGAAGCTTCCCTGGATATCAGCTTTAGGGCGGTTATTCTCCTTCTCCTTTAGCTTCCTCAACAACTCCTTCAAACTGTCTGTTTGTTCGAACCGAGGCTTCTCATGCCCTTCAAAGATTTGCTCTTCAAACATCTTGCTCTTTTCTTTGGCTATTTTCTCAGCATGGTTTAGCAATTCGTCTGAGAATGAAAATCCACATTCTTGATTTGTTCTGAAATATTGTGGATATTCATCGCTCGTAATATCTTCCATCTCGACTTCCTCGAATGCAGGAACATCACGATCATCTGAGTGATTTCCAGCTTCTTTCTCAGGAATCAGAGGAATAAAATTATCAGCAAGTAATTCTTCTAATGTTTTACCCACTTGCTTTGCTAAACCTTCCAAAATTTCTTTTGAAATAGCCGCAGACACTTCCCCATCTTCAAGATCAGGGTCATCATATTCCAATTCGAAAAGTTTATTATCAGATTCAAATATTTCAGGAAACCTGCTAGTCATGTCTATCGTCCAGACTCGATCAGTTAACATCTGACGATACTTAGTTTTATCTTCTTCAGACAATGACTTTAATTTTTCGTTCCAGAAAATATCATCATCATCTACATTCTCTCCAGGAGCTTTCGAACTTGATTCTCCACCCTTATCTGTTTCACGCTTTTCATATGAAAACTGTTCAGCGTCATCATTATCATCATCACTATCATCAGAAGCAGAGCCGCTTTCACCTGAACCACCACTCGAATCATCATCACCATCATTATCGTCTTTCTTCTTCTTCTTAGAATCATTTCCAGCATCTTCATCTAATTCATCATCTTCCTCTTCATCTGATGGTTCATAATCAACCTGTTGTTCATCTAACTCTTTGTCTTCCTCACCAGCTTGAAGTTGAGGAGCTCGACTGTACAAATCTTGAATCAGACTATCCATCTTCCTGTTATTCTTCTTCAGTTCTTTGTTCTCCTCCTTCAAAGCCATTATTCTTCTTGTATTCCGTTGCTCATGCTTTAGCAACTTTTTGTTTTCCCTCTTCAACCTCTTAATGGTTTTCTTCATCAAAGCATTATCATCCGCTGATGTGACTACAACCTCTAACATCTTTTTGTCAGTCGTTTTTAACTGTTCAATCTCACTCTGTTGTTTGTTAATGATATTCATCATTTTAGTCAGTCGTTGATTAACAGCATCCATAACATCACTATCAACAGAAACCTTTTTCTTAACAGGTTGTTCAACAACTTCTTGCATCTTGCCTTTTCTCATTTTCTTCAGCACATTATCCAATGCTTCATTCACATCATCCATTGGAATTCCTTTTGTTTGTGGTGTGCTTGAAGTTGTTGTGGTTTTCTGTTTCTTCTGTGCTTGTTCAGCAACCGGTGACTTTGAACTAGTAGCTGGTGGTAAATTCTTTCCAGCCATCAACATTTCTAGTTCTTTCTTTCTCTTCAAACTAGGTTTCTCCTGTTTCTTCTTTTTCTTTGCTTGAACAGGAGAACCAGTTTCAATCTCATCAACATTCAAAACAAAATCGTCCTCAACTGGACTCCTAACACCTTCATCTTCAGCACCAGCAGACGCACCAGCCTCAGTGGCCTTGGGCAAGGTGGTCTCAACAGTTTCAGCCTCAGAATTCCATCTCTCGTCTTCTTGTGTCTCTTCAGAATCGACAGACACTTCATCTACTAAATGTAAACCTTTTTGAGCTTTACTCTTCTGTCTCCTTGGAGCAGATTTCTGTTTCTCCTTCTCAGGTTCAACAACCTTAATAGTCACCTCCTTCTTTTTCATCTTGCCACCCTTAGCTCCCACATTCACTATCTGTCTCTTTCGCTTTGCATCAGGATCAATATGATGTAAAGGATCATCAGTATCAGAATTGCTATCATCATGTCTCACTTTCCCTTTCCCTGGATCATCTTTTCCTGGATCCTCATAGTTTATATTCGCCAAATGACCAAATAAACGCCTAACTGGAGGACGTTCATCAGCAGATAAGCCTTTGTATGCTTTCATCCTGGCAAGTGTGTTCAACGTCATATGCTCTTGAACCACAATCTGTTTTGGATCCTTCTTCAAGTCTTTATACTTATTATCAAACACCATCTGTAGAAACCGAGGATATAATAAAAACTTTAGTGTCCTTGTTCCATTAACTGGCTCTAGTAGATGATTCATAAGCATCCCAGAAACATTGAACGGTTTGTTCAATATTAAAGCCACCATCATCGAGCTTATGCTTTTCCTCATTAAATCAAATCCACCCGCAGCCGATCCAAACACGTGAATTAAAACATGTGCCAAATATTTAAACTGAGGGCACAGTTTTCCCTTATGTAGAGAACCATCGGTGATAGGACCATTATACTTCATCCTCAAGAAACACTTCCTTTGATCCATAAACTCCAACTCTTTCGGATCATCCTTCTCATCATGAAGATTCAACGCCTCTCTAAGATCATCTTCACAAACTATAATCCTCTGACCTTGGACTTTGCTTATCAAACAAGATTGGCACTTCCAGAAGTCCATCTTGGCGTTCTCCCAAAACTCTTGCATGATATCCCTGTAAATGACGGCAGGTGTAGCAATCGCGTCAAGTACTCGGCATCTCTTGAAGTAATCAATGATCTCGGTAAATTCAACGTGCTTCTTTACATCTCCCAAATACGCACAACAATTGTGTGCATTCTCAAAGTCCAACTGTTTCGTCTTAGCTGGTTGGGAAGAAGATCCGGCTTGCTCTGTGGTTTTCTCCTGTTCAGACATGTTTAGAATCTGCAAAACAAATCAAAAACACAAGTTAGAAATCGTAAAATCTCAAAAATTAAAAATTTTGGTATAACTTCCTCATTCGCCCAAACGGGGGTGCGAATGAGTGTTTTAGATGGTTCGAATGTGACAAATTGGTACGAATGTAAAATGTTAAACAAAAAGTTTTTCATTCGACCATTTATCTTCATTCGACCGTTCCAAAATGTCTCCTTCGCCCACTCGTAAACAGGCGAAAGTGAAACAATTTTTCAAAATTTCAATTATGAATTTTAACCATTAAAAACATGATCATTTGATTGTATCATGTACTAAACACACCGATTAAACTTTTAAACCAAACATCAAACATTATTAACCATTCTATGTATGTTTTCTGATCAAAACAAGGGTTCGAATGGGGTTTTTATCAAACACATCAATCTGAAGTAATTTAACCCTTGTTTGATGATGATTCTCCCCCTAAAACATACAAAGAATGAACGGACACAATCAATTGTAATTAAAAACAATCATAGAACTGAGATTAGATCCTAGGGTTCGAGACACAAAACTGACGATTAACCCCTCAATACGTGATGTTTACCTGTAAAAATAGGGGCAAAAGATTCAGTAGATCAAGGGGAACACAATGGTAAAGTGTAAATTAAACGAGCAACAAGGTGACAGTATGATAAAAATTCTGATAAAAATAAATGAAGGTTCGAATGTGCAGATGGACTTATATAGGCAATCTCCTTCGCCCATTTTGACCATACGAAGGAGAAACTTTTGTCTCCTTCGACCCTATTGAAAGGGTTCGAATGAGGCAAAAGGGTTCGAATGAGAAATTGATGAAGAACACTCTCCTTCGCCCGTCAATACATTCGAATGAGACTGTAAAATTCCACATTCGACCAAACGAATGGGCGAATGTAAACTGGAATTTTTGAAAATTTTCCAAATTGCAAAAACGAATCCCGATTCAATTATTTCTCAACGTTTAAGCATCCAATCATCATATTTTCACATTATAAATATCACAAAACTCAATTGGTGTACCAGGTTTTAGAAAATCGACATCAACCACCATCAGTTATCAAAAAGAAGACGAAAAAGCAAAATCTTTTTGGATTTTCTAAAGTTTATGCTAAAACACACCTAAAATCTTTTTGGGTTTTGTAATTTTTGACAGTAAAATAAAATGCAAAAATGTAAATGAAAAACTGTAAATGTTTTTGTGATTTCGGAAAAGGGATCATATCAGTTTATGAGAAATCTGATCACACCGTTGATCTTTTTGAAATTATTATCATTAAAGACAATGTGTGATCTGGCAACTGCTGATATTGTGATCCACATAAACTCACATGCAGACTTTTATGCAGTGCTTTAAACTGATACTGATATTTATAGTATAAACGCAATTGTCTGTGGTTCCCACGCACACGACATACTCCCGTATCAAGAAGTAAATGCACAAAGACTCATTGTAAAGCGTGATTATGCTTTTGTTGTCTGTAATTGTACAAGATATAATGCATAGAGGTATACAGGTCAGCAAATTAATGCAGCAAAGTAACATATGCACTATACCAGGTTGAGGACTGATATTAATCATGATTTGCATCAATGATCAATACGATATTATAGATAATCTTTGATCATCATATAACATGGAAAGTTCCTCAATTCGGTAACTTTAGGTTTTGGCATAAAGCTCTTTTATAAAGACATCCTGTCTGATCTAGGTCCGTAATGACTTACAGCAGAAGATCAGATAGGCTATCCCCAGTCAACTAATAACATAACGACCCTAAACCTCCGAGTTTTGTACAGATACCATATCAAACGAAATTACGGTACTAAGACCATATGCCCATGAGGAGTTCATCCACACAACAAATCGTTTGATATGTATGTATCAGACACGCAGTAATAGGTCTACGAAGCCTATCAGCACATCGCACAGACTCAGACACACGCCCTATATAGCATTACATTATTTAGAATGTGTCAGATCCCCACTGATGTACTATCATTTCCCTTTATACTCCAGGAAATCATTTTAGAATTTTCTGATTTTTATAAATTTTCGAATTTACTGTTCCCAAGGATAAGCTGGAGCATTTCAAATATGTGACTGCCCAGATATCGTTTGTTCACAGAAATCTTACGACATTAATCTAAGGGAAGAAGATATAGCAGTCAGCAAAGAAATTTTCTAATTTTTATGGATTTTGAAATTTTTCAATGTTTTTGGATTTTCGAAATTTTTCTGAAAAAAAAAAACAGTAAAAATTTAAACTAAAAGGTGATAGACTGAGGTGGTGATCAGTCCTGTTTTTCTTTAATACCATTAGCTTTTAAAAGATAATCAAATCTGGATTTGTCAAAAGCTTTGGTAAAAAGATCTGCGCGTTGGTAATCAGTGTGGATTTTGACCATATCGATCAACTCTTTAGCATAACAATCACGGATAAAATGATATTTAATCCGAATATGTTTAGCCTTTGAGTGATTTAGTAAGTCTTTTGTTAATGCGATTGCGGCCTCATTATCACAGTAAATAGGGGTTTTAAGAAATTGCAAACCGTAATCCACCATCTGCTGTTGGATCCAAAGAACCTGTGAGCAGCAGCTCGATGCTGAAACGTATTCTGCTTCACATGTGGATAGTGCAACTGCGGTTTGTTTCTTGCATTGCCAGGTCACGAGCCTGCTCCCCATAAACTGACATCCAGCCGTTGTGGATTTGCTGTCCTTGTCACAGCCGCCCCAATCTGCATCACTAAAAGCGATTAGGTCAAAATTATTATCATGAGGGTACCATAGTCCTTTTGATGGACAACCCTTCAGATATCTAAGGATACGCTTCACGGCTGCTAAATGACTTTGTTTCGGCTTCGATTGATAACGAGCACAAAGACATGTCGCGAACATTATATCAGGCCTAGACGCTGTTAGGTACATCAGAGATCCGATGATTGCTCTGAATGTAAAAGGATCTGTCAGCTCCCCCTTAAGGTCAACTCCAATCCCGTGATTGGGTTGTATCGGGGTATCCATCGGCTTGGAATCGTCCATCTGGAACCGGCTCAAGACTTCAGAAACATATTTGGTTTGGTGAATAAAGATCCCCGTTGGTCTTTGCTCCACCTGCAAGCCGAGGAAAAACTGCATTTCCCCCATAGCGCTCATCTCAAACTTCTCCTGCATAACTTGTTCAAATTCCCTGCACAGAAGTTCATTAGTAGACCCGAAAATAATATCATCAACATAAATTTGTACTAGAAGCAAGTCATCTCCTGATCTTTTCGTGAACAGGGTGCAGTCAACCAGTCCGCGTTTGAATCCTTTCGAGAGAAGATACGTGCTCAGCTCCTCATACCATTGCCTCGGAGCTTGGTGCAAACCATACAGTGCTTTGTTTAAAACATAAACCTTATCCCGGTGGATTGGGTCTTCAAAGCCCGGTGGTTGACCTACGTAAACTTCCTCTTTGACCACACCATAAAGAAATGCGCTCTTTACATCCATCTGATACACCTTAAATTTCTTCCATGATGCAAACGCGAGGAACATTCTGATAGCTTCCAAGCGTGCAACCGGTGCATAGATTTCATTGTAGTCGATTCCTTCAACCTGATGAAAACCTTGAACCACCAAACGAGCTTTGTTTCGCACAATGACTCCTCTATCATCTTTCTTGCACTTAAACACCCATTTAGTGCCTATTTTCTTCCTTCCAGGAGGTAAATCAGTCAGGGTACACACACCAAGTTTCTGGAATTGTAATAACTCTTCCTGCATTGCTTCCACCCAGGCGTCATCCAAAAGAGCATCCTTGTATGTCCGCGGCTCGACCTGCGAAACATAACAAGCAAATGACCAGTCATTTTGAAAACCAGATTTCTGAATTTTGGCATATAAAGCAAGATTGCCAATGTTGTCTGGTGCTTGAGCATTCTTCAGCTGTCCTCTTGTCATCACACTGCTACCAGGATCACCGATAACTTGTTCAAGCGGGTGTATCCGATGTATCCGAGATTCCGGATAATCAGGTACTTGTACTCCCGTCTGAGTTGTCAAATTCTCTGTAGAATCCAGATCATTACCCACATTCGATGTTGAAGCATCAGTAGTAGATGGGTTCACTGGTGGTGTCACTGTAGCATTGTCCAGAATAGCTTCACTTGTTGCATCATCGTCTTCGTATTCGGATTCGGATGAATTAAGCGATGTAGAAGCTTCTTGGAACACCTCTTCTTCCAATACAGGAGCAGTGGCATCATTAGAAGCTGCTTGGGGGTTTACCGTGATCGGACGCACTAACGGTGAAGTTCCGGCGTTTTCGACCTCGTAGTATAATCGAAGTACAGCTTCTTCAACCAAGCTATCTAGATTGAATGATTCAAAGAAATCTTTGTAATCAAACATCCAATCTGGTCCTCCACCTTGTACATTTTGTGTATATCTTTGAACTTCGACATTAGCCCACTCCTCGACTTTTCTAGTTCTTTTATTGAATACCCTTTTTAATGGGGTTGCATATCCAACAAAATAACCTTCTTCAGCCTTTGGTGCAAACTTTTCCAAAGGATTCAACATTGTACATGGGGCACCGAATGGTTCTAGATACTCAAGATTCGGCTTGCGACGGTTCAACAGCTCATAAGAAGTCTTGCCAAACTTCTTCACTGTCAAAACACGGTTAAGAGTATAACATGCCGCGTAAATAGCTTCGTTCCAGAACATGACTGGAAGATTTGAATCCGCAAGCATAGTTCTCGCCGTCTCTATAAGAGTCCTGTTCTTTCTTTCTGCGACACCGTTCTGCTGGGGTGTGTACGGAGCACTATATTCATGATGAATTCCTTTGTTTGCACAAAGATCCTCCATCTGAGCATTTTTAAACTCCGTCCCATTGTCACTCCGGATTCTTTTGATTTTCAAACTATATAAATTCTCCAGACGTGTAAACAGAACCTTCAGGTTGTCAAAAGTGTCGCTTTTCTGATGCAAACACATTACCCATGAAAATCTAGAATAATCATCAGTCACCACAAGACAGTATAACTCTCCGGCATGACTTTTACGTCTGACTGGACCGAATAAATCCATATGCAAACGTTCTAGTGGCAGCTCAACAGAATTAACTTTCTTTGGTCTATGGGATTGTTTGTGTTGCTTGCCCTTCTTGCAACTGATACACTTGTCATTCAGATGGAAGTGTTTGACATTAACTCCCGTGACAAGTTCATTCTTCACAAGCTGATTCATCTTTCTCAAATGGATGTGTCCCATTCTCCTATGCCACATAATGGATTCTTTTTCTGTAGCTTTGGAGAGGAAACACGTGACTTGGCCATGGGTGGTCATTGCTTTAGACATGTCGAGAATATACAAGTTGTTAACTCTCGGTGCCTTCAGCATCACCCACTCTTTTGGTAACTCAAACCCAGGTTTCAAGATATAACAGGATTTGTCATCAAAATACACTGAAAATTGTTTATCACAAATCTGACTAACACTGAGCAAATTATAATCTATTTGTTTCACATAAGAAATCCGCTCAAATGTTACGACCCCATTGCTTACACTCCCCTCCATAGTGATGTAGCCTCCCTTATTTCCAGCAAAAGCCACATAACCTCCGTTAATATTTTTGATGTCAAAGAGTAGCGCGAGGTCCCCTGTCATGTGACCAGAAGCTCCACTGTCAACAATCCATAGACTGCTAACAGGGCCAGCTGGAGCTCCCTGCACATTTAAAGTAGATCAGTTAGTTCTTTCGGGGGACCCAAGCCTGGTTGGTCTTGGGTCTTTGAACAGGTTGTTTCAAAGAGTCTTTTGAATCACAAACAACTTGAGTTACTTCAACCCCTTTCTCCTTACTAACAACTTTTTCTTTCTCATTCTTCTTGCTTTGTGAAGTAGAGGCTCCTTCAGATTCCTTAGATGACCAAGATTGCTCAGATCTTTTCAAGATCCGAATCTGAGATTTTGAAGTCTCAGTCGGTTTCTTTACTTCTTCCTTTAACGCAACCTTCTTGGTTACCTTCTCTGATTTAACAGAGACAGGTCCAACTGATTGTGTACCATTAAATTTAGAATTAACCTTTTTGGTATCAGCAGTTGAGTTCATCTGAGGTTTCTTACTAGATTTATCAGTGATCTTCCGGTTGTGCTTATCATACGTCATCGGCCGATTTTCCCCCTTGTTGTAAAAATTGTTTTGATTATAAGAATGTTGTTGGGAAAAATGCCGCCTCTGTTGATAGCCATAATTGTCAACCGGATACCCATGATATTGCCTCATTTCCACCTCGTGCCTTTTGTGTCGTACGTATGGGCAGGCGGCAAGTAAATGTCCCCGTTCCCCACACTTATAACACGCACGGTATTCCTCGTAGTTTTCCTTGATCGGCGACTTGGAAAAACTAGCAATGGGATATCGATCGACCATGCATTGTTTCCTTAAACTCTCAGGAGCTGGATCCTTCGAGTAAGTTGGTTCAATAAAACTATTTTCTTTGTGCACAGGCAAAACAAACTGTGTAACATTGACCTTAGCATCCTTTTCCGAATAAATTTTGTCTAAAATCTCTTGAGGAATGTCATTGGTCCTTTCAGATTTTGGGAACCAAATCGTACTTTCCTGCCAGATCTTTTCGATTTTTGTGTAATTGACAAACTGAATCGGAAACTCATCATCAGACAAAATCTTATCGGAGCCTTGCATCCGATAGAAGATTTTGACAGGTTTATCACGCACTTTATTGCTCACATCATTATTTTTCTCAGATTTTAAATCATTTTTCTTCTCAACCGGTTTTACAATATTTTTCTCAGTTTTAATTTCAACTTTCTTTTCAACCTTTTTAACCTTTTCCTTTTCAAAACTTTTACCAACAAATTTATCATTTTTCTTACTCTCATGTTTGCGATGAGCATTTGCCATTGGATGGATTATCTGAGACGGTGAGACTGGCTCAGTAGTGATTATATGATTTTCATCAGGGATATCACTATCACTTTCAACCGTCTCAGATGATTCATCTTCTTCATCAGAATCATCTGTAGCGACCACACCCTCTGTATTTCCCAATACTGGTCTCACATCAGAATATGGATCCCCGACACTGGAAGTGTTAGGTTCATTTTCTGGTGTGGGATCAGGATGAATTAAAGTCTCCGGTGGTATTGCATGTAAAGTGTGATTCTCAAACAATACCGGAGATGGAACTGACTTATAGTTTGCACTATTTGTCTGGGAGGGTTCTTCAATGATATGATCAACTACGTATGCAATATGCTTGTAACTTTCTAGTTTCTTGTTAACTTTTTCCGCAAAGCACTTGATGGTTGCCATTTCTAATTTTGTGTTTTCCATTTCATTTATGTAATTATTAATGGCAAGTTGTTTAATAGATAATGTCTTTTTCAATTCTGACACATCCTTTTTATAACCATCAAGAACTTTGTTGAAATCTTTTAAGTCTTTTTGATAAATCTGACAGTTGATTTTTGCACTCTCAAGTTGAACCTTGAGAAGCTTATTTTCATCAGTCAGTTTTTCAAAATCAGCACACTTATCACATTTAACACAAGATTGAGTTTCAGAACTTACCGGTTTAGGAGGTTCTGTCATGGCCATTAAAGCAAAATGAGCTTCCTTTCCTGCAAAAAATTTGGAGTAGTCAATCTTGGTGCATGCATCATCCACCATACATGACTTGCGAGTCATCAGGAAGTCAGCTTCAGCTAGCAATTGGTCAATATCATCATCTAGTGAATTCACACTAGTCTCTGAATCAGATTCGCTCTCCATATCCGAGTACGCTGAGTCATATTGATCTCCAACATCGGTGACAGAATCAAGAATCATTCCCGATCTCTTGTCATCACCTTCAACAATCACATCATCATTCACTTCTTCAATCTTCAACTCTGACTCTTTTTCAATCACAACCTCTTCTTCAACTTCCTCATTCTCATCCAACTTCATCTGCTGTGCCACACATGCAACATTCCCAGCAGTGATTTCCTCTACCCCCAATTGCATACCAGTCCAGTCAAAACCTTCATCCTTTTGAATAACAAGTGCTTGGTTTTGAGTATCAGTTTGGTTTTGGTTTTGTGTGTTGGGTGTAGAAATAGGAACAATAGTTCGGTTTGGGTTTTGTTGAGGTTGATTTTGTGCTGTGGATTGTCTGGTGTTGTTGTTTTGTTGACGGTTCTGGTAAGTGTTTTGATTTTGTGGTTGAAAGCTTGAGATGTTTGGATTGTTGTAAGACACTTGATTCTGGTTTTGGTTTTGTCGGTTTTGGTATGAAGAATTGAAAGGATTTCGGTTACCTTGTTGTGCTGGTTGTGTGCACTCCCTTTTAAAATGTCCCTTTTCACCACAGTTAAAGCAAGTAACCTTTGCTTTGTTGAATCCGTATGTGGTATTGGGAGAGGTTGAGAGATCAGTCCTGCCAGTCTTCTGAATGAAATCAGTGGCTCTCCTCATAATGCTTGCAAAAGCCCACTGAATGTCCATCAACTCCATTTCCTCTTTATCGATTTGAGCATAGTCTTCATTGGTGAGATTATTGTTACCAATCTGACTTGCTACCAAACCGTTGTAAGAAGCAACCATGGCAGATACTAGAGCAACATGCTGTTGAGCAATTTCAACAGTCACATTGTTAAGGTTTGATGTCTCTAACACAATCGGATTTAGACTTGATTGTGCTTGAGTAATCTGCATCTGATTCACTTGAGGAGGATATTGTTGTTGTTGCTGTTGACTTGATGTATAGCATGCGGCTTGTTGTAATGGTGAAAATGGTGGAATAAAGTTTTGTGATTGATATGATTGTTGTGGGTATGATGGTGTGTAAGATGAAGTTTGAGCAAGGTAGTTAATGGGTGCTTTTGTTGGTTCAACAATATTAGACACACATGCTATGTGAGGTGCAACAGTAGATGCGGTGCTTGAAGCAGAAAGAGAGTTAGATGTTCCACTCACATACAAATCAGGATTCTGTGGAATCTGAGCTCTCTTAGCTTTTCTCTTTTCCTCCATCTCTTTGTTTTCCAGCTTTTGGATGAACTCATTAATGGTCCAATACTGGTAAGCATCCTTCTCCTTTAACACTTCAATATGTTGATTCCAATAGGGTGGTAATGCATCAGCAAATTTATCAACTAATTCCGTCATTGGAATGCTGATTTCATAGCTCGACAGTTCGGTGAGCAAATGGCAATACCTTGGAACCAACTCTTTTAGGGTCTCATTACCCATATAACTGAAGTTTTCAAACTCCTTTCGAAGCTCCTCCATCCTAAGCTTCCTGGTCTTCTCATTTCCATCATGACGATTTCTCAGCACATCCCAAAGTTGTTTGGATGTAGTGCACGATCCAAACTGATGTAATAGATCAGTGTTGATCGCCTGAGATAGCTGAGAAAATGCTTTCTTTTCTATAGCAAACCTTTTCTTCTCGTCATCCGCCAAATTCTCCAAAGGGATTGGTTCTCCAGTATTCTCTATAATGGGAGCAACGTAACCCTTCACAATCATTTGCCATGCTTCTGCTCCTTCAAGTCCTTGTCCCTCAACGTGAATCTTAAACTTTGTCTTCCAAGTGTTATACTCCTTCATGTCCATTAACTTTGGTGGACGATTGCCGCTTCCAGAAGATAGATCATGAATGAGAGTAGAAATAGCGTTGGTCGTCTGGGAATGTACTGCTGCTGCGGCGACTCCCCAATAGTTATCAATTGGTTGTGGTACTGATTGAACAACTTGTTGTGGTGCCGAACTAGTCATAGCCATATAATTGATCGGCTGTGATGGTTGACTAGTCTTTTGTGCCGCTACTGTCCACGGATCTTGAACTTGTTGTTGTTGTGGTGCTTGAGTAGGTCTAGGGGTTGTTGGAAAGTTCCACATTGTATCCTGCAAACAATCAAACAAACAAACATGAAACGATTAAAATTTTTCTAAAAACAGAAATCTCCTTCGCATAAACGGAGGTGCGAATGAGAAAAAAACTTCTCTTTCGACCAAATAATCTGATACGAATGTGAAAAACAAAGATCAATTCTCCTTCGACCGCTTAAATCTTCCTTCGACCGTTCTACTAATCTCCTTCGACCGAACGATAATACGAATGAGACACAATAGTGCGAATGAAAAATATAAGCAATCAGAGTTCACTTTCGACCACTAAAAACACTCTTTCGACCACAAAAACACTCGTTCGACCTAATACACTCCCACTTTCGACCGAATTCTCTCGTTCGACCCCTGTGATTTCAAAAACGGTTATTCTTTGAAAATCAGTTAGATTTGATCATGTTTATCAAAAGTTGATGGAATTTGATGATCTTAATCAGGTTTTGAATCGGATGTAATTTGAAACAACTTTAATAAAGTGAATTATCCAATTCAAACTCAAAATCAAGGTGAAATCAATCAAAAACACATCATTTCAGTTTGTTCACTTAAAACAGAAAATTTTTGATCAAATTTGGGTCAAAATCAACTGAGAAACTATCAATTTGTGGTTGTTTGATTCAGATTGGCTCTGATACCACTTTGTATGCGCGTGAAAGGATCGATAAGCTACAAAGACAATCAAACAATTTAGTTTTGGGTGCGGAATCCCCAAAACCAGCACAAAATGATAACTAATCAGATAAACACACACAAATCATCATTTTCAAAGCTTTTCATTAATAATCAAACTTGAATACACGTAGAAAAGTGATTACAATCAAGGATTAGACGCAAAACAAGTTTATAAAAAGTTACAGAGAGAATTCAGAAAGTGGCGGGAAATAAATGACTCAAAGTTAACTACAAAAACTGAGTTTGCCTATTTATAGACTGCACATTCGCCCATTTTGTTCATGCGAATGTGCAGGTTCGCCCATTGTGAACGGTCGAACCAAACTACATAATAAACAGTCTTCATTCGCCCAAAACTTCTTCCTTCGCACCTTCTAAAACTCTCCTTCGCACCAACCAAAACATTCCTTCGCACCTTCGACAGAAAACAAAACATATGGTTTATCTAATCCAAAGCATTAGTCGCATATATGCACCTACAAACTCCCCCTCGACTATTGCTTGGATTGTAATCTTCTCTGTTTATCCATGATCTTGTTCATTAATCTGATGTGTCGAATAACCTTTTGTTCTCTAGTTAGTACCGGTTCCTGAACTATCTTCTTCTTTGATTTCTTCACAGGCACAACCTTCTCAACAGTCTTTCCCAACTTCTGCTCAAAGTCACATCCAGCGTTGATGTCATACGCAAAGCATAGAAATACCACACGTTGGTATTTTCCTGCTTGTTCAGCATCTTTTGCGTCTGAGTAGATAGGATTATAGAATAACATAATGATATCCTCATGTGAGCAATTGATTAGCCACATAGGATCAAAAATAAGCACTTTCTTATAATCCTTCTCACCATCCTTTAACACAATCACGGCCTCTGCTCTCTTCCAATCATAGTACCACCAGATAAAATCTTTAGCGAAATGCTGAGGAATATGCAACAATGGAATTTTCTTCATCACTCGCGGTGGTTTATACTTCAAAGTAACCTTGGGCAACCCAGTTATCTCGTTAATCTCCTTCTTGTGTTCAATCCTCTTTGGATACTGAGGTCTAAACAGATTCCACTCTGTTCGACTTTCACGAGTCATCTTCTCAGCAAAATAATCAATCTGGCTATTTGGCGCTCCCGTTAGACGGTGACGACAAATATCCCTGATTGCCCAGTAAGGAAGAGTTTTTAAATGATGAAACTTCTCAAAGTATAGAATACCTTTCTCCCATTTCACTGCAAAACATCTAAGCTCTTTGACAAACTTCCAGGCCAAGGCACGGCCTTTGAACATACTGCTATGAAGTTTGTAGAAGCTTCCCTGGATATCAGCTTTAGGGCGGTTATTCTCCTTCTCCTTTAGCTTCCTCAACAACTCCTTCAAACTGTCTGTTTGTTCGAACCGAGGCTTCTCATGCCCTTCAAAGATTTGCTCTTCAAACATCTTGCTCTTTTCTTTGGCTATTTTCTCAGCATGGTTTAGCAATTCGTCTGAGAATGAAAATCCACATTCTTGATTTGTTCTGAAATATTGTGGATATTCATCGCTCGTAATATCTTCCATCTCGACTTCCTCGAATGCAGGAACATCACGATCATCTGAGTGATTTCCAGCTTCTTTCTCAGGAATCAGAGGAATAAAATTATCAGCAAGTAATTCTTCTAATGTTTTACCCACTTGCTTTGCTAAACCTTCCAAAATTTCTTTTGAAATAGCCGCAGACACTTCCCCATCTTCAAGATCAGGGTCATCATATTCCAATTCGAAAAGTTTATTATCAGATTCAAATATTTCAGGAAACCTGCTAGTCATGTCTATCGTCCAGACTCGATCAGTTAACATCTGACGATACTTAGTTTTATCTTCTTCAGACAATGACTTTAATTTTTCGTTCCAGAAAATATCATCATCATCTACATTCTCTCCAGGAGCTTTCGAACTTGATTCTCCACCCTTATCTGTTTCACGCTTTTCATATGAAAACTGTTCAGCGTCATCATAATCATCATCACTATCATCAGAAGCAGAGCCGCTTTCACCTGAACCACCACTCGAATCATCATCACCATCATTATCGTCTTTCTTCTTCTTCTTAGAATCATTTCCAGCATCTTCATCTAATTCATCATCTTCCTCTTCATCTGATGGTTCATAATCAACCTGTTGTTCATCTAACTCTTTGTCTTCCTCACCAGCTTGAAGTTGAGGAGCTCGACTGTACAAATCTTGAATCAGACTATCCATCTTCCTGTTATTCTTCTTCAGTTCTTTGTTCTCCTCCTTCAAAGCCATTATTCTTCTTGTATTCCGTTGCTCATGCTTTAGCAACTTTTTGTTTTCCCTCTTCAACCTCTTAATGGTTTTCTTCATCAAAGCATTATCATCCGCTGATGTGACTACAACCTCTAACATCTTTTTGTCAGTCGTTTTTAACTGTTCAATCTCACTCTGTTGTTTGTTAATGATATTCATCATTTTAGTCAGTCGTTGATTAACAGCATCCATAACATCACTATCAACAGAAACCTTTTTCTTAACAGGTTGTTCAACAACTTCTTGCATCTTGCCTTTTCTCATTTTCTTCAGCACATTATCCAATGCTTCATTCACATCATCCATTGGAATTCCTTTTGTTTGTGGTGTGCTTGAAGTTGTTGTGGTTTTCTGTTTCTTCTGTGCTTGTTCAGCAACCGGTGACTTTGAACTAGTAGCTGGTGGTAAATTCTTTCCAGCCACAACATTTCTAGTTCTTTCTTTCTCTTCAAACTAGGTTTCTCCTGTTTCTTCTTTTTCTTTGCTTGAACAGGAGAACCAGTTTCAATCTCATCAACATTCAAAACAAAATCGTCCTCAACTGGACTCCTAACACCTTCATCTTCAGCACCAGCAGACGCACCAGCCTCAGTGGCCTTGGGCAAGGTGGTCTCAACAGTTTCAGCCTCAGAATTCCATCTCTCGTCTTCTTGTGTCTCTTCAGAATCGACAGACACTTCATCTACTAAATGTAAACCTTTTTGAGCTTTACTCTTCTGTCTCCTTGGAGCAGATTTCTGTTTCTCCTTCTCAGGTTCAACAACCTTAATAGTCACCTCCTTCTTTTTCATCTTGCCACCCTTAGCTCCCACATTCACTATCTGTCTCTTTCGCTTTGCATCAGGATCAATATGATGTAAAGGATCATCAGTATCAGAATTGCTATCATCATGTCTCACTTTCCCTTTCCCTGGATCATCTTTTCCTGGATCCTCATAGTTTATATTCGCCAAATGACCAAATAAACGCCTAACTGGAGGACGTTCATCAGCAGATAAGCCTTTGTATGCTTTCATCCTGGCAAGTGTGTTCAACGTCATATGCTCTTGAACCACAATCTGTTTTGGATCCTTCTTCAAGTCTTTATACTTATTATCAAACACCATCTGTAGAAACCGAGGATATAATAAAAACTTTAGTGTCCTTGTTCCATTAACTGGCTCTAGTAGATGATTCATAAGCATCCCAGAAACATTGAACGGTTTGTTCAATATTAAAGCCACCATCATCGAGCTTATGCTTTTCCTCATTAAATCAAATCCACCCGCAGCCGATCCAAACACGTGAATTAAAACATGTGCCAAATATTTAAACTGAGGGCACAGTTTTCCCTTATGTAGAGAACCATCGGTGATAGGACCATTATACTTCATCCTCAAGAAACACTTCCTTTGATCCATAAACTCCAACTCTTTCGGATCATCCTTCTCATCATGAAGATTCAACGCCTCTCTAAGATCATCTTCACAAACTATAATCCTCTGACCTTGGACTTTGCTTATCAAACAAGATTGGCACTTCCAGAAGTCCATCTTGGCGTTCTCCCAAAACTCTTGCATGATATCCCTGTAAATGACGGCAGGTGTAGCAATCGCGTCAAGTACTCGGCATCTCTTGAAGTAATCAATGATCTCGGTAAATTCAACGTGCTTCTTTACATCTCCCAAATACGCACAACAATTGTGTGCATTCTCAAAGTCCAACTGTTTCGTCTTAGCTGGTTGGGAAGAAGATCCGGCTTGCTCTGTGGTTTTCTCCTGTTCAGACATGTTTAGAATCTGCAAAACAAATCAAAAACACAAGTTAGAAATCGTAAAATCTCAAAAATTAAAAATTTTGGTATAACTTCCTCATTCGCCCAAACGGGGGTGCGAATGAGTGTTTTAGATGGTTCGAATGTGACAAATTGGTACGAATGTAAAATGTTAAACAAAAAGTTTTTCATTCGACCATTTATCTTCATTCGACCGTTCCAAAATGTCTCCTTCGCCCACTCGTAAACAGGCGAAAGTGAAACAATTTTTCAAAATTTCAATTATGAATTTTAACCATTAAAAACATGATCATTTGATTGTATCATGTACTAAACACACCGATTAAACTTTTAAACCAAACATCAAACATTATTAACCATTCTATGTATGTTTTCTGATCAAAACAAGGGTTCGAATGGGGTTTTTATCAAACACATCAATCTGAAGTAATTTAACCCTTGTTTGATGATGATTCTCCCCCTAAAACATACAAAGAATGAACGGACACAATCAATTGTAATTAAAAACAATCATAGAACTGAGATTAGATCCTAGGGTTCGAGACACAAAACTGACGATTAACCCCTCAATACGTGATGTTTACCTGTAAAAATAGGGGCAAAAGATTCAGTAGATCAAGGGGAACACAATGGTAAAGTGTAAATTAAACGAGCAACAAGGTGACAGTATGATAAAAATTCTGATAAAAATAAATGAAGGTTCGAATGTGCAGATGGACTTATATAGACAATCTCCTTCGCCCATTTTGACCATACGAAGGAGAAACTTTTGTCTCCTTCGACCCTATTGAAAGGGTTCGAATGAGGCAAAAGGGTTCGAATGAGAAATTGATGAAGAACACTCTCCTTCGCCCGTCAATACATTCGAATGAGACTGTAAAATTCCACATTCGACCAAACGAATGGGCGAATGTAAACTGGAATTTTTGAAAATTTTCCAAATTGCAAAAACGAATCCCGATTCAATTATTTCTCAACGTTTAAGCATCCAATCATCATATTTTCACATTATAAAGATCACAAAACTCAATTGGTGTACCAGGTTTTAGAAAATCGACATCAACCACCATCAGTTATCAAAAAGAAGACGAAAAAGCAAAATCTTTTTGGATTTTCTAAAGTTTATGCTAAAACACACCTAAAATCTTTTTGGGTTTTGTAATTTTTGACAGTAAAATAAAATGCAAAAATGTAAATGAAAAACTGTAAATGTTTTTGTGATTTCGGAAAAGGGATCATATCAGTTTATGAGAAATCTGATCACACCGTTGATCTTTTTGAAATTATTATCATTAAAGACAATGTGTGATCTGGCAACTGCTGATATTGTGATCCACATAAACTCACATGCAGACTTTTATGCAGTGCTTTAAACTGATACTGATATTTATAGTATAAACGCAATTGTCTGTGGTTCCCACGCACACGACATACTCCCGTATCAAGAAGTAAATGCACAAAGACTCATTGTAAAGCGTGATTATGCTTTTGTTGTCTGTAATTGTACAAGATATAATGCATAGAGGTATACAGGTCAGCAAATTAATGCAGCAAAGTAACATATGCACTATACCAGGTTGAGGACTGATATTAATCATGATTTGCATCAATGATCAATACGATATTATAGATAATCTTTGATCATCATATAACATGGAAAGTTCCTCAATTCGGTAACTTTAGGTTTTGGCATAAAGCTCTTTTATAAAGACATCCTGTCTGATCTAGGTCCGTAATGACTTACAGCAGAAGATCAGATAGGCTATCCCCAGACAACTAATAACATAACGACCCTAAACCTCCGAGTTTTGTACAGATACCCTATCAAACGAAATTACGGTACTAAGACCATATGCCCATGAGGAGTTCATCCACACAACAAATCGTTTGATATGTATGTATCAGACACGCAGTAATAGGTCTACGAAGCCTATCAGCACATCGCACAGACTCAGACACACGCCCTATATAGCATTACATTATTTAGAATGTGTCAGATCCCCACTGATGTACTATCATTTCCCTTTATACTCCAGGAAATCATTTTAGAATTTTCTGATTTTTATAAATTTTCGAATTTACTGTTCCCAAGGATAAGCTGGAGCATTTCAAATATGTGACTGCCCAGATATCGTTTGTTCACAGAAATCTTACGACATTAATCTAAGGGAAGAAGATATAGCAGTCAGCAAAGAAATTTTCTAATTTTTATGGATTTTGAAATTTTTCAATGTTTTTGGATTTTCGAAATTTTTCTGAAAAAAAAAAACAGTAAAAATTTAAACTAAAAGGTGATAGACTGAGGTGGTGATCAGTCCTGTTTTTCTTTAATACCATTAGCTTTTAAAAGATAATCAAATCTGGATTTGTCAAAAGCTTTGGTAAAAAGATCTGCGCGTTGGTAATCAGTGTGGATT
This sequence comes from Ambrosia trifida, assembly GCA_028751855.1. Taxonomy (NCBI): domain Eukaryota; kingdom Viridiplantae; phylum Streptophyta; class Magnoliopsida; order Asterales; family Asteraceae; genus Ambrosia; species Ambrosia trifida. Next base: position 82,245,652 of record CM054130.1, read on the forward strand.
TTGACCATATCGATCAACTCTTTAGCATAACAATCACGGATAAAATGATATTTAATCCGAATATGTTTAGCCTTTGAGTGATTTACTAAGTCTTTTGTTAATGCGATTGCGGCCTCATTATCACAGTAAATAGGGGTTTTAAGAAATTGCAAACCGTAATCCACCATCTGCTGTTGGATCCAAAGAACCTGTGAGCAGCAGCTCGATGCTGAAACGTATTCTGCTTCACATGTGGATAGTGCAACTGCGGTTTGTTTCTTGCATTGCCAGGTCACGAGCCTGCTCCCCATAAACTGACATCCAGCCGTTGTGGATTTGCTGTCCTTGTCACAGCCGCCCCAATCTGCATCACTAAAAGCGATTAGGTCAAAATTATCATCATGAGGGTACCATAGTCCTTTTGATGGACAACCCTTCAGATATCTAAGGATACGCTTCACGGCTGCTAAATGACTTTGTTTCGGCTTCGATTGATAACGAGCACAAAGACATGTCGCGAACATTATATCAGGCCTAGACGCTGTTAGGTACATCAGAGATCCGATGATTGCTCTGAATGTAAAAGGATCTGTCAGCTCCCCCTTAAGGTCAACTCCAATCCCGTGATTGGGTTGTATCGGGGTATCCAACGGCTTGGAATCGTCCATCTGGAACCGGCTCAAGACTTCAGAAACATATTTGGTTTGGTGAATAAAGATCCCCGTTGGTCTTTGCTCCACCTGCAAGCCGAGGAAAAACTGCATTTCCCCCATAGCGCTCATCTCAAACTTCTCCTGCATAACTTGTTCAAATTCCCTGCACAGAAGTTCATTAGTAGACCCGAAAATAATATCATCAACATAAATTTGTACTAGAAGCAAGTCATCTCCTGATCTTTTCGTGAACAGGGTGCAGTCAACCAGTCCGCGTTTGAATCCTTTCGAGAGAAGATACGTGCTCAGCTCCTCATACCATTGCCTCGGAGCTTGGTGCAAACCATACAGTGCTTTGTTTAAAACATAAACCTTATCCCGGTGGATTGGGTCTTCAAAGCCCGGTGGTTGACCTACGTAAACTTCCTCTTTGACCACACCATAAAGAAATGCGCTCTTTACATCCATCTGATACACCTTAAATTTCTTCCATGATGCAAACGCGAGGAACATTCTGATAGCTTCCAAGCGTGCAACCGGTGCATAGATTTCATTGTAGTCGATTCCTTCAACCTGATGAAAACCTTGAACCACCAAACGAGCTTTGTTTCGCACAATGACTCCTCTATCATCTTTCTTGCACTTAAACACCCATTTAGTGCCTATTTTCTTCCTTCCAGGAGGTAAATCAGTCAGGGTCCACACACCAAGTTTCTGGAATTGTAATAACTCTTCCTGCATTGCTTCCACCCAGGCGTCATCCAAAAGAGCATCCTTGTATGTCCGCGGCTCGACCTGCGAAACATAACAAGCAAATGACCAGTCATTTTGAAAACCAGATTTCTGAATTTTGGCATATAAAGCAAGATTGCCAATGTTGTCTGGTGCTTGAGCATTCTTCAGCTGTCCTCTTGTCATCACACTGCTACCAGGATCACCGATAACTTGTTCAAGCGGGTGTATCCGATGTATCCGAGATTCCGGATAATCAGGTACTTGTACTCCCGTCTGAGTTGTCAAATTCTCTGTAGAATCCAGATCATTACCCACATTCGATGTTGAAGCATCAGTAGTAGATGGGTTCACTGGTGGTGTCACTGTAGCATTGTCCAGAATAGCTTCACTTGTTGCATCATCGTCTTCGTATTCGGATTCGGATGAATTAAGCGATGTAGAAGCTTCTTGGAACACCTCTTCTTCCAATACAGGAGCAGTGGCATCATTAGAAGCTGCTTGGGGGTTTACCGTGATCGGACGCACTAACGGTGAAGTTCCGGCGTTTTCGACCTCGTAGTATAATCGAAGTACAGCTTCTTCAACCAAGCTATCTAGATTGAATGATTCAAAGAAATCTTTGTAATCAAACATCCAATCTGGTCCTCCACCTTGTACATTTTGTGTATATCTTTGAACTTCGACATTAGCCCACTCCTCGACTTTTCTAGTTCTTTTATTGAATACCCTTTTTAATGGGGTTGCATATCCAACAAAATAACCTTCTTCAGCCTTTGGTGCAAACTTTTCCGAAGGATTCAACATTGTACATGGGGCACCGAATGGTTCTAGATACTCAAGATTCGGCTTGCGACGGTTCAACAGCTCATAAGAAGTCTTGCCAAACTTCTTCACTATCAAAACACGGTTAAGAGTATAACATGCCGCGTAAATAGCTTCGTTCCAGAACATGACTGGAAGATTTGAATCCGCAAGCATAGTTCTCGCCGTCTCTATAAGAGTCCTGTTCTTTCTTTCTGCGACACCGTTCTGCTGGGGTGTGTACGGAGCACTATATTCATGATGAATTCCTTTGTTTGCACAAAGATCCTCCATCTGAGCATTTTTAAACTCCGTCCCATTGTCACTCCGGATTCTTTTGATTTTCAAACTATATAAATTCTCCAGACGTGTAAACAGAAGCTTCAGGTTGTCAAAAGTGTCGCTTTTCTGATGCAAACACATTACCCATGAAAATCTAGAATAATCATCAGTCACCACAAGACAGTATAACTCTCCGGCATGACTTTTACGTCTGACTGGACCGAATAAATCCATATGCAAACGTTCTAGTGGCAGCTCAACAGAATTAACTTTCTTTGGTCTATGGGATTGTTTGTGTTGCTTGCCCTTCTTGCAACTGATACACTTGTCATTCAGATGGAAGTGTTTGACATTAACTCCCGTGACAAGTTCATTCTTCACAAGCTGATTCATCTTTCTCAAATGGATGTGTCCCATTCTCCTATGCCACATAATGGATTCTTTTTCTGTAGCTTTGGAGAGGAAACACGTGACTTGGCCATGGGTGGTCATTGCTTTAGACATGTCGAGAATATACAAGTTGTTAACTCTCGGTGCCTTCAGCATCACCCACTCTTTTGGTAACTCAAACCCAGGTTTCAAGATATAACAGGATTTGTCATCAAAATACACTGAAAATTGTTTATCACAAATCTGACTAACACTGAGCAAATTATAATCTATTTGTTTCACATAAGAAATCCGCTCAAATGTTACGACCCCATTGCTTACACTCCCCTCCATAGTGATGTAGCCTCCCTTATTTCCAGCAAAAGCCACATAACCTCCGTTAATATTTTTGATGTCAAAGAGTAGCGCGAGGTCCCCTGTCATGTGACCAGAAGCTCCACTGTCAACAATCCATAGACTGCTAACAGGGCCAGCTGGAGCTCCCTGCACATTTAAAGTAGATCAGTTAGTTCTTTCGGGGGACCCAAGCCTGGTTGGTCTTGGGTCTTTGAACAGGTTGTTTCAAAGAGTCTTTTGAATCACAAACAACTTGAGTTACTTCAACCCCTTTCTCCTTACTAACAACTTTCTCTTTCTCATTCTTCTTGCTTTGTGAAGTAGAGGCTCCTTCAGATTCCTTAGATGACCAAGATTGCTCAGATCTTTTCAAGATCCGAATCTGAGATTTTGAAGTCTCAGTCGGTTTCTTTACTTCTTCCTTTAACGCAACCTTCTTGGTTACCTTCTCTGATTTAACAGAGACAGGTCCAACTGATTGTGTACCATTAAATTTAGAATTAACCTTTTTGGTATCAGCAGTTGAGTTCATCTGAGGTTTCTTACTAGATTTATCAGTGATCTTCCGGTTGTGCTTATCATACGTCATCGGCCGATTTTCCCCCTTGTTGTAAAAATTGTTTTGATTATAAGAATGTTGTTGGGAAAAATGCCGCCTCTGTTGATAGCCATAATTGTCAACCGGATACCCATGATATTGCCTCATTTCCACCTCGTGCCTTTTGTGTCGTACGTATGGGCAGGCGGCAAGTAAATGTCCCCGTTCCCCACACTTATAACACGCACGGTATTCCTCGTAGTTTTCCTTGATCGGCGACTTGGAAAAACTAGCAATGGGATATCGATCGACCATGCATTGTTTCCTTAAACTCTTAGGAGCTGGATCCTTCGAGTAAGTCGGTTCAATAAAACTATTTTCTTTGTGCACAGGCAAAACAAACTGTGTAACATTGACCTTAGCATCCTTTTCCGAATAAATTTTGTCTAAAATCTCTTGAGGAATGTCATTGGTCCTTTCAGATTTTGGGAACCAAATCGTACTTTCCTGCCAGATCTTTTCGATTTTTGTGTAATTGACAAACTGAATCGGAAACTCATCATCAGACAAAATCTTATCGGAGCCTTGCATCCGATAGAAGATTTTGACAGGTTTATCACGCACTTTATTGCTCACATCATTATTTTTCTCAGATTTTAAATCATTTTTCTTCTCAACCGGTTTTACAATATTTTTCTCAGTTTTAATTTCAACTTTCTTTTCAACCTTTTTAACCTTTTCCTTTTCAAAATTTTTACCAACAAATTTATCATTTTTCTTACTCTCATGTTTGCGATGAGCATTTGCCATTGGATGGATTATCTGAGACGGTGAGACTGGCTCAGTAGTGATTATATGATTTTCATCAGGGATATCACTATCACTTTCAACCGTCTCAGATGATTCATCTTCTTCATCAGAATCATCTGTAGCGACCACACCCTCTGTATTTCCCAATACTGGTCTCACATCAGAATATGGATCCCCGACACTGGAAGTGTTAGGTTCATTTTCTGGTGTGGGATCAGGATGAATTAAAGTCTCCGGTGGTATTGCATGTAAAGTGTGATTCTCAAACAATACCGGAGATGGAACTGACTTATAGTTTGCACTATTTGTCTGGGAGGGTTCTTCAATGATATGATCAACTACGTATGCAATATGCTTGTAACTTTCTAGTTTCTTGTTAACTTTTTCCGCAAAGCACTTGATGGTTGCCATTTCTAATTTAGTGTTTTCCATTTCATTTATGTAGTTATTAATGGCAAGTTGTTTAATAGATAATGTCTTTTTCAATTCTGACACATCCTTTTTATAACCATCAAGAACTTTGTTGAAATCTTTTAAGTCCTTTTGATAAATCTGACAGTTGATTTTTGCACTCTCAAGTTGAACCTTGAGAAGCTTATTTTCATCAGTCAGTTTTTCAAAATCAGCACACTTATCACATTTAACACAAGATTGAGTTTCAGTACTTACCGGTTTAGGAGGTTCTGTCATGGCCATTAGAGCAAAATGAGCTTCCTTTCCTGCAAAAAATTTGGAGTAGTCAATCTTGGTGCATGCATCATCCACCATACATGACTTGCGAGTCATCAGGAAGTCAGCTTCAGCTAGCAATTGGTCAATATCATCATCTAGTGAATTCACACTAGTCTCTGAATCAGATTCGCTCTCCATATCCGAGTACGCTGAGTCATATTGATCTCCAACATCGGTGACAGAATCAAGAATCATTCCCGATCTCTTGTCATCACCTTCAACAATCACATCATCATTCACTTCTTCAATCTTCAACTCTGACACTTTTTCAATCACAACCTCTTCTTCAACTTCCTCATTCTCATCCAACTTCATCTGCTGTGCCACACATGCAACATTCCCAGCAGTGATTTCCTCTACCCCCAATTGCATACCAGTCCAGTCAAAACCTTCATCCTTTTGAATAACAAGTGCTTGGTTTTGAGTATCAGTTTGGTTTTGGTTTTGTGTGTTGGGTGTAGAAATAGGAACAATAGTTCGGTTTGGGTTTTGTTGAGGTTGATTTTGTGCTGTGGATTGTCTGGTGTTGTTGTTTTGTTGACGGTTCTGGTAAGTGTTTTGATTTTGTGGTTGAAAGCTTGAGATGTTTGGATTGTTGTAAGACACTTGATTCTGGTTTTGGTTTTGTCGGTTTTGGTATGAAGAATTGAAAGGATTTCGGTTACCTTGTTGTGCTGGTTGTGTGCACTCCCTTTTAAAATGTCCCTTTTCACCACAGTTAAAGCAAGTAACCTTTGCTTTGTTGAATCCGTATGTGGTATTGGGAGAGGTTGAGAGATCAGTCCTGCCAGTCTTCTGAATGAAATCAGTGGCTCTCCTCATAATGCTTGCAAAAGCCCACTGAATGTCCATCAACTCCATTTCCTCTTTATCGATTTGAGCATAGTCTTCATTGGTGAGATTATTGTTACCAATCTGACTTGCTACCAAACCGTTGTAAGAAGCAACCATGGCAGATACTAGAGCAACATGCTGTTGAGCAATTTCAACAGTCACATTGTTAAGGTTTGATGTCTCTAACACAATCGGATTTAGACTTGATTGTGCTTGAGTAATCTGCATCTGATTCACTTGAGGAGGATATTGTTGTTGTTGCTGTTGACTTGATGTATAGCATGCGGCTTGTTGTAATGGTGAAAATGGTGGAATAAAGTTTTGTGATTGATATGATTGTTGTGGGTATGATGGTGTGTAAGATGAAGTTTGAGCAAGGTAGTTAATGGGTGCTTTTGTTGGTTCAACAATATTAGACACACATGCTATGTGAGGTGCAACAGTAGATGCGGTGCTTGAAGCAGAAAGAGAGTTAGATGTTCCACTCACATACAAATCAGGATTCTGTGGAATCTGAGCTCTCTTAGCTTTTCTCTTTTCCTCCATCTCTTTGTTTTCCAGCTTTTGGATGAACTCATTAATGGTCCAATACTGGTAAGCATCCTTCTCCTTTAACACTTCAATATGTTGATTCCAATAGGGTGGTAATGCATCAGCAAATTTATCAACTAATTCCGTCATTGGAATGCTGATTTCATAGCTCGACAGTTCGGTGAGCAAATGGCAATACCTTGTGTAACATTACGCATTTAGTACTTGTACGTTACGCACCGACATTAATAAAAACGTCAAGTTTCATATTTACCCTCGCAATTATTATTTTTGTCGCATTTATGGAACCCTAATACTATATATTATATTATATATATGTGTGTGAGTGTTGAAATAAATCAAAAAAAATGTTTTGCCTTGGCCGGGGTTCGAACCCGCGCCAAGGGCCGGTTCAAACCAACACACGAGCCCAACCAGCTGGGCTGGCCTTCTGTTGTGATAAAACCCAGACGCGAATTATACTTATGCACTCATCTAAACTCCCACAGTTGACAAGGAAAAGTCAACTGTGGTATTCCTTGGTGAACAATCCGTATAATTAACGCGTAAATGTTATATCTTTGGTATGCTCGTGCTATTACCGGCCCATTATAACATAATTGCACAACAATTACACGGCATTGTTGCCCTAATCATCAAATTGAACGCGTATTATTATATGGAAAGTCAAACTACCTAATTAACCCTAACCCTAATCCTCTAGTATAAATTAAGGATTTCTGGACCTTGTCTAATCGCTCATAACACTCTCTTCATCCTCAATTCTCTCTAATTCTCACTGATTATTGATTTCTTGCTCGTGGTTGACTTTTCCCTTTGACCCGACTATCTACATCAATTATACACTGTGAGTGCGTTTTCTTTTGTGGGATTTGTTCTTCGGCATCTCAGCAACAATAGCCCTAACATTAATCGGGCTATTGTTGTCTGAATCGTCCAATTGAAAAATCTAGGGTTCTTCGTTTATGATTTGGGGATAAAACTGTATTGGCATCGCGTATTTATTAATATTGAAAACAAAATCATCACAACCACCGGCCTAGGCCAGGTGGTTGAGACGCTTGGCTTCCACAATGGTCACCCGGGTTCGAGTCCCGGCACTGACCAGGCTTTTTGCACTCTTTTCCCTTCTTTTCTTTTAACTATATAATTAATTATATATATATATATTAAATCCTTTTAATCTTTTAAATTCTTTTTAAAATACCTAAACTAATTTATAAACTCTAAAAAAATTATAATTAATTAATCTGATATAAAAGTGTTATTTACAATTTTTATTTTTCAGAAATTCTTTTATTTAATAATTATAATAATTAAATCATTTTATTACTATTATAATTATAAAAATCCATTATTATATCAAAACAGTTTTATTAAATTCCCCAAAAATTATCCTAACTTTTTATAAAGTTAAACTTTACTGAAATAATTTTTAATTCAGTAAAATCATTTATTTATTATTTTTAATCAATTTTTGTAAGATTTAATCATATTTAATTCATAATAAATCCAATTTTCATCATTTTTGCACCAAAATTTCATACAAATTATTTTTAATCATTTAGAACAGAATTATGATTTTTAAAATAAGATTTCTTTAATTTTAGTATTTTTGAATATTAAAGTTAATAATTGACTATTTATAAATAAATAGATTTAAAAATCTATTTTAAATGAAATAATTTTATAAAAATTATTTTATTGCTTCAAACACTTTAATGTGCACACTCAAAATTCAAACTTTATAAAAAGACTATTTTTCATTTATTATCCAATTTTCTTTATTTAATTAACATTTTTAAATTAAATTTAACAATTGATTATCCCCAATTCGAAACCCTAGGATACACATATTAGTTATTAGACTTAGACTTATTATATATTGCCTCATTATAGGGTAATATTTGGAATCACTTTGGGCAACACAATTATCATATCTTTTTCAACAAGTTAACATTTGCTAAGGTGAGTTTACATAGCCCCTTTTCTCTATTTTCACTATTTTTGGGGTGAAACATGTTTAAACATTTTATACTATCATTTACTCATATTTACTTGTGATTCAATTACATCATCATACTATCATTTGACTGTAACAAAAAGACACAGTACAATCATTAACAATGATCAAGCCGCCTGTTTAGATTATAGCGCTATAGGTCTGACAAACCCATCCCACCCGCATAGACTCAGGGATGATCGATAACAGTAATAACATTTAACTAACTTGCGAGTTAGTCATCAGTCGACACAAGGTTTGGTTGTACAAAGACGCATTGCTACATGTCGGTATCATACTCTATCATCATACAACCCTGAGTGTTGTACAAACTATTGTTATCAACTATTTCTCAAAAACCTATGTAATTCTCACCAACTTTTGTTGACCCAAACATTTTCAACTTAACATGTTTCAGGTAACAATGAAGCTGAGGCTTGAGTTAGCATGAGGATTTATCTTGAAGTTTATTTGAAGTTTTGAAGTTATTATTTGATGTTATGTATTTGAATTCTTAGACATTATTTCACATTTTGGATATTTATGTTTGAATAAATTATTTAAAATTTATATTATACCATGTGCTACTGAAAACAATCATCAATACGTGGCACCCCGATGTTTCCGCCATCGGTTGGGGTGTTACAGATTGGTATCAGAGCCTTGGTTATAGGGAATTAGGTTATTAGAAAAATAATCTAGTCTATAACCATAGGATTTAACCAGTACTTGCTTCTTTTGTTTGCTATTCTCTATCTCCCTCCTACTTCATATCCCTACTCTCATCCCTACAAGAAGGTTGCTCTCCATCACTGGATTCACTCTTAGACTAATAAGGCAAAATCCTCAGGTTTAACCTGAACCACCTTGAGATCTTGTCGAAGTTCTAGATTTTAATAACGAACACGTGCAATCTGGAAGGGTGAACGCCTGTATTCTGAGTCTTCTGTCTAGGCTGGCATTGCGCATATATCCCAATCAGACGAGGGACCCGGATGCCTACCTGGGAATTCTCGGGATGAGTGTTCACTTATAGGCTAAAGCATGTCTTCATATGTTATTAGAATTTAGAATCTTTGATAAGTCAACATTTTCGTTTATTCGTTTTAATTAATGAATAAATGATTACATTCCTTATATAAACTCTCATTCATTTCATTGTGTCTATTACAGATCATGCCTCCTCGTCGCAGCACTCGCAACAGCAATGGTGAGAACCACGAAGAAGGTGGTGATAACCATAACCACAACCATGACCAAGTTCCTAACCACAACAACAATGGAGTCGATGCTCAACTGGCTGCGATCATTTCTCAACAAATGGCGCAGCAAATCGCAACTCTGGTTCCCAATTTACTCGCTCAGGTCATCCAATTGAACGGCAACGGGAATGGTCACAACAACGGGAACGGGAACGGCAATGGCAATGGAAATGGACCCCAAGCCTGCACCCTTAAGCATTTCAACTCTTGTAACCCTCCAAAGTTCAGCGGTGAAGAAGGAGCTACTGGACTTCTCCAATGGTTTGAGGGTATTGAAAATACCTTCATCAACAGTGAGTGCCCCAACAACTTCAAAGTTCGTTACGCCATGAGTGTTCTCCATAAACGAGCACTCACATGGTGGAATGAAGAAAAGCGTACTCGTGGGGCCGAGGTTGCTCTTGCTATGACATGGGACCAAGTCAAAGAGATCATGAAGGAAGAGTTTTGTCCTCGCAATGAAGTTAAAAAGCTTGAGGATGAGTTTCACACTTTGGCTCAAGATAGTGGGGAAAATCTTGCCTACAACACCCGCTTTCATGAGCTTAGCTTATTGTTGCCACACAAGGTTACTCCTCTGCCGGTAGCCATCGAGAAGTACATCGGTGGTCTGCCCATGCAAATCCAAGACACTGTTTGGGGTAGAAATCCTGCAACTCTGGAAGAGGCCAAACGTCTAGCGGCCACTCTTACTGATAATCACGTAAAGAACGGGACTCTAGTTCGGAAAAGCAATAAAACAAGTATTGTAGCCGCGGTAACTACTGAGAATCAGAAGCGTAAGGCCAAGGATCCTGATGTAAACCTCACTACACAAGCTTCTAACAAGAAACCTTATACAGGAAACCATCCATTGTGCAACACATGCAACCGACATCATCCCACTGCTTCAGCATGTCGCTTGTGCACCAATTGTGGTAGGTATGGCCATCTAGTTAATACATGTCGCGAGACCCCAAATCCTAATGCCAACCAACCCATCAACCCTGCTCAGGCTGCTAATCCTAATCGATACAACTATGGTCAATGCTATGAATGTGGAGACCCAAATCACTTCCGTAACCGATGCCCTAAACTGAACAGAGATCAAGACCCTCCAGCTACCTAACCGCAAGACTCACCATTTGACTATTGGTTACTTTTATTCTATGTATTGACGTTATTCAAGTAATAAAATTCAAGTATTATCATAACATCTGTGTGCATGTTTGTCTGAATGTGAACTAATTGCTACATCTATAATCATACTTGCTTGCACAACAATTAGTTAACTACCAAACGACCAGCTTAACGATTGGTAGAGGTCATCATGTCATTCCAACAGTCGGGAGAGGCCCTACCACCTGAACGACTGGCGGAGACTATCAGACCTGCTTAACAATCGGTAAAGTCATAAAAGGACGCAAAACCCTAATGTAAGGTAAATTGGTAATTACGGTCCGGAACGTAATCATGAATTTACAGGTACGTTAAGGTAGTGTGAAATTTTATCAAGGTTCCCGGTGGTTGACCAATTGTAAATCTAGTGTTTCTCTTAACTTCGGGACGAAGTTCCTAAAAGTAGGGGAGACTGTAACATTACGCATTTAGTACTTGTACGTTACGCACCGACATTAATAAAAACGTCAAGTTTCATATTTACCCTCGCAATTATTATTTTTGTCGCATTTATGGAACCCTAATACTATATATTATATTATATATATGTGTGTGAGTGTTGAAATAAATCAAAAAAAATGTTTTGCCTTGGCCGGGGTTTGAACCCGCGCCAAGGGCCGGTTCAAACCAACACACGAGCCCAACCAGCTGGGCTGGCCTTCTGTTGTGATAAAACCCAGACGCGAATTATACTTATGCACTCATCTAAACTCCCACAGTTGACAAGGAAAAGTCAACTGTGGTATTCCTTGGTGAACAATCCGTATAATTAACGCGTAAATGTTATATCTTTGGTATGCTCGTGCTATTACCGGCCCATTATAACATAATTGCACAACAATTACACGGCATTGTTGCCCTAATCATCAAATTGAACGCGTATTATTATATGGAAAGTCAAACTACCTAATTAACCCTAACCCTAATCCTCTAGTATAAATTAAGGATTTCTGGACCTTGTCTAATCGCTCATAACACTCTCTTCATCCTCAATTCTCTCTAATTCTCACTGATTATTGATTTCTTGCTCGTGGTTGACTTTTCCCTTTGACCCGACTATCTACATCAATTATACACTGTGAGTGCGTTTTCTTTTGTGGGATTTGTTCTTCGGCATCTCAGCAACAATAGCCCTAACATTAATCGGGCTATTGTTGTCTGAATCGTCCAATTGAAAAATCTAGGGTTCTTCGTTTATGATTTGGGGATAAAACTGTATTGGCATCGCGTATTTATTAATATTGAAAACAAAATCATCACAACCACCGGCCTAGGCCAGGTGGTTGAGACGCTTGGCTTCCACAATGGTCACCCGGGTTCGAGTCCCGGCACTGACCAGGCTTTTTGCACTCTTTTCCCTTCTTTTCTTTTAACTATATAATTAATTATATATATATATATATATTAAATCCTTTTAATCTTTTAAATTCTTTTTAAAATACCTAAACTAATTTATAAACTCTAAAAAAATTATAATTAATTAATCTGATATAAAAGTGTTATTTACAATTTTTATTTTTCAGAAATTCTTTTATTTAATAATTATAATAATTAAATCATTTTATTACTATTATAATTATAAAAATCCATTATTATATCAAAACAGTTTTATTAAATTCCCCAAAAATTATCCTAACTTTTTATAAAGTTAAACTTTACTGAAATAATTTTTAATTCAGTAAAATCATTTATTTATTATTTTTAATCAATTTTTGTAAGATTTAATCATATTTAATTCATAATAAATCCAATTTTCATCATTTTTGCACCAAAATTTCATACAAATTATTTTTAATCATTTAGAACAGAATTATGATTTTTAAAATAAGATTTCTTTAATTTTAGTATTTTTGAATATTAAAGTTAATAATTGACTATTTATAAATAAATAGATTTAAAAATCTATTTTAAATGAAATAATTTTATAAAAATTATTTTATTGCTTCAAACACTTTAATGTGCACACTCAAAATTCAAACTTTATAAAAAGACTATTTTTCATTTATTATCCAATTTTCTTTATTTAATTAACATTTTTAAATTAAATTTAACAATTGATTATCCCCAATTCGAAACCCTAGGATACACATATTAGTTATTAGACTTAGACTTATTATATATTGCCTCATTATAGGGTAATATTTGGAATCACTTTGGGCAACACAATTATCATATCTTTTTCAACAAGTTAACATTTGCTAAGGTGAGTTTACATAGCCCCTTTTCTCTATTTTCACTATTTTTGGGGTGAAACATGTTTAAACATTTTATACTATCATTTACTCATATTTACTTGTGATTCAATTACATCATCATACTATCATTTGACTGTAACAAAAAGACACAGTACAATCATTAACAATGATCAAGCCGCCTGTTTAGATTATAGCGCTATAGGTCTGACAAACCCATCCCACCCGCATAGACTCAGGGATGATCGATAACAGTAATAACATTTAACTAACTTGCGAGTTAGTCATCAGTCGACACAAGGTTTGGTTGTACAAAGACGCATTGCTACATGTCGATATCATACTCTATCATCATACAACCCTGAGTGTTGTACAAACTATTGTTATCAACTATTTCTCAAAAACCTATGTAATTCTCACCAACTTTTGTTGACCCAAACATTTTCAACTTAACATGTTTCAGGTAACAATGAAGCTGAGGCTTGAGTTAGCATGAGGATTTATCTTGAAGTTTATTTGAAGTTTTGAAGTTATTATTTGATGTTATGTATTTGAATTCTTAGACATTATTTCACATTTTGGATATTTATGTTTGAATAAATTATTTAAAATTTATATTATACCATGTGCTACTGAAAACAATCATCAATACGTGGCACCCCGATGTTTCCGCCATCGGTTGGGGTGTTACACCTTGGAACCAACTCTTTTAGGGTCTCATTACCCATATAACTGAAGTTTTCAAACTCCTTTCGAAGCTCCTCCATCCTAAGCTTCCTGGTCTTCTCATTTCCATCATGACGATTTCTCAGCACATCCCAAAGTTGTTTGGATGTAGTGCACGATCCAAACTGATGTAATAGATCAGTGTTGATCGCCTGAGATAGCTGAGAAAATGCTTTCTTTTCTATAGCAAACCTTTTCTTCTCGTCATCCGCCAAATTCTCCAAAGGGATTGGTTCTCCAGTATTCTCTATAATGGGAGCAACGTAACCCTTCACAATCATTTGCCATGCTTCTGCTCCTTCAAGTCCTTGTCCCTCAACGTGAATCTTAAACTTTGTCTTCCAAGTGTTATACTCCTTCATGTCCATTAACTTTGGTGGACGATTGCCGCTTCCAGAAGATAGATCATGAATGAGAGTAGAAATAGCGTTGGTCGTTTGGGAATGTACTGCTGCTGCGGCGACTCCCCAATAGTTATCAATTGGTTGTGGTACTGATTGAACAACTTGTTGTGGTGCCGAACTAGTCATAGCCATATAATTGATCGGCTGTGATGGTTGACTAGTCTTTTGTGCCGCTACTGTCCACGGATCTTGAACTTGTTGTTGTTGTGGTGCTTGAGTAGGTCTAGGGGTTGTTGGAAAGTTCCACATTGTATCCTGCAAACAATCAAACAAACAAACACGAAACGATTAAAATTTTTCTAAAAACAGAAATCTCCTTCGCATAAACGGAGGTGCGAATGAGAAAAAAACTTCTCTTTCGACCAAATAATCTGATACGAATGTGAAAAACAAAGATCAATTCTCCTTCGACCGCTTAAATCTTCCTTCGACCGTTCTACTAATCTCCTTCGACCGAACGATAATACGAATGAGACACAATAGTGCGAATGAAAAATATAAGCAATCAGAGTTCACTTTCGACCACTAAAAACACTCTTTCGACCACAAAAACACTCGTTCGACCTAATACACTCCCACTTTCGACCGAATTCTCTCGTTCGACCCCTGTGATTTCAAAAACGGTTATTCTTTGAAAATCAGTTAGATTTGATCATGTTTATCAAAAGTTGATGGAATTTGATGATCTTAATCAGGTTTTGAATCGGATGTAATTTGAAACAACTTTAATAAAGTGAATTATCCAATTCAAACTCAAAATCAAGGTGAAATCAATCAAAAACACATCATTTCAGTTTGTTCACTTAAAACAGAAAATTTTTGATCAAATTTGGGTCAAAATCAACTGAGAAACTATCAATTTGTGGTTGTTTGATTCAGATTGGCTCTGATACCACTTTGTATGCGCGTGAAAGGATCGATAAGCTACAAAGACAATCAAACAATTTAGTTTTGGGTGCGGAATCCCCAAAACCAGCACAAAATGATAACTAATCAGATAAACACACACAAATCATCATTTTCAAAGCTTTTCATTAATAATCAAACTTGAATACACGTAGAAAAGTGATTACAATCAAGGATTAGACGCAAAACAAGTTTATAAAAAGTTACAGAGAGAATTCAGAAAGTGGCGGGAAATAAATGACTCAAAGTTAACTACAAAAACTGAGTTTGCCTATTTATAGACTGCACATTCGCCCATTTTGTTCATGCGAATGTGCAGGTTCGCCCATTGTGAACGGTCGAACCAAACTACAAACTTCTTCCTTCGCACCTTCTAAAACTCTCCTTCGCACCAACCAAAACATTCCTTCGCACCTTCGACAGAAAACAAAACATATGGTTTATCTAATCCAAAGCATTAGTCGCATATATGCACCTACAATATATAAGCTATCTCCCGTTTGATTGTTCCATACATTTTTAAATAAAACATATATTATAGCACTTAAAAAAATAAAAAAATTGTAACACGTATTGTAAGAATTTTTTTTACCAACTATGGGATCTTGTGAAGTAGAAATATACGCCTTAGCAATTGCTTCTTCTTCTATTTTCGTTCATTGCCTTTTGGACGTGGGAGTTTCACGCACTTTAGCCCGACTTTTCTTTTGTTTCCCCTTCAAAGATTGGGGTTGCGTTTTGGGCACAAACTCTTCCACCTCATCTTCTTCTTCTTTGGGTTCGAATGACAGTTGTTGTTGTGGTTGTTGCGACAGTTGTGGTTGTTGAGACGGTTGGAATGGCGGAGTTTGTAAAAGATGGGTGAAAGATTGAGGGTTTTGGTGCATTTTCATATGGCTAAATTGGTTAAAACTAGTGGGGCTTTGGGGCATTTGCATTTAGGAATATTGGGTGAAAGGGTAGGGACTTTGTTGGAACCCCGAAAATGTAGCCCAAGTAGGATCGATTGGCATCGTGTAACCTGGTGTCGTGAGCGGGTTTGGATTTGGGTTATTTTGATTACATTGTGGGGTTTGATTCAGGTTTGGGTTGTTTTGGTAGGGATTCATGATGATAAAAATTAGAAAATTGTATAAAAAGATAGTAGAAGAGATGGTGTAAAGATAAGGTAAATTGATTGTGTATTTATAATAATAATAAGGGTAAATTACACGTTATGTCCTTTATGTTTACCTGAAATTTCATCGTGTGTCCTTTATCTTTACTAATTACACCGTGTGTCCTTTAAGTTTACCTGAACATACGTGTCAGGTTTTCAATGATGTGCCATCTTGCCTGTAGAATCCCAAATAATCGTTCAATTTCCTTTCCTGCCGCCTCTTGAAACTTGGCAAATTTCTTTCTTTTTTCGTCGTACGGGTGGTGAATAGTTTTAACGATCGTAGAGTAAGGTGGGTAGATCCCATCAGCAAGATAATACCCGCGCCTGTATTCTACCCCCGATACTGTAGACCTGGTATTCGGACCAGTTCCTTTTATGACATCGTCAAAAACCTCTGATTGGTTAATGACATTAATGTCATTGTTCGAATCGGGAATGCCAAAGAAAGCGTGCCAAATCCATAGATCTTGTGAACACACAACCTCCAAGATTATTGATGGATGTCCATGATCCCCTCGTTTAAACTCGTTTAAAGTTCGGATTATTATCGGGCAATGGCCCAAACTTTGGATTATTAACATCCAATACCCCTTTTATAAATAATGATTTTGTTTAAATATATTGAGAGAGTTTGAGAGATGTGTTTAAAAAAAATGTGAATGGAAAATGGAAAGGTTGTGATGTATTAATAATAAAAAAAAAACTTTTTTTAACGGTCAAAAAGACCGTTGCCCAACGGTCCATTAACGTTCACAATCATCAAATATGGTCCGTCATACCCGGCACAAACATGATACTCATGCCGTTGTCGTTATAGGGGGCGGTGTACGCCGGCCTGGCATAGGCATTGTTAGCTAGGAAAAGATTAGAACAGAATTAGAGAAGAGAAAGGTCTTTCATTTCATAGCTAATCCATACAAGATACAAACAATGATACTTATACACAATTCCCGCCCAAACTAACTAACTATAACTACCTGACTTCTACATACAAAAGACAATTATGCCCCTCATATTATTCCTTTATTACAATATTACCCTTTTACTACTAACATATCTCCCCCCCCTAAAAATACAGTCTTGACCTCAAGACTTGAAATCTGGAAACCGGAGGTGAAAATCTTCAGCAAATTCCCAAGTAGCTTCTGTTAAAGGTAAGTCTTTCCAATGAACAAGCAATTGTTGAGCTAATCTTGAACCCCTTTTGATTAAACGTCTATCAATAATTGCCCTAGGTTGTAACATGAAGCGAGGACCAATTGGGAAAGAAGTAAGTGGAGTATGACTGCCATGAGCTTTCTTCAACAGAGAAACGTGAAAGACATCATGAATCTGTGCATCTGCAGGTAAGTCCAGCTTATAAGCAACATTTCCCACCTTAGCAATTATGAGAAAAGGCCCAAAATACTTAGGACCCAACTTTGAGTGCTTGTGAACCCTCATAGAGGTCTGAACAAAGGGTCTTAATTTCAAATAAACCCATTCCCCTGGTTCAAAAGTCCTGTCACTCCTATGATGATCAGCATACTGTTTCATCCGATTCCTTGATTGTTCCAAAGACATCTTTAACTTTTGAATCATAGCTTCCCTATCCCTATGCAATTCTTCGACAGAAGCAACTTGTGTATCATTAGGTATGTAGGGAATATGAAGTGGTGGTGGAAAACCATATAATGCCTCAAAAGGAGTGAGTTTGATGGCTGAGTGATAAGTGGTGTTATACCACCATTCTGCCAGACTAAGCCATTTGAGCCACTGATTAGGAGTATAAGTACACATACACCTCAAATAGGCTTCTAAACACCTGTTAAGTACTTCTGTTTGACCATCACTCTGAGGATGATAGGCAGTAGAATAGGATAACTGAATATCCTGCAGCCTCATAAACTCTTTCCAAAATTGACTCAGAAATATAGGATCTCTGTCTGACACTATTGTCATAGGGTTGCCATGTAGTTTAAACACTGTTTCTAGAAAAACTTGAGCCACCTGAGGTGCAGTATAAGGATGTGACAATGGCATAAAGTGAGCAAATTTGGTTAACCTGTCCACTACAACCAAAACTGTGTCTTTTCCTTGATTTTTAGGCAGGCCCCCAACAAAATCCATAGAGACATCAGTGAAAACATGAGATGGAATAGGTAGGGGTTGAAGCAACCCTGGACTAGCCACAGGTTCATATTTAGATTGCTGGCAAACCTGACAATTCTTCACAAAATTATTGACCTCCTTATAACATCCCTTCCAATAACATAAACTTTTAAGTCTGGCTAAGGTAGGGACAAAACTAGAGTGTCCCCCAGTAGGAGAACCATGAAACATGGATAAGATATCCTGTTTAAGTTGGTCATCTTGACCAACCCAAAGTTTATTCTTCCTTTTTAACAGCTGATTTTCCCAAGTAACATTGGGAATAGAGTGACCCTGCTGTAACTTTTGTATCACAGCTTTCAAATGAGCATCAGATTCCCATGATGCTTTAATCCTGCTCAACAGCAGAGGATTTAAAGTACTGATACCCATTTCAAACAAAGCTAGTCCAGATACTCTTGATAACCCATCTGCAACCACATTGTCAACTCCTTGTTTATACAAAATCTCATAAGTATAGCCCATCAACTTGGCTAACCAAGTCTGTTGCAAGGGAGTGACAATCTTTTGAGTCAACAAGTATTTTAAACTTCTGTGATCAGTTTTTATTAAAAACTTTTTGACAATCAAATAATGGTGCCACTGTCTCACTGCCATTAAAATGGCCAGTAACTCTTTCTCATACACAGAAAGACTCTGTTGCCTGACTGATAGAGCCTTGCTGATGAAGGCCAAAGGATGGCCTTCCTGCATCAAAACAGCTCCCATTCCCTTAGATGATGCATCAGTTTCAATAATGAATGTCTTACTAAAGTCTGGTAGAGCTAAGACTGGAGCAGTTGTTAAAGCCTTCTTGAGTGTATCAAAAGCTGTTTGAGATTCAGTGGTCCAAACAAAGTTGTCTTTCTTCAATAAGTCAGTTAAAGGTCTAGCAATGACCCCAAAAGACTTAATGAACCTTCTATAGTACCCAGCCAACCCCAGAAATCCCCTAAGCTGTTTCTGGTTGAGAGGAATA
The DNA here is from genome assembly GCA_028751855.1 of Ambrosia trifida. Taxonomy (NCBI): domain Eukaryota; kingdom Viridiplantae; phylum Streptophyta; class Magnoliopsida; order Asterales; family Asteraceae; genus Ambrosia; species Ambrosia trifida. Next base: position 82,265,215 of record CM054130.1, read on the forward strand.
GGCCACTGCTCAACAGCACTGATTTTATGAGGATCAGTCTGTACCCCTTTACCAAATATAATATGACCTAGATATTCCACCTTTGATCCCCCAAAAGAACATTTAGACATTTTAGCAAAGAGAGAATGTTTTCTTAAAAGAGATAGCACTTGTTCAAGGTCTTGCACATGTTGTTCCATAGAAGGACTATACACTAAAATGTCATCAAAAAACACTAGTGTAGTCTTTCTCATTAAGGCCTGAAAAGTATTGTTCATCAATGCTTGGAAGGTTGCAGGTGTATTAGATAATCCAAAAGGCATCACAACAAATTCAAACAGGCCCTGATGGGTCCTAAAAGCTGTTTTGTGAATGTCTTTGTCATCCATCCTGACCTGATGATACCCAGCCCTAAGATCTAGTTTAGAAAACACAGTAGCTCCCCCTAACTCATCCAACAATTCCTCTATTAAAGGAATTGGAAATCTGTCTTTAACTGTAGCTTCATTCAATTGTCTGTAATCAACACAAAACCTCCAAGAACCATCTTTTTTCTTCACCAAAACCACTGGTGAAGCAAAAGAACTCTGACTACATCTAACCACTCCTGAATCCAGTAACTCTTTAGTCAATTTTTCTAAAACATCTTTTTGAGCAGCTGGATATCTATAAGCCCTTTGGTTTATAGTAACATTTTCATTTTTTAGGCAAAATTTTATGATCACAGGGCCTTTTAGGTGGCAAACCAGTAGGAACAGCAAATACATCAGCATATTGTTGTAACAATGACTCTAAGGGTGGGTACTTGTTGGTAGTAGTTACCTTAGTTTCATGCTGAAAAGAGTCATCAGATGTAGTTTGTAAACTAAACAACTGAGCTGTCACAATATCCTGATCATTCCTCAACAATTCTTCCATCTTTTCTGCTGAACACATTGAAACACATTCAGACTCTATACCCTTCAATTCCACCCATTTTTCCCCCACCTTAAACTTCATAGTCAACTTCTTAAAATTCCAGACTATGTCATCTAAAGTTTGTAACCACTGCATACCCAAACCATGTCATAATTGGTCAAAGGAACCAATATGACATCTGTCTTAAACCAAATGTCCTGCATCATCCACTGAAAGTCTTTACACATTTTTGTGCAGCTTATTTTGTTACCATCAACCACAGTCACTTTGACCTCAGGAATCTCTTTAACAGGACATTTCATCCTAATTGCCAACTGATCATTCAAAAAATTATGTGGAGCCAGAATCATTCAAGATTTGCAGTGTTTTAGTGCCAATAGAGCCTTGTACCCTCATTGTAGAGAATGAAGGTACCCCCATCATAGCATTCAAGGAAATTCTAGGTTCTTGGATAGTTTGTGACATTAATTCTTGTAAATCAATCTCCTCCTCTTCTTGATCTTCTTCTGCCACCAATTCAATAGAGAACAACTGTTTGTTCTTGCAAACATGGCCTTGTGAATACTTTTCACTACATCCAAAACACTCCCCTTTGGCTCTCTTTTCTTCTATTTCTTTTTGTGTCAATGTCCATTTCTTGGAATTCAGTGGTCTTGGATTAGGCAACAAGGACAATTTATTGGTGTTGGCCACAGCAATTGGCTTATTATTATTATTATTATAAGTAGTATTATTGCTTGAAGAAGTCCTTGTATACCTAGTAGTTGTTGGCCGAATAGCAGTGAGTGCATCATCCTGCATTCTAGCCAACAAATAAGCCTCTGGTAGGTTTATAGGCCTCAACAACCTAACTTGGTATCCAATCTCAGGCTTAAGAGCTCTGAGATTCAAACTAACAGCATATTCCTCATAGATATTCACCCTAGTTAGGGCTAAATCAAAAGCCTTATTCAACTCATCCAAAGAACCAGTCTGCCTTATAGCAGCTAATGCTCCCATTGCATCTTGATTAAGCAAGAGACCAAATCGTGCAGTAACAGCATTCTTGTATTCAGGCCACCCTACTCCATCAATATTACCTCCTCTATACTTCAAAAATGATTGATGCCACAATAGTGCTACATCTTCCATATGGACAATAGCCAGTCTTGTCTTCAAGGCTTCTGGAGTGTTGTCAATTGCAAAGAAATGTTCCACTTTACAAATCCAACCCTCTACATTATCTCCACTGAATTTAGGAAAATCTATTTTGGTCAATCTGCTACTGTGTGAATTATAATTCATTCCAGCAATAAATTGACTGTTATGAACTATATTATTATTATTATCATTATGATGATTGCGGGTGGTATGATTCAAACCAAGATTATTGGTCTGAAACATATTATTACTATTATCATTATGATTATTATTATTATTGTTTTGAGCAGATTGATTAGACCCCAAATTCTGTATTGTTTTCAAAATCTCATTCATTTGAGCCTCCATCTGTGTTTTAATGGCTGTAAGATTCTCTGCATTCTGCTGTGCAAAAGTCTTTAATCCTTCAATTTCTGTTAAGTTCTTCCCAGCAGTGGTTTCGAGTCGAATCAGTGTATTGTCATGTTCTTGAATCTTTTGTTCTAACGTTTGATTGCGAGTAGTAGTCATGATAAAGGAAATGGATCAATGAGAAAAAACGATGAATATGGTATAATGGAAATTGATTAATCACAATTTGATCAATCAATGGAATGATTTGATCACAATTGATCAAATCTAGCCAAAGAAAAGAAACAGAGTATTAGAATTTGAACAGAAAGAATCGAATCGAATTTGAAAAAAAAATGATCGGAAAGTGGTGGTTAGTTATGGTGGTTAATGGTTGTTACGGCGGCAGTTATGATAGAATATGGTAGTCGGAGGCCGAGAATCGGTGGCTCTGATACCAATTGTTAGCTAGGAAAAGATTAGAACAGAATTAGAGAAGAGAAAGGTCTTTCATTTCATAGCTAATCCATACAAGATACAAACAATGATACTTATACACAATTCCCGCCCAAACTAACTAACTATAACTACCTGACTTCTACATACAAAAGACAATTATGCCCCTCATATTATTCCTTTATTACAATATTACCCTTTTACTACTAACAGACATGCTGTCCCTATGCCGGCTCCACACCGAGAGGCCTAAGGGGATGCGCTGGGGCCTAGCATCGGAGTGCGTTTGTCCTAAGGGTCGTCTATTGATTATCATTATCTAGTCTAGTAATTATATTTAGCTAGTATCAGAAGGCTATTAACATAGACATGGCAGTTAGTATTGTTATCTCTTTTCTTTGTAATCACCCTGTATTAAAGGTGAACTATCATTTGTATTAGTTAATTGAAAACGTATGAGCTTTTTTCAATGTGCTTGGATAGAAATAAGTTTTTCAGACCATTTCTCATGTTCCATATAAATACAACCAACCACAAATCAAGATAACATAATACACAAAAAATGATAACAACCTAGCGCAGAGAATGTTCACTTTTATTTTGTCTTCAACAACCGTTATTGTTCAGCGTGTACTAGATCGATGCTACTGTTGCTCTCCGTAGCACTAAACGAACCAGCGTCTGAACCATCTCCAAATGAGAAATAGCTGGGCTCTGGCATCATCGTTGTAAGATCTGGGAGTTCACCTTCAAACTTGAGCACTTGATATGCTTGACCGATAGACGGCCTCAGATTGCGGTCTGGGTGTGAACACCATAACCCCACCATCATCAAACACTCGACTTCTTCTGCGTTGAATTCATTGTTCAGCGTCTGATCCACCCCAGAAAGCAGCTCAGATTTTTCATGTAAACCCCAAACCCACGCAGGCAAGTAAATTTTATCAACTTGATCCCATACCTCTTTTCCGCAAGCTATCTGTAATGCAACCACCCCAAAGCTATAAACATCCGACTCTTTGCTGACTTTCCCGGTTGTTACACACTCAGGAGCCAAGTACCCTAAAGTTCCAGCTACAAGAGTTGTTTCTTGAGACAGTTCATGGTCCATGAGTCTAGCAAGTCCAAAGTCTCCAAGCTTTGCGTTAAATCCTGAATCAAGCATGATGTTGCTTGTTTTGATATCCCTATGCACCACACATTGTTCACACTCATCATGGAGATACAGCAATGCCGAGGCAACACCTTTAGTGATTCTGTATCTCACATCCCATGTAAGGATGCTTTTTTTATTGAATAGATGAGAATCAAGGCTTCCATTTGGCATTAACTCGTACACTAGAAATAATTGACTTTCATCATTGCACCAACCAATGAGTTTCACCATGTTTTGATGCCTTAAGCCGCTGATGACCTTCACTTCATTCCTGTACTCTGTCTTTCCTTGTCTAGAACTCTCTGAACTTCTCTTGACAGCTACCATGATATCTTCATGGGATAAGTGGCCCCTATAGACAGACCCGAATCCTCCCTCACCTAACTTGTTAGCATCGGAGAAGTTGTTGGTAGCCAAAGTGAGATCTCTGAGAAGAAATCTTCTAGGTCGAGTTCCTCTATCAAGATCATCATCTATGTCTCTCAAAGGAAATCTTCTTGGGTTCTGACCTGAGCTTCCAGGTTCAGAATGACCTTTAAGCGAAAGGAATGACCATACTTTCTTGATGTTGATTCATTCTTCAGTTGATGAGGCCTTTCCTTCTTGAAATGACAGTGCCCGATCAAGACTGCCTACAACCTCAGACATTGTTGGCCGCTGACTTGGAAGACTATGCAAACATCGAACTGCAATACCTGAGAATTCCCTCAGAGACCTCTTTGATATGCGGTTCCTCAAACTAGAACTGATAATTTGAGTGACTTTTCCTTGTTTTATCAAGCCCTGAGCCCACATTGCTAAACCCTCTTCCAGACTATTGTCCAAAGCGCGCCTTCCAGACAAGACCTCAAGCAATACAACTCCAAAAGCATAAACATCAGATTTTCTTGTCAGTCTGCCTGTGTAGAAATAATTTAGATCCATATACCCAAAGGTGCCTTTGACTTTGGTGCTAACATACGTACGTGTCTGATTTGTCGGTCCTATTGTAGCCAATCCAAAGTCTGCAATCTTGGCAGCATAAGTCTGATCCAACAAAATGTTGGAGCTTTTGACGTCACGGTGTATGACTCCTTCTTGTGTGCCAGTACCCGTGTGTAGGTAGTCCAAACCACGTGCAGCTCCTATGCATATCGTGAGCCACTGAGACCAAGTCAGAACTGTACCTTTCTTGTGAAGATGGTCATAAAGGGTTCCATTAGGTATGTACTCGTAAACAAGGGACATCTCCGTCCCCTCGTTGCAATAGCCAATCAAAGGCACGATGTTACAATGGCGCAACCTTGTAAGCATCTTGACTTCTGCCCAAAACTCAGATGCTCCTTGATGAGACTCAAAATGCAACCTCTTAATGGCATAGAAATTAGTTGGTTCATCGGATATCTTTCCTTTGTACACCTTACCAAACCCCCCTTGGCCAATGCACCATTTTTCATCAAAGTTCTCGGTTGCTGAAATGAGTTCAGAAACTGAAAAGCATCGGCATGGTTGCTCCAGGGAAGATTGTGAAGATGGGGTCTTTTCATCTTTGTTGGTTTCATTTAACATCATTTTGAATAGATACTCTCAAAGATCGATACAGTCCTTGCTTGTTCACCTCAGTTTATCCTAAAATACATAACGCAAATTTTCAAAAACTAAACCACAATTGCATAGTACCTTATGAAACACTTTCTACTAAACACTAGGGATGCAAATTTTCACAAACTAGTAGAGCTCAGTATCGGCTTGGCTCGAACTCGACTCATTTTGGCATATGAGAGCTTGAGCTGGATTGTTTCGAGCTCTTTATATAAAGCTTGAGCTTGACTGGCTTATTATAAAGAGGCATGTTATTTACACAAGAAGAAAAAGTAAGTTTGCACAGCAGCAGCCTGAGGACGTGCAGATACCGGCGCGCGTTTATCACTCTCTTAGGTTGCCTGCTGATGTTAGGGCGGACGTACGTGCGGCTGCCGAGGAGGCTGTCGAGATGCGTGCGTGGCGTCAGCAGCAGGACATCTGGCGTGTGCAGCAGGACATCTGGCGTCAGCAGCAGGAGGTAGAGATGCGTCAGTGGCGTGATCGGCAGGATGAGGCGATGCACTGGCTGATTGCTGGCCAGCAGGATATGTATCGCCAGCTGGGCATGCAGACTCGTCTCTCACCGACTTTAGGGCCCATCACGCAGCAGACCCAGCATGAGTCCGGTACCTCCTCACAGCAGCCCGGGACCTCGCAGCCGCAGCCGACGCCGACGCCTGATCATGATGCTTTTGACTTATGATTTTCTGATTTGTGAATGTTTTAAACAATTTTTATTTTGAACGCTTGTGTAAATGTTTTAACGTTTAATTTTATCGTTTGGTTATATAAACGTTTGTGTTTATGTTTTACACGCTTATCGAGACAACATTAAAAAACTAAAAAATTAAACAAATAAATTTTATTTTATAAATTTGTATTAATGTTTTACATGCTTGTGTTAATGTATTACACGCTCGGGATTAATTATTACATAATTAAAATGATTTTAAAAAAAAACCCTCCCTACGGGTCGTATAGGCCTCTACGGGCCGTAGAGGTTGCCTAAGACTGGTTTATGTTATATTAAAACTTTCCAACTAAGAAACCAGCGAACTGGTAGCCCAGATGGTCCCCATATACGAAATAAGACTTTGTGTGTGTGTTTGTGTGATAATGTGCCTAAGATCGAACCTCGTCCCAAACGTTTTTGGTTTTTTTTTTGTCTACGACCCGTAGAGGCCTATACGGGCCGTAGGCATCATAAAACATCCATCTCGTCCTTCTTCATTCTCAAAATTAATAAGACTACTTCTACGAGCCGTAGAGGCCTCTACGGCTCGTAGAAGTCTGAAAAAATTGGCTCTACGACCCGTAGAGGGCTCTACGGGCCATAGAGGGTTGTGTGAATAAAATTTATCCTTGTGCAAATAGTGGGAGCCATTATAAATCAATTAATTTACATACATACATTTTATTGTTTTTATATATTTTGAGAAGGACCTTAAACGAGCCTTAGCTCATTTGAGCATGTGCAGTACCTTAAACGAGCCAAAGCTCGGCTATACAGTGTGAATTAACAAGGATTATGAACAGAGAGATCGATATAAGCTTGGGTCAATGTTCTCTTCGTTGCTATTCTTGATCAACTTCAAACCATATTCCATTGGAGTTGAGGCTCTAATGCTATCTGCCATTAGAAATCTTTCAAGTATGTCTTTGGCGTATTTAGTTTGAGAAATCTTTATTGCTTCTTGATCATAAGTGACTTCCATTCCTAAGAAATAATGTAGTTTTCCCATGTCTGTCATTTCAAACTCCCTTTGCATGGATTCCTTAAATGAGATTATTTCTTCCATGCAGTCACTAGCTATGATTAAATCATCTACGTATAAACACACCACTAGTCTGGAGGTCTTTGTCTTCTTAAAAAATAAGGTATGTTCAAATGTGCATCTTTTGAAGTTATTTTGTTCAAAATATTGATTGATCCGACTATACCACGCTCGTGGATCTTGCTTCAATCCATACAGCGCTTTCTTAAGAAGACATACCTTATTTTCATTTCCCTTTTCTATAAATCCCAGAGGCTGTTCTATAAATACCTTCTCCTTTAGTTCTCCATTCAAGAATGCAGTTTTCACATCCATTTGGTGTAGATACCATTTATATTGAGCTGCTAGGGCAAGTACTAGTCTTACAGTCTCAAAACGGATTACAAGTGCAAATACTTCCTGATAATCTATCCCATATTTTTGTTTGTAACCTTTGACCACTAGACGAGCTTTGTGTTTATCTATATTTCCATGTTCGTCGTATTTGGTTTTGTATATCCATTTCACTCCTATGGGTTTTTGATCCTTTGGTAAATAAACCAACTCCCAGGTTTCGTTCTTTTGTATAGATTCTATTTCCCTTTTCATTGCTTCCTTCCATTTTTCATCTTTACTTGCTTCATCATAATCAATTGGGTCTGAGTCAGTGTAAAGTGCAAAGTTTGCAGCTTCTTGATGTCTCTGATATAAATCCCTTACTTCTGGACTACTTAATGGTTGGGTTCTACTAAGAATATCTGCCATTGAACGTATTTTTAAAGGTGGACTTTGAATGGATGTTGTGGCATCTAGATTTTCATCCTCAATATCGATTCCTTGCTCTTCCTGTCTTTCATTTTCAGATGCATTGTGTATGGGTGAGTATTCTTCATTTCTTGATGTCTGATCATAAGTATTGTTCTCATTGTTTTTCGTGTTTTCATCTTGAATCACAATATCTTCATCTTCAATTTCTTTCCAACTTTTGTCTTCATCAAATATAACATCTCGGCTAACTATAGTTTTTCTTGTAGTTGGATTGTATAATTTATAAGCTTTACTATTCTCACTATATCCAACAAAGATGGCTCTTTCTGTTTTATCATCAAGTTTACCCCGTTTTTGTTCTGGAACATGTGCATAGGCAAGACAGCCAAATATTCGTAAATTTGATACATCAGGTTTGATTCCAGTCCAGGCTTCTTCTGGAGTTTTATCACTGATACTCTTAGAAGTTGTTCGATTTAAGAGATATGTTGTGCAACTTACAGCTTCTCCCCAATATTCATTCGGGAGTTTCTTTGTCTTCAACATGCTCCTACTTAATTCCATTAAGGTTCTATTTTTACGTTCTGCAACTCCATTTTGTTGTGGTGTATAACTTGTGGTCAGTTGATGATGTATTCCATGTTCTTGTAAGTATTCTTGGAAAGTATTTCCACAATATTCTCCACCTCTGTCAGTCCTAAGATATTTTATTCTTTTGTCTGACTGATTTTCTGCTAAGGCTTTAAATATTTTGAAGAAATGTAGTGCTTGTGATTTTTCCTTGAGGAAGTATACCCAGGTTTTTCTTGTAAAATCATCTATGAAAGTAATGAAGTATCTGCATCCTCCTATTGTCTTTGTTCTCATTGGTCCACATATGTCTGAGTGAACAAGTTGTAGTGGACTTTCTGCTCTCCATTTTGCTTGTTTGCTAAATGGTTTTCTTGCATGTTTTCCTAAAGCACATCCTTCACATACGTTTTCTGTCTTATATATCTTAGGTAACCCTTTCACTGCATGTTTGTGTTCCATTTCAATTAACGTTTCATAGTTAATGTGACCATATCTTTGATGCCATAAGTCTGAACCGGTCTTTGTGGATGTGTATAGTACTTTTGGCAAGTCTTGATTTGGGTATAAAGGAAACATCTTGTTTTGAGTCATAGGTGTTTCTGTAATTGTCTTTCCTTCATGATTTTTTATGGTGCACATTCCTTTACCAAAAAACACATCATATCCCTTTTGCAGTAATTGTCCCACACTAAGTAGATTGTGCCTTAATCCTTCCACATAAAATACATTTGGTATTTTGTTTACCTTATCATTTACTCTTATGCATACTTCCCCACTTCCCAATACTTGTAGTCTCTTATCATCACATGTTCTAACTTCTCGTCTATCTTTATCATTAAATGTGATTAATATATTCTTATTTCCTGTCATATGATTACTACATCCGCTGTCTAAGTACCAACAATTTTTATCCTTATTTTCTTCCATGTTGAATATCATAAACATGGTATCTCGTTCTGATTTATTTCCTTCTTTACACACCATTGAGGATTCTTCTTTCTCACTCTCTTCCTTATTTGGACAATTTCTAGCTATATGACCTAATCCTTGGCAATTATAACATACAATGGGTCCGTATCGCCCTGGTCTGCCTCCTCTTCCTCTTCCTCTGTAGCTGTTACTATATCTATTCCCTCCTTTATTTCTTACTTGAGTCCCGTCTTGTACTTGGAATGCTTGATCAATGACTTGTGTGTCATATTGCTTAAGTCTTAATTCATGGGATTGTAATATTCCCATAAGTTCTTCAATTGATAATTCCTCTAAATCTTTGGACTCTTCTACAGCTACTACCACTGACTCATATTTTCTGGTCATACTCCGCAATATTTTCTCAACTACTCGCTTATCGCTTATATCTTCTTCATTCATTCTTAATTGGTTAACTATTGTTGTAACCCTATCAAAGTATCCTTCTATTGTTTTTGTTTCTGACATTCTTAGGATGTCAAATTCGCATCTAAGGGTTTGTAACTTTACTGTTTTTACGCGACGCTCTCCATGATATGATTTGTATAATATTTCCCATGCTTCCTTAGATGATTTTGCATTTGCAATTCTTTCAAATATTGTATCCGTTGATGCTTGAAATAAATAGTGAAGTGCCTTCTTATCCCTCTTATTTTGCTCTTTGTGTTCTTTTCGTAAGGCATCACTAGCATCATTTGGTAATTCCCTAACACCATCCTCTACTACATTCCACAAATCTTGGGACTCTAAAAGTACTTTCATTTGAATATGACAATGATAGTAATTTTGTCCCAATAATTTTGGAATTTGGGTTTGTACTCCTCCTTGTGTTGTCATATTCCCTTCTCTCTTTTGTCCTTTTCTTAAGTATAATTATTTGTGAATTCAAGAATTTTTTCGAAAACAGAAAAAAAATTCTATTGTAAAATAATTCTTTAATCGTACTGTTTTGACTTTTAGAGTCAAAGTTTCCTTTATTATTTTACTATAACTTGTTGATAGTTTTCCCGCCAAAAAACCAGAAGTAACGAAAAAATATCAAAAACAGAGTGTCTTCTTCGTTGGTTTCCGATTTGATCACGTAATTTCAAAACAGAAATGTTTCTGTATGAATTTTTAGTGATCTATAACTAAATGATTTTTCTTCTTAATCACAGGGATACTATCGTTATGATACGCTAATTCTATCCTAATGTAAAGTAATAAAAATTAACAAGATCTAAATAGGGAATCGAAGGTTTTACAAACGGATTTCTTTTGTGATTTGAAGAGGATTCTCTGTTGTAGTATTTGTGTGACTCCTTTCGTGATATTAACGTTCCTTCGTGTGCCTTTGATTAATAAAAGGATTCCTCTGTTTTACTTGTTTGATTGTAACCGTCGGAATTTCAATTGTTCTTGATAGATTCTTCGTGCAATGGCTCTGATACCAGATTTGTTGGCCGATTTACGAAAGATAAGCGTAAATTGATAACAAACTGATAAAGAACGATAATAATTGTATTGAAATTGATTGAATTGATCGTATATTTACAAAGTGTTTCGTATCTTGGTTTTGATAAAGAAACTTGATAACCGCTAAATGACACATACGTAAACTATATATACATAATGGATTAAAACTAAACGACGTGACTTGTTCGAAGCGTTGTGTCTTGTTGTTGAATCGTCGCGTCTTGTCGAACCGGTTTGTGTATTATTGAACCGACATGAATATTTGTGAACCGGTATATCTAGCTTATATAATATTAACGTTTAATAATAATAATAATATAGCTTACATCAGGTTTTTCATTGGATATTTTGATTAATTCAGTAATGCAGTTTTACTGCTCACCCCTGATCCACATTGAAGTGTGTAACAAAAGTTTTACTGCTCACCCCTGATACATTGAAGCGTTTGTTACTAACAGATGAGTTTCTTAAGTGGAAATCAGTAACATGCATAAGCATGTCTACCCCCTGCCTCCCTTGGTACCTTTGAGTTTCTTATATTTATAAAATCTTATAATTCATTATGATGTAATCCGGTCCAACCGACCATCCTACTTCAATTCCATTGTTGGTTAATCTTTGCAATTATCATTGACTTTTCTAGTCAAGGGTAGAGATTTCAAAATTTGACACAAGTGGTACCGAAAATTTTAAATCGATCTATATGTAATGAAATAATATTTGTTACATGTGAAAGGCGGTAACATGTTTTATTTGAAACTCTAAGTGTATGAGCATAAATCTGAAGTAAACAATAAGTTGGTATTACCATAAAAGTCAAAATGTACCTATTCAGAGAAGAAACTCGTTGCTCCTCTTTTACTGTCTTTCCACCATCATTAACTCCATGATTCAAATTGTTTGTTGGCGATTCAGCTTCACGCACAGCAAACCGACTTGGAATTAGAGTTGTTTTTTACCAATAAACTCACCAAACGAAACTTGTTTCTCATCCATTTTTATTATCAGTATTTTAACCACTTTGACCAGCATGACCAACGGGCCTGTTCTCAACATCTACTCCACAGCCTATGGATTTTGTCTCTATAAGATCTTTGACTGAGACCATAGTCAATGACATAATTTCTATTGGCTGATGATTGAGTGAGGGCCGCAAGACATGAGGGCTTAACTGTAATCAACTTCTATTGCAGCTGCTGACTTTGACTCTGTATCATACCCATTTACATGCTATGACCATTTTGACCACCCAACTGACCATAATTATCGACCAAGTTGCGAGAATACTATGCTCATAAGTCATAATCCTGATGAGAAGGAACCACAGCAAACTGATCAGCAAGAATAGTTACAGGTCCCATGCATGGTTATGCCATTTACTGGAAGAGTCAATACCATCCCATCATGATAATCGGTCCAATGGTCGACTCCAAAATTACATACATGAAAGAGGAACACAAACAGATACTACCAGTTCAATATAAGATTCTAAGTTGCTGTTTGTTTCTTTTCTCATTTGTGTTAGTTTATTGAAAAACTACGAGCTTTTCAATGTGCTTGGATACAAATCAGTTTTTCAGACCATTTTTCATCTTCTTTATTATAAATACAACCGACCACAAATCAAGATAACATAATACACAAAAAAATTATAACAACCTAGCATACAGAATGTTCACTTTCCTTTTTCTTTCAACAATTGTGATTGTTCAGCATACCAGATCGATGCCACTGTTGCTCTTTGTAGAACTAAACGAACGGGCGTCTGAGCCATCTATATCTGAGAAATAGCTGGGCATCATCATTGCAAGATCTGGGAGTGCACCTTCAAACTTGAGCACTTGAATTGCTTGACCGATAGACGGCCTCAGACTGCACTGTAGTGAACACCATAACCCCACCATCATCAAACACTCGACTTCTTTTGCATTGAACTCATTGTTCAGCATCTGATCCACACCAGAAAGCAGCTCAGATTTTTCATGTAAACCCCAAACCCACTTAGCCAAACCAACGTATGAGTCATCAACTTTATCCGATACTTTTTTTCCGCAAGCTATCTCTAATGCAACCATCCCGAAGCTAAAAACATCTGACTCTTTGCTCAAGTGTCCGCGCATTGCATACTCAGGAGCCAAGTAGCCTATAGTTCCAGCTACACGAGTTGATTCGTGAGACCGTTCATGGTCCATGAGTTTAGCCAATCCAAAGTCTCCAAGCTTTGCGTTAAATCCTAAATCAAGCAAGATGTTGCTTGGTTTGATATCCCTATGCACCACACATTGTTCACACTCTTCATGGAGATACAGCAATGCCGAGGCTACACCTTTAGCAATTCTGTATCTCACATCCCATGTGAGTATACTTCTTTGGTTGAATAGATGAGAATCAAGGCTTCTGTTTGGCATAAACTCGTACACTAAAAAGAATTGAGTTTCATCATTGCACCAACCGATGAGTTTCACCAAGTTTCGGTGCCTTAAGCTGCTAATGACCTTCACTTCATTCCTGTACTCTGTGTTTCCTTGTCTAGAACTCTCTGAACTTCTCTTGACAGCTACCATGATATCTTCATGGGATAAGTGGCCCCTATAGACGGACCCGAATCCTCCCTCTCCTAACTTGTTAGCATCGGAGAAGTTGTTGGTAGCCAAAGTGAGATCTCTGAGAAGAAATCTCCTGGGTCCTGTTCCTCTATCAAGATCATCATCTATGTCTCTCAAAGGAAATCTTCTTGGGTTCTGTCCCGAGCTTCCAGGTTCAGAATGACCTTTAAGCGAAAGGAATGACCATACTTTCTTGATGTTGATCCCTTCTTGAGTCGATGAGGCCTTTCCTTCTTGAAATGACAGTGCCCGATCAAGACTGCCTACGACCTCAGACATTGTTGGCCGCTGACTTGGAAGACTATGCAAACATCGAACTGCAATACCTGAGAATTCCTTCAGAGACCTCTTTGATATGCGGTCCCTCAAACTAGAACTGATAATTTGAGTGACTTTTCCTTGTTTTATCAAGCCCTGAGCCCACATTGCTAAACCCTCTTCCAGACTATTGTCCAAAGCACGCCTTCCGGACAACACCTCAAGCAACACAACCCCAAAAGCATAAACATCAGATTTTCTTGTCAATCTGCCTGTGTAGAAATAATTTAGATCCATATACCCAAAGGTGCCTTTGACTTTGGTGCTAACATACGTACGTGTCTGATTTGTCGGTCCTATTGTAGCCAATCCAAAGTCTGCAATCTTGGCAGCATAAGTCTGATCCAACAAAATGTTGGAGCTTTTGACGTCACGGTGTATGACTCCTTCTAGTGTGCCAGTACCCGTGTGTAGGTAGTCCAAACCACGTGCAGCTCCTATGCATATCTTGAGCCACTGAGACCAAGTCAGAACTGTACCTATCTTGTGAAGATGATCATAAAGGGTTCCATTAGGCATGTACTCGTAGACAAGGGACATCTCCTTCCCCTCGTTGCAATAGCCAATCAAAGGCACGATGTTACAATGGCGCAGCCTTGTAAGCATCTCGACTTCAGCCCAAAACTCAGACGCTCCTTGATGAGACTCAAAATGCAACCTCTTAATGGCATAGAAATTAGTTGGTTCATCGGATATCTTTCCTTTGTACACCTTACCAAACCCCCCTTGGCCAATGCACCATTTTTCATCAAAATTATCGGTTGCTGAAATGAGCTCGGACATTGAAAAGCGTCGGCATGGTTGCTCCATGAAAGATTGTAAAGATGGAGTCGTCTCATCTTTGTTGGTTTCATTTAACATCATTTTGAATATATACTCGCAAAATTAATCAAGCTTGTTCACTTCAGCTTTTTCCTACAATACATAACTCAAATCACAAGAGATTTTTGCAAAATTTGACAAACTAAACCACAATTGCATAGTACCTTATGAAACACCTCTTAAAAGCCCGGCTTTCGAGCTTTTTATCAATCCAGTCTCGAGTAGGTAAACACTGTTTTTATGTTCAAAAGTTTTTTGTTTTTGTTTTTGTTAATTTCAATGTCAAAATCACCTTGTTAAGTAATGAACGATCGTCTGATGACCGATCTAAACAGATGAATGCTCAAATTAAAAGGAGATGATCTGAGTGCATATTAATAAAATCAAGTAACAAGTAACTGCAGCGAAACATTACTGGATTTGTTGAATCAAATTAATAGCTAAAACAAATAATAGAATGATAATAATAGAAATCGTACCGAGATAAGGTTTAGGAATAGAGAGATCGAAGAAGTTGCAAAAGCATTATTGCATTTCAATTGCTAATTATTGGCTCTTGATGGTGGGTTCCCCTGTCTTCTTTGTTGACTTCGGCACACAACAAGTCTTTATTTTTAATAAAATTAATAATAATTCAAAGGTAATATAAAAATAAAAAAAGTTATTTAAAATATATAGAACTTAGTGTCGGTGTAGTGGTGGCGCTATGGGGGTGTTTTGGGCTTAAGGGTTATACACACAACGAGCGTTGTGATGGCAAAAGTGACTGTTGGTGATTTTCTTGACCGTTGGTAAGGGTCCTTCCATTAAAAAAAAAAAAAAAAAAAAAAAAAAAAACTCACCATTGCTATATATATAAACCAAATACATATACAATTCAACACACAAACAAATACACACACATACAATTCAACTAGAAACAAATATACACACAAATCACCACAATGTCGTCTCCTCCCTCTGAAGACTCGTTTACCTATCTTTATCAAAGGTTCTTTTACGAAGACGGCGCGGAAGAGGAAGAAGCCGTTACAAATGTGGTTATGCTAGCGTCGAGCGCGATGCAACACCTACATAATGCGCCCCCACGGCCAATATTGTCTAGGGAATATATACAGCGAGACTGTGTATCCGCCAATGAGCGTTTAATGAATGATTATTTCAATGCGAATCTGGTTTACGGCTCTGATATGTTTAGGCGAAGATTTCGGATGAGTAAAAGCTTATTTTTGCGCATTACCGGAGATTTAGAGTCAAAAGATGACTACTTTAAGCAAAAGCCCGACGCTAGAGGGTGTTTAGGATTCACCCCAATTCAAAAGGTCACTTCCGCATTACGTGTACTCGCCTACGGGAACACATACGATATCAATGACGATTATTTGAAGATGGCGGAGAAAACCACACACGATACCTTGAGTATTTCTGCTACGGTATATTTACAAATTTACATATATATATATAATTAGAAGTTACATTTTATATAAATATATATATATATATATATTATTTTTTAGGTATATGCCAATTATATTGAAAACGATACTTGAGAAACTCGACATGGAACGACCTTCAACAACTATACGAAGCGCATTTACAAAAACATGGATTACCCGGCACGGTTGGTAGTATAGACTGTCGTCACTCGTCAATGGCAGTGGTATAGTTGTCCAACCGCATGGCGAGGTCAACATACACGCGGTGACCAAAAAGGACCAACGTTGGTTTTACAAGCAGTTGCCTCACAAGACCTGTGGGTTTGGTCGGCCTTCTTTGGACTCGCCGGGTGTATGAACGACATAAATACTTTTCAGTTTTCGCCATATCTAGAGTCTTACATTGGCGGAACAATACCGAAAGCTGGGTTTTAGAGCACATGGGGTGGTAGCAAATTTATCACACCCATCACACTATCACACCCAATCATTTTGTGCCACCTCATTCTATTACATCCCATCACTAAACCCATGTGACGGTGTTCACAATAACCACTAAAACCATCACACCCAATCACCTTGTCACATCTCATTTCAACACATACACCACTATTTTTTTTATAATAAAAAACAATAGAGGTAGGACCACCACCTTTGTTTTTTTCTCTTTTTTTTTCTTGACTCTGGATGCTTTTTCCAAAGAGATGGGACCACCACAACAGAGATGTGAGAGAAGAGAGATGTGACTTTGGCTCGTGATATATATCACGGTGGTTATTCATCACTGCCGCAATAATTTATGGGGGCGGTGTTTTGCGGGCATAACACTATCACGGGGTGGCCATCACGGACCACCCCGTTTGCTCTTATGCAAAGAATAATTACTACGAGCATGGATACTACTTGGCGGATAGTATATATCCGAAGTATTCAATCACGCGTGAGCTTGTTAGCACGCGCGGGATTAGCTCCGTGGAATGTTTAAGTTGTGGCCTGTTACTGTGGTTGTCACCTTGCGCGGATGAGAGCGCGCATACTGGTGGTGAAGGCTGTTGTTCCAAGGGTTAGCTCCGCGGATTAACGTTCCGCGGGTGTTTAATGGTATTCGTTTTTTGGGATAGGGCTACCTATCCGCGCTGGAAGTAGGTACCATATCCCTTCAACGGGCCATTTTAGCAGTTTACTCGTATATATACTATGAACTAGATCTGCCCAAATCTATTCGTATAACGTACCGAGTTCATGATAATGCGGGAAAGGTTAAAGATTCTACTTTTGATATTATTGCAATACAAAGCATATCACTATTCTATTCAAACTTAGTTTTTACTTAATAGTATCTATTTACATCATCAATGGTAACTTGTCTGATCAGTGAGCAGTGGCAACCTGATCAGTTTCAATTTCAGCAGTTGTAGTGCTTCAGTGATATGTTAAAGACTATTTCAAGAAGTGTAGGGACCTTTTCCGTCATTTTGTAATAGTTGTATAATAAAGAGGTGTAGTACAGGGACCATAATTGTAATAGTTCTATAGTTGTAGGGCTAATTGTGTAAGGCAGGTAATAGTTTGAAATGGTTGTTATAATACAGTTGAGCAGGTCTAACTGACTTAGCTTTGTTTATCTTCAGTGGTACTTGATTCGATTATAAGTTTACTAATCATCAGTTGTAATCTTCAGTTGCGTCTTCATCAGTAGCAACTGTTGGTCAGTTGTGACTTTCTAAAGGCTTTCACATCAGCAAGAGCTTCACAATCGGTGGTAACTTCAAACAAGCAGTGATAACTCCTTTCTGTATCATCACTTCCAAAGGAGTTTTCATGCCAATATCCAAACTATTATCTCTGTGACTGTGAATGAAATGTCTGTTCAGTGTAACTCCTCTTAAATCTTTATGCACCTCGGTTTTTTTTTATGGTTTTAGGGTGCACGCTAACTGTTCGATGAAATGTTTCAACTAGTTTGCTGCTTGATGAAATGTTTTGTAATCAATTTAATGCCTTTGGTGCTACAATTCATTATGTTTTGCCTTTGCTGCTTGATGAAATGAGTCATTTGCCTACTTGCCGATCATCCCGATCTCCCGTTTAGATTGCATTCTCTTTCTCTATGCTCTTAAAATTTATGCTTGGTTCAGGTGAAGGAGGAAATTGCAGGGAATTTTTTTATAAAAAAATGACTAGACGACATGGAACGTTTCACACAACTAAATACACCATTGCAGCTTTTATCAGCACTTTTATATGGTTTTTAAAAGATTAAAGTTAATAGTTATGATGATTCATGAAAACATAGTAGTAAAAAGAACAAACTGTTTCCCGTGAGAAAGGTCATCATAATAATGTATGACACAATGGCTTTTTCAAATAGTGATCATAGTGGATGTTCTGATTAAGTTTCTGAAATAGTGATCAAAAGTTGGTGGCCACTCAGATCCATGTAGTTGTTGGTGGACTTTGACTTTTGGTGTCAACGCTTGTTGGCTGCAGGCTCTTTGAACCTAAATTTTCCTACCAATAGCCAATGGATCAAATTTTAATTGAATAACATTTAGTTATTTTGCTTACAAATATTTGTTTGTAGAACGATTAACTGCATTATGATACAGTAAAAAAAAGAGTAACTGTGAATCTTCTAAACATATAAATAATCCAACTGTTAGTCCAGAATCCTCTCTACCGGGTATCAAACAGGTACACAATCAAAGGCGGAAACAATGATTGTATAGAAAGAACAAAGAAGAAACATAAAACTGAATGATTCGATTAATGAAGTGCACACGGTTTCTATGAACCGTCTGGTACACGAGCAAAACAAACAAAAACACTAGCAACCCCAAAATAGACTAAGGAACCCCCTATTTATAGTTACATAGGGCGGCATCATACATGGGCCAATAAGGCCGAACCCAAAACCGTATCAACTAATGACAAAGTGACCCAAGACAACGCAAACCTCTAAAATCTAGCCCAACAATATCCCCCCCTAGGTTTGTGCTGACTTGGAGTGTCGTTACTGAATTGTTAGTCCAGAATCATCTCTACCTGGTATCAAACACGTACACAATCAAAGGCGGAAACAATGATTGTATAGAAAGAACAAAGAAGAAACATAAAACTGAATGATTCGATTAATGAAGTGCACACGGTTTCTATGAACCGTCTGGTACACGAGCAAAACAAACAAAAACACTAGCAACCCCAAAATAGACTAAGGAACGCCCTATTTATAGTTACATAGGGCGACCATCATACATGGGCCAATAAGGCCGAACCCAAAACCGTATCAACTAATGACAAAGTGACCCAAGACAACGCAAACCTCTAAAATCTAGCCCAACACCAACAAATTGATTAAATTTACACACTGCTAACTTGTGTTTTTGGTGGTTACAACTTACAAAAAAACATAACTAAAAACGAAACACAATAATCGGTTTTAGAAAATAGCTTAACGAAACCAGTGGCTATTTTAATTAATTCGGTTATGCAGTTTTTCTGCTCCCCCATAACCCATATTTAGTTGACAAAATAAAATTTTATTTTTTTCGTCCGGATACATTGAAGTGTTACCAATATTTGAGTATCTAAAATTGAAATCAGTGACATTTACATATACTAATTTGGCAGATAATTCACTCAACTCAGTAATCTCCCTAACGGATGATGTATTGAAATCATACGGTTTATGAACTATTAAAGTGTACATAATTATCAAAAACACCAAATTTTGGTTCATAACTTTTATCAAGCACCTTGTGTGCAGTTGACAAAGCCTACAATCTACATAATTAAAAGTTGAAGTTCTTTAATTTTATAAATTTCTCTTTTGTTTCTTATGTACTTTCAATCTTTTGATTTCCCTTTTGTAATTTTTGTCCAACTTTAAGTTCTAATGTTATTTAATCTTCACGACATAGTAATTACTATTGACTTTTGTAGTCAAATGTATGAATTTTAAGATTTAAAATTGGCATGAACGGTACCACAAGTTGTAAATCGGTCTGTATATAATGTTACTATTTAACAAATGAGAAAGGTGGTAACATGTTTTATTTGTAACTATAAATCTATAAGCATAAAACTTAATGTCATAAAAAAGTTTTTACAACCTAGAAGTCAAAATGTACCTATTCAGATAAGATACTCATCGCTTGACTAAGTCCTGATTTAGAATTCTCCAAATTCAAATTTGTTAACCGAAAGATTAACAATAGAATTTTGACCAACACCATAGAATATGACATAATTTCTGTTACACTTTCCAATCAATAACCAATTTTTTTTTACAATTTTACCCATTAAAATTTAACAGCAAATTGTCTAAAGTTTTGTACACCTGTTCATCTTATCAACAAACAGAACTAATCAAAGACCAGAGGCTATAACACAATATAGCTAGCCGCCACATACAGGACATCTTTGTCTGGGTCAAAACATGTAGTTCGGTGGTGGCCTCGGATTTGCTTAAATTATTAATGTAGTAAACGCTTGTTGACAAGGCTTTTCCACATAAATGTGACTGAAATATAACTTAGATATTACATATGTTCTTACAATTGTTTTAATCAGACAAAACAAGAGTATTCTCATATATATATATATATATATATATATATATATATATATATATATATGATGGCACGTAATGAAAATACATGTTAAATAACATACTTTTTGCTATGAAACACACAGTTCTATTGCAATTTTTCTTGATACAATAACACAAAAAAACATTGAAAACAAACTTCAACACATGATGCAAGTTCACCGTCCCTTAACGCATCCACTGGAGATGGGTATCTACAAATACCAAAATTTTAGCAAATAAGTTAGTGCATAAATCTACAACTACACATATATGTAATTGAGGAATAAATTTTATTAATATCTAATTTTGGCAATTTAAAATTTTACCTGCTCAATAGGAAAACTTACTTTTTAGGCGAGCAAGATTCACTAGAACTGATACTGTCAGCCAACAGTAAACATTTTCAAGCATCTTAAAGTAAGCTACCCTCTACCACCTAATGAAGTGCAAACTCCCAAGTAGTCCCATAAGTCCAACAACGAACCCTGGGCCCATGCCAAAATAAAACCACAGGCCTTCATCATCATCTTGAACCTCATCTTCAACAACATGATTTTGTGATGAATTATTTCCTATGCAACTCCTTGATAGTTGTGGCCCACATAGTCTGTCGTTCCCTTCATAGATATAGGGGTCCCCCAGAGTTTGCAGCTAATTTCCTACCGGGATTACACCAGATAAGTTGTTGAACGATAGGTTTAAGTAGCTTAGAAAGTTCAAGCTAGTCAAACTTTGAGGAATCCTATTGGACAACATGTTCATTGACAAATCTAACGATTCAATTTGACTTAAGTTCCCAATCATTCTTGGAATCTGTCCTTTGAGTTGGTTTCTTGAAAGATTCAAGTTCTTCAATCCCACAAGGTTTATCAAAACATCTGGAATTTCTCCTGTAATGTTGTTGCTTGAGATGTCCAAGGTTGTGAGAAACTGTAGTGTCGTGGTGTACACCAACTGAATTCCCTTGATGTAAGCCAAAATATTTTCTTCATACACACCACGCACGCTGTATCCAAAGTCAACTGAATTTATGATCATACGGCTTAAATTACTGAAGCAATGAGGGATGGTCCCACTTATGTTATTATGTGCCAAGTTTAAATGTTGAAGAGCACTAAGTTGACAAAGTTGTAGTGGAATCTTACCAGTAAACTTATTTGATTGGAGATTCAAGATTCTAAGGTCTAATAGGCTTTCTCCAATCCAAAAAGGGATTCTACCGGTTAAAGAATTGTTCCCTAAATCCAGTGTGACCAAGCCCGTCAAATTGTGTATAGGCAGTGGAAGATTCCCTTCAAATCGGTTGTTGTACAAGTGCAATGACTCCAGTTCTGTAAGTGAACCTAATGAACTTGGAATAACACCGGTTATAGTGTTATTTGAAACATCCATCACTTGCAAACTAGTCAAATTACCTAAGCAGCTAGGAAGCCTCCCAAAAAACTTATTTTGTGATAAATCAAAAACCCAGATGCTAGGAAGCTTGCATAAGTGTACTGGAATGCTTCTGTTGAAACAGTTTTTTGAGAGATTAACAACTCCCAGTCTTGGGTTCATTCTTCCATATGTTTGAGGAACATGTCCTGACAGTAAATTATCTAAGAGATCCAGAATCTGCACATTTGACGGAAATGTAGCTAGTGATCCCTCAAATTTGTTTGAGTTCATCCTCAAAATCCCATCACCACTACTGTCAAAATCAAATCTTGGTAGTTTGCTACTGATTTGGTTATTTGACAAATCCAGATAAAGAATGTTAGACATGATGTTCTCAAACCACTCTGGTATTGTATCTCTAATACTTGAGTTAGAAAGATCACATCTCTGAAGATGTATCTGTGTTTGTAGCCAATTTGGGAAGTGGGGTCCGATGTTGTAGGAACCTGCTCCAAATACCTGCAGTTGGAAGGGAGGGATCCATCCAGAGCTGAAATTGAACACTAACCAATTACCTGACAACATCAAATTATTCAGATTCTTTAGCTTGATGAAGTGAGTTTCAGAAAGAACACCAACCAATGAATTGTAGGAATATTCCCACTCAATTGATTATAACCAAGATACAGGTCTTCAAGCCAGAAGAGTAGTCCAATGCTTTGGGGGAATAGGACCAGAAAAGCTATTTGCAGAAAGTTGCAGATGAACAAGATGATTGAACATTCCAATAAAATCAGGAATTTTACCATGGAAGTAGTTATCATTGAGGTGTAGATGCATGAGGCTAGTAAGGTTTGATAACCAGAGAAGAATGGTGGAATTTATGAAATTGAAAGAGAGGTCGAGTGATTGAAGAGACGTGAAATTCATGAATTTAACTGAAGGGATATTTTTTATAGCACATTCTCTCAGGTTCAGTGTAAGCAAAGAAGGGAGCATGGTAATTGGATGGAACCAATCAATATGGTTAGGAATGGGTATCCCTGATAAACCCAAGTACCTTAATGATGATAGTGAAGACACCCATCCCAAATCATCCAATATAGGTGCTCGTTCGAAGCTTAACCAAGAATCAGTATCAATGTAAATAAGACGATTAAAATCAAGATATTGTAACCTTGTGAGATTTCCTAGATGATGAGGAACTACTCCAACAAAACCAGAGACTGACAAATTAAGGTATTCAAAATGTCGAAAGGATCCTAAAAATTCAGGAATGTTTCCTGAAAAATTGTTCCTACTCAAGTCCAAGTAACGCAAATGCTTCAAATTCTTTAACGACGGACTCAACTCACCTTGGAGCCCTTTCGCATTTGGTGGATACGTTCCTATAGACCATTGAGACCGAAGATCAAGTTTGACAACATGACCATTTCGACCGTCACACCCAACTCCGTGCCAGTCACAGCATTCTACTCCGTTCCATGTTGATAGAAGTTTAGATGGGTCTGTGAGGCTGTGTTTGATTGCAAGAAGGGATTGCCTCTCTCTTTCGATACATGTAACATTTGAAGAAGTGATCTTAAGCATGTTGTTGCTTAAGCCAAATCTTTGCAGGAACAACAACTGTAAGTCCAAGATCTTCTCGCGGGTGTCAAACAAACAATCGAGTGCGGAAAACAAGATTGAATGTGAAGAACAAAAGATTAAAACACAATGAAATCCCTTGTATTACTGCTTCACCTTGCACACAATCTCTAGGATTGTCTGGTACAAGGTGGTGGCCAGAGTTACAAATGTGAGGATTAATGAATGTCTATGATGTCTAACCCTAAAATGAACTAGAACAAAACATTATATAGGGTCCACTAAAGCCTTGGCCTACATGGCCTAACCCAAGCCCATTAACTAAACTAAGCCCAATGATAATAAACTTGCTTGATAAAGACAAGCGTAAACCTACACAATTTATGGGCCTTACAATATCCCCCTAGGTTTATGCTGTCTTTATCATGGCTTAGTAGGAAGAATCTTCAGATCTTGATCTTCCAATCTTGGGTTCATTTATCTTCTGCTCTTAGAGGCATACTTGTATTTTGATCATCCTCAGCTTTTGCTTGAACATCTTGCTAAAAGAGAACGTGAGAGGAGGATTCTTATAACTCTTTTCTTTGTCAATTTTCTCTTCAAAAAACTTTTAGGTACTTCTTCACTTGTACTTTCATTGTCAAAAGATAATTCACTTCAGGTTCTTCTGACTCAGGTACATCTTCTCATTGAGGTGATTCATGCTTGTCAGCAACTGGAACTCTTTCATTCTTCATCACCCCTGTTTCTTGATTTGTATAAATTCTGCAAATTCTCAGAATTTTGTAAGCAAATAACTGATATAACAGAGGGTCCAGTATACACATGAACACCAAGTACATCTGTACTTCCATTTTAAATTCTCAAAACCTGAATTTCCTTCGAGAATCGGTCAAAACTTCAAGAATGGTCAATTTTTCATAACAGATAAACAAATTAAAATAAAAATTTAAACTAATTACAATACATCTTTTTGGTGAGAGTCATGTGCAAGAAGATCATATCAGCTTTGTCAAAATGCAACACACCGTTAGTATATATTTTCTGATAAACTTATTAAAGTGCCAGAAAGCAGTCCAAGACGATTACCAACATCGTTTTTCCACTTAAACAAACATACACACACGTCTTCAAGTCCTTTATTTCTCTTATTTTCTTAACATGTGTTAGACCGAAATAACTGTGTGTCCCACATCATGACATACCCCCGCGATCAAGGTATGCACAAAGCTTCTTCATAACAGGTGAATAAATTGCTAACATCTGTATGAATTACAAGGTCAAGATCATCGGTGATCAGGTCTGCATATATCTGGATGCAACAGAGAGACCAATGGATTCTCGACCAGGGTGAGGGCAAATACCAAATTTTTCGGTATGATCATTGCTTTAGGCTTTTGATTTGTACCTTTAGCATGAATTCTCTTTGAGAATTTTGGGTTTTGGCATTTCAATATTGCTCTTTTAAGACATCCTGACTGTGCCTAGGTCAGCATATATCTGGATGCCGCAGAAGGGCAGCCAGGACATCCCCAGATGTATCAACAATTTAAAGACCCGAAATCTTAGATTTTGGCAATCTATCAACGCAAGATTTAAGACCATAAGATCATACGCCAATGATGTGTTACCCACAAGCTACACAGTCCTTTATCTTTAGTATGCAATTTTGGACTGAGTTCGTTGTGCAGCTTGCCTGCCAGTACATCATATAATGGAGCGGCAATCACACTTGATTTAATTTTCTTTTCGATTTTAAGGTGTGACAACTCAATAGCTGATGTACTATCATTTCTTCTTTTTCTCACCATGAAATCTCATTTTCTGAATTTTTTATTGTTTTTTAATTTTTCTGAGGATATATATCCCCCTAAATTTGTGTTTAATTAATGAAAATTTAAAGAACAGAGTTACAACCTAAAACTAAGAAAAATCTTTTTGTGTTTTTCTAAAACCATTCTCGAATTAAAGACCAATTACATTCAAAACTCAATGCATCAGGTTTTGAGTGTACCTCTTTCTAGCTGATTTTACCTCCATTTTCTCCTTCAAATGAAACATACTCACTGTTTAAGAATTTAAAATAAACGTATAACAGAGAGATGTCACCTGTCATGTGCGTGGAACAACCATTATCAACATACCTGTGGTCGTCGACAATCCTCCTTGGATGTCCCTTCACTAAGAAAGGAGATTAGTTAAACATCGGTACCCAGGCCTTAGCGGCCCTGGGCATTCCTGAAGCGTCAATGTAAGACACTTCTCTCAAGCACATGTCCTTTTTCTCATTTAGGACTGGTGTAGCTGCCGTTGCCTTTGATTTCTCTTTCCAAACAACTTTTGGCTTAACAAGCGGTTTTGCTACTTTCGGAGTAGCAGCTTTCGGTTTCTCAGGTTGTTTTGATTTCTGTGGTTGAACAACCTGTCGCTTGTTCTTGGCAGTATTCCGGTCTCCATCAGACGGTTTAACTTTGGGATTCATGTTCTTCCTTGCCTTAGGTTTATCAACCTTCATTGGCTTGGAGTAGTAGTTATCCCTAGGCATAACCCTCTGATATTGGCGATAGTAGGGTACATAAGGATGACTTGTGCAGTTCCTTGCAATGTGACCGGGTCTTCCACACGTGTAGCATGTCTGCTTCTTTGCATAAGGAGCAGATCCCGGTCTGTTGGATCCCACTGATGAATGTGAGTGATGGGATCTGTTGGATGATTTGTTTGCAGGCTTCCCAGTCTTCCTGCTCTGCCTAGAACATCTTGAACACCCGTGTGAGCAAGATTGTGCGTGTGATGATGACTGTCCTTGAGCTTTCTGTTTAACTTCAGGAACCTGTACATGAGAGTCAACACAGGTAGTTTTTCTATGTGGTGGCACATGTTTATCGGTCGTGCCATTAACAGATGTTAGGATCTGAGTTTGATTGTTTTGATTTGTTTAAAGTAGAATGATAAATGAATGAAGTGAATATATATGGAAAGTGCAGCGGAATGATAAATTATAATCAAAACAAAAGGAATAAATGTTTTCTTAATCGAAAGCTTTCATTATATTGAAAGATTACAATCAATTACAAGTACTTCCCCTCAGCCTGATCACTCTGTCATTGTTTGTCTGAGAGAATGTTGTGAGTGACCAATAGAACAGTACAAGCACTGTTCTATTTATAGACAAATCTAAAACACTGGTGACCTAGGCTGACGTCACCTAAGATAGTGACCTCTTACAGAATAACAACACAAAACATCTGCCCTATACAAACTACTGTTATATTACAAAACACTGTAAGGTAAACTACTGTTGAGGAAAACTCTGATGATCTTGTATCATCTGTTGGAGCCTAAGTGCTGTTGGCTCCAACAGACCTTTAGTCTTTAGCACTTGATCAGCAGTTGTTCTTTATCAGACCTTTGGTCAGCAGTTGTTCTCTATCAGTTGTTATCCAGCAGTCCTTTGTAGCAGCAGTTGTCATAGCAGTTGTTTGGGTGGAACAGTCGTTAGGGTCAACAGTCTTTTGGGAAGAGTATGTTGTAAAGGCTGTTTATTTATGTGGATCAACTGTTAGTATATTTTGGCTTTTCAATCATCTGTTCTTCTTCAGGTTAGCAGACCCAAAAACAGATAGTTTTGAAACAGTCCTTTTAATATAGGGAACAACATCTGCAGACAAATTAGACTGTTCCACACAAACACATGTGTTGTTAGTGCAAACAAGATCATCCCCCTCAACCTTAACCTCTACTTTTACTAAATCTTCACATGAAGTAGAAGCATCAGTAACGTTCACACATTTACATTCAGGGACTATTGGCTTTATCACACCTGTGCCAACAGTATTGGATGAGGGATCCTCACATTCTCGTTTAGTCTCAACCGGCCTTGAGCTCATAGATTCCTCAGATTCTGGCTCAATCGAGGGTGTGTCATTTGATTCAGTTGAGCCACTTGATTCAGACACTTGTGGTGACTGTGCTTAATCCCCCGTTGACTCAGCTGCTCTAGAGGACTCATAGCTGGATTCACTCGATTCAACTGATACTGATTTCTCAGATTCGATTGTTTCGGGTGATTCACATTTGGAGTCACTTTCAGAAGTTGGTGGGGCAGCTGGTTCAACGGTCTGTGGTGTCCTATATTCTTCATAAATCTTTTTGAATGTTTTCATGAAATCAAACTCAAAGGGCACATTTGAGTCTAATTGGCCGGTCGGTTCAGTTTGCTCAATTTTTGGTTCAGTTTCAAAAATGGTTTCTTTTAAGTCATCATTCAATTTAGTTGTGTCATTTGAAACTGGAACTTCATCTCTCTTCACATCAAAAACTCTGTCAATTTCTTTATTTTTCTCAAAATTTAACGTCTCGGTCTGCTTTGAAGCATCTTGAGACTTGACAAAAGTTTTTGAGGGGGCCTGCTCGTGCTTATGTTGTTTGTTCTTGGGTTTAGAGATTTTTACATGGACCGATTCAGATTTGGAGATTTCAACTTGATCCCTTGATGGTCGACTGGTTGACTCTTCTATTGGAGGACCGCATCCTTTAATAGGCAGAGCCAACAATTCTTCATCCGACATAGGAATTGAGGAATAATTTTCATTAAAAGGTGGTGGAATTTCCACAAACCCCAGACCTTTGTTCCTCACTTCCTTTGGTCTGTAATTTAATTGGAAATGAAAATCTACATTTTCAAATTTAGATTTTATGTCGATTAATTCCGTGGTCAAAGTATCAGACAGTCGTTTGAAGTGTAAATATCGACACTTGTGATCACTCACCTCCTGATGCAAACGCTTGATATCAAGTTTTTGTTTTTCGACCATTTCTTTATAAGAGTTAAATTTCTTTTTAATGTCCTAAGTGGCCATTTTTTCATATTCAAGCTGTTTGTATGCAGAGAGAGTTTCTTCTCTAAAACCCTTAATTTTAAGTTTACACCTTTCAGTGCAACAAGATTCAGCTAAAATTTCATAATGTACCTCAACTTCCGACAGAACATAATCATCATCCATCTGTGCCATGAGTTCCTTGTACACAGTATCTTCAACAATCTTAAGATCCTCCATTTGAGAAGACCAGTCCCATCCACCTCCTGACTGAGCGACCATTGCTTTATTTGAGTTTGAGGATGCAGATTCAGTGTGAGTGGTCGATGTTTGATTTCCAGGAGTAGCAGCGGAAGAAGCAGCGACAGGAGCAGAGTTGTCCATTTCCTTCTTCGGCTTGGTGCACTCACGAGCAAAATGACCAAGCTCATCACAGTTTTAATAACACATCTTCATTTTATCCCAACCCAGTTTCTTTGTTGGGTTCTCCCACACATTTCTCCCAGTCTTCTTCACAAACTTATTTGCTCTATGTACCACCATAGCTATTTGCCAAGTCAAGTCCATCTCTTCTATATCATCTTGATTAACATCGTTTAGCTCACATGCTCCAACATCTTTGGCAGTAAGTTGTCCAGTCAGAAATGCATTGTAGCAATTAATAAATCCAGCAAACAAACTTAAGTTACTTTCGAGCTCCTTGGGAATTTTCACTGTTGATTGAGGTGCAGCAGAAGAAAGTGGTGCAGGATGACGAAGATCCAGCAGTAACCACTGAGGAAGCAGGTATGGTGGAACTTTTTGATGCACTGGGTGCAAACATTGGAGGGTACGAGGATCCACTGGCAGGATAAGAGTATAACGAGGGGCGCTGAGGTTCTTGCTGCGACATGAGAGCATTACTGGGAGTTGCAATGATTGCATTATTATAGCTTGCAGTTTGAGTCATATAACGTTGTCTGTCATCGAGGTCATAGGACTTGATCAAGGATATGGTTTCAGAAAGAGTGAGTCTTGCTAAATCTTTGGTTCTCTTGATCAGTGTTACATTTGAATCCCAACTCCTAGGTAGAGTATTGAGTAATTTTTTGTTCATCACAGAGTTATCCACCACCATATCATTAGACTTCATCTCACTTACTAAAGCCACAAAGCGTTGAATCTGGCTTTCGAGTGACTCGCCAGGAATATGATTGAATGCATTGAACTTTTGGCTTAACATTTCCCTTCTACTTTCTTTCATTTCTTCATTTCCCTCATACAGATTTTCAAGAGCTTCCCAAAGCTCTTTGGCAGTAGCATTGTCCCGAACTCCAATCGATACTTCAGGTGAGAGTCCTTGATGAAGATAAGCAATTGCTCTTTCATCAATATCAGTCTTTTCGTGATCTTCATCAGTGTACATGCTCTTTAGTTTGATGGCAGTGGCTCTAGTTGTTTCATTAACCACATAAGTGATCACACAGGGGCCGTTTAAGATAGATCTCAGGGCCTTTGCATCTTTTATTTTCATAACTTGAATGAACCTGAATTTCCACTCAGAATAAGACATTCCAAGTTTAAGAACAGGTATTTTCTGATGTGTGCCAATGACAGATTCCGTAGCTTTGTCCACTTGAGCAGCTACAAGTAGTTGGTCAGTATTAAGTCCATTCAAATTTGCCTGGTTAACAATTTGATCCATTTCTGAAATAGAAGCTTAAATTTATTAGTTCAGTCTTAATTTTAAGTTTAAGTCAGTCTTAGAAGGTCCAAAATCCAGTCCAAAGTTTGCTAAAATCCAGTCCAGTTGAAGCAGTGTTGTGTGTGACTCGGACACAAGTATGCTGGGTCGGACACAGATACAAGGTCGAACACAGTTTGTGGGTCGGACACAAGTTTAAGGTCGGACACAAGCTAGTGGTCAGACACAGGTTTGTGCTCGGACACAAGCTGGTGGTCGGACACAGGTTTGTGCTCGGACACAGGCTGGTGGTCGGACACAGGTTTGTGCGCTGGTGATCGGACACAGGTTTGTGCTCGGACACAGGCTTGAGGTCGGACACTTAGCTGAGGTCGGACACGTGAATATGCTGAGCTCGGACACTGCTTGGATAAGGAAACCTGCACAATATTCGCAACAGATTTTCCAAAAAAATGGAGATTAAGTAAAAATTTTTAAAACACGAAAACAATTCCTTTTTCAAAAAAGGAAAATCTCCTTAATTTTAGCAAACATCTTTGACCTCTCCATTAACAGATCAAAATCAAATTTTTTTGATAAAATTTTGCTTGAAAAGATTTATAATCAAGAATAAGTTTCGAAAACAGGCTGCACAAGAACAAACTGATTAGTAACAAAACATATAACTATGAAATCAATACGAATCAAATCAATAAAATCAACCTCTTTTGTAGCAAGAACTTCTTTGATCTTCTGCTTTTGATACCGAACCGAGCCTTCGAAAGACTTCTTAGGCTCTGATACCAATTGTAAGTCCAAGATCTTCTCGCGGGTATCAAACAAACAATCGAGTGCGGAAAACAAGATTGAATGTGAAGAACAAAAGATTAAAACACAATGAAATCCCTTGTATTACTGCTTCACCTTGCACACAATCTCTAGGATTGTCTGGTACAAGGTGGTGGCCAGAGTTACAAATGTGAGGATTAATGAATGTCTATGATGTCTAACGAATGTCTAACTCTAAAATGAACTAGAATAAAACATTATATAGGGTCCACTAAAGCCTTGGCCCACATGGCCTAACCCAAACCCATTAACTAAACTAAGCCCAATGATAATAAACTTGGTTGATAAAGACAAGCGTAAACCTACACAATTTATGGGCCTTACAACAACAATGTAAAGATTAAAAGAAAATTGGTTATTTTCATTTTTGGGTAAGATAAATTAAGTTCAGTTTCAGGGGAGGTTGTATAACAATATGACTAAAAGAAACAAATAAGGGAAATTGACCAAAATGCCCCGTTGAGCGTGCGATTTGCCAAAAGGGTCCTCTCCCGTCTCTTTGGAGACGGCACCGGAGAGCCTGAACTGTGTCCAGAGAGCCTTTAGTTTATAACCAATAGAAACCAACACGTGGCGTCTCCAATCCCGAGGACTGTCAGACGTCTCCCGAGACGTGTAAGAGCCGCCGAATCGTCTCCCGTTGGCCCTTGAGACGTCTCATTGTCTCACCGACTGCCGAGCTCAAGCCGTCTTCGGCTAGGCTTCAGCCGTCTCCGGCTAGGCTCTGAACCGTTTTATTTTTACCCATATATTTTGTTTCCCTTTGTTTTTGTACCAAAGGTTTTATAAAGGTTTAGTGTTGTTTTATTTTTACCCTTTATTACAGTTTATTTTATAATTTTTTAAATTATTTTCTTTGTTTTCTTTACCAAAGGTTTTATAAAGGTTTAGTGTTATTTTATTTTTACCCTTTATTACCGTTTATTTTATAATTTTTTTAATTATTTTCTTTGTTTTCAACTCTAAAAGTAAATATAAAACACAAAAACATTTCAATGAAACATAAAATTAAACCATAATAATATTAAACATAAACAAAATACATTAAAACAAAGAAAAACAAAACTTAAAGTTGGCGCAACTATCGCCGTGCCTCGACATGGTCGAAATCGTTTCCGTATCGAACCCCATACTCATAGTGGGTGAATTCGATAGCCAACTCCTCATCAAGCTCCGGATTGTCCCTCACCATTTGCTCGTATAGTGTGGTCCACCTCTCACACTAGATATTGAGATCAGCCCACTTGAACTGGAGGTCTCGGAGGGTCTTGGTGGTGATGGTGCCAACGTGTTCAACGAAGTCGCTAAACACTCGAGCCTAAAACCCCTTGGGGGAAAGCCGACCCATCGTCATGGGGGGGGGGGAGGAGTTGAATCTCCGGGTCATTTAAGGCATCCTTGTGGCAAACCACAAGGGCCATCTCTTCCTCTTCGGTCCAGGGGTTCATATTTTGGCTTGGTGGGTGTTTGTTTTTGTTTTTACCGTTTGTGTGGATTTTAACCACGGTGTCTTCTATTTATATTCAAAAAAATGGACGGTAAGAAGTTGAAATTAAACGAAGCGACGGTTTCCAAAGCCATCTCGGGAACCGTGAAAGTCAAGAGTCTTCATGGGAACCGTGAAAGTCAAGAGTCATCTCGGGAACCGTGAGACGACTCAAAGTCGTCGTCTTGGGAAACGGTTAGACGTCACCAATGTATATAAATACCCCACTTCACTTGAAATTTTTTTTTACCCACTCTCTATGATGTTTACTAAACCTTTATCATACCTTTGAGCTTTCCAATTCATGATGGTTTTAAACCGACCTCCACTTTTCTAACCGAAGCCTACCGGCTTACGAAAATATTGTCCGATTATACTTGGATCGTTGTTACATTTGCGTACAGCTACTTGGATCGTTGTTGCATCTGCGCGTGGGTGATTGCCTCGATGATGTGGTGGTCTTCATTTTTTGCAAGTTCGGTTCTTTGTCTATGAAGAGCACAAACGTCATTCAAGCAAATGCCTCCCTACTGCAACGGATACGTCTCAGTGGTCGACGTGTGCAACGAGTGTAATAGTATAGTTTTTGTAATATTTGTTGTGTTTTGAAAAATCAAAATTGTTGTAATATTTGTAATATTTGGGCAAATTGTAATATTTGTAATATATCATATAATATAAAGGAACAAAAGTGCATCAAAAAACATAAAATAAACATAACATTCATTGAATTAAATAAAAACATAAAATTAATACATAAATTATTACAAAACTTAAATAAGCTACGCGTTAAGACGGTCCCTCATCATTTGCCAAGCAGACACATATGGTTGACTTCTTTGCGCTGCTTGGTTTGATACTGTTTTTTGGTATATCTGATCGCCTCGTCTTCGGGCATGTCTGAAGGTACCGATCGAAGTGTCCAATAGTGGTACCCGTTGAAGAGCTGACACTTCGTGTTCAAGTTGTTCCACTTACGTCTAAGTGAGTCGATGGTTCGGTCTGACCCTCCCACCAACCGATTGTATTCATGTAAGATACGGTTGCACTTGTTTGTTTGGTGTGGGCTATCTTCGACATGTTGCCATGCTGAAACTAGTGCAATTTCTTGTTCCTCAGTCCATCATTGGGGTGCCATTTTCCTTTGAATGTTTGAGACGGTGGTGGTAGTGATAGTGTTAGTGGTAGTGAAGCTTGGGACGGAGAATGGTATATATAGGGGTGACGTAGACACTTGAACTGTCGGACAAGTCCTCGGGACTCACCGGAGACGAAGAGACCCGAGACGTCTCGGGACCCACCAGACGTCTCCGGAGACGTCATGGGTAGACGTGTCACTGGGATCCCAAGCCGTCTTGGGAGACGGCTGGGGAAATGTGCACCGTCTCCACTAGAGACGTCTTTTGCAGGTATGGGGAAATGTGAACCGTCTCCTGAGACGTCTTCGGTAATTGAGTTGCTATAAGCCGAACGAAGCCAAGCTCTTAGTGAGACGTCTCATGGGCCCACGGGAGTCGTCTTAACGGCTGTGACCCGTCTCGCGAGACGCCACACAGTCCTTGACCCACGTGTTGGTTTTTTATTGATGTTAAATAAAGCCTCTCTGGAGACGGTTCAGGCTCGTCAATGCCGTCTCCAAAGAGACGGGAGAGGGCCATTTTGGTAAATCACACGGTCAACGGGTCATTTTTCCCAACAAATAATATTATATATTTAATTTAGACGTGATCATAGTTTCAAGAATTGACTGAAGATTAATAGTCATGGGTCAAACCTTCCTGTCATAATTCTTTCTTCACTGGTAATATGATCCTTAAGTAATTTCTTGTTGGGGTAATTTTTTTCGGATCAAATGAAAGAAGAAAATGCGATCATGGAGATTTGAATTAAATTGTTTACAGTTATCAGTTTTATTGTACTCTCACAATAAACAAAAAATTTAGAAACCGATCTATATATCTATTAGATTTTTGAGGATTAGATTGTTATTATCTATACTATATTATAATGCATGAGCTAAGGACTTCTTAAATTTTAAACAATACAAATATAATTGCTCAAAATACAACACTTAATGCACATAAGATAGACTTTTTAGGGGCAAATATGTCTTTTAGTCTATGCCTAACAACTTAAACTAAAAAGCTGCTTCGGGAAGCAAAGGTTACAAGAGGAGGTCAAGGAGTTCATATGGTTCTATTATAACGCCCCTTTACACGGAAGACGAGCAAGATCAAGAACCACTCTTCAAGAAATTAGCGACATTAACGATTTCATCGACAACACATACCATTAGTTTAGTCAGCCTAATCTTCAACGACATCCTTGTATTTTATTAAGTTGCCCTAATTTACTCCGACTTTCTCGGAGGCGGCAACAACGGCGAATTGGTTTTGATTCATCATGGCGGGCAGGGATCGGTACAAAGAAGATACATGGTATGATGCACCAACAAGGAAGCGTAATGGAAAGAAGGATACGGGCATGAACGCAACAGGTCTTAAGGTAACGAAGTTTTTTGTCTCCAATCTACCCGAAGGTTGTGCGTCTTCGGATCTTTTTGGAGTGCTTAAGGGGTATGGGAAGATCCATGGGATTTATATTGCAAGAAAGTTCGATAAACTTGGTAAACGATTCGGATTTGTTTCGTTTGTCAATGTTAAAGATCCGATGGGACTAGAGAAGGATATGAAGGATGTGTGGATCGGGTCTTTCAAGTTGTTCATTGTCTTAGCAAGGTTTGTAGATGGGGAGCGGGTTGAGCGGAAGGACGAGAGGTGTGGGGATCGGGTCGATGAGAACGGTGGTGATAATCGGGTTCCGGAGGCTGCAAAGCCTTCGGCAGAGGTGGGGGGTCAGAATGGGTCTCCTCAGGTTGATGGGAGATCATTCCGTGATACGGTGTTGGGTATTAATAAGGTTGATGTAATGGAAGATATTGTGGTCGAGGATGGTTTTGTGGGGAATGCGCTCTGGAAGGGGTGGGGATTGGTAGGTGTTACAAGAACTCTTGATTTACTGACAAAGTTAAAGACTAGGTTGGGGGAGTTGAGGCTTGATAACGTGCAGATCCGGTACATAGGAGGGTTAACGGTGATACTGGTGTTTGATGATAAGGAGAAGATGATGGAATTTTTGGCCACTAAGGATGCATGGATCCATATGTTCTCTTCGCTGGTACCATGGGAAGGTCAACAGAGTGCGGGCGATCGTATTGCATGGTTGAGTATTTATGGTATTCCCCTATGCTTATTTGATTCTAGGGTGTTTGACTTGATTGGTTCGAAATTCGGTAGAGTCATTCAATCCGTCAACATTGATGATTCCACGGAGGATTGTACTCATGGCATGATTGGGGTCCTGGTGGATAAAATTCATAGGATCAATCAGTTGTGTAAACTGGTTTGGAGGAATGTGCCGTGTACGGTGTTGGTGGAGGAGGAGGACGGGGAGTGGATTCCGGATTGTATTTGTGGGGATGATGAGGAGGAAGTGGATGTGATTCGGAATGATAAAAATCCGGTGGGTAGTGAAGGCTCAACGGGGGGTGTTGTTGGGGATGGCACGAGGTGTTCTGTGGATAGGGGCGACGTGCATGGTTTGCATGGGCAGGAGGTTTTGGTTGACAAGGTGATGGGAAACATTGAGGTGAATACAGTTGATCGGATGAACGCTGATGGACCTTTGAACGAAGTGAACGGGTTGGAATTTGCTAGGCAGGAGGAGGTTAGTGTGGGTAGTAGGAAGAAGAAACGGGGGTCTTTTCGGAAGAAGTCGAGGTTCGAAAAATCACCCTCGCCTACGGGAGGGGAGAGACCTAAAAAACGGGCTAGGGATGGCGATGATCCGTATGACATTGACCGATTCATCTTCAATGTTCAAGAAGGGATGGCAAGGTTAGAAGATGATGCACTTGGTAGTTCACAAGGTGACAATAACGGTACAGTGGGTGGCGAGCTTAATCAAGAAGAAGGTTTAGTTGACAAAGAGGTTAAAGAAACTGTTGGCTTGGGACAAGTCTTGGGGGCTGCGGATTTGTCTCGGTTTGAAGGCCCGATTAGGATGATGATTGGGGATGAAGGCTTTCAACCGGTTGCCTCATGAATTGTCTGTCGTGGAATATGAGAGGGATGGGATCCGTGGGAAAGTGTTCGTGGGTAAAGAAGCTTAAGGATTGTAATGAAATCGGATGTATTATGGTACAGGAGACTCAGTTTCAGTCGTTAGATGGTTTCAATGCGAGTAATCTTTGGGGTAAGGGAGAGTGCGAGTTTGAGTTCGTGAATGCGGTGGGTCGTTCAGGTGGTCTCGTGTCAATTTGGGACTCTAAATTGTTTAAGAAGGAATCGGTGGTTAAGCATAGATATATGCTGGGAGTGTCGGGTTATTTGAAGAATGATGGTCAGAAAGTTTCGCTTCTTAATGTCTACTGTCCACAGAAGTTAGTGGATAAAAGAGAGGTTTGGAATGAGATGAAAAGGTTAATTAGTAATGATGACGAATTATGGATTGTAGCCGGGGACTTTAATTGTGTTCGGGATCGGTCGGAACGGCGGAATTCTAAGTTCAATGAAGGCGAAACACGTGAGTTTAATGACATGCTGGGCGAGGTGGGGTTGTGTGAATATTTGTTACGGGGTAGACGGTTCACCTATATTGTTGGGAATAAATGTAGTCGTCTGGATCGTGTTTTTGTCTCATGGCCGGTTATTAATAAGTGGAGCTCGGCGGAGTATAGGGTGTTGGAGAGATTTGAATCGGATCATTTTCCGGTATTGCTCAAATTAGAGTCACGTAACTATGGGGCCAAACCGTTTAGGTTCTATAGTTCGTGGTTGAGTAGAAATGGGTTAACGGAGGTGGTAGAACAGGCCGCGGCTGTTGAGCATTCAAGGGACGCTCCGGACCTTGAGATGCTTAGCAAATTCAGATTGTTGAGAGATAGAATTAAAGAGTGGAGTACTAATCAAAAGTTATCGGAACAAGAGGAGGAAGAATTGGTGCGCGCCGAATTACAACAGTTGGAACGGGAGATTGAAGTGCGGGATTTGGATGAAGCTGAGAGATGGGTTTTTGATGAATCGGTAAAAAAATTAAAGGAGTTTGACGCTTTTCGGGTTCGGGATTTGAAACAAAAGGCGAGGGTTCGTTGGGCGAAGGAGGGGGATGAAAATTCCGCTTTTTTTCATGGGGTTATTAACTCCCGCCGGGTTACTAACACGATCCCGGGGTTGTTGATTAATAATGAGTGGGTGACACAACCTAAGATTGTCAAGCGGGAGGTGATGAGGTTTTTTAAGAATAAGCCGACTTGGAGAGAGTAATTATGCTTTTCTCCTTAAGTGGCTTTGGAGGTACCGGGTGGAGGATAAGTCTATGTGGAGAAGAGTTATTGATTGTATTCATGGCTCGATTCGTTGCTGGGAGAACTACCCGAGTAGGGCCAACTTTGCGGGTGCTTGGACCAAGATTGTCAAAAGCTGTACGAATCTAAAAGTTCATGGTTCTATTGGAGTGAATATGTTTCGGGCCAGTTTGGGTAATGGGCAGTGTATTCGGTTTTGGCTAGACCCTTGGGTTAATGAGGTGCCATTAAAAAATGTTTTTCCTAACCTTTTCCGCCTTGAGAAAAACAAGTGGTGCAGTGTTGCTGAGCGGTTGATAGATTCCGATGGATCAGGCCCAGTCGCGTGGCAATGGAGAAGTTACCCTAATGCGGCCCATCAGGCGGAGGAGCTGATCCAGGCCCATCGGCTTCTTCAGGGTTGTAAGCTGGTTAACAGGCTGGATAGTTGGGCCTGGTTCCAGACCGGCCCAGTGAGGTTTTCGGTACAGGAAGCTAAACAGTGGCAGTCTTCTGCGAGGGTGGAGGGTCAGGCGATTTTGGCCGGGGTTCGATGGTGTAAGTGGATCCCTTTAAAATGTAATGTGTTCATGTGGCGAATGATGCTTGATAGTATTCCGACAAAAGCGGCTCTGGCTAGAAGACATATTTTTAATGGGAATTTGGTTTGCGATTTGTGCAATGGTGAGGAAGAAAGTGTGGAGCATATTTTTACGGCGTGTGACATGGCGATAGGGGTTTGGCAGGGTATTGCGAATTGGGTGCA
The DNA here is from genome assembly GCA_028751855.1 of Ambrosia trifida. Classification (NCBI taxonomy): domain Eukaryota; kingdom Viridiplantae; phylum Streptophyta; class Magnoliopsida; order Asterales; family Asteraceae; genus Ambrosia; species Ambrosia trifida. The sequence continues at coordinate 82,303,938 of CM054130.1, forward strand.
TCTTCCTCCTATCTTTCTTTTTTCAGTCCAAGATTTGATGGCAGTGATCGATTCTTCAGGCTGGAATCCTCGTAAGAAAGAGATTTTAGTTGGCATATTTATGGTGGCGTGTTGGAGGCTTTGGAAGGCTAGAAACGAGAGAACTTTTGCTCAAAAATCGGCTAATGTGGTGGAGATTGTGGCGGATATTAAGGCTCTTACGTTTTTATGGTTTTGTAGTAGGGATAAAAGTGGTGGGGTGGGTTGGACGGATTGGAAACATTTTTATTTTGACGTGATGTAATTGGTTGTGGGGTTCCCGTCTTGGGAGTTCCCTTTTTGTTTAATGAAATTAGCCTTCAAAAAAAAAAAAAAAATGAAATTAGCGACATTAAGGTATGACATGATTTCTTATACAGTCAACTAGATAATAAATCTTGCAATTGTCATTGTATGTGTGTTTTCGCAGAGAGTAGGGAGAGATTATCTGAGAGAGGAATTATAGAGAGAGATCAGGGATAGATGATCGGTGATGAAAGGGGCAATGGCCTCCGGCTTCATGGTGCACTCTTCGCTCTTGTATTTAGTAAGTTTTTGCATCTCTTTCCTTTGATTATTTGATTGATCCATGCTTACGGTAGAATGTCACGTATATGGTTTTAATTACAAGCTCCTTCTCCATTTTCAGTTATTTTGCTAATGTTTCTTCATCTTCTCAAAGGTTAATTTGACTTGTAATTCCATGTGTCTAATATTTTGTTTTCCTCCAATTTGTTCATCCTTTGCTTGTTGCCTTTTCCCCTCTTTAAAATTTTAGAGTGAAAGAAATTGACTGATAAAAAAAAGATAGAAAACTCCTCTTCATTCTATTTTCATCTCTCACTTTTGGTTCTTCAACATCGGTACTCACATTGCTCTTTCTTCATATTACCCATGTGAAAAAACCTAATCTTTAGAATCAAAGTCCAGAATTTTTTTTTTCTTGATATTTCTAATTAATTAATGTGTCAAACGAGGACAATTGACATATTTTTAGGTTAATGTTGAATTCTAACAACAAATTAAAGCATGGGTCGCCTCTTGATGTTCTTGACCCCTTGACCCTGCACAAGGTAAAAATTCATTTTTGTAAGATTTTGCCAATTGGTTGCTCATTCTGACTAAAAAGTATAAATATTGCGTTTTTATCCTGAGTATTGTTGAAACACATTGGCAAATCACCATAGCTAGAGGAAGTTTATTAGCAATGTGTTCTAATGGATCTTGTTTTACTGTCTCAAATTCAAGTGTAATTATGTTGTAATTTTACCTAATATCTTTTGTAAACTAAATTTCAGGTTTAAAAACACACCACTTGGATTCTATTAGGCAGATCACGCGTGGTCTGCCTATCCACCAGCTACATGGTGTTTTTGAGGTATTCAATCCCATTCATATAACTTGTAAAGCAACTTTCTTGTGGTTGATTTCTATTTTAGTAAATATACTTTATAAAATCAAAGGTTAATGAGCATAGAGTTTTATAACTTTAATTGGCAATTTGCCCTAACTTGCAACAATGCATTTTTTTTTCTAAACAAAAGACAAGGGGGAACAAAAATGTCAGGTCAATCAAAATAACCTGACCCAAAATATGTGTTTTGATCCATCATAATCAAAATGTCGAATTGTTGGTTCAATCCTGATCTGTCTCTAAATTATGGAAATCTTTTATTGACAGTTATGATTTGTTTTGCTAATTGTAGTTGCCAACATCTATTTGGAAATAATTTTAAGCAAAAATACGTGCCCTGCATTTTGAAATTGAAAGCGTCTTGCCTTTTGAAATTCAAACCCCATGTTAGTGACACTTACATTTGGATCATATGTGTGCAGAGACGATTACGGTTTTCGTTTTGGTAGTCTGTAACTCCATATGCCCTTTCAAGTCGAAGTCCTACATTGATTTTTTTTAAAAATCATTTTAATGTCAATTATATCAAGGTCAAGTTCGAACCCTGTGTACATGTTTGACCTATTGTGTACATGTATGGTATATAAAACACATACCATGTGGTTAATGGTTATGAGTTTCGTGAAAGCCGCACTTGAGCGTGACACAAGGTGTGGGGTAAGTTCTTATGCCATCTACATTTCTTTTACATTATCAACTCATTATCAATTACATTGCATAACATCCATCTGTTATTTTATTTTCTTTAGTTAGATGCATGCTTTCTAAGCTAGACGGAAACATAAAGTTTAGGTCAACACAATCGTTGCAGGTTATGTTAAACTTTCTTTCCTTTTCATTTTTACTTCAAATATATTCTTGCAAATGCGCACGATTATTCTACACCTGTACCACATTGAATAATATCCAGATTTGAAAATTTTTAGGTCCACCTGGAAGCTGGTGGCGACTTTATGTAAGTAACACAAATAAATTTGATAAAGTCATGCTTGGATTACCATTCACCTGAAGAAAAGCAATCCTTTACCAATGGGCTTCAAAAAGTGAAGCAAGAACCTGATGCACCTGCAAACGGTGATCCAATATCTGAAATAAGGTAGGTAAACATAGTGTGAAAATTCTCAAGAGTTCTTTTGTTACAATCTAATTTTAAAGGAAGTAACGGGTTAACATCGGCTGGGCCAGGGTGACTTGCATTTGCATCTATGGATTGTTGCATTTTGACAATTTATTGCAGCCTTCACATGGGCATGCTGGCTAACGTGTCAAAACGGGTCAGGCCGACTCAGAAGCACCTTCTATGTTTTGAATATGGTCAATGCTTTTCTCTCCTAACGTGACGAAACAAGTCTCATGACTATGGTTGCCAATTCTTATTCAGTTAAACATATCAATGCAACTTTCTTTTTGGTACAAACATAAGTTACAATTTGTAAAGCTGCTTTAGACGAGAGGTGAATCCTTGATCAGTCATCATCATCATATTTAAATATATCATTTTGTGACAACTGAATCTGTAATTTCTCCTAGCAAGCATCAAAGGATGATCCTCCTGGCAATTCCTCTATTCCAAACAACATGGATTTGTAACATTGTATAAAATCTAAGGACTTAATATGATCTTTTTACGGATTTAACACCATAATTAAACTAATCATTCATTTCATTTGTGGAAAATTGAATCTCTATGGTTTTTAGTCATACGAATTTCATCACATGTGCATACTCAAGGTCTTTTTATTTATTAGTTCACATCATTTTTTTTATAATCAAGTTACATTGCTGCACAAATCTATAGAGATAGGGAGGCTAAAATCCCAGATTATAAGATTTTGTTTTAGTTGTAATATATCTTTATATCGTTTGCTCTAAGTAATAGTTATAACTTATAATCAGCCACAAGTGGTGGGGTGGCAGGAGGGCCTTGGTTCACTTTAAGTGACCAGGGTTCAATCCCCATCCATATCACTTTGGTTGATATATGGCAATGATGGTGAGGGCACCCCCACCAATGTGTGGAAAGCTTAATCCTGAGCTGACCCGGTTTTCATCCAGCCGTTACTCCAGCGAGGTAACTCGTGTGGAGGCGGTACGGTTTCCAGGTGAACGCCACTCCCATTCGTACCAGTGTGGACCCGGTTCAGACAACATAGTCTGGACACGTGGGAGGGGCTCGGCCGTAGGCCGAGCGTGATGTATCTCCGCCACACAAACTAAGAAACTCACCGTTAAAAAAAAATAGCTATAACTTATACACAAACCTACAATTCTCTTTAAATAATTCTTATTGATAAATTATGAGAAACATATTCAACAATCTATGTTAATAATTAGTTTCAGCTTATAATTTCGACACGTTATTTATTTTCACCTTTCAAATTATAATATGGATTACACTTCCATTTTAAATCTATTTCTTAGTTAAAACAATGTGGATTTGTTGTCAGGTTTCGGATGATTCCGCTGCTTCTTTAGAAAACAATTATTCTTGTAGAAAGATGGTCGATGATTAAAAGCAAGTAAGAATTCCATTTTCCTTTAGCTGACAAGTAAGCTGCAAAATATATAATGACCCACCTGCTACTGGGCCTAAAGGCGATAACTATATCATTGGGTCGCCACTCGCCACTCTTTTTGGTTCCCAAGGTCAGCCCGAACCGTCTGTGACTCTGTTCTATTATCGTTCTCTGTGTTTTTCACTACTGCGAAGCTACATGTTCACCTCCAAGTAGATTACTCTCTCACATAGCAATTTCTTCACTTCTTCAAGTATATTCGACAATTTCTTTTGTTTTATAATTTTTATCATTATACATGTATCATTATAGTTTTTAGATTTTCTTGTCTGATTATTTTGCATAATTTGGGGTGGCAAAAGATCCGAGATCAAGCGGGTTTGCCTCACGTTCAACCCATTCGACCCGTTCCGTTTTTTTTTTTGCATACTAATAATCTGATACACATTGGCTCACGGTCAATCCATTTGACATGTTCCATTTTTTTCACTGTTTTGAGTTATCAGAACTCAGAAGTAACATATGACCCAAATAAATTCATTTTTAGGTAAATGGTTTGCAATTAACACTTGTTTTGCTTTTGCTATTGTTAGCCTTCCTAGATACCATGCTTAAGAAAGTGAACCAATGGATTCTGCATGTACAAAAATGTTGCAATTTCAACCAACTATCTTCTTAACTTAACCAAAAAGTGAGAGCTTTATTTTTTGCAGGCACAAGTATGGAGTTTTTTTAATCCTACCTGTGACGTTGGTTCACACATCATGATTGGTGAGGGACCTGGCGCCGGATATAATATAAATTTTCCTTTATAGAATGGTCAGCGTGGGAATGTCAATTATAATGCTATTCCGGACCCCATGTTACTCCCAGTTGCAAGAGAATTTAACCCTGGCACAGTAATTACTAGCAGGATTTGATGCAGGTCAGCTCTAATAACTGTCAATGAACATAATATATATATATATATATATATATATATATATATATATATATATATATATATATATATATTAAATAAAATTCTGAATTGTGCCCTTGAGCAGTCATTGGTGACCCTATTGGAGGCTGTCGTATAATGTCACATGGTTATTTTATACTGTTGAAAATTAAAGTTAGCGTCCAATAATCTGGTAATGTGTTCGCAGTTTTACTTAAATATCATGCTTTTTTCATAACTGATATAAATGAGTGAAAGGTTTTCTTTAAGTAAAACTAATGACTTCCTGGAACATACTTATTATCGCGTGACACACGTGCGGGACAAACGACAATAAGACGACCCGGCCCGATAATAATGTTTCCGCTTCTATCCCTAGACCGTCTCTTTCACTTTGGAGGATCAGAGGTAAAACAAAACTATGCATTTTTAATGCTTTTACTAGGTACAACATTCTAATTGTTTTATTTTAAATATGTGGATTATTATTGTACTTGCATAGACTCGATCAGATCCTATTTGACCCGAACCAAATTGGAATTATCTCATAATAGACTTATTATCGAGAGGCGCGGGATAGTTTGGGAACCTCATTTCTGTTTAAAAATGCAAGTATTTCACCGGATTACGTGTTAAGATAGTAAGGTTTGCCCCATGGTCTTTTTTTACGATTTACCTGATTATGGTGGACCAAAATTTATTTGAGTAGTTTCATTTACAGTGTTACCCTATTTCTATCTTAATGCACAATAATCCCAAACTGAAACCCCACATTAAACAGTACCACAAAATCGCAATTGAGGTTCCTTTTATTAGTCTGAATGAACAATTTAACGTCTCACATTTTTATGTTGTATGCTGACTTTATGAATTTGTATTTTGGATTATAATTTTTTTTTTTACTATGTACATATAATTTGCATCAAATTTTAATATACCAGGATTTGATTGGACTGGATGGTGTAATGAGCTAGCTTAGTTCTGAGTTCATACCATTGGCCGGAGAAAGGTTTACATGGCTTAAGTTAGTCATAAAGGATAGATCTATTGATGTACTTTGGGAACATACAAAAATAAAATAGAGTGATCTGAGGTTAATTAATGTTCTTTGTGAACATACAAAAATAAAATACAAAAGTACAAGCATAGATTTATCTGTCCTTGGCAAGTGAGTTATCTTTTTAACACTGTGCATAAACATACTAGAAGAGTAGAGCTCTATGTATTTTGGTAAATTTACATTTCTTTTGTTTTTCTAGAGACTTTGGTACGTACGTATGTATGAGATTTATTTTTTTGAGCGACGACGTATGAGATCGATTAATTGTTACTATGGGATAATTTTTTCCTTGGTTTTATTTTTGATAGATGAATGACGTATATCTCTTTTGGATTTTCTTATGTTGCTGAACCTTGCATCTAAATGCACTGCACCAGCTTGGTTGCCGAGAAACTTTTTTACGAGCTTTAATTTTTATAATGTTAACAAGTAATTTCTTACATTGAAATATCCAACCATCGAACATGTATATAACTGTATATACTTTTATTTGAATTGTAAATTCTCTCGGTACAGTTGGTTTGAATTCACACAACATTTATAAACTTATATAATAGAACATTTCCAACTCTAAATTGCACTGGAAAACCATTACAAATTTACAGTAGAATTGCATGTAAACGGATAATAAATTAAATCGTAAATATTATATGAATAAGGAAACTAAGAGAAGTGCTAAACAATATAACACGAGAGGATTGGAAAACTGAGAAAACGAGTATTGTGTTGTAAATTGTTACCCCGCCGCATCGCGCGGGTTTCCTACTAGTCTATCTATATATATAAAAGAAAACATAAACGCATATGCTGAAGTGGCGTGCAATGGAGGTCTCAACCTTCCTTTTAGAGTGCCACGTGGCAACATAATGGAGAGTTTTTGGTGTTTTTGAATTGTTTCATTTTTTAATTAATTTGAGTTATTTTAGGAAAAAAGAATTTAAAAATAAATTTAAAATTTTCTCTCTCATATTTTCTCCCATTATTTTTAAACGTTTATATATTTTATATACGGGATTTTTTAAAGAAAAAAATTACAACAAATTAACGAGCGTTTTATTATTTTTCCAACGAGTACCATAGTGCTATATAAAAAACGGAGAAAAAAATCGACTATTTTTTGTGGGGTTTGGTTCATACAGGAAAAAAACACAAAGTGTTCATGTTATCACGTAAAATTAGATTTTGTGGGGAATATGAGTTATTACTGATTAGAATACTATGAACATGCAATGATTGAGAGATTTTGTGGTTAGTTAACTCGGGCCATTTGCAATAGGTTATCACGTAAAATTAGATTTTTCAACCACGGGACCCTCCCGGGATAACCAGCTAGTAATCCATAAATGAAAAACGAATTGGATTATAAATGTGAAATTGAGGCCAATAGCGACATAGAATGCAAGTGTTATTATAGTGGGTATACCAGAACAGGTTGGATCCGGCGGAGAAAAGGGCCAAAATACATTGCCACCATTACCTAGAACGTAATGCTGAGCTTTTAATTTTTTATTTTTTTTTTACAGATCTCATGGTGAGTTTTTAATAAATAAAGTATAGTAGACATTATTACCAGATCTATTTTATATTAAAGCATATACTTCAGTTTAGACCGAGTACACAAGACTTTAACAGCAGATTTGGAGTCGTCCCTGGAAGACTGCAGTCTTTTAAAATTGATGGGCTTTGAATTTTGTCGTCAATGCTGTTTGGCTGCCGGCTTTTCGCACCTAAACTGTCTTCTACCTATAGCCAATGGTTTAAAATCTTCGATTGAATAACATTTAATCATTTAGCTTACCTATTTGTCTACAAATGGGATAACTGCATTATAAATTGTACAAAATTTATAAACATATAATCTGACAAATTTCCAAAATTTACATTAGTTTTTGTCGCTGAAATATATCGATCAATCATCTGTTACCGATTGGTTCGGCTACAGTCAGTCGTGGTTTTTCGATTACGGACATCTATGTGTTCTGTTATATGGTTTTTTTTAGGCTAATCTCAAGGAGCACCTTCCACCAATGGTAAAACTTGCATTAAACGTCTTACTGCTAAAAAGTATAAAACAGAAGAATAGTCGGTAAGGAAATGGAGGAAATGTGTAGAGTGGGTCTTGTCTAATGCGCTATTATAACGCATAAAACTTTATGCAAGTAAAAATGTTGTGAGTTTCAGTTACATTCTATTTTTGACAATTGTGTTTGTTACTGGAACTTTCTTTAACCAGTTACCCGACCCATACAAAACAAGGTTACTCGGAATGACAAGTTAACTGATGTGAAATAAAAAGCTAATTTGAACCTTGTGTTCCCGTCCACCTGCCCAAACCAAAACCAGATGTACCCGTAAGTAACTACAGCTCTTAATTCATCCTTATATACACTCTTACTGTTTCATAGAAAACAATTAAACTTATTGTTGTATATTTATACATGTATAACAAAATATAAAATTGGAACTATACAAATTGAAACTGCAGATGGTAACTGAATAATGTATCATTTTTAGTAATTTTGATATAATCGTAATGAAATGATCGTGTGAGTAATATTGTTTAACTTGATGATACTAATGGTCGGTTCGGTTTGCTATAATATCGGTCGGTTAAATTTTTCTTTGGTTAACATATCATTTAGTTTAGTAAAATTGGCGATGACAAAAAAACATAACTAAAACCAACATGTATTTGTCCGCTTGGCGTTTGATACCTTCGGCTCCCTAGCACCAGAAGCTATTCGTTTATTAACCTGGGTTCAACAGGTTGTCCACTGTAATAGTTCATCTCCAGGAGGGGGCAGGGGTTTGTATTTCATAAATTAGGATTCACGATTCAGAAAGGGGTGGCGGCGCAGCTTGTTGTCCGTGTACCCTCTATTTTGATGTAACTTGGCAGGTTTAAGAAATGAAATATATATTTGAGTCAAAAAGGACTTTTCGTTAAAAGGACTTATTAACTCATGACTTTTTAAAAAAGAGTTTTTAAAAAAGTGTTTGGATTACCTTATGTGGTGGGGAAAAACAATAAGTTGATAAGTTATTTTGTAAAAAAAATGTTTGGTTTAACTTATTTAGGTAAAATGACCAAAAAATGGTATAAGGAGTGAAGACATAAGGATATAAGAAGGGCGTGTAGGTAAATAACCATCAATAAGTTATAAGAAGATTCAAAACGTCACTCCTCCCTTACTTTTTCAAAACAATTTATCATAGGCAAACAAAAAGTTAAAACAAAAAGTCAATTTCATTTTGGCAAACACTTTTCTTAACTTATTAACTTTTTAAAAAGGTTATAAGTTATAAGGAGGTGGAAACAAAGCGAGCCAAACATGCTCTTAATGTTACAAAAAAAAAAAAAAAAACCCACAAAAGCCGGTTTCAGAAAATAGTTAACAGAACCGTGGATCTTTCGATTAAATATGTTATGAAGTATTTCTGCTCACCCATAATCCATATTAAAGTGTTTAGAAAAATTTTGAAGCATTAAAGTTGAGAAATTCATAGTTTTATACATATGAACTGATACATTTAGATATACTAATTTGGCAGATAAATTGAAATCATACAGTTTATGAACTGATTAGACTTTGATACTTTTATATAAAGCATTACACAATTATCTATAACAACAAATTCTGGCTCATGACTTTCATCAAGCATCTTGAGTGCAGACCCAAAAACCTGATAGTTGTACATTTTTGATGTCTAAATAGATTATGATGTAATTCGGTCCAATCAAACCGTCCTGCTTCAGTTCCAATGTTGAAAATCTTGACATAAACATGCTTCCGGTCGATGAAACAATCTTCAGCACTCAGTAATTGTCATTGACTTTTGTGGTCAAATGTATAGATTTCAAGATTCAAAATTGATATGATGGGTTACCCAAATTGTAAATCGGTCTATATGTAATGAATACTATTTGTTAAATGTGAAAGGTGTAACATGTCTTATTTGAAACTATAACTCAATAGGCACAAAAGTTTGAAGTCAGAAAAGTTTGTGTCATAAATTTTAATTTGTACCTATTTAGATAATATACTCTTCGCGTGATTCAAAATGCTTGGTTGGCGTCACCAGGGCCGGTGATGAGGGGGTGCGGGGAGGACTCCCGGCCCGGGCCCAATTTCTAGAGAGGCACTTTGAGCGGCGGCGAGTGTTTTCTTTCTGCAAGTATTTTCTTTCTGTTTTCGACCAAAAAAAAAAAAGATTTCATCTTGAACATCAGTGGATATAAACGCAAGAAGGTAAAGAGTAGATAAGGAAGAAGATGAGTCATACATCAAAAAATTGATTGGAAGGATACAATAGAATTATTATGGAATTTTAATAAATTGTGGTTTTTTTATGAGCCAATTAGCCAAACATATTAATTTTTATAATTATTGCGACACTTTCAGTTCTATATCTGGTTCGACTAGTCCGACTAGGGAACGGTGAGGACACCGGTTTAACATCCGCTTCGGTTATGAAAACATTGCTTAAAAGGCCTAAGACTAAGAGGCACATATTTCGTGACTCGGCCCGGGCAACTAAATTTTCAGGGACGGCCCTGGGCGTCACTAATCAAGCACTTGTACATCCTCAACAAACCAAGTTTGTTTCTTGTTTTAGCAGAAAGATTAACAACATAATCTTAAAAACTTTTACCACCAGACCTGTTCTCAACATCTACTAGACAACCTTTGTATTGGCTGAGGACTGAGCAGGGACCACAAGACATGAGGGCTTGACTGTAATCAACTTTTTATTGGTAATGATTGATCCTCTAAAGAAATGAAATTATGAATAAAATTTATGGGTGACAATTGTAACCCAATGCAGCCACCACCAACACCCATCGCTATTAACCATCATATAGGGGTGATTCCATTTCAAGACAAGCCCATTTTTGTTGGAGCCCATTTTGACTGAACCAGTTTTGACCTGAACAAGTTAGTACACGTTAGAGACGCTTCGTTTCGACCCGAATCCAATTTGTTTAGACATTTGGCCCAAATATACCCCTTTGTAGTTAAGTAGGTCAAAATTGTAACCTCAATTGGTGGATTTGATAAATTAACCAAATTGGCCTCCAATGGGTTTGGTTACGTTCATTATGATTCAGGGCTAGTGCATTCAGTTGTGTTACTCAAAACTGATAGGTTTGAAAGTGCACACCAGCTGCTCGATGAAATGATTCAGGCACAAAATTTTTTTAGTTCTTGTATGGTTGGTTACCGGTGTATGTAATCTCTCTCTTGTTGTGATCCCAAATGTGGACAGTGGACTGGTTCCTCTTGAGATTATCTGATAGTTGATTCACCGTTTTTAATGTTTTTTAATCATCATATTTTATCGTGTTACTATGGTTTAAAACATATTTTGATGTAACAATATTTCATGACAAATAACAAGTGGCTGCTAAGACGAGCTACATTACATTCAGGTGAGTTATTATTTGATAAATAAACTATATTTAGATTCTATATTTGAATATGGATTTTGTGTACTCGTGTAAGGTCTTGTATAGCCTAGAAGCGTGTATATATACATAATGCATTCCATGCTTTTTATAGCGTAAGGCTATTGGGTATGGGGATAACCCAAATGGTGTGTCCTCCATCCCATGTAAGTGAGGGGTGTTCAAAAAAATCCGAATCCGAAAAATCCGATAATCCAAATCCGAATTATCCGAAATTTTGGATAATTCGATTTTCGGATATCCGAAAATCGGATAATCCGAAATTTTGGATTTGGATTCGGATCCTGATTTTGAAAATTTTCGGATAATCGGATTATCCGAATCCGAATATTAAAAAAATTATTTATAAATATATAATATTTATATACACTACATAACACAATACACAATCCTAAATCCCTAATTCTCCTAATCCAAAGTCCATACTCCTCCAATCCATAGCAACCGCTTCCTCTTCTCTATAACAACCCTTGTCCACCTCGTCTCCGACCTCTACAGCCCCCGTCCACCAAACGATAACTTTTTTTAACATTTTTTTTGTTCCAATTTCGTTTATCTAACTTCGATTTTTGTTTTTTTAAAGTCTCACGTTTTAGACATAAAGGAGAATGTTTTTTTTTTTTTTAATTTTTTTTAAGTTTCGGATTATTTGTTGGATGATCCGAATCCGAATCTGAAATTTGGATAATCCGAATTTCGGATTCCGATCCTAATATTGACTATCCAAAATTTCGGATTATCCGAAATTCGGATATCCGAATTTGAACACCCCTACTTTGTGCACTATAAGCCGAAACACACAGTCTCCAGGTGTGGTGGTGGCGGTTATGGATTGAAGGGTTTCTGTAACGGTGCAATTGGTGATAGTGGTGGAAGCCATTAGTGTGTGTGTGTTGGGGGGGGGGGGTATTGAAGGTTATTTAGGCTTGGGGTTTTATGGAGAGTAGGGATTACTTTCTGTACAAATCGTTAGGGTGCCCTTGGTTATGGTGGTGGAAGCCATTACTTTCTGTTATCTGTACCAACGCGACTGAAAAGAAGAAAAAGGGACGATACGGTGTGTGGTACGATGGATTTTGCCTAAGAAGTGAGAAGGCTTTAACGGTTAATAAGTTTAGGAATATAAACATTTAACCCCTCTATCTTTCATAGTTTACATTTGATGACTAAACTTTGTAATATTTTATATAAATAGTGTAAAATTAGTTTGTGTATTTAAACATTTAACCCACTGTCTTCACTAGTTAATATGTGGTCATTATACTTATAAATTTATACATAATCCGATTCCCCTTTGTGCTAGGGGTGTTCAAAAAAATCCGAATCCGAATTCGAATCCGAAAAATCCAATATTCCGAATCCGAATTATCCGAAATTTTAGATAATTCGATTTTCGGATATCCGAAAATCGGATAATCCGAAATTTCGGATTCGGATTCGGATCCTGATTTTGAAAATTTTCGGATAATCGGATTATCCGAATCCGAATATTAAAAAAAATTATTTATAAATATATAATATTTATATACACTACATAACACAATACACAATCCTAAATCCCTAATTCTCCTAATCCAAAGTCCATACTCCTCCAATCCATAGCAACCACTTCCTCTTCTCTTCTCTATAACAACCCCTGTCCACCTCGTCTCCGACCTCTACAGCCCCCGTCCGCCAAACGATAACTTTTTTTTACATTTTTTTGTTCCAATTTCGTTTATCTAACTTCGATTTTTATTTTTTTTAAAGTCTCACGTTTTAGACATAAAGGAGAACGTTTTTTTTTAAATTTTTTTTAAGTTTCGGATTATCCGTTGGATGATCCGAATCCGAAATTTGGATAATCCGAATTTCGGATTCGGATTCAGATCCTAATATTGACTATCCAAAATTTCGGATTATCCGAAATTCGGATATCTGAAATTCAGATTATCCGAATTTGAACACCCCTAGGTATGGGGACAACCCACCATTTTTTTTATTATTGATATTATTATAAAATAATCAAACATCCTTTAAGTTCAAAAAAAATAATAGAAAAACCCCACCTCGGCCCGTCTTCCACGTCCTGCAGATGATGATCTGGACTACGACAATCCTAAGGGGGCAGTGTTACCCGTCTGAGACAGACTAAGACAAAACCGTGGACGGTCCCCATACCCACTATTATAGAATAACATCTGCACAAAGAGTTTTGCTGGCTCTTTGAAAAGTTGTTGGTATCACTGATGAATGAGCTATGGTTTAAAATTGGGAATGCTTGCTTCTTATGATCAAAGTGTTGAGTTTTCTTAAGGGTAATTTGGGTTCTTGTGAGGCTGCTACAATCATGGTAAGTTCAATGCACACACATATATGCAGGAATCACGATATATTTGTAAATCTGAAAAAAAAAAATGGAAATTTCAAAAGATAACTTTTCAAATCCGTTGTTACTTTGTACAAAGAGCAATATGTTTATTATTCTACTATCGTGGGTATTCCGTAGGTAGTAATAGTTTCCTAGACAAACTGGTAAAAGGAAACGTAAATCAGGAGCAACATTTTTTAATGACTTTTAGTTCATGCGTTGAGTGAGATAACATAAATGCATTTGTATAGGAGTTTTTATTTATTATTTCTAATTTTGACAATTATGTGACCTGGAGCTTAGGAACGTATTTCATTCGAAAACTTTCCTCCAACACGAGCAAGAGTCAGTGGAAGTGATACCGTTAGCCAACCGTAAACATTTTCAAGAGTTTGAAAGTAAGCCACCCTCCACCTCTTGATGAAGTGCAAACTCCCAAGTATTCCCATGAATCTAACAAGAAACCCTGGGCCCATTCCAGCATAAAACCACAAGCCTTGAGTATCAGCTTGACCTTCATCCTCACTAACATGATTGTATGGTACGTCATTTTGATTGCAACTTATTGAAATTGGTGGCCCACATAATCCATTGTTCCCTTCATAAATAGATAGGTCATTCGGGGTCTGGAGCTGATCTCCAATTGGAATTGGGCCAGATAAGTTATTGAATGACAGGTTCAAGTAGCTTAGAAAGTGCAAGCTAGTCAAACTCGGGGGAATCCGACCTGATAGCTTGTTCATCGACAAATCTAAAGATTCCAATTGCTTTAGCTCTCCAATGGTTTGTGGGATCTGTCCTTGTAGAAGGTTTCCTGAGAGATTTAAATTTATCAGCCCCACAAGTTCCATTAGAGTAGCAGGAATTTCTCCTACAATATTGTTGTTTGAGAGATCCATGGATCCAAGAAAATGTACAGTCGTGGTGTACAGTAATTCCCTTCCCTTCATAGAAGCAATAATATTTTCTTCATAGTCCACTGGAATAGCGTAGGTAGTCAATATCTCGATCATTCCACTTAAATTTCCGAAGCAATGAGGGATTGTTCCAGTTATGTTATTACGTGCCATGTTTAAATATTGAAGAATGCGGAGTTGACAAAGTTGTACCGGAATCTTGCCTGTAAACTTATTCGACTGTAGATTCAAAAATTGAAGGAAAGATAGCTTTTCACCAATCCAGAAACGGATGGTACCCGTGAACAAATTGTTCCCTAAATCCATAGTGGTCAAACCCATCAAGTTTTGTAAGGACATCGGGATATGCCCCTCAAATCTATTGTTTTGCAAATGCAACGATATTAGCTGTTCTAGAGAACCCAATGAGCTTGGAACCACACCGGTTATATTATTATTTGAAAGATCAATCGCTTGCAAATTAGTCAAATTCCCTAAGCATCGAGGAAGCCTTCCAGAAAACTTATTATGTGATAAATCCAAAACCCAGATGTTAGTAACCTTGCATAAGTGTTCTGGAATGCTTCCTCTGAAACGGTTTTTAGAGAGATTAACAACTTCCAAATTTGGGTTCATTGTTCCATCTGTGTGAGGAATATGTCATGACAGTAAGTTATCTGAAAAATCCCAAAGTTTTAGATTTGAGGGAAATTTAGCTAGTGATCCCTCAAATTTGTTCGAGTTCAACTTCAAGATCCTGTCCTCTATCTGGTTACTACTATTGAAATTAAACCGCAATAGTTTGCCACTGATCTGGTTATTAGACAAATCCAAGTAAAGAATATGATACAAGATGTTCTCAAACCACTCAGGTATTGTATCTCTAATACTTGAGTTAGAAAGATCTAATCTCTGAAGATTTGTCTGTGTTTGAACCCATTGTGGGAAGCGAGGTCCAATGTAGCAAGAACTTGCAAAAAATACACGTAGTTGGAAGGGGGCAATCCATCCAGAACTAAAATTCAACTCTAATGAATTCGACGACAACACAAAAGATAGTTCAGATTCTTTAGCTTGGTGAACTGGGTTTCAGAAAGAACACCGACTAGTGAATTATAGGAGAGATCTAGATTCTTGAGCTTTGAAAGTTGCCAAAGACTCATGGGAACGTTCCCACTCAACTGATTATCACTAAGATCTAGGTCTTCTAGGCTCAAATTTAGGCCAAGGCTTGTAGGAATAGGACCAAAAAACATGTTCTGTGAAAGGTCCAGATGAACGAGGCTAGTAAGGTTTGATAACCAAACAGGAAATGTGGCATTGATGCTATTGAGAGATAGGTCGAGTGAATTAAGAGATGTAAAATTGATGAGTTCAACGGAAGGGATATCGATATCACACCCTGCCAGATTCAGTGTACGCAAAGAAGGGAGCATGTTAACTGGATGGAACCAATCAGTATGTTTACCGATGGTTATCTTTGATAAATCCAAGTACCTTAATGAAGATAGCGAGTACACCCATCCAAAATCATCCACTTTAAGTTCATTTTGACTTAGATCGAGAAATTGTAACTTTGAAAGATTTCCAAGATGATGAGGAACTACTCCACTAAAACTTGAGCCTGACAAATTAAGGTATTCTAAATGTTTGAATGATCCTAAGAATTTAGGAATTTTACCTGAAAACCCGTTCATGCTCAAGTCTAGGTAACGCAGATGCTTCATACTCTTTAACGAAGGACTCAACTGACCTTCGAGCCAGTTTTCATGAAAATCAAGTTTCACAACATGGCCATTTTGGGTGTCACACCCAACTCCATGCCATTCACAGCATTCTACTCCTCTCCATGTTGACCATAGGTTATTACTGTGTTTGAGGGTTTGTTTGAATAGAATAAGGGATTGCCTCTCCATTTCGATACATGTAACATTTGAAGAGGTCGTAACGATGCTTAAGCCAAATCTTTGTAAGAAGATGATTGTAAAAATGACAAGAAAATTTGTTTTCATTTTGGAGTAAGAAGAAAAAGTTCAATGTCACGAAAAGGGGAGGAAGGATGTATAGCATTTCATTAACTCTTTTTTGTATTGAAAAATTAATAAAATAAAGAAATAATAGTAAATGTTATTACGTGATCTTCTATATCAAAACGTATACATAATTCGGTTTATTCTGAGTACACTTGACTTTTAACAGCTAATAAAATTAAGTCTTTCAAAAGTTAATGGCCACTCACGATCATGTAGTTGTAGGTGGACTTTGACTTTTTTGGTCAACGCTAGTTGTGCCCCAACTTACCAATAGCCAATAGCCAATGGTCTAAACTTTCATTAAGACTAAGCGGAGTGGGGGCGGGAGAGGGGCGGGAAGGGGGGAACACCGCCGCCGGTAGGGGCGGAAAACTGGCGTGGGGGTGGGGCGGGAGGGAAAGCACCGGCGTGGGGGGAGAAGTGTGTACACGTGGCAGCTTCTTATTGGGCCATTTAATTTCAAACGGTCACTTAAAAAAAAAAATTTAATTATAAGGGTAATATTATTAACGGTCAAAAAAAATATATATATAAATTACCCCCATTTCACTACAAAACACACACTTTAACCAAATTTTATACACTTTTCAACCAAATTTTATACACTTTTCATCCAAATTATATACACTTCCTCAACCAAAAATGAACCCATACAACCGAGGCTTCGACCCGAACAACCCATACGCGTACGTCCCAAACTCGAATACACCACCGGTTCGCCTGATCCCAAACCGTCCACCCATTCCTTCACCTTGTCCCGACTACACGGGTTATGCGGGTTTCATTAGTGGGCAAATTTATCCTAATTTCCCATTCAATGATTCTCCCGTTCCTTCACAACTTCCTTTAACGCAAACCGTACCCGAAACACAACCCCAAAATGTTGCGGGATCATCTTCGGGTAAACAACGATAGTCTCTCGTCCAAGTGGACAGAGATAAACAGGGCAATGAACTCGTTTCAACCGCATTATTATTACGCAAGAAACAATCCAAAAAGCGGTGAAACGGACACCGACAGCCTAACCCGGTCGCTTTTAGCGTTTCGTAACGAAACCGGTCTCGAATTCAAGTTTCTTCATTGTTGGGAAATCGCCAAGAACCATTCAAAATGGGCGTACGTCCCCACTGCAAGCAACTCCGCAAAAAGGTCGAAAACAAATTCGTCAAGAAACCGTCAAACTGATAATATGAAAACGTAGAAGCCGTTAATTTGGATGAAGACGAGTTTGAAGAGGAATTGAGTCGCCCACCCGGTCGAGATAAGTCAAAAAAGAGGGCGTAAAAATCTACTGCCTCGGGTTCGGGTTCTGGATCAACCGGCGCCTACAACGCTGACTTGCAAGATTTAAATGCCACCATGATTCAGTTCAATACGATTCAAGAAAAAATGCTCGAGGAGAAAAAAAATATTCGCGAAGCGTTTGAAAAAAAGTTGACTATGAAAGAGCGAAAATTGTCTATCAAAGAGCAGCGCGAAAAACGCGAGGATATGAAATTTCTCGCCATGAACACCGAGCATCTTCAAGGGCCGGAGTTAGAGATGACGCTTCAAATGAAGCGTGATATTATGGAAAAATATAATATTAACTGATTTGTTATTTTCTAATTTTTTTCGGTTTTTTTTATGTTTTTTATTTTTCTAGGTTTTTAATTTTTGTATTTTTCTAGGTTTTTATTAATTATTATTATTATTATTATTATTATTATTATTATTATTATTATTATTATGTTATAAATTTAAAAAAAAAAGGAAAAATAAATTCCACATGTCACTTCCCCCCCCCCCCCCCTCTTCCCCCCCTTCCACTCCCCGCAATTATTCCTCCCCCCTCAAGGGTCCCACAAGTGCCACATGGCGCTTCATCCCCCTCTTTCCCCCACCACTCCTTATAGTCTAAATAACATTAAATCATTTAGCTTATCAGTATTTGTTTACAAAAGGACTAACTGCATTTTATTGGCCTTTAAAAAAAAGAGACAGCTCAAAAATAAGAAATTATATCTATAAGAATCAACTAAAATCAGAGATTTCTGTTCAAATAATTTGACAAATTCATGAAGTGTTCATATATCTATAGACTAGGTTAGAGTCCCGTAGGGACCCACGGTGAAAACCAAAGTAAATAAAAATTTACAAAGTTGAAAAGTAAAAATAAATTAATAGTGTTAACATGGAATTTCAAACCAACCATTAAACTAACATAAATGAATTATATATTTAAAAATCACCAACCTATTAAAAAATTAATATGCAAAATCATTAAGAAACAAATAAACATCCAAAAGTTACCAAATCATAACATTATTAAAGAAAAAAAAAGTAGCAATCATGATGTGAAACACAAAATTATAGTATGGAAAAAGATATTTCCGGAAATAAAAGATATGATAATACTAAAAAAAAAAAATTAATCATCAAATAATATTAATAAAGCCAACGTTGTGCAAAGCCTTCTTATGCTTCTTTCCATCAAGATGGGCATTTAGGTTTGGTTGACTGGTACATCTAACTTCACATAGACCACAATAGAAGACATCATTGCCGGTAGCATGTGCAACCTAAGTAAAAATCAATACACAAATAATTAATCTAATTTTACATATAATCAGTACATACATATATGTATATATATATATATATAAGTTATATGAATATATATATATAAATATATTAAATGTAATACCTTAGATTGATGTTTTTTACCATTAACATGTTGTGCATATTGGGCATCATCCAGACATTGAACGTCACAGAGTTGACAATAATTAGTTGGGTGAAGAACTGCACCGTTGGACACCATATGCGAAAACCTAATATCCATGAGTACCTATAAAAACAAATCCATTGTTTATGCCTATTTTGAAGATGAAAAAAAAAAAAAATAAAAAAACATAACCGTAATTAACATTCAATTGTTAACTTTAAACAAACATCAATTTTGTCTTGTATTGCTATGAAACAAAATATAGAAAAAAATCAAAAAAATACAAATACATTATTAAAAAAAAACGAAGCCGTTCAAAAAAAAAAAAATACAAAAATTAAATAGAAAATTTCGAAGAAACCTTGTTTGAATTATGAAGAAGATATTAAAAAAAAAAAGTTGTCAAATGATGTTTATATAGATATTAGAGATTTATTTTAATTTTGTTAACCTTATATTTTTAGTAACAATTAATGATAATATAAATTATATATAATTATAAACTTAATAATTTCGGAAACTAATTAATTTATAAACCGTTAATGTTGACAAAATTTATTAAAAAGAATTTAAAATGACAAGTTAAAATAGTAAAACCTTTTTTTTTTTAAATTGTAATAATATAGTGTATGTGAAACGTATAAATTGATAAAGAGATATTGCACATAAATTTAATAATTAAAAAAGTCTTTCACCAAATAAAATAATAGGATACTTTAAAAAAATAACATCGGTAAACATAGAATGTTAACAAAATCGTAAAAATAGTGAATGACTAAAGACATTGAAATATGTAAAAAAAAAAATATGGATGTGTTCGTAAGATAGATTGTAGCACGGTAGTTCCTATAATGTTTAGATGAATAATTGGGAAAAAAAATTAAACCATAACGACTTAACTGTAACAATAAAAAAAATTAGACTTACAAGAATTTGTCATAGCTGTCCAAAAATCTCCTTGTAAACAACATTTACAGTACGTGTAGTCACATTACCTTCCTTGTCTAATATTAATATCTTCAGACCATTCCTACTTTTCACTCTTGATAATGCAACATACAATTGTCCGTGTGTGAAAACTGGATCTTTCAAATATAACCCAACCTTAGATAGCGACTGCCCTTGACTCTTGTTTATTGTCATAGCAAAAGACACAGAAAGGGGAAACTGTCTTCTTTTAAATTTGAAAGGAATCTTCTTATCAGAGGGTGTAAGACTAATTCTGGGAATAAATGTCCGCATTCCAATGTTACTACCTGAAATAATTCTGGCTTCTATTACACGTTTTCCCAATTGAACAACCTGTAGTCTTGTTCCATTACACAAACCACTTCTTTGATCAATGTTTATGAGTAACATGACTGGAACACCAACTTTTAAAATCAATCTGTGGTTTGGAATTCCCGAAAACTTAAGGCTATTAAGAACATCAGGTGAATATAAACTTTCATCCATTTCTTCATCAATATTTTCTGATTTACAAACACTGTCTGAACTTAGATATACCATCTCCTCACCAGGAAACAAAGCAAGCAAACGATCATTAATATCTTCAACAACTTCATTCTTGGGTGCCAAAATAGCTCGTTCTTCGAAAAAACCTGGAATAATTGAATTCTCTAAAATCGATGGATAAACAAACGATATCAAATCAGAAACAGGATCCAACGATTGAGTAATCAATAAGTCATCAGGTATATCAATCATACATTGATCCTCAAATTCATATCCAACCTTGCCTTCACCTAAATCCAAAAGCCATTTTGCAAAATTCTTTGTTTGCTCAATCTCAGATGTAGTGTTGCCACAACTTAACCGCATATTTTTGGTTAACTTAAGGACTTTGCATTCAAGCCAAATGTATGAAGAGCATAATGATGCATTAACAATATCATATCTACTTCCATTTTGAACTACTAGTAGAATTTGTCTGAAATCACCTCCAAAAACAACTACCTTTCCACCAAATAGTACATTCGAATTGTTATCATTATCAATACAAAAAACGTCTTTTAAAGTTCGATCGAGTGCTTCAAATGCATGTTTATGAACCATTGGTGCTTCGTCCCAAATAATCAAATCAGTTTTCTTAAGCAATTGGGCTACGTCACTGTCTGGTGTTATGAAGCATAAAGAATCCTCGGTTAGATTGATTGGAATTGAAAACCTTGAGTGTGCAGTCCTACCGCCTGTTAATAGTAATGAAGCGATACCACTCGAAGCGACATTCAAAACAATTTTACTTTTTGATCTTATGGATGAAGCCAATGTTTTCCATAGAAAAGTTTTACCAGTACCCCCATATCCATAGACAAAAAATACACCACCTTTTTTACCCTCGACTGCTTTTATTATTGTGTCATAAACATTTCTTTGCTCATCTGTTAGATAACCAAACATCTCTTCAAATTCCCCTCTCAAACAATTTGTGTCATATCCCAATTCCTCATTAATCAATCGATTGTTTGAAATGTATATTGAGTCATCATCAGGATATGGCATGTCTATAAAATTTCGCAAAGTGGAACTATTGCGTAACAAAAAGTTTTCAATACTAAGCAAAGCAAAGTTCTTAATCTGATCTTCAGAAAGTCTCAGATCTACATAAATTTGAATAAGAAAAAATTTACTCAATAATATTAAACGATATAATTTTTTATACAAAAATAAGAATAATATTAGTATGTAATTAACTTTACTAATACAGGTAAGAAATCATACCTTGACAATTAGTGTCTTTTTTGCGTTTACGTAGAATGTCTTCAGACAACTCTTTCCATGTACTTTCCCATACAAAGTTTGGTCTAGAAAGACTATTAGATGTTAACATAGTTGCAAATAAATTTCTCAAATAATCACCAGATCCTGAATGGAATGCTTCCTGTATTGCTTCAATATACTCAGCATCATCATCCAAAAGTCCCATGGCATAACACGCATCTCTATATGTACCATAAACACGTCCATTGACAGTACGAATATCTTCAAATGAGGTTGGACCTTTAACCTTATTTAACAGAATCCTTAAAAAGTAAGCTTCACCAACAGCAGGAGACACATGATGAATACGACCAACTGATTTGTTTCTTTGCCTTGGTTCCCAAGATCGCTTGTCACTTTTCCAAACATAGTTTAACGGGAATTGGACGTACGTAAGTTGCCTCGCGTTGTCATCGCTTTCATTGCGTTTCATCCAACCTAAAAACATTGATGAAGCGACACATGGTTTGTTAAGTACATCATCAATGTTTTCGCCAGCACCATAAACAACTTTCTGTTGTCCAGGAAGATGGAAAGGTAGCCTCATTACAGGAGGTGTCCTGTAATGAACATCATAAGAGAATATTCTCCATGAAGCTTCACATGCAGATATATACCGACATTGATAAAATCCTTTGATTTCGTCTACTTCCTCTTCCTGACCTTCTTCATTATTGCTTTGGACAACATTTAGAGTAATTCTATCTGGACCTTTGTTAATATATTTAAATAAATACTTTATAGATCCAGCTTGATTACACCACTCGACATTGATATGTGCTTGATATCTTTTAAGCAGAGTTTTGTTATATGGAACAACATACCTATTATCAAGGTCAACATTAGACTTTTCAACAAAGTTACCATTATCTCTCCTTCTATAGACAGGAAAACCTTCAGAATCAACGCATGTTTCAATCTGAAATGTTCTAGGAAAGTTTTTAGAACATTTTTTGTCGACCATGCAAGGACAGTTCATATTATAAACACCACAAGGACCATGAATCATATAATCACGTACAAGCATGTACAATTCTGGATCTTCATTCTTATCTGGAATTTCAGCAGATATAAATTTATCAATATGGTCAACGGTAGGGAGTTTATACGCAGGTTTCATAAATAAACAAATATGTGCATGAGGTAACCCCCGCTTTTGAAACTCTACCGTGTAAACAACTGCACATGAAATTAAATACAATTAGTTTGCTAGATGAGAATACAATATTAGAATAATAAAATGATAGTTAATTTAAATAGTTATTAATAAATTTAATAAATTGAAATTTAAAATTATAGAAAATAAATTAAAAATATAAATGACTTTTGTAACTTACCTGCTGTAACCTCTCCAAATATTTTATCTTGTTTTATTTAGAGTTTCAACCGTCTCGCTTCTAAGCTTCGTTTGTTGACTCCGTATGTAAAACAATCTCTCCATCTCAATCATTGTATACGAATCAACTAAAAACTGTTGAAAGAGTCGCCTTGCATTTAAAATGAGTGAGAATCTGTTCACCCTATCTTGAAGTCTATAAGCAAAAAACTCCCTCATTGTTAAATTTTCATGCAAAATCTTTTTTGTTTCATTTTTTTTAGCACTTGTACTTGCTGAGGTATCCGGAACATTTTTGTGAAGAATGTCCACTCTATATCCATCTTCACCATATGGAAGTAACAATGGATACTGAAGTGCAAGATAAGAAGGATGCAACTCACTAATTCTTTGAAGAGTACCTTCTTTTGTTTGTACAATAATATCACGCTTTTCAACTTGGTCACCAATATCACCTACAATTAATGCAGCAACTTCTGAAGCAGTTGGTAAATTGAATGTCCTGCCATCTTTGGGCCTCCTACCCTTCAATTGCAACTTAATTTTTTCATTAGGATTTGAATGAAAACAATCCCTAGCAATTCTATAAGATTGTACCAAGGAATTTGTTGAATCCAACATAATTTTCAATTGTTTTATAAGCTGAACTTCAATTAATTTTTCTGCTTCCGAACGTTTGGATGATGATCTAAAAAGGTAAAAAAAAAAAAAAACGTTAAAAAATTATAAATATATTAAAATAAAATGTATAATTAAAGTAAATATAGAAAGTCACTTACCCACCATTGTTTATTCTATTGGAAACTTCATTGTCAGTATCATATATGTATAACTGACAGAATTTTGGTTTCTCTCCATCGGTAGGTAACAAACTACCCATCGAATGATAATTCTCACCGCTTATTCTAAACACAGAAGGGCCTTTACCTTTATTAACTGAAAAATCAATTTTCCCGCCCATAGAGGTGAATGCGAACATTGAATTGTAACGTCTAATGTTCTTGAGGAAAATTTTACTTCTCTCATCGACGCCATTAAATAATTCTTTATATGTAGGGGGGGGGGTTCCTTAAAATCAGGAAGCTCAACTTTGGCATAAGCACAACATAGATAAAAATTTGTTTTGGTGTTGTTTTTATTTCCCCTAAGAGCTTCACTCTTCCATAGCTTAGCATAACATTCTTGACAAACAACTGTTTGGTCACCATGGTCCAAGTAATCTACAATGGTTAACATATGATAAACACAAATACGAATAGATCAGTATTATAAAACACCTATTTAGCAATATTGATAAATGTTAGTTACCTTTGGATATGCCTTTTATAGCATTAACAGTATTTGATTCAATGTTGTCTTCTAAACATTCAGACAAATCAGCCATAGGTATTGGAGTAACCGTCCTTCGAGTATTACGATTGACAGAAGAGTTTTGTAACCCTATAAAAAAATTTAAAATTTATTATTTATTTATTTTTTTTTGTATTTTATTTTGTGTTGAAATAAATATAAAGTAATAAGAACTTTTGTTAATATATATAAAAATAAAATATTAAAATATAATGCTAATAAAATAAATAATGTAATTTTGTACCTGTTTGGGTGCTCTTGCACCTTTTAGAATCCAATACATTTTTTCTATGTCTTCTTCTATCGGAAGATTCTATAAAACAATAATAAGAATTATAAAAAATTATAGGTATAATAACTTAAAATTAAAAGTTAACACCAATTAAAGTGAACATTGTTTTATACATAATACCTTCAATATTTATTGAAGACTGTGTAATCCGTATTCGACTCGCATCATCATGAATAGAAACTACAAAGGTTAGTATGATTTAAAATATAATATACTAAAAATGGAGTATAAATATATAAAAATATTAATTTGGAATGAAAAAATACCGTTTGAAATATTTGACAAAGGTGTTGCACATGTATTAACTAATAAGAAGTAGAAAAAAACAATATTTAGATTTATAAATATGAATGTATAAATTAAATGTCATATATGTAATGTATAATTTAAATAATTAATAATTTCACCTGTATTAACATTCAATAAAATTGAATTAGAATCCAATAAATTTTTTCTATGTTTTCTTCTGTCGGAAGATTCTACAAAACAATAATAAGAATTATAAAGAATTATAGTTATAACAACTTAAAATAAAAATTTAACTAAAATTAAAGTAAAAATTGTTTTATACATAATACCTTGAACATTTATTGAAGGCTGGGTTCTCCGTTTTCGACTCGCAGCATCATGATTACAAACTACAAAGGTTAGTAAGATTTAAAATATAATTTGCGAAAAATGGAGTATAAATATGTAAAGTTATTCAAATTAAGAATGAAAACATACCATTTGAAATGTTTGACAACGGTGTTGTACATGTATTAATATTCAATATATTTGAATTAGACGTTGAAAGGGTTTGTAGTTTTTTTGATCTTTTTTTATCCAAATACATCTTTCGTCGCTTTCGATTTTCAGCAGCTAAATTACATCATAAAAGAATATATATAATCAGAATTTTGGGCAATATTTAAAAATTATATTAAGTAATAGATATTGTGTAAAAACTAAAAGGTAGATATATGCTATACAAACCAGGATTAATGTTTTCCTTGTTGACGGATGAAGATAATACAACATCTGATGATAAAAAGGGTTCTACCAATGTTGAAGGCGACATGTTTTCAACAGAAGAAACATGATGCAAATATTGATTCAAAAATCTATGATGGTCATAACCATTATGAGACACTATAAATAAAAATTAGGTTAGGAAACGGAAAAAAAAAAATATGTTTAGCACAAAATATTTAAATATAATGCAAACAACTGATATATCATATTAAAAAACTTAAAGTTACGTATTTCGTATACAAACCAGGATTCATGTTTTCTTTATTGTCGGATGAAGATAACACAACACTTGATGATAAAACGGAGTCTTGCAATGTTGAAGGTGATATGTTTTCAATAGAACTAACATGATCCAAGTATTCATTCATACGTCTACGTCTTTCAGTAGAATTAAGAGAAACTGAAAGTAAAACATAAAATTACAAAATGAAAAAAAAAAACGTTTAATCAAATCTCACATATATATCATTAAACTATTTTAAATAATTAGCATAATTATAATTGTAACTTACTATATAATTAATGTTTAGAAATTTTATAGTAAAATTATGAATGTAAAATCAATATAACCTACAGTATAACTTACCATTAGACGTACTACTACTCTTGATAACTTTAGAAGCTGGTAAACTAAAAGTACTTTTCGGTAATTGAGACATTGTAGAATAAACGTTGACTTCTGTATAACAACACGAGTGACAATGATTGTTAGGGATAATAACATTAGAAATACTAACTTAGGATTTAAATGATTAAATTAAAAGATAAATAAAAAAAATAAGTTTTCATGCAATTCTAAGTAGATTGTTTGAAACATTAAATATATTGTAAGTTAAAACTATTTCTTGATAATCCTAACATCCATTTTTTTGAAGGTCGAAGTAGACATATAATGCTAAAATATATAAAAAAATTGTAATATTAGATTTTAAATTATATATTATTTGCTTTACAGTAAATATCTTAAAAAAATAAAAAATAAAAACTACAACCACATGATATATACATATACTACTAAATTACATAGACATTATATGATAAATCTCATATAGGCAATAAATATAAAGATGGATGTGAAAACTTACTCAGACATTAAGTTTTGAAGATTAAATTGTAAGACTTGTTGTATACAATCCACAAAGGTAAGAACAAAAGAATATAAAATGAAATTGAAAGTAGTTGAAAGAAAAACACATTTAGTATAATGATTCAAGTGTTTTGAATATTTATACTAATATGGTATTACTTAAATATGGAATTGTAATTAATTTTTAAAATTTTTGAAAAAATAAAAACTGATTAATTACCGCTTAAAAATTAAAATAAAAGAAACCGAAATTTTAAAATTGAAAATCTTTAAATGAAATTAAAAAAAATAATCGAATAAAATTAATATTTTGATATTAATTTACATTTAAAATATTAAAAGTAACGAAAATAAAAAAAACGGTTAAATTATTTTTAGGAAGTGATTTAATTTTAATAATTACTAATTTTTAATAAAACTTTTATTAATGAAAACTATAATATATAAAAAATAAGTGAATTTAGACAGTAAAATTAAATAAAAATTATATAAAAAAAAGCAAGTAACCTTTAAAAAAAGTTAAACAACGAATCATAATATCGAAATTATAATTATTGAAAATTAAAAAAAAAAACTGATAATATAATTCATATAAAGTTGATTACTTTAAATAGGATTTAACTAATTGTTTACAATACATATAAACATATAAAAGTAAAAAAATATTTCTGGTTACAAATATCATACACCAAGAATGGCAAGAAAAAACAATAATATATACTATGCTATTGGGTATATAGCTTTAGCAGTATAAAACCGAATATAGAAAGTGAAGTTAATTTATTTCATTTGTTAATCAAGGCGTATTACATATAACATAAAAAAAAAGTAAATAAATATAACATATGATTTATTTCATTTATTACAATACGCAAAAACAGGTGAATCTTCAAACAATTATTCATGAATGTTCATAAAATGATAAAAAACAAACAGAAAAACATAAACCAACCACGCCAAAAAAAAACATAAATTCATAACAAAAAACTAAAACATCTTCAACGCATTATCTTCAGTTCACATCATTCTTCATCAGTTGACAATTCCACACGCTGATCAACAGATCCCAAAATATTTGTCCACTTATCCTGTATTAAAATTGTATATAAAGTAGGAAATTTAAGATAAAAAATAATAAAAAGAAAATTAACCATATATATGTACAAATGAATTACACAAATACTTTGATAATACCTGCTCAACAAACATTTTTTTCTCAAGTTCAGACAAAACATTTTTTTTCCTCATTTATACCTGTAACGGTATAAATTTCAGAAAAGGTTTTTAGATTTGTCTCCGTGACTTCTATTTTGAATCCAATCCATCTATCTCTGATTAAAAAGAACTCATCCGGAAAGCGAACGTAATCACCAACCTACGAAGAAGAAGTTATGGTAATTAGATAATATAATTTATAATAAAGTATATAAAAATTATTAAAATGAATAAATATAAAAACAGACGGTATTTTCTTGCAACAAATCATAAATATCTAGTGGAACCAATTTAGCTACATCTTCATGGGACAAAATTAACATGATTCCATCACTAATATCTTGTACCAAGATTTTTATCTTAAACCTGAAAAAAAAAATAGGGGATTAAAAAAAAAAAATAGGAATTTGCTTATTGATTGTTTTAAGGGGTTAAATATAAAACTTAGTAAAGAACCTTGGAATTGCTTGAACTTCATTCTCATCACAATTATTGTTCTCACAAGTGTATTTTGCTTTTATTTCATACCCTCCGTTGTCACAATTAGTATTGTTAACAACATAATCAGTGCTTACTTTCGCATGGCAACGGGAGCAAGCTATGTGAAACCACCCGTAGTCTTTATACACTTGAGATATCTTACCAAATACAATAAGACTTGTTTCAGTTTGTGATTCCCACACATTAGCAATTAGGCTAAATGTGTTATTGTTTACAAAATCATTGAAAGAGTCCATGAAGATTTTCACTGTAAAACAGAAAATAAAAATGGGTCAAAAAAAATAATAAATTAGTAACATAAAATATGTATAAAAGCATAAATATATTATGAGAAAAAAAATGAAAAAATGAAAATAAAAAAAAAATGACATGGTACATACATATTATTGCAAAGGGAATACAATTTGATATTTCTTATGGATATACAACATGTGAATAGATTATAATCATCTAAAACAATTTATAATGAAATAAAGTGTTCTATTTTAAGTAAAGGAGAAATACATTACAATACATATTATTGTTGTTTTAATTTAAAACATAAAATTAGTGTTGAAATGGCATAATTTATGAATGTCAACATAGAAATGGATAGAAATTAGGGAAAAGTTAGTAAAATCGGTTATGAGTGTAATAAGCAAAATAGGGAAACTGATGATAGTGTGGAGCAATTGTATCTAGTAATAAAAGACATTAAACACATATTTTTAAGTATTTTGAAGTAGTGTATATTTCATTTATATTTAAATTAGACTGGAAGATTAGTAGCTGGGCCAAGGAAATCGCAAAAAGCTTGGATTTAGTTATAGAAATGACTAATTTTCGGGTACTAATTATCACTTGGTCAAACGCATAGTTGCATATTTTTATATAAAAACTTGTAAGTAGTACTTTTGTATTGACTAAACACATTGATTTCAAATTACAATTAATTAAAAAATAGTATTATAGATTAAAAGTTATTAATGATACAAATTGTACGTTTAATGCTGCACTAAATTTTGTAATAGCAACTACCGTTGACTAATTTTGAACCAGGTTTGAATGCATATATGCAAACGTAAGTAACACATATTTCGACAGAAATGGTTTTTGGAGACCAAAATATAGAAGCATAAAAATCAGATAAGTGATAGTTGAATTGCTGGAAATAAGACAGTATATGACTGAAGATAATTATTAGTTTTGACAATGTTTATATTGTCTTTATATAAGAATATATAGTTAAAGAAATTTGACAATACTATATTTCTTGACCAAAATGAAATTATCAATTATCATCCAAAAGCGTTACATGCAAACTTAAGAAATATAAGTATCATCAAAACTCTTCTAATGGAAATGTTAAATACATACGAATAGTTTATAATTTTTTTTTAAAAAATTAATAGACAAACTATATATAAATCGTATATTTTAAATAACAAAACAACAAAACTTTTGAAATAGAATAAAAGTAAAAATTCTTTAGTGCAAATTAAGTTTTACAAATAAACATGTTTGTACTTTTCATGAATTCGTATAAACAAAATAAGGGAAAAGAAAGTTTTATTGGTAGTATTATAAAGGTAGTATTACCATCTAGTTCACGACTAAACAAAGTAAACGGATTAATGTAATCCAAATTAAACCATCATGACAAAACTAAGGTTTTTATGTTGTAACAAAAATTTCAACACAATATGCAGATAAGTATTTATTTGGTTACATAATTTCAAGTTAAACACTTTATTCGAGATATAGTTTTATATCAGATAGATAAATGATGCAATAAATAATAGTATTCAACATCAACAACGCAAACAATTATAAACCAAAACATAGCTTACTTAGTTATTGTCATAGATAATCAAAGTACTAAACAACTGCTACATCCGCATAGAAACACACAAACTGTTTAGTTGACTTACTCCATAACTAATAAACCAAAATTTGGAGAACGCCTACTTTCATAAGGCTTATTTTTTACTTATAAGTTTGTACCATAACCACATAAACATATAACTACCGTAGAGAAAATATTGGACTTACATAACTTCATCTACGGACGCGAAAACACCAAGATACCTTCACGGATCACAAACGCTATACGATAACGCCTTCCATTCTTCAAACCCAGCTTCTTCATCATCGACTTCCATCTTCCTAAAGAATACCTTTTTTTCTCACCTTTCCCTTCAAAGTTCATGTGGGTAAAAAAACACATTCCATTTTCAAATTGACAAAAGACAGTCATAAAATTCTTAAGATCGGAACTCATGACAAACTCTTTAGGAAATCGCTGGAAACAGATTTGATAAACAAAAAGGTAAATAATAAATCACAAAAAAGTTTATACGGAAATAAATACATGGGAGATTATACACTATATTAGTAGTTGAATGCTTACGAATTTGTAGGTCACTTTGGCAACAATTTGGTGAGTAGGAGGAATAGAGTTGAAGTCAACTTGTACACCGGGATATGGATGATCTTCGGTATCACTAAATCCCTCAAAATCCGAAGAAAAGTCACTTTCTTCATCTGAGGTATTCTCATTCTCTTCATTTGAGTCGGAAGAAATTACAATAACTTCGGGTGCCATTCTTGAATGTTAACAGTACATGATAAAAAAAATAAAAAAAATATATTAGATTTGTATTAGATCTAATAAAGGTTTGAATTTTATTTCAAAACCTAATAGTTTATAATTGGACGACTGTGACACCCGGCAAACTCAGGTTAGTAACGTTGACTAAACTAGTAAGTCTACCTTAGCGAGTCATGCATATTACGTCCTTAACGGGGTCAGTCGAGTCGGTATGATGATTCTGGGAATCATCGGGGGTCGTTATGATGATCCGCGGGGTCATCGGGAGTCGGTCCATAACTATGGGTACAAGGATCGGCGATTCGTGGAATCGCCGGGTTTAATGCACACACGAGTCTCGAGTCCCGGGAATTGGTGAACGGATGTAAACGTGTTAGTTATCATGCATTATATGTTTGGAATCATTATGTGACTTGTCGGTATGTGAATACGTGTTTATATATGTTAAAATAGCGTTTAACGCGCCGAAAACCCAACCGGGTAGGTATCAGGCGATTAGGGCCTGGAATAGGGCCTAATCGCCTATAGGGTCATGCGATTAGGGGAGGTTATAGGCGATTGGGACCTAATCGCCTGATGTTATATGCGATTAGGCCCCCAATCGCATGAATGGTACTGCTAATCGCATGAACAGCAGAGTCCGGGTCAAAACACCTATAAATAGAACCCTTAACTCCCCAAACACCTCTAGAACAACCCTAGCTGCTCCCAAACCACCCACACACCTTGAAACACCTCTGGAACTCTTTTTGCTACAAAAATCACCATCTCCAAGCTTACACACCTTCCTTTAACAAAACCCAAGGTGTGTTCTTCATCCCTAACCTTTGTAAAGTTGTTATTTTGAGTTCCCCAAAGGTCCAGACCTTGTTTTACTAAATGGTGTCTTTAAAAACCTTTCAAAAGAGTTCTAAACCAAGTCTACACCTTAATGCTTGTTATATGTGAAGTTTACATGCATATGTTGGCCTTCTTGATGATTATAACATGATTGTTTCCAAGATATGATTGTACTTCTGCTATGTAGAGATTATTAGGAAGGTTGTCTTAGAATTTTAGCTATTATTGTGGTGTTTTGAAGAAAATGTGTATTTTGACCCATTTGTATGTTCTTGAAGATTTAGGATGATTATGGTATGATTGTTGATGCAATGTTGTTAGAATTGATGCTAGGAAGATGTTAGAACAGAGGTTTGATGATCTACATGTTGGTAGAGGTTGAAATCTGATTGTTTCCATTTAAGGAAAGATAAGGTTGGTAGGTGAAACCTAGTACTTTGCCATTTTAGGAAATAATTGCATAGAACATGCTAGATCAGTGATATGTCGGGGGTTTTTGCTTGAAATGGGTTGGTAAATGATTTAGGTTTGATATTGGGTGTCGTTGCATGTTTCGGATCTGATTTGGAGGGTTAAACGCGCGAAAACCCGTTACACAGCAGCTGCAGGCGATTAGGAATCCTAATCGCCTGAGCTGGGGGCGATTATGCAGACTTTATAGGCGATTGGGACCCTACTCGCCTGATACATCAGGCGATTAGGCCCCTAATCGCCTGTAGGCTGATGCCTACTCGCGTGTGACCTTCCTAATCGCATGTACTGCTGTCGTGAACGCGTTTTGACATCCCGGAACACGATTTGACACCTAGGAACATGCTAGGAACCCCGGGATACACCCAATGACTTAGTAAGACGTGTTCGGACCTGTTTATGCGTTAATTGGACATTATGCTAGACTAGGTGAACTCTTGCGCGTATTAAGTGTTTAATTGCATATGTTGCATGATGTCTTGCATTTATCTAACACGTGGAATGTCGGGTCACCAATGGGATGTCGGGTCTTGTCTGGCACGGTCGGTTTAACAGTTAAAGGTGTTTTCAAACGTTTATGGTCACGGTCTGGACATTCGGGGACTAGTTAGCCTGCGGGTTATTAGTCCAATACTTATACACATCTTATGATAGGTCGCCGCTATTTGGGGCTATCATAACATAATTACTTAACTGTTTTCAAGTAACGCAATCCAAGGTGAGTTTCACAGCCCCACTTTTACCGTTTTACTTTCGGGGGAGAAACATGCTACTTATTTACCTATTAAAGGTCATGTTATACTATGGTTACTTTACATATACTATGCGGCTTTTTACGGAAAGTCCCAGGGGGGAAACCATGAATGTGCGGGGATGCACAACGGGGGAAATGTGGATAGATCTATTGGGCCTCACAAACCCCACTCGACGGCTGGGCCGGGCGGGTGCATATTGTCTCTTATTACTGGCTCGCCGAGGCATCGGTTATAGCCAAAACTGCTGGGCAAGCTTCAACAACTTATAAACGTATAGTAATGGATTCCCAACCGCAGTAGTAAACAAACACTTAACGTCTAGCTAACGTTCTTATAACCTAGTAGTAACGGATATGATCTTCACAACTTACAGAAAACGCTTTATAAAAGAAAAGCTGTGAACTCACCAACATTATATGTTGACATTTTTGGCATGTTTTCTCAGGTCGCTAAGGTAGCAGTCAATGGGCTAGGCGCACGGAGTCATGCACAGCGTCTATTATTTTGAAGCATATTAAACAATGTCTTTGTAAACAATGATATGTCTTTTGGTTGTAAACAAGAATGCTTCCGCTGCTGGTTTACAGCTCAAAGCATGATATTTTGGTTTTAAATATAATTATGAATGCATGTTTGTTGTATGTTTATTGTGATCGTTGACTGAGATCCTGGTGTGTCACGCGCCTCGCGGTAAAACCCCGCACGTGGAATTTGAGGGTGTGACAGATTGGTATCAGAGCCAACGGTTTTAGTGAACTAAGACTGCATGTAGAGTCTAGTCTATAACTGAGTCGCACACACTAGACGGTCACAATTGGTCGAGTCTTAGCAAGTGGGTAACAATATGACTTGTCGGGGTGTCGGTGTCATCGTCTACTACGCTACATCATCTGTTTACTCCTTATCATCCTATTTCTTGACTCATCCTTACTATGATCTGAAGGCGAACGATATACTATTGAACTTTCTTGACGGCGGTGTACATTGGGGTAGCTTCGGCGTACTCTTGAGATCTGTCCAGGGATTTGGACATCTCCCCTCTATGCCCTAATGGACACGCTCGTTCTTATGCATACTATCTTGTACTTATACTTATGATAATACCATGATTTGGCGCTAGTGTTCGGTGACTTGAACTTCAAACTTAAAGCGCGCCTGGAGGACCATGTGGAACAGTTTATCATGTCGGGTGCACACGAGATCATAAACTGTGACGCATGGGATCCCTGGCGGACTTTGGGCTTGAACGGATGGACCCGAGCTGGGCTCTGTCTAGTTTCTTGAAATTCCTAATGGGTTATACCACGGGCGAGCCTAAATCTTTTGTTTCATGTTGTGACAGAAGATGTCGGGAGCTCGTGGAGGTCGCAGAGGCGGCCGTGCTGGCGGTCGTGCTGGCGGCCGTGGTGGCGGCGGTGGCCGCGGGAATATTAATATGACCCAAGCCGAGTTGGATAACCTGACGCAGCAGCACGTGAATATTGCTCTGGCTGCATTCCAAGCCGCTCATAATGCTATGGGTGGTACGTCGATTCTCATCTATTCTACCTTGTTCTGAGGTACTTTACCTTTTCTTGATTCTCACCTACGTGTCTGTTCCAGGTGGTGCTGTCAATCCTCCTCCATCCCAGTGTTCCTACAAAAAGTTTATGGATTGCAAGCCCCACAACTTTAGTGGCACTGAAGGGGCAGTGGGACTGTTCCGTTGGTCGGAGAAAATCGAATCTGTTTTCTCGATGTGCAGCTGCCCGGAAGGTGACCGGGTGAAATATGCTTCTGCGACCCTGGAGGGTCAAGCTTTGACTTGGTGGAACTCCACCACCCAGACTATGGGTATTGGGGAAGCCCATGCTATGCCCTGGGCGGGGTTCATTCAGTTGCTAAAGAATGAGTACTGCCCGAGGGATGAAATCCAGAAGCTTGAGCATGAAGTCTGGAATCATAAGATGGTGGGGTCCGAGATTGAAGTTTATACTGCTAGGCACAATGAGTTGGCGGTGTTGTGCCCCGATCTGCACACACCCGAATACCGAAGGATTGAGCATTACGTCGCTGGGTTGGTACCGGAGATTGCGGGGTTAGTCGTTGCGGGTAATCTCACTGTTTATTTTGAGGTGGTTCGGTCGGCTCACAGGCTGACCAACATGAAGGTGACTGAAGGGGTCTTGCCTCCTCGAGGCGCTACTGTGAAGGCTTCTGATGGTAATAAGCGGAAGTGGGAAGCCGTGGGGAAAGGCTCGAGTTCGGCTCAGCCTCAGCAGGTGAAGAAGTCTGATACTGGGGGATCGTCGTCTGAACAGAAAATAGGGGGTTATCAGGGGAGGTTGCTAAAGTGTGAACGATGCTGGTTTCATCATACTGGTCGTTGCGACAAGAGCCATTGTCGCCGGTGCAACAAGGCCGGGCATGTGGCTCATGACTGCAGGGTTAATCTTCAGGGTAACCGGAACCCTCCTGCTACATCTACTCCGGCCCCTCCTGTTGCTGCTCCCCAGGGAAATCAGGGCAAACAGGGGTGCTACAATTGTGGTGAACTTGGTCACTACAAGCGTGAATGCCCCAAGTTGAAGCAGGGCGAAGCTGGGAAGAACGGGTCGGGTAATGGAAACAATGGGGGCGGAGGCAGGAATGCTCGCGCCTTCGTGATTGGTTCGAGCGGTGCTCGACAAGATCCTGACACTGTTACTGGTACGTTTCTTCTCGATAATCGCTATGCTACGGTTTTATTCGATTCCGGTGCCGATAAGAGTTTTATATCTCTTGGGTTTAGTCAATTGCTTGATAGGGTACCTACACCTTTAGAGGCTAAGTACTTGATAGAATTGGCTGATGGTAAGAAAGTCGAGGCGACGCACGTCCTTAGGGAGTGTCACCTTGAGTTGTCGGGTTATTCCTTCCCTATTGATCTTATGCCGGTGTCCTTGGGTAGTTTCGATGTTGTCGTGGGGATGGATTGGTTGTCTCTGTATCATGCTGAGATCGTTTGTTTTGATAAAGTCATTCGACTTCCTCTCCCTGATGGAGAAATTCTGTCGGTGCACGGTGAGAAGAGCGGGGTCCCGTTGAGTATCATTTCGTGTATGAAAGCCTATAAGTATCTTCGGAAGGGGTATTCTGCCATTCTGGCACTTGTTTCGGTTTCGTCTGAAGAAGAGAAGAGGATTGAAGATATTCCTGTTGTCCGTGATTTTCCCGATGTATTTCCTGAAGACTTACCTGGCCTTCCGCCTTATTGTCAGGTCGAATTTGGTATTGAACTTGCCCCAGGTGCGGCCCCTATTGCCCGAGCCCCATATCGTCTTGCACCTCCCGAGATGCAGGAGTTATCGAACCAGTTGCAGGAGCTGTTGGAGAAGGGTTTCATTCGACCTAGTTCGTCCCCGTGGGGAGCCCCTATTTTGTTTGTCAAGAAGAAGGACGGAAGCCTACGGATGTGTATCGACTACCGGGAGTTGAATAAGGTTACCATCAAGAATCGCTATCCTCTTCCTCGCATCGATGACTTATTTGACCAGCTTCAGGGTTCCAGTTTCTATTCGAAGATTGATTTGAGGTCGGGGTACCATCAGTTGAGGGTTCAAGAAGCTGACATTCCTAAGACCGCCTTTCGAACTCGCTATGGCCATTTCGAATTCTTGGTCATGCCTTTTGGTCTCACCAATGCACCTGCCATCTTTATGGATCTGATGAACCGTGTTTGTAAGCCTTATCTTGATAAGTTCGTGATTGTCTTCATTGATGATATTCTAGTCTATTCCAAGAACGAGGTGGACCACCAGGAACACTTGCGTCTTGTTTTGGAACTCCTGAGGCGGGAACAGTTGTACGCCAAGTTTTCTAAGTGTAGCTTCTGGTTGCGTGAAGTCCAATTCCTTGGTCATGTTGTTAATGAGAAAGGAATTCACGTTGACCCAACGAAGATTGAAGCTATTAAAGACTGGGAAGCACCAAAGACGCCATCTGAGGTGCGGCAGTTCCTAGGCCTCGCAGGTTATTACCGTCGTTTCATCGAGGGATTTTCGAAGATCGCTCAACCCCTCACCTCGCTTACCCAGAAGGACAGAAAGTTCGACTGGGGTGATTCGCAGGAGTCGGCCTTCCGGTTGTTAAAGGCTAAACTCTGTTTTGCTCCTATCTTGTCCTTGCCTGAGGGTACGGACGATTTTGTGGTTTATTGTGACGCTTCTATCCGGGGTCTTGGTTGTGTACTGATGCAGCGCGAGAAGGTCATCGCCTATGCTTCTCGTCAGCTCAAAGTTCATGAGAAAAACTACCCCACCCATGATCTGGAATTGGGTGCGGTGGTCTTTGCTTTAAAGATTTGGAGGCATTACTTGTACGGTACCAAATGCACTATTTACACCGATCACAAGAGCCTCCAGCATATCTTTGATCAGAAGGTGTTGAATATAAGACAGCGTCGCTGGGTCGAGCTTCTTAATGATTACGAGTGCGCTATCAAATATCATCCTGGCAAGGCGAATGTGGTCGCAGACGCCTTGAGCAGGAAGGAGACGGCTAAACCTCGTCGTGTTCGAGCTCTTCAGCTCACTATCCATTCCGGCTTACCTGATCGAATCCGTTCAGCGCAGCAAGAAGCTTTGAAGGAGGAAAACCTTAAAGCTGAAACCATGCATGGTGCTGATAGCCACCTTGAACTCAGGTCCGATGGGTTACACTATTTCGCTGAACGTATTTGGGTTCCTTTATTTGGGGGCTTGCGGGAGCTCGTTCTTGATGAAGCTCACAAGTCCCGGTACTCTATTCACCCTGGCTCCGATAAGATGTATCAAGACCTAAAGATACTTTATTGGTGGCCGAACATGAAGGCGGACGTGGCTTCGTACGTGAGCAAGTGCTTGACCTGTGCCAAGGTCAAGGTCGAGTATCAAAAGCCATCCGGCCTTCTGCAACAGCCTGAAATCCCCGAGTGGAAGTGGGAGTGGATTACGATGGACTTTGTGACCAAACTCCCGAAATCGCCCAGTGGTTGCGACATGATCTGGGTAATTGTCGATAGGTTGACAAAGTCTGCGCACTTCCTCGCTATCAAAGAGACCGATGGTCTCGAGCGTCTGGCACGGTTATATCTCAAGGAAGTGGTCTCTCAGCACGGGGTGCCTGTCTCTATTATTTCTGATCGTGATCCTCGGTTCGCCTCTAACTTCTGGAAGTCTTTGCATAAGGCTCTAGGTACTCAGTTGGACATGAGCACAGCGTATCATCCGCAAACCGACGGCCAAAGTGAGCGGACAATCCAAACGCTAGAAGACATGCTTCGGGCATGTGTGATCGATTTTGGCAAGGGGTGGGAGAGTCATTTACCGTTGGTGGAATTCTCCTACAACAACAGTTACCATTCTAGCATCAAGGCAGCTCCGTTCGAGGCTCTTTACGGGCGGAAATGCCGGTCTCCTCTTTGTTGGGCCGAGGTGGGTGAGAGTCAACTCACCGGCCCGGAACTTGTGTACGAGACTTCCGAAAAGATCGTACAAATCTGTAACCGCATGGCGGCAGCTCGGGATCGTCAAAAGAGCTATGCCGATCGTCGTCGCAAGCCTTTGGAGTTTGAGGTTGGCGACAGGGTTTTGTTAAAGGTATCTCCGTGGAAGGGCGTTATACGTTTTGGGAAGCGGGGCAAATTGAATCCTCGGTATGTGGGACCGTTCGCAATCCTGGAACGGATTGGACCGGTAGCATACATGCTTGATCTGCCAGCTGAGCTCAGTAATGTTCATAATGTCTTCCATGTTTCTAATTTAAAGAAGTGTTTGGCGGATGAATCTTTGGTTGTTCCTCTCGAAGAGATCAAGGTAGATGATCGTCTACGTATCGTGGAGGAACCGGTTGAAATCCTTGACTATAAAATCCGTAGCCTTCGCCGGAGTAAAATCAGCATTGTTAAAGTCCGTTGGAACTCTGATCGTGGACCGGAGTTCACGTGGGAACGGGAAGATCAAATGAAGGCTAAGTATCCCCATTTATTTCCTAAGCGCGCGTTCGAATCAAGACATGTCTCTGCTGAAGCTGAATGAATCTCGGGTCGAGATTCCTTTCAACAGGGGGATGATGTGGCAACCGGATGTGGCAACCGGAAAATTTTTCTTCTCTTTCGTCTCTTCCTTTTTGGCCTTGGGCAATTTTCGAGACGAAAATTCTTTCAACAGGGGGATGATGTGACACCCGGCAAATTCAGGTTAGTAACGTTGACTAAACTAGTAAGTCTACCTTAGCGAGTCATGCATATTACGTCCTTAACGGGGTCAGTCGAGTCGGTATGATGATTCTGGGAATCATCGGGGGTCGTTATGATGATCCGCGGGGTCATCGGGAGTCGGTCCATAACTATGGGTACAAGGATCGGCGATTCGTGGAATCGCCGGGTTTAATGCACACACGAGTCTCGAGTCCCGGGAATTGGTGAACGGATGTAAACGTGTTAGTTATCATGCATTATATGTTTGGAATCATTATGTGACTTGTCGGTATGTGAATACGTGTTTATATATGTTAAAATAGCGTTTAACGCGCCGAAAACCCAACCGGGTAGGTATCAGGCTATTAGGGCCTGGAATAGGGCCTAATCGCCTATAGGGTCATGCGATTAGGGGAGGTTATTGGCGATTGGGACCTAATCGCCTGATGTTATATGCGATTAGGCCCCTAATCGCATGAATGGTACTGCTAATCGCATGAACAGCAGAGTCCGGGTCAAAACACCTATAAATAGAACCCTTAACTCCCCAAACACCTCTAGAACAACCCTAGCTGCTCCCAAACCACCCACACACCTTGAAACACCTCTGGAACTCTTTTTGCTACAAAAATCACCATCTCCAAGCTTACACACCTTCCTTTAACAAAACCCAAGGTGTGTTCTTCATCCCTAACCTTTGTAAAGTTGTTATTTTGAGTTCCCCAAAGGTCCAGACCTTGTTTTACTAAATGGTGTCTTTAAAAACCTTTCAAAAGAGTTCTAAACCAAGTCTACACCTTAATGCTTGTTATATGTGAAGTTTACATGCATATGTTGGCCTTCTTGATGATTATAACATGATTGTTTCCAAGATATGATTGTACTTCTGCTATGTAGAGATTATTAGGAAGGTTGTCTTAGAATTTTAGCTATTATTGTGGTGTTTTGAAGAAAATGTGTATTTTGACCCATTTGTATGTTCTTGAAGATTTAGGATGATTATGGTATGATTGTTGATGCAATGTTGTTAGAATTGATGATAGGAAGATGTTAGAACAGAGGTTTGATGATCTACATGTTGGTAGAGGTTGAAATCTGATTGTTTCCATTTAAGGAAAGATAAGGTTGGTAGGTGAAACCTAGTACTTTGCCATTTTAGGAAATAATTGCATAGAACATGCTAGATCAGTGATATGTCGGGGGTTTTTGCTTGAAATGGGTTGGTAAATGATTTAGGTTTGATATTGGGTGTCGTTGCATGTTTCGGATCTGATTTGGAGGGTTAAACGCGCGAAAACCCGTTACACAGCAGCTGCAGGCGATTAGGAATCCTAATCGCCTGAGCTGGGGGCGATTATGCAGACTTTATAGGCGATTGGGACCCTACTCGCCTGATACATCAGGCGATTAGGCCCCTAATCGCCTGTAGGCTGATGCCTACTCGCGTGTGACCTTCCTAATCGCATGTACTGCTGTCGTGAACGCGTTTTGACATCCCGGAACACGATTTGACACCTAGGAACATGCTAGGAACCCCGGGATACACCCAATGACTTAGTAAGACGTGTTCGGACCTGTTTATGCGTTAATTGGACATTATGCTAGACTAGGTGAACTCTTGCGCGTATTAAGTGTTTAATTGCATATGTTGCATGATGTCTTGCATTTATCTAACACGTGGAATGTCGGGTCACCAATGGGATGTCGGGTCTTGTCTGGCACGGTCGGTTTAACAGTTAAAGGTGTTTTCAAACGTTTATGGTCACGGTCTGGACATTCGGGGACTAGTTAGCCTGCGGGTTATTAGTCCAATACTTATACACATCTTATGATAGGTCGCCGCTATTTGGGGCTATCATAACATAATTACTTAACTGTTTTCAAGTAACGCAATCCAAGGTGAGTTTCACAGCCCCACTTTTACCGTTTTACTTTCGGGGGAGAAACATGCTACTTATTTACCTATTAAAGGTCATGTTATACTATGGTTACTTTACATATACTATGCGGCTTTTTACGGAAAGTCCCAGGGGGGAAACCATGAATGTGCGGGGATGCACAACGGGGGAAATGTGGATAGATCTATTGGGCCTCACAAACCCCACTCGACGGCTGGGCCAGGCGGGTGCATATTGTCTCTTATTACTGGCTCGCCGAGGCATCGGTTATAGCCAAAACTGCTGGGCAAGCTTCAACAACTTATAAACGTATAGTAATGGATTCCCAACCGCAGTAGTAAACAAACACTTAACGTCTAGCTAACGTTCTTATAACCTAGTAGTAACGGATATGATCTTCACAACTTACAGAAAACGCTTTATAAAAGAAAACCTGTGAACTCACCAGCATTATATGTTGACATTTTTGGCATGTTTTCTCAGGTCGCTAAGGTAGCAGTCAATGGGCTAGGCGCACGGAGTCATGCACAGCGTCTATTATTTTGAAGCATATTAAACAATGTCTTTGTAAACAATGATATGTCTTTTGGTTGTAAACAAGAATGCTTCCGCTGCTGGTTTACAGCTCAAAGCATGATATTTTGGTTTTAAATATAATTATGAATGCATGTTTGTTGTATGTTTATTGTGATCGTTGACTGAGATCCTGGTGTGTCACGCGCCTCGCGGTAAAACCCCGCACGTGGAATTTGAGGGTGTGACAACGACACTTATACAAATCTAAATATGCAAATAGACATAGTATAACATATACGAATTTGATATACAAATAAGAAAAGACATAATTGCAATTGAATATCTGTTAGTGCGTTCTATTTAACCATAGGTGGAATGATAAATCTGTGAAATTCAATTGTTATTTTGATTAATGATACTTATATTCTTTGATTAAATGGACTATGAGTTGTTCAATCTTATGATGTAAGAAGAAAATAAACATTATATACTGATAAATAAATGTTCTTCACCAATAAAAATAATTTTGTTATATCTATTATAATAAAGCTGAAAACATAAAAATATACAAAAACAATTCTGAAATCATATCCCTAATCTAAACTACACAATAATCGAACATATTGCAAAAAAAAAAAAAAAACAAAATTTTAATTTCCTAAAAAAAATGTTAAAGCTATTATTAATTCAGACAAATTACTACAAACTGAAACATGAATATAAAAATCGATTTAAAAAATCAGAAAACATAACCCTAAAATAAACCATATTTTTTCAAATATACGTATTAAAAAAAATCGGATATTTATAAATCTAATATAAAAAAAATGTAACAAAACACAACCCTAAACTATACCACATGACAATCAGATTAATAAAAAAAAAATATTATTTTATCTTTAAATAAGTGATAACAGTTCAAATATGAAGATTTATAGATAAAAGCACATACCTTTGACGAATTGATGCAAGAGATATCAACCCTAAATCAAGAAAAAATAGAAAGTATTATAGATTAGGGTTATGTTATAAAGAATTAGCGGCTATGTATATACTATTTTTCGAAAATATGATTGGATTAGTAAAAATTGTTACCTTGAAGATGAAGAATACGATGATGAGATTGAGAGAGATTGGTAAAGTGAAAGTTAGGTAGAGGGTTTTAATGGATGAAAATTGGTGTATAGTCTTGTGAGTTGCCGACAAAAATTATAATTGTAACCTAAAATCTGATGGGCCAACAATAATAGTAATCATCAAATGGGCTTAAGGGTTAACGGGCCATGGTAAGTTGGATGTACGAATGGGCCAGAAAAAAACTTACCAAAACTGATGGGCTGACATTGTATCGGGCTATAATGAATTCAGATGGGCCATTGGACTTTACAAATAGCTATGTTTGTATGTTTAGAAAGTTTGTGTTTCTTAATTAGTTTTATATTGTATAAAAACAGGAATGTAATATTGTTAAGCTTATAAATAAACACTAATACTCAAACATTTTAGCTATAATACACATTATTAGATTTAATAAAAACAACTCGAACAAAGTTTTAGTGATTTTAGGTCGTGAGCCGTTTTTTGGGGTAATAATTTGTTTACTGATAAGTCATCATTTTAGGAACTTTTGATGTCAATGTGGTCAAAACAATGGAAGATATATAAAGGGCCATGCGAATAATATAAAACTTAGCGATTTATTCAATAAATAACCGTACATAAACATACGGTTGTGGTGAAATATCAACACACCAAATTATTCAAAACATATAATCAAATATTGTTCAGATAAAGACTTAAAAAACAACGATAAAATCCAGTAATAAAAAGGACAATTCCAAATTCAACAAAAAAACGCCACGTCGAGTAACCTTGAACAAATATTACTTCTCAATCTTTGGGATGAGAAGATTGGTGTCTTCAATGGATTTTCCTTTGTCATCTTCAGAAACAAACTGGACATTACTTGTAGACAACATGTGGCTTTCTTCCGCATCGTAAACATCAATCAACTTTCGCTTTATATTAGTTAATGAAGATTCATTTCCAGAAAAAACATCATCTTTTAGTCCATCATGAGCAGCATTTGAAACTGGAGTAACATTGTCGCCAGTACCAGAAAATGATTCCTAAATAACGATAAAAGTGTATTTATTACTTTCAGTTTATATGCTATTACTTTGTTAAAAAAAAACTTATTATAATATCAATATGTATATAGTAAAGAATGCAATAGGAAATATTGATATATTACCTTTTGAGTATCCAGAAAAAACGAAGACATGCAAATTGATTCAGAGTCGGTAACCTGAAAAAAGCTTGTTAGTAATTTAATATAAGAAAAATGAATTACTAATTAGATAATATTTATGTTAATACAATAACAACATATAACGATTAATACCTGACCAACGTTCAATTTTTTCTTTAGCTCAGTAATTATGTTCACATCTTGAGTAAACTTAGAGATTCCGTATACTTCATATTTATTTCTCAAATTGTAGTCGGACACTTCAATCTTGAAAGCAAGTTCCTTCTCCAACAAACAATCGATCTCGTCGGATATTTAACTGTGTCGCCAACCTAGTGTACAAAGGAAAATCAATATAGTGAAAACATATACTTAT
The DNA here is from genome assembly GCA_028751855.1 of Ambrosia trifida. NCBI lineage: Eukaryota > Viridiplantae > Streptophyta > Magnoliopsida > Asterales > Asteraceae > Ambrosia > Ambrosia trifida. The sequence goes on from CM054130.1 coordinate 82,348,787, forward strand.
ACAATCTATTATCTAACATGAACAATTTAATGATAAACTTAGTAATACAAAAAATAAATATAGAATCTGTGGTATGGTATTTTGATAAGTGTATAGATATGAATTTGAAAAGTAACCCAAAAAAATTCAATATTTTATATATATAAAATCACTTACGGTATTTTGAGTTAGCAAGTCTGAAGCAGATTCTTTTATAAGTTCACTGGCATCACGATGAAACAAAGTAAGAGACACTGCACCATTGGTATCCTGAACACGAACTTGAACTTTGTACCTAGTTAAGAATAAAATATTAATACAAAATATAACAATATATATGTAAATAACCATATAGTTAATACAAACTGTGGCTGGATACAATACAAACTGTAGATGTTAATTTATATGTGACTCAATTAAATGAAACAATAGAACAATTACCTTGGAACTGGGTCAACAATCTTTGAACTGCACTTGACATTTACACATTGATGTATTTTCTCCTCCTCAAAATCTCCGGTGCCATCATCTTTCTCCCTAACGATATATTCCGTAGCAACTTTTTTTGTACACTTGGGACAACCAAGATAGTACCAGCCAACTTCTTTACATATCGCCTTAATTGTACCCAAAACAACCAAAGGTTGCTCCTGTAATGAAGACAATAGTCAATTCGTTAACTCTTACTATATAAAAAGTAAATTATAAAAAAAAAACAGATTAAATTAAATGTAATCAACCTCTTGAATCTCCCAAATATCACCAATCCTACTTAAAGTAGTGTTTGTTAAGAAATCCTCCTCGGTGGAAGCAAACATTGAAACACCATACGGACGATGGCTTGAGGACGGAGTATCAATATTGACCTTAATCAAACTGTAAATAATAGGAACACAATTTATTAAGTACATGAAAAATCACATGTAAATATGTATATAATGTATTGATAAATCGAACTTACGAAGACTTATACTCATTAATGTCGTGGATATCGTCATTAATGTACAATCGACTGATATCAGCTCCAAAAGAGTTGGACACATATGGCTTTCCTGATATAATAAAGACATTAGGTAACGAAATTACATTTTTTTTTTGTCAAATACTTATTTCTCAATTGTTGTCTATTTAACTATTTAATAGTCATATGTCAATAAATTGATTTGTATTTCCTATAAGACAGGATAAATAACAGTGTACATCTAGCATATGTGGCTAAAAAAATTATTTCCTATACATTTGGACGTTTATTTAATGTAATTCGGTAAGATGCAAAATAGTAAACTAAAGATATAGATGATACCATTAAAGAACTTCAAGCGCGCAAACTGCAAAATAACAATAACGTGCTCCTCCTTCGGATGTCCAACCACAAACTTTTGCATTTGCTTTGCATACTCATTCCATAGTGTAAGGTAGACGGATAAACCCCTGATAAGATTATATAAAAAAATAAAAGATTTTTAGGTAGACATACAAAATATATTAGAAAATCAATACAAATTTATAATATTTGATAACATACTCCTGGTTTTGAACTTCCATTGTCAATCTTTTTTTGGGTTGAACAGTCACATCCTTTTCTTCATTCTTGTAAAATCTTTTTACATGGCCAATAAGATCTACATAGACATAAAAAATATTATGTTAATTGAAATATAAATACGTACAACTTAATATTAACTAAGGATAATTAACGTATGATATTTACCTATTGTGATGTTCTCGGGTATTTGATTATCAATGATTGACTGAAAAGGAACAAAACAGAAACCATACATAGGACCTCCAAAATTTTCACATTTTGAAACACGAGTATTAGGATTGAAACAGATTTTGTTTGGGTTTTCAGAAAATTTATATTTCGATGGATTGTATCCAATTCCAGGACTGGTAATGGTTAAACATAAGTTTTCTTCACAAAACCTTTCAAACCTAAAAAACCATCTTTTGAACACATTCGCTTGGATTTTATTACCCTGTAAAAGACAAAACACCGTTAAGAATGTTATATAAAGGATTTTAGTTTTCAATATTATTCATAAAATAAAAAAAAAATAAACAAAAAATCAAGCAAGCTGTTACTTACATTCTCATCAATTAGGATCATCTCAATTGAATAGTCTTCATTAGGTATTCTGCAATTTGGTTGTCGCCATACCCTAATAACTCTTACTCGCAAAACAACATTGTCCCTCATGACATTGAGGTCACGTAACATGGTGATTGCTCCTTCTTCCATTTATCTCAAAATAGCATAAACAATGACAATGTTGTAGTGTTAGCATAAAAATTAAAACAGTATACGGTTGAAAAGAAATAATAACATAAAAGATAAAGAAACAACTGAACTTACTTTGAATTGAAGAATTGTTGTGTGATTGTTCAATCTACCGCGTATGGTATATATAGTGGGAAGTTTGGAATTAGAATTAAAGAAACGTTTTAAATCTGACCGCCAAAATTTATGCTATGTTGAATAGTTTATTGTAATGATTACCAAAAAAATGTCTATGTTAATTATTATCATTAAATAATATAAGTTATTGTACAGCATAAAATCCGCCAATACTAAAAGTTGGTTAAAATAAATCGTATGTATATATTTTATTAAATAACAACAAATTTTAAATCGCTATACTAATTTCGTATGTAAAACATTATATCTTAAAAACTAACGTAAATAGTTATATGTTAAGAATTGGCATAAAATCAGCCAACATTAAAAAAAGGAAATTAATAACGTTTATTAAATATATAGTCAAACATATAATATGCCTGCAATAATTACCTTTCTAAATATAACTTTTTAAAAAAAGAAACATTTAACTAACATTTTAAATACCATAAGTCGTATTTATAGTATGGTTTAATTAAGGAAATATTATGCCCATAAAATCAGCCAAAACTATAAACTTGAATACCATAAATCGTATTTATTGTAGGGTATAAATAAGGAAAATTTTTAATGATATATCAAAATTTGGTAAGTCAAACCTAAAAAACGTAACTAATAATTTTTAATAAATAGTTGGTCAAACCTATAATTGGCGTACCATAATGATAATTGCTATATTTAATTTGTTAAAAAAATGTAAAGTTATAATTAAAATAAAAGACATAATAAAAAATTAAAACATCAACAACAAAATATTTTATTAAAACTTTATTTGAAATAACAATGACAGGCACATAACATAAGTATTTAAAATAAACTCTAGTTTATTACCTCTGGTATAGGAACCTTATGAACTAAAAGCTTACGACTAATTGCACACCAATTGAAGACACAAGCATCGCCTATTGAAATTTCTTCGGCTTGAATCAAGTAACGCCATCCATCAACAATAAACCTTGTAAACAAATTATAGATTAATATTAAATTAAATTCAAATTTATATATTATGAACACTTAAATTGAACATGAAGAAAAGTATATAAAAATAAAACATTACCGGGTAGAAGTACCATCGAAATTGATAATGACGGGCCTTGTCCATGAAAATCCATCGACAAATTTAATTGTAACCTCTAAGGTTTCATTTAACCCAGCAATGTGAGCAACTTCATTTGGTATTATCTACAACAAAAGTAAAATGAAATTACAATTTTAGAATACTAAAGTTGATGTTGCGTAGAAAAAACAAACTGTACCAGTTCTTCGGTGATAGTTGAAGTAAAGGTCAGAAAATCTGATTCGCTATAGAATGTCAAATTATGGGTAGCAAATATGTTTTGGGAAGATGATATTTCGTCTGTAAGTAGTTTATGTAAAAGCATCTGCCGACCAGTCTTGCTAAAAGTAATTATATTGAAACGTGTAGTATCATTAAACTCAAAACAAATAAAATCACCAATTTCGAGACGAAGATCCTCAAGAAATTTGGCCCATCCAACAGTAAAACAGTACTTGGAACCAATTTTTTTAAGGGTTACATCCCATTGATAGCTGTTAGTCACAAATAGCTTAACAGCATTAGAAGGTAGACCTACAGCATAGTGCCTTTCGGCAAATGACATTGGTAACACCTGAACATAAATCAAAATATTGTTACAGCTATGTTAAGGGAAAACTTTAAAAGATAATAAATAAAAAAGAAAACATACCATTGGACCAACTATTTCATGATCAATCATCTTGCAAAATGAATTTGATAATTGTTTAGAGGGACAATGATTGTGGTATCGCATCATAAATGTATAATGGCCTATATAATCAAAAATAGCAAAGAATATGCCGTAGCATAAATCACGAACAACCCGAGACCATCCATTAGTTAAACAAAAAGAATCATCAACCGCTTTGACACGAACGGACCAATCATGACCTTCATTAGTCCTAATGATAACATTAGTGTTATAAAGATTGTTTGCACTAAAGAAGTTGTTCATTGATCTAGGAATGGGCTGCACATAATTGGTAAATTAAATAAGGCTATGCAATTATCAAAGTTTAGGTTAAAGTCATAAAATAATTCAATATTAATAAAAAATATATCTTACCAATTGTAACGAAGAAGGGTCATGTACAACGACAAAGAATTGGTTTCCCTTTCGATATGCCATACTTTCAAAGTAACGTATATAGTTTGAACAGAAGGTAGGTATACAGACAAATGGATTACCTGAAAAAATTGTGAACAGAGTGTATTAATAAACGCTAATCTATGTGAAGCTATTCAATGACTGAATAGCTACATACATCAAAATAAACGCAGGATAAAAATGAAAGGTATTAGCAGTCAGGATAACAAAGGAAATGCCTTGATTTTACAGAATACGAACGTGATCTATGTGAATTTATTCAATGGCTGAATAGGCGTATAGATCTAAATAAACGCTGGATAAAAACAGTTTGGGCAAAATCCATTGCATCAAAATCGGAAAAAAAAAAAAATAAACAAAACATCACCAAACCATGTAATAATCGGATAAAACACAAAAAAATATTATATTAACATATTATATCCGTAAAAAAATCAAAAACTTTGAAGACAATGAATGATTGAACCTAAAAAAAAAATATTATACATACCTTCAACCACGTGAAACCAGGAAGTTGAAAGCCTAAATCATGAACGTGAATGCTTCAAAACCTAAAAAAAAATCAGATTAAAGCATAAATGCGAATAGTTAGTAAGTAAAATGACATGAAGTTATAGATGGCCGATGCATACCTCGGTTCAATCGAAATCAGAATACTTGTTTGAATGATGGTCGATCTTTAGAAGGATGATGAAGGAATTAGATGGATTGAATGGGTTTGAAAGAGGCGATTGAAGAGAAGAAGGTTTGTTAGGGTTTTTTGTTTGAGAGCGGCGATTAGGAATTTAGAGGTGTAATGTTTATGTTTTGAGCGTGGGTTTTCATATAGGATCCGGGTCAAGATTTAAAATCGGGTATGGGTTAGACGAAAATATACTTGACATGTGTTCAATCTTGATGAGGAGCTCTAGGAGGGGGACAAGTGTCCCCCTAGTTACTCCTTTATTAGTATAGATAGATAATCTGTTACTGATTGGTTCGGTTATGCTGAGTTTCGGATATAGATAACCTGTTATCGATTGCCGTATTCATTTGCATTGTTGATTAATATTCAGAACTCTTGACCCGGAAATTTAGAGATGAAAATAAATGAAATAAACCTATTTCAGGTTAATAAAAGCCATCTTCAGCATTCAGTAATTAATGTTGAATTTTTTGGTCAAATGTACAGATTTTAAGATTAAAAATTGATATGAAGGGTACCATACGTTGTAGATGGAGCTGTAGATATTATAAAAAATAAGATTGCATGATCAAGAAAGTGTAAATGTATGTATCCAGTGGAGACAGTACCCCGCAAGATCATTTCTAGATATGGAGTACTAGCTGATTACCCCGGGAGGGTCCCGGGGTTAAAAAATCTAATTTTACGTGATAACATATTGTAAATGGCTCAAGTTAACTAACCACAAAATCTCTCAATCATTGCATGTTCATAGTATTCTAATCAGTAATAACTCATATTTCCTAATCTAAAACCTAATCAGTAATCATCTAAACAATCATTTATGTAAGCTACAACTATTAAAAAACTTATCACATTTCTCTAATTTCTCACATTCTAATAGCTCTTATAATTCCTAACCTAATCAACTAAACAAACACTTAAGTTGGAAGTTGTAATTATTGCATCTCATTATACCACGTGGCATAATCAAGAGATGGTTGAGACCACCATTGAACGCCACGTCAGCAACTATCAATTCTTTCCGGGAGCGTCCAGGGATTGAAAAATATAACCATTCTAATAATACTAATACTAATAGTAATAATTATTACTCTTGTAATTAAATAAATAAAAAATAACCTTGCTATAAGGTGACACCATGTGTTGCAGTGTTGCGCGATTCTTTCTCCTAACTTCTCTTGATAAAGTATACCTAGTAAAATTCCAATGATAACATGGCGATTGGGCTGATTTTCAACATCGTAGATAAGAACCTGGTTTAAAAGAAAAAACATGATTAATGAATAACATGAACACTTTGTGTGTTTTTTTCCTGTATGAACGAAACTCCACAAAAAATAGTTGATTTTTCTCCGTTTTTATATAAGACTATGGTACTCGTTGGAAAGATAATAAAACGCTCGTTAATTTGGTGTAATTTTTTTCTTTAAAAAATCCTGTATATAAAAGATATAAACGTTTAAAAATTATGGGAGGAAACATGAGAGAGAAATTTTAAATTTATTTTTAAATTATTTTTTCCTAAAATAACTCAATTTAATTTAGGGTTTTATGTTTATCTTTTTTTTAATTAAAAAAGGAAATAATTCAAAAACACTAAAATCTTTCAATTATGATGTCACGTGGCACTCTCAATGGGAGGTTGAGGCCTCCATTGCACGCCACGTCAGCATATACGTTTTCTTTTATATATATAGATAGATAAAGTCAAATATCCAGTTTAATAAAGTACAAGGGTCACAGAGCTTATTACTTGTAAGTTCAGGGGGCAATAGTGTAAACTTTGAAATTAGTTAGTTATAGTTCATTACAAGTTGTACAAATTGGGGATTAGGGAACAGTTCATGAGATCACTCGATTTCAATTTCTTTTCGTTTGTAGTACTATTCGTTTTCGGTAATCTTTCAGTTGTATAAGATCAATAAGATTTGGTGGTATTGACTTCAAGATCGCCTAGCATCCAACCATGGTTATAGAACGGATTAGTTGTTTCCTATTTCCGCTTAGACGTGAGGTTTTGTGAAGTGCCAATAGATCTTGAATCTTAAATGCAAAAATGGAAAGGATATGGATATCACACCACCTGCTCACTTTCTGCCATATTAAAGCCGCGATAAAACACGACGTAAAATGTTACGGATCAAAATAGTATAGGGTCTATTATGATAATATGTAATAGATGAAGGGTCTTTATGTAGAACTGAACTAACCAACAGTTAGTTCAGTATATAACAATTGTACTGAAAATGGGTACCGATTGATTTGAGTAAAACTTCTTCCTCTTGTGTTCTTCTCTCAATAATCGATCAAACACTTTGATACTTAACATAAAAAGGTGGTTCAACGTTTCCTCCCCTTCAATTTAATCGAATATTATTTAAGTCAAACTTGTATTTTAATGTAATTAGTTATTTCCATATATACGAGATCCAAATTGATCTCCCTTGTATTGTTAATACCCTTGAATTTTATCAATCAATCAAGGTTTGACAATTATCTCTTCTATCATGGTATCAAGAGATTAAACCTAAACCTATCACCACCACCGCAGCAGCCCTGCCGCTGCTGTCCTTTTTTCCGGCCACCAACCCGCTGCCATACTCCTTCTCCTTTCTCCCCTTGCACTCACCTCTACCCTATGTCCCTATTAATTCTCTGCAGCCCTTCCATCATTACCCTTCTGTCCCTGTTTTGTGCGAACACCCTTATATCCAGAATCATTCCCTGCTGTCCCTCACCCTCATCGACCTATTACCATGGCCGATAAAATACATCCTGCCCTCACTGTCAACAACATCAAAAACTTTGTTCCTGTCCTCCTTGAATCTGAATCCAGCCAATATGGCCTGTGGTCAGAACTATTCCAAACCCACTGCCGAGCCTTTCAGGTTCTTGACCATCTTTCTCCTCGACCCACCCGTCTGCGGCAGCCTCTTCGGAGGGTGACAAAGACAAAACCACCAAACCCATGGATGATCTTTGGACTAGACTCGATGCCATAGTTAAACAATGGATCTACGGGACTATCTCCAATGATCTTCTAAACACCATTGTCATCCCCAATATGTCGGCCCATGAAGCTTGGTCGGCTATTGAGGATCTCTTACTTGAAAACAAAAACTCCCGAGCCATCTACCTCATGCAAAAGTTTGCCACCACTAGCTTAGATGGCTTTCCCAATATGTCCGCATATTGTCAAGCCATCAAGTCTCTTGCTGACCAACTTACCAATGTCGGTGCTCCACTCGAGAACAAACGCCTTGTCCTACACCTCCTTGCTGGCCTTACGGATCAATACGAAAGTATATCCACAATCCTTCAACATAAACAACCCACCCCTTCTTTCTATGAGGTCCGTGCACAACTATGCCACCAAGAAAGCCAAAAAGCCGAGAAAGCCCTATATGCCTCCACCCTAACCAACCAAGCCCTCAACACCACCACCTCTAAACCGCCAAACCAAACCACATCCCACCCATCTACCAACTCAGAAACCAACCCATCCTCTACTCGTGGACGTGGCCGGTTACGGGGCCGTGGCCGTGGTCGGTCTACTTGGTCTCGTGGCTCCCAGTAGGGCCGCTCCCAACCTTACGGGGCATGGACCTCCCCCACTACCTACACTTGGACTATACCAAACCAATACTCGAACTACCCATCCCCACCACCCTGGCTCTCTTGGCCCACACCTACACCGCCTCCTTGTCCTTACCCCACCACTACCCCGCCACAAAATCAAAATTCTTCCCAAGGCATTCTCGGTCCTCGCCCTCATCAGGGCCATCAGGTGACATACTCACCCACTGACATTCAGCAGGCCCTTTACACCATGTCTCTTACCCACCAGATTACCAGCATGGAGTCATGTACACGGGTGCAACCATCAGCATGGATCCCAATTCAGGTAACTTTAGCACTATTTTTAATAATTGTGTGAATGAAAATATCATCGTTGGTGATGGAAAATCCATCCCGGTACATAGACATGGACCACAAACCTTTCCCCCACCATACCCACCCTTTGTCTTAAACCGTGTCCTTTATGCCCCTAAACTCATTAGAAAACTAATTTTCGTACGTCAATTCGCTAGAGATAATTCTGTATCTGTGGAATTTGATCCTTTTGGTTTCCTTGTGAAGGACTACAAGACTCGGATTCCTATAATCCGGTGCGACAGCAGCGGTGATCTCTACACCTTCTCCAAAGACATCCATTGCTTCTCTACCTCCACCACTGCTGCCCAGTCCTCCACATTATGGCATCTATGCCTCGGCCACCCTGGCCCAGCTTTACTTCAGTCTTTGAAAAATTCTAATTATATTGTTTTTAAGACTCTTAATAAGAATGTTTGTGAACCATGCGTTTTTGGCAAGAGCACTAGGCTCCCCTTTTATTCATCTAATAATAATAATAGTACTTTGCAACCCTTTGATATTGTGTATAGCGATCTTTGGACCTCCCCGGTCTTAAGCTCCGCAGGACATCGTTATTATGTGTTATTTTTAGATGATTACACAAACTTCTTATGGACATTTCCGATCTCAAACAAATCACAAGTCTTTACTATCTTTGAAACATTTACCAAACTTGTCCACACCCAATTTAATCGCACCATTAAGAATTTTTAGTCTAACAACGAAAAAGAAAACATTAACACATCATTTAATTTTTTTTTATAACAATGGGATTCTTTTCCGTCTATCTTGCCCGTATACATTGTCTCAAAATGGGAAGGCGGAACGCAAAATCCGCTCCATTAATAATATCATCAGAACACTTCTTGCCCAATCATCTTTACCTGCCAATTTTTGGCATCATGCCCTTCACACCTCCACTTACCTAATCAACATCACCCCATCTAAAGCACACCAACTTTAAACACCCACCCAGCTCCTTTACCACCAACTGCCGACATACAACCACTTACGCGTATTCGGCTGCCTCTGCTACCCCTTAAAACCTTCCACCACCATCCACAAACTTGAACATCGCTCCTACCCATGTGTCTTTCTAGGGTATCCCAACTCATACCGTGGATACAAATGCTACAACGTACAATCCAAAACTATCACCATATCTCGTCATGTCCTATTTGATAAGTCAACCTTCCCCTTCTTGAAACTTGCCCACACCTCTCCAACCAACTCCTACAACTTCCTAACCGATCCCACAACCACCTCCCACAACCCCCCCATGTCTACGGCCCATCCCAACTCCCCGGCCCATCACTCCCCTAATGCCTCATGCCCCCACCCTTCTCACTCCTCCACACCAGCCCACACCACATCTCCAGCTCACCACACCACCCGGCCCATCCTTTCCTACTCGAGACGCAGGCCGTCTCCTCACACACCCATACGGCCCACCCCTAGCCTAATTCCCACAACCACATCCTCCACCGCAGGACCGCTACCCAACCCACCTTCTATGACCGGAAACTCTGACCCGGCACCCCAACCCACTGTTCAACCTGCTCACACACGCACTATGCGAACACGAGCATTGGACGGTATTGTCAAACCCAAAAACCTGTTAAACCTCCACACTACCAACCTTGTGCCCATTCCCAAAAACCCGTCCCTGTCCATACCGGAGTGGCATACCGCCATGACCAATGAGTTTCATGCACTTATTAAAAATAATACTTGGGAATTGGTTCTACGCCAGCCACATATGAACATCATTAGAAGCATGTGGTTACTCAATCATAAATTCAGGTCTGACGGCACACTTGAACGATATAAAGCCCGGTTAGTTTGTGATGGGCGGTCTCAGCAAGTTGGCATAGATTGTGGGGAGACTTTTAGTCCGGTGGTCAAACTGGCCACCATTCGTACTGTATTGACTATTGCTCTGTCAAAGTCTTGGCCGGTTCACCAACTGGACGTCACTAATGCTTTTCTTAATGGGAATCTCCATGAAACGGTATACATGCACCAACCGATGGGTTTTCGGGACAAACAGTTTCCAGATCACGTGTGTCACCTAAAGAAGTCTCTTTATGGCTTAAAACTGGCCCGTAGGGCCTGGTATCAACGCTTCACTGACTACGTTCTTACTTTGGGATTTGTTCAAAGTGGTTGTGACACGTCCTTTTTCATCTTACATCATAATGGCAACACTGCCTATCTTCTGTTGTATGTAGATGACATTCTTCTGGTTACCTCTTCCACAACACTTCATCAGCACCTCATGACTTATCTTTCAAAAGAATTCCCCATGAAAGACCTCGGTGCCTTAAGCTTCTTTATGGGTATCTCTGTCACACGGACCCAAGACAGTATGTTCCTTTCTCAGCAGACATATGCAATGGATATTATAGAATGCGCAGGCATGTCATCGTGTAAACCTGCCGCTACTCCAGTGGATACGAACTCGAAACTCAATGCAACATCCGGTACCGATTTTGATAATCCCACACTTTACAGAAGCTTGGCTGGAGCACTACAATACCTCACTTTTACTCGGCCTGACATCAACTACGTGGTACAACAGGTTTGTATGCATATGCACGCGCCCAAAACAGATCACTAGAACACTCTTAAGCGTATTATCCGATACATTCAGGGCACGGTTTCTTACGGTCTCACCCTGTCACCCAACAGAGATCCCTCACTTCTTGCTTATACAGACGCTGACTGGGTTGGTTGTCCTGACACTCGTCGCTCTATGAGTGGCTACTACGTCTACTTAGGAGATAATCATGTCTCCTGGTCCTCTAAACGCCAACCAACCATCTCTCGCTCCAGTGCTGAAGCTGAATATAGAGGAGTGGCTAACGTTGTCACTGAAATTTGCTGGCTTCCCAATCTACTCTTGGAATTACACTGTCCTCTCTCTAAAGCTACTATCGTGTACTGTGACAATGTGAGTGCTATTTATCTCTCTCGCAATCCTGTTCAACACCAGAGGACAAAACACATTGAACTTGACATTCACTTTGTGCGCGAACAAGTTTAGCGCGGTCAGGTTCGAATTCTCCATGTCCCGTCTCGTTATCAGGTTGCCGACATCTCCACGAAAGGATTACCGCGCATCTTATTTGAAGATTTCCGCTCCACTCTCAGCATACGGTCATCTCTCGCTTCGACTACGGGGTGTAATAGAATATTATTTAAGTCAACTTGTATTTTAATGTAATTAGTTATTTCCATATATACGAGATCCAAATTGATCTCCCTTGTATTATTTATATCCTTGAATTTTATCAATTAATCAAGGTTTGACAATTATCTCTTCTATCACAATTCGGTTTAGTTTTCATTTACTAAATAAACTATGGTTTAAAGGGCTGAACCAACAGTAATGACGTCTGTTGAAATAGAATAAAAATTGAATAAACTATGGTTTTATTTATTCTTGTTTAATTGCAAACTCCAAAAAAAAAAGTTTATTCACAAACATATTCATGGCAACTTAAATACGAACGATAGCTCTTTTATACGATTCAAGGGCTTCTTTCGGCTGTCTCAATCGACCACATCACCGACCTAACCAAAACCCTAATCGCAACTTTCGAACTCGGATGGATAATACAAACCTCTTCTGCGAATTGTCTCTTTAGTGCGTCTCGTGCGTACAACGAACCAAAGCTCTGATGCCACTTGTTAGGTATCATTCGGCGCATCGGAATCAAACACACAAACGTCACACACGATTATCACGCGATGAACAAAACATAATAAACACGACACAAGAATTTTACGTGGTTCGGTCCCAGTGGGGGACCTACGTCCACGGGCTGCAACTAGGTTATTTCATTAAGCTAAAGGCACACAAGATTACAATACATGACTAGGGTATATATAGATAACAATTAGGTTAAACAACTTAGGGACCAAGAAAACTAAACCGGGCCTGGCCCATGTCTTCTAATGTCAACCTCAAAAGCCTAATAACCAAGGACTTCAGAAACCCAACAGAGAGGTCTAAGGTTATGAGAAACATTATTGTCTTGGTGTACACCAGCTGAATTCCTTTCATGTAAGCCAAAATATTTTCTTCATAATCTCCAACCCGGCGGAATCTAGAGTCATCTGAATTGATCATACCGCTGAGTTGACAAAGTTGTAGTGGAATCCTACCTGTAAACTTATTTGATTGGAGATTCAAGATTCTAAGGTTTCTTAGGCTTTCACCAAACCAAAAAGGGATTCTACCCATTAAAAAGTTGTTCCCGATATCCAGTGTGCCCAAACTTGTCAAATTCCGTAAAGATAGCGGAAGATTCCCCGCAAATCTGTTGTTGTGCAAGTGCAGTGACTTAAGTTCTGTAAGAGAACCCAATGAACTTGGAACGACACCGGTTATAGGTTTATTAGGCTTTCACCAAACCAAAAAGGGATTCTACCCATTAAAAAGTTGTTCCCGATATCCAGTGTGCCCAAACTTGTCAAATTCGGTAAAGATAGCGGAAGATTCCCCGCAAATCTGTTGTTGTGCAAGTGCAGTGACTTAAGTTCTGTAAGAGAACCCAATGAACTTGGAACGACACCGGTTATAGGGTTATTTGAAAGATCCATTACTTTCAAATTAGTCAGATTCCCTAAGCACCCAGGAAGCCTTCCAGAAAACTTATTTTGCGATAAATCCAAAACCAAGAAGCTAGGAAACTTGCATAAGTGTACCGGAATGCTTCCATTAGAGATTAACAAATAGTAGTCTTGGGTACGTCATTCCATCTGTTTGAGGAACATGCCCTAACAGTAAGTTATCCGATAGATCCAAAATCTGCACATTTTGGCGGAAATCTAGCTAGTGATCCCTCAAATTTGTTTGAGTTCATCCTCAAGATCCCAATGTCACTTTTATTAAAATGAAACCGCGGAAGTTTGCCATTGATTTGGTTATGGGACAAATCCAATTCAAGAATATGAGACATGATGTTCTCAAACCACTCTGGTATTGTATCCTAATACTTGAGTTAAAAAGAGCTAGTGTTTGAATATGTGTCTGTGTTTGTAGCCAATTTGGAAAGTGGGGTCCGATGTTGCAGGAACTTGCATCAAATGTTTGTAGTTGGAAGGGAGGAATCCATCGAGAGCTCAAATTCAACTCTAATGAATTACCAAACAACACCAAATTATTCAGATTCTTTAGCTTGGGGAAGTGAGTTTCAGAAAGAACACCAACCAATGAATTCTTGGAGAGATGTATATTCTTGAGCTTTGAAAGTTGTCCCACACTCATAGGAATGTTCCTACTCAATTGGTTTTGTTGAAGATACAGGTCTTCAAGCCTGAAGAGTAGTCCAATGCTTTGGGGAATAAGACCAGAAAAGCTATTTTCAGAAAGTTGCAGATGAACAAGGCGGCTCAAATTAGATAACTGATCTGGTATCAAAGATTAAAAGGAATTGAAGGAGAGGTCGATGGTAGCAAGATGATTGAACATTCCAATAAAATCAGGAATTTTACCATGGAAGTAGTTATCCTGGAGGTGTAGATGCATGAGGCCAGTAAGGTTTGATAACCAGAGAGGAAAGGTGGAATTGATGTGATTCCAAGAGAGGTCAAGTGAATGAAGAGACGTGAAATTGATGAATTTAAAGTTATCAGTTTAATTGTGGATTAGATTGTTTTATAATCCATAAATGAAAAACGAATTGGATTATAAATGTGAAATCGAGGCCAATCGCGACATAGAATGTAAGTGTTTTTATACTGGGACTTATACGATGCAACCAAACAATGCACAGTTTGGGAATGTTAATTAACTGGCCCTCCAAAATGTCTACATCAGAACATGATGGTCGGGCTGAGAAATGGGCCAAAATGCGTTGAGGGTCAAAATAGGTAAATTTTTACTTTCATAAGAAAACAGATTGGGTCTGGCTTATTGGTAGGTTTTGATTTGTGGAATTAGTTTCATTCTAATAGTTTTTACAGATTTCGTGGTGCTTTTTAGCTTTCAGAACACAAGGCGTTATATAGGTTAAACAAGTCAAAGGTGGCTACTTTACTTGAAGCTGATCGAGAGGACTGTTCAGGTTGCATTGGAAAAGGCTTCTATGATGTGTAAACTATAAAGGTTGTAGAGTTGAAAAGCTAACAAGAAAAGTTTTACTTCTGTTGGATCAGTATGCTCTTTGTTTAAGTAAGAACTTGCTATCTTTGACACTTAAGTGTTTAGTAAGCTCTTGTATATCAGATTGTAAGCACAACGGAATGTATAAGTTAAAGCAACACTTTTTATACTTAAGAGGAGTTATTACTCCCCCTTGATGATTGAAACTAATAATGACAAGTATTTATTATGAATCTAAGCAGTAAATGAGAATTAGATACTTAGACAGATTCACAATAAATACTGAAATGGAATAGAACAGTGAAAGTGTTTGAAGGATTTTCTATTAAAATCAATGTCTAAAATAGAAGGTTGAAGCCTCCTATTTATAGACGTTTACATACATGTATCTTGCCCATAAAGCAAGTACAGAAACATCAGAAACAAGTTGCACAAGTTGCAACATTGAAACTAACAATTACAGCTAAAAGTAATAATAAACAATAAACTACTGAAACAAAAGGCGGTGGAAAATATCTGATGCTAAGTGCTGATGAATGACAAACTACTGATGAGTAGTTTGTCTTCAGTACTTCTGAAGTGAACTTGTCTGGTTTGGACTTCAGAACTTCTGATGAAGTTTCTTCTTCAGCACTTCTCATATCTTCTCTTCAGCAGTTTCTTGTCTTCTCTTCAGTACTTCTATACTTAGCCAAAATGACAGAAGTGAATTAGACTAAGGTTTCCAAAAGTGGTTTCACCAATCCTCTTTGTCCTAACAATCTCCCCCTAGATTGATGAACCCAAAACCTTACTAATTCCTTATGATCTTCTTCTGTCTTGAACAATCTTCCATATCTCTTTATACATGGTGTTCTTGAGCTGGTTTAACTGTCTATCAGATAGAGATCCTCTCTGTGGTTCCAGATGTTGAATTGTGAGCAGGTCTTGTGTTGACAGTTTCTTTAGATCACTGATCTTCTTGTAAGCCCTGCTTGAAAGGTCTCTTCTTGTCAATAATACTGAGTTGTTATCAGTAAGTGACCATCTGATGATAGGTACCTTTGACTTGTTAAAGTCAGAGGTATAAGGAACCAGACTTGTCCCTTGGGTTGATGATCCTGAGTGTTGGATGCTTTCTGTTTCAGTAAACCTCAGGTGGGAGTCTCTTCCTTGTTGTTGTTGCATATCAGGCATCTGAATAGTTGGGAGATGGTGTTCAGTCGCTACCTTGGTATGCATCTTTTATTTGATAGTCTTTTGGATTTGGTAGGCAAAAGTGGAAGGATCCCTGAATTGTGTTAACAGAGGTTTCTCCTCAATGTCAAAATCTGAATTAACTACTGAACTTCCTTCAAGTAGTACCATTTTGAAATCAGTTTTGACATTGTCCTCTGCTTTCTTTCTTTGAGTAGCAGGCCTTCTTGTTGTTATACTAGAAGTTCTAACTACTGATCTTGAAGGATCAGCAGTTTGAAACTTCTCTGGATTTGCAGCCTTGGCAGCCTTGTATTTTCGATAAGTATCCATCAGTCTTTCTTCTTTCCATCTGGATACTGAGGCTTTTGAACCATAGCCATCTGCTACTAACTCATTTATCATTTGGGCTCTCTTGGCCTTTCCTTCTTTACTTGTGGCCAGTTTGTCTGCAATCAGTTGTGCCCTTCTTGTT
Source organism: Ambrosia trifida (assembly GCA_028751855.1). Taxonomy (NCBI): domain Eukaryota; kingdom Viridiplantae; phylum Streptophyta; class Magnoliopsida; order Asterales; family Asteraceae; genus Ambrosia; species Ambrosia trifida. The sequence continues at coordinate 82,365,677 of CM054130.1, forward strand.
AGCTCTTGCATAGAGAGTCCCTTAAGTGTGTAGGCTTTAGTCTTGTTGTTCTTTGTGATGTAAGACATCAGTTGTTGTCTTTTGTCTTGTTCAGCAATCTCATCAAGGCTAGCCTGCCTTTGTAGTTCAGCTTCATAGGCCTGAATTTTTTCTTCATGGCTCAGGTCTAAATCATCCCTTTCTTCCAGAGTTTTCCAGATCAGATCTTCTCTGGCCTTCTTCTGGGCTGTAACTAAACTCTTCTCTAGTAATTCAGCTGATTGAGAGATTGGAGAAGGGTTTAGCACAGTCATTGTTGTAACTGTTGTAGTAGGCCTGATAGGAGCAGATGTTGGTTGAATGGGAGCAGTTGTTCCGGAAGGGTCAGCAGTTTGAGATTTGGAAGTGTTAACCTCTGATGGGTTGACAACTGCTGATGGTTTGTCAACTACTGAAGGATTGTCTTCAGTACTTTCTGATTCTTCATCAGAACTTTGGCCATCAGAGGTTTCTTCATTATGCCCTTGGGATTCATCAGATTTTTCAGCATCCTCTATTTCTTGAATAGAGACACCAAACTGTTTGGCCAGTTTTTCCTTTCTGGCTTGATTCTTCTGATCTCTTTCAAGGATAGCCACTCTTGCCCTTATCCTGGCTTCGAATGACTCCTTAGGTTCCCTAATTTTCTCCCCCTTTTTGGATTCATCAAGTTTAGAGGTTGAGGGTTGGGAGAATTGACCTTGAAGATGAGCAATCTGTTTGCTGTTGAATTCAATCTTGTTGGACAGATCATTCATCTTTGTCTTGATCATTCCAAATTGGTTTTTGATTGACAGCTCCAAGTTAGCTGTGTATGTTTGGAAGTGATTCTTGATGAGAGTGTTCATCATGTGGTACAGGGGACCCTCTGGGCTGCATAGCTGGTTCATGTCTATGCTTGTTTGCCCAGGGAATTGGGTAGGCATTTGATGTGAAGGGTGTGTTTTTGGGAGATCCTCATGTTGTACAGAGGATGCCACTCTAGGGGTTTTAGGGATTGAGTGGACTTTAACCTGTTCAGGGGTGACTAGCTTCTTGAGCTTGGATACCCTTGAAACAGGACCTTCATAAAGTGCCGTCAATTCAGTAGTTTTGGTTTTTGAAACATCATCCAAATTAATGGAATCATCTGAATCCCTGATGTTGTCCTCATTGAGGACTGTCTCAGTTAAATCATGAGCTGAGCCCAACTCAGTTCTCTCATGAACCTCTTGTTCTTGGTTCTGAGGATTTCCTACTTCAGGCATTAAGCCTTCATCAGTAGTTGCCACATCTGAGGTCTTAGCTGTTTTACTTCTGTCCTCAGATCCACCACTGGGTGGTAACTGAGTAGTAGCAGCCTCAGATGCCCCAAGAGTCTCTAAGATTGGGCTTAAAGACTCTGGTCCACCCTCATCTCTTGGGTTAGGGCTAGTGATGTCCATATCCATGTCTGATGTTGTGGTTATGTCCCCTGTTTGATGTTGTTGTAGGGGACTGACATTATCAGATGGGACTTTCTCTTTTAGCCCAGAGAGAAGTTTGGCAATCTCTATTGCCTCTGGTTCAGAAATTTGAGGGGTTGGTTCAGTAGTTTGGGCAATAGGTGAAATAGGTTGGTCAGCAGTTTCAAAAGAAGTGTGAGTTGCAATTGTTTTTCTAAGTCTTTTTCTTTTGAATAAGATTGTTATGGGTGCTCTTGGTGGGGTTTGAGATGGATGAGACTGAGAGGGTGTTTCAGTCTCACCTATTTGAAGAGCAGATTGCTCATGAGCATGTTTAGGCATCTCATCCTCCTGAACAGCTTTTCTTTTGGGTTGGTGGGTTTTTGTTTTTGTTGGCTTGGGCTTTTTAGCTTTTGGTGGTGTGAGTTTGGAAGATGTGGGCTTCAGGGGGACTTGTTGTTGTTCTCCCTGATCATCTTCTGGCCAGGTAGCCGGTTTGTTATGCCTAGAGTATGCTTGTGAGGTTAATGGATTTAAAGTTGAAACTTTTCCCACAAGCACCTCATTACCCAGTTCCCCTATTATGCATTGCATAATGAACCTTGGGTATAACAAAAACTTTTTCTTGGTATTATTATGATGTAACACCAACTCATTGAAAAATAATTTTGATGCCCTGAATTTGGTTTCATTCACTATGGAATGAAATATTGGTTGAAAAGTAGAGGGCATCTGGTCATAAGACCCTGTCTTTGGACTCAAACACATAATAATATAATGAAACAAAAGCTTGTATTTTGGTTCAAAATATTTTTTGAAGATAGTAGCATGGGAGAGAGTACCTTGATAACCACACTCTGTCATGGTTAGGTGAATATCAGAGTTAGCAACATGATCAGGGGCAGCTACATCATTCAGGCCCAGTCTTGTTGCCAGTGTGGCCGGTATGATGGTCAGTGGTTTCCCTTTTATTCTTGAGTTGAGGGAAATAATTTCATCATCAGCCGTCACCGTCTCAGCATTAGCCCAGAACTCATTTAGAGTTTCAGTATGAATTGGTGGGTCGATTGTGAGAGCAGTAAAATATTGGGATTTTACGACAAGATCAATGATCTCATCGTATTGGGACCAGCCTTCTTGTTTTTCAAGAAAGGCCCTTTGATTGTGTCCCTGTTTTAGAACGAGAGCCATGTGGTTTTTGTTTTTGTTGATCGAACAGTTGATTTGCAGGTTTAGGTTTTTGAGAGAGTTTTTGAGAGAGAAGGAGTGAATTTTTGAGTTTGAAAGGATAAGTGTTGAAAAAAGATATTTATCAGAAGTTTTTAACCGCTTGAATCTTCTTTATTAGAAGTTTTTAAACCGCCTCGGTTAAAAATCTCTTTATCAGAAGTTTTAAACCGACTAGGTCAAAACTTCTGATGATGGGAAAAGTCAGATTTGCCCTTTTTTGACTAAACTGCTGATGAAGGATTATCTTCATCAGTAGTTCCTATTTTCTCTTCAGTAGTTTTAACAGCTGATGAGAAATGTTTTGTAAATACTTTATTCATAACTTCTGAAGGTTATTTTATCAGAAGTTATACACTTTTCAGAAATTATCCCCATACTGATGTTTTGTTCATCAGTAGTTTCTCTCTTTTCAGAAGTTTTGTTTCAGACTTTTTGTCTTTTTGTAAGTGAAACATGAAAAATATGTGCAGAATAATAAAATAAACACTTACAAATTTAGCATCCCAAGCATGGATACTAACTTCTGAAATGTTGATGTGTCAAGGGGTTTTGTGAAGATGTCAGCTATTTGATTAGCTGTTGCTACATGCTTCACCTCAATCTTGCCTTTTTCATAGCAATCTCTTATGAAATGGTACCTGATCTCAATATGTTTGGTTTTTGAGAACTGTACCGGATTTTGAATGATGCTAATGGCAGATTTGCTGTCTACAAACAAAGGTGTCTTGGTTTCTTTGATTCCATAATCAAGAAGTTGATATTGGAGCCATTGTATCTGTGATGTACAACTTGCAGCTGCAATGTATTCAGCTTCAGCAGTTGAAGTTGCAACAGATGTTTGCTTCTTTGATTGCCATGACACTAGACAGTTACCCAAGAATTGACAACCACCAGATGTTGACTTTCTTGTCATCTTACACCCTGCATAGTCACTATCTGAAAAAGCTGATAACTTGGTATTGCTTGAAGCAGGATACCAAATTCCAAGTGTTGGAGTTCCTTTCAGATATCTGAAAATTCTTTTGACTGCTATAAGGTGTGATTCCCTTGGTGCTGATTGATATCTAGCACAGACACATGTTGAAAACATAATATATGGTCTAGAAGCAGTTAAATAAAAAGGGAACCTATCATGCATCTGTACATGGTTTGATCAACCTGTTTTCCTTGATCATCAGGTTCAACTTGTGTGATTGGTGTCATGGGAGTGGAACATGATTTACAGTCTTTTAAAGAAAATTTGTTTAATAATTCTTTAACATATTTTGATTGATGTATAAAAGTTCCATTTGTTTGTTGCTTGATCTGCAGTCCCAGAAAGTACTGCAGTTCTCCCATGGTACTCATCTCAAATTTTGATTGCATGAGTTTCTTAAAATCATCACACAGTTTTGTGTTTGTTGAACCAAAAATGATATCATCAACATAAATTTGAACAAGTAGGACATGATTTCCAACATGTTTAATGAAAAGAGTTTTATCAATGGCACCTCTTGTAAAGTTATTTTTGAGTAAAAAGGTGGAGAGTGTATCATACCAGGCTCTTGGAGCCTGTTTGAGCCCATAAAGAGCTTTGTCCAGTCTGTACACCCACTCAGGATGAGAAGGATCCTCAAACCCAGGTGGCTGACAGACATACACCTCCTCTTTTATCTTTCCATACAAAAATGCACTCTTTACATCCATTTGATAAACTTTAATTTTGTTGGAAATGGCATAGGCCAGAAATAACCTGATGGCCTCAAGCCTTGCAACTGGAGCAAAGGTTTCATCATAGTCAATTCCCTCTTCTTGAGAGTACCCTTGAACTACCAGTCTTGCCTTGTTCTTGATTATCATACTAGCTTCATCTTGTTTGTTCCTGAAAACCCATCTTGTGCCAATTGGTTGCTTGTTTGGAGGTAAGGGACAGATTTCCCAGACCTGTTGCTTGTTGAACTGAAGCAGTTCATCTTGCATAGCTTGCACCCAATTATTGTCTTTGAGGGCTTCCTGGTACTTCTTTGGTTCCAACTGTGAGATAAAGGCTGAAAATAGGCAAAAGTTGGAGAGCTGGTTTCTGGTAAGAACACCTGAAGCTATATCACCCATGATTTGATCAAGTGGATGATCTCTGTGTTCAATCAGTTGTTGTAAACCACTGACAGGTGTAGGTGGCTCATGTTCTTCAAACAAACTACTGAGGTCTATAATATCTGGTTCAGATGTTTCTTGATCTTCAGTAGTTAGATCTACTGAACCAGAAGTTTGAGTTTATTCCTCAGTACTTGTTTGATCAGAAGTTTGGGGAACTTCTGATGATTTTGAAGTTGACTTGATAACTGTTTGAGGAGTCCATGGTGTGGGATCCTCATCATCAAACCTTTTGTCACCATAATAAGTAGGTTTTGATGAAGTAACAGCCTTCTCAGGTCCAAAATGGAAGTTGTCAAGGTCAAAAAGTTCAGCAGGATGTGCTGGAATAAGAGTGTGTTTTGACTCATTGAACTTGACATTCAATGTTTCTTCTACTATCCTGGTGTGAGAATTAAAAACCTTGTAGGCTTTTCTAGTTGAAGAGTAACCAAGAAAGTAACCTGAGTCAACTTTGGCAGCAAACTTTGAAATAGATTCCTTGATGTTCAAGATGAAACATTGACACCCAAAAGCCCTGAAAAAGGAGATAAGGGGCTTCATGCCATGAAGAACTTCATAGGCAGTCTTGGAATGTCTCTTGACCACAAGAACTCTATTCTGAACATAACATGATGTGTTAACTGCTTCTGCCCAAAAGTACAAGGGCAGTCCAGAATCAGCTAACATTGTTCTTGCTCCCTCTATTAAAGTTCTGTTCTTCCTTTCTACTACACCATTTTGTTCAGGAGTTCTGGGAACACTGTATTGTCTAATAATCCCTTTAGACAAACAGAATTCATCCAGAGTTTTGTTCCTGAACTCTGTCCCATTATCACTTCTAATGGTTTTGACAGGTAGAGAATATTGTTTCTCCACTTGTAGAATGAAGAACTTGATGATTTCAGCAGCCTCATCCTTGGAGAATAAGAAGAATACCCATGTGAATCTTGAGTAGTCGTCAATGATGACTAAGCAGTACTTCTTCTTACCAAGGCTCATAATCTTGACAGGTCCAAATAAGTCCATATGGAGTAGTTGAAGGCATGCAGTTGTTTTTGATTCTTCAATAGACTTATAGGAGGACTTATGCTGTTTTCCCTTTAAACAGGATACACAGTGTTCTTGACACTGGTATACTTTCAAAGGTAGACCTCTGACCAAGCCCATTTTTGTGACTTTATTTATGGTTTTAAAGTTCACATGGCCAAGTCTCCTGTGCCAGAGATCAGTTTCTGAAGTTGATGCCCTTGAGAAGAAACAAGCAGTGTTGTTCAATACTTTGTCTTTCTCAATGTCCACTGCATAGACATTGCCACATCTTTTGGCAATCAGCAAAGTATGATCTTCAATGATCTTCTCTATCAACTTTTGGCCTTCTGGTGAGATGATCTTGCATGCTGTCTTTGTGAAAAAGGAAGAATATCCTTTATCACACATTTGTGACACACTCAGCAAGTTGTATTCAAGGTTTTCAACCAGATTGACTTTGTCAAACTGTATTTTGCCAGAGGAGACATTGCCATGTCTTAGCACATATCCCTTAGCATTGTTCCCAAAGGATACAGATCCTTCTCTTTGGCTGATAAAATTGTTTATCAGGTATCTGCATCCAGTCATGTGCATAGAGCCTCCACTATCAACATACCATATGCTGTTTAAGCCCCTGGAAACTCTCTGCACACAATAACAAATTAGTTAGATTTAGGAACCCAAGCCTGTTTGGCTTTGGGTTTGCTCTTGAGAACAGTTACAGTTTGTTCTTGACCAGATTGAGAAATCCATGTCTTTTTGGCAATGGATTTTTCATTAAGAACCATGGTGGTATCCTTTTCAGGACCACCATCAACCTTGGTCATCAGTAGTTGTACCAAGTTCATTAGTTTTTGAATCTCAGCAGTTTGTGAAACTTCTGATGATTCAGGTCTAACTACTGACAAAGAATTTTGAGAAAAAGATTTTAGTTGAGATTTTATCTTTTTCTGAGAAAAGGTGTTTTCAGGTTGTTGTTTCTTGGGTTTAAAGGTTCTTTCATAATCATTTCTGATTTGATTTCCCACAACCTGTTGTTTAATTTTATGATTGAACTGAATTCCTTTTCTGTATCTACAAAACTCTGTTTTGTGGTTGAACAGACCACAAATTTCACACTCTTTTGCCTTTTGTTTTTGATCTAAAGGCAAATTTCTGACATTAGTGTAAAGATTTTGCTCATCAGTAGTTTTCAGGGTCTCAACTCCTGATGTAGATGAAACTACTGATGGCTTGTTGTCAGATTTTGTTAATACTTCTGAAGTACTTTCTTTGAAAATACCAGGATTTCTGTTTAGAAAGTTTTCATGGAAAGATGTGCAGTCTTTCCCTTCAGAAGTTTCATTTGAAACAATTTTTCTCCCATCTTCAGTAGTTTTGGGAGAGAAATCTGTTGGTGTTTCAACATGATGGTACCCTATGCCAAATTTAACATTTGAAGCACTCTGTTTGTTTAGCAATAGCTGGTACCCCTTACAAGAATCCACCCATTTTTCACAACTGATCTTGGTGTCAGCAAGCTCTTTTCTGACATTCCCAAGATCTTCTATCATCATTTTAATTTGTGCTTGGGTTTCAATAGCTGAGTTAATTAATTTAGAGGCTTCTTTTGTTTTAGCAGTAAGTTTTCTCTCTAAATCACACTTCATCTGAGTGTATTTTCTTTCTAAATCATTGGCTTTTCCTTGTAAGTGCACATTTGTCTCTCTTATGAGAGCAAAAGTTTCTTTGCAAGAATTTGAGCAAAGTTTTGTCAAAGATTCTTTTGATACCTGTGACAATGCAGATTTTGAAGTACAGCCTTCAAATGCCATTAAGGCAAAGTTCTTTCTGCCATTGTCTGGTTCTCCCCAGTTGATGTCAAACACCTTGTTGTCTGCATCAGGATTGCACTCTGTGGTGTCAAAAGGGAGACTGCTCCAGTCAACATACCCTGAGGTGAAAGGACTTTGTTGAGAGGGTTGTTGAGGCTGTGGAGGTTGTTGAGCAGCTGGAAAGGGAGGGATTGATTGTTGGCTCTGCATCTGTTGAGCAGGCATTTGAACATATTGTACTTGTGGCATGTATTGCTGTTGAGGAGCTTGTGCCTGTACAAAATGAGCACTCCCTTGAGTTCCATTATTCCTATTATAATTGGGGTTAAAGTTATTTCCAGATTGTGATTGGTTAAAGCTAGAGTTTCTACACTCTCTAGCAAAGTGTCCCAACTTCTGACACTTGTGACATCTCAGTTTAGATTTGTCAAAACCAATTTTTGTATTACTGGTCAATCCTGGAAATTTCCTTCCTGACCTTTTATAAAACTTGTTAGTTTTAATGCTTAGCATCGCCAGTTGGTGTAAAATGTCCATTTCTTCTAAGTCATCACTGCTAAAGTTTTTCAAATCATCCATGATAAAACATAGATTATCAGTAGTTTGACTTTGGTCATCATTGTCATAACTTGGGAAAGATCTTTCTGATGAGATTCCAGTTGTTATGTCAATGTTGTCATAAGATCCATAGGAACAAGTTGGTGAGTCTTGTCCCAAAAGTGCTGTACTACCTGGTAGGTAGTCATCAGCAGTTTTACCAGATGATTGCAATTTCTTCTTTTGATCAATTTCTCTCTCAAAAGTAAGTAATCTCCCATGGAGTTTTGTAAGAGTGAGGGAGCTAAAATCTGGTGAGGATCTTAAAACAATGGAGTATGTTTCCCATTTGTCTGGTAAAGACCTTAAAAATCTATGTAGCATAGATACTGTTGTATAGGTCTGACCATTTAACTTTAGCTCAGATATTAATGAGGAGAATCTTTCAAATTGTTGAGTTAAAGTTTCCCCATTAATGTGAGCAAATGTCTCATATTGTTGAGCTAAGATCTCTCTGGTGTTGGCAATCACCTCTTCAGTTCCTCCAAACTGTTCTTTAAGACAATCCCAGAGTTCTTTGGCACTTTCACAATGTAAAAGGCCAGAGTATATCTCATTTGGGAGAGCCATTGCCAACATAGAGAATGCTTTTGCATCTAGCTCAAGTTTTAGGAAATCATCATCTGTATAGTCTTTTGGTTCTTTAGGAACCTCAACTTTAGTTTCAAGATTTATGTTTACTGGTTTGTGAGGACCATATATCATAGATCTCCAACAACCTGTGTTGGTTTGTGACAAGGTATGTGCCATTCTCTTTTGCCATATGTTGTATTCATTTCTTACAAGCATGGCAGGTTTAGTAGCAGAACCAGTATTATGTGGATCCATTTTAAAGAGTATTGATTTGTCAGATGACTCTTTTAATTGATGGATGTTGATAAAAAGTGAACTTTTGATCTTTTATTGAGTATCAATAAGAGCTTTGTGTCTTATTCTCAATTTGTTAGATTGATATGTGATCAGATAAACCAACGCTCTGATACCAATTGTTGGATCAGTATGCTCTTTGTTTAAGTAAGAACTTGCTATCTTTGACACTTAAGTGTTTAGCAAGCTCTTGTATATCAGATTGTAAGCACAGCGGAATGTATAAGTTAAAGCAACACTTTTTATACTTAAGAGGAGTTATTACTCCCCCTTGATGATTGAAACTAATAATGACAAGTATTTATTATGAATCTAAGTAGTAAATGAGAATTAGATACTTAGACAGATTCACAATAAATACTGAAATGGAATAGAACAGTGAAAGTGTTTGAAGGATTTTTCTATTAAAATCAATGTCTAAAATAGAAGGTTGAAGCCTCCTATTTATAGACGTTTACATACATGTATCTTGCCCATAAAGCAAGTACAGAAACATCAGAAACAAGTTGCACAAGTTGCAACATTGAAACTAACAATTACAGCTAAAAGTAATAATAAACAATAAACTACTGAAACAAAAGGCGGTGGAAAATATCTGATGCTAAGTGCTGATGAATGACAAACTACTGATGAGTAGTTTGTCTTCAGTACTTCTGAAGTGAACTTGTCTGGTTTGGACTTCAGAACTTCTGATGAAGTTTCTTCTTCAGCACTTCTCATATCTTCTCTTCAGCAGTTTCTTGTCTTCTCTTCAGTACTTCTATACTTAGCCAAAATGACAGAAGTGAATTAGACTAAGGTTTCCAAAAGTGGTTTCACCAATCCTCTTTGTCCTAACAACTTCACTTGGTAAATGTTTTAATTTTATTCGATTTATTAAATGTTTAGTAAAATTGATTTAAGTTATGGGGTTGACCCTGTTGAAAAGTAACTCATATTTCCCTTCTGATTTCATGCATGCACGTGAGTTTAAGTTTGAATAAAACCGTTGGCTAGTTGTTAGCATGGTCCGAGTCTTCTGGGCAATTCCTAAGTTTAAGTTATTAGCCGTTTGATGTTTAGCTATTTAAGTCATTGTTATGTTTCTTTCTTTTTCATGTACTCACTCATTAATCATCAATAAGAATAATCTGTGTCGATCAATTGTGTGTGTTCATCTTTTATTCATTGAGTTATTGTGTGTGATTGAGAGTGCTCATACCAACACGTGGTATCAGAGCTTGGTTAGATAAATTGTCCCTCTTATTATCCTCATGGCTGAAACAACAATAATACCCAACAATCCAAACCTTGCTTCCATTCCAGTCTTTAAGGGTGAAGGTTATGAGCATTGGAACGTGAGAATGAGAACTATTCTAACGTCCAGGGATCTGTGGGAGACTGTCAATCTTGAAATCACAGATCATGGTGATAACCAAGATGCAACTAGAAGAGAAATGAAGAAGGATGCTCAGGCCTTGGTTGTGATTCAACAAGGTGTCCATGACACTTTGTTTTCTCGCATTGCTGCAGCTGATTCATCCCAAGAGGCATGGGACATTTTGAAAATGGAATTCCAAGGAGACTCTCAAGTACAATCAGTCAAGCTTCAAGGCTTGAGAAGGGAATTCGAGAATCTAAATATGAAAGAAGGAGAAGTGGTGGGTGACTACTTCTCAAGAGTGATGGCTATAGTGAGCCAACAACGTGCCTATAGTGAAGAGGTTCCTGATCAGAAAATTATGGAAAAGATACTAAGAAGTCTGACATCTAATTAGTTTGATTATGTGGTACCTTCTATTGAGGTAGCGTATGATCTAACTAATTTGTCACCAGTGAAGCTAATGGGATCGTTGCAATTTCAAGAAGAAAGATTAAATGCTAGATCAGGATAGATGAAGATTATAGAAAATGAGAAATCTGATGAACAAGCTCTTCAAGCCATGCAGCCAAATAGAAGATTTAATCAAAATGGAAGAGGTCGTGGTCGTGGCTCATTCAGAGGACGAGGAAGAGGTAGATTTAATGAGGATAGGAATAGAGGGCCTCAATGTTATCAATGTAACAGATTTAGGCATGTGAAACGTGACTATTGGTTCAATGAAGATGATCAAGGTCAAGCAAGAATGGCAGCAGGATCAGAAGATGATACCCCTTATTTGTTCATGGCTGTTACTTCATGTGAATCAGATAATCCTAGTCTATGGTTTATAGATTCAGGATGTTCCAATCACATGACTAGTGTAAAATCCAGCTTTGTGAACCTTGATGAAACCTTCAAGTTGAATGTCAAGTTAGGTGACAAGAAAAATTTAAATGTTGAAGGCAAAGGTACCATTAAGATTAAGATGACAAATGGCAGTTTTAAATATCTTGATGATGTTTATTTTGCACCTAACCTTGAATATAATCTTATGAGTGTTGGACAAATGATGAGGAAAGGCTATGCTTTACTATTTGATGATGAGGCTTGCAGCATAGTTCATAAGGAAACACAATCTGAGCTGATGAGGGTGAAATTGGCTGCCAACAACATGTTTCCTCTGGATGCTTCACAAGTTAAAACCAATGGTCCTGCTCAAGTTGATGATGATACAAGATTGTGGCACTGCAGGTTTGGGCACATCCATGCTCAGGCTTTGCAACAAATGCACAGTAAGCAGATGGTGATAGGACTGTCAAGAATGAAAGCTTATGGGAAATGTGAAGGGTGTGCTCTGGGTAAAATGCATAAGTTACCTTTTCAAACCAGCAGCAAAAGAGCAAATCAAGTGCTTGAACTTATTCACACAGATGTGTGTGGACCAATGCCAGTTAAGAGCCTTGGAGGCAGCAGGTACTTCCTCTTATTTATTGATGATTACTCTAGAATGACTTGGGTTCGTTTTCTTGAGAAAAAATCAGAAGTGTTTGGAAAGTTCAAAATATTTAAAGCTCTTATGGAAAAGCAAAGTGGAAAGGTTATTAAAGTACTAAGGAGTGATAGAGGTGGTGAGTATTGCTCACATGAATTCAATACATTTTGTGAACTTCATGGTATCAAAAGGCAGTTAACAAATCCTTACACCCCATAGCAAAATGGGGTAAGTGAAAGGAAGAATAGATCAGTTGTGGAAAGGGCCCAATGTATGCTTCTTGCCAAGGGGTTACCTAGTTATTTTTGGGCAGAGGCTGTAAACATTGCTGTACACATCCTAAATGTGTCACCTACCAAAGCTTTAGATGCTAAGACACCCTTACACATCTGGACAGGTACTAAGCCAGATGTTACTGATCTAAGGGTGTTTGGGAGCATAGCTTATGGCTTAAAACCAAATCAATTCAATCACAAGTTTGAACCAAATTCAGCCAAGTGTATCTTAATTGGTACATCATATCCATCAAAGGGTTATAGATTGTATAACCCTTTAACCAAACAAATCATTTCCAGAAGAGACATAGAGTGTTTTGAAGACAAACAGTGGGACTGGTCTAAGTTGAAGAATGATCAAAACAAACATCTTTCGGATCTCAGTGTGTTTGATGAATTCATTGATACTCTAAATGACAATAATGCCCCTAAGCAGTCAATGTCAAATGGGTCAATACCTGCTAGCTGTAGTAGTGATCCACTAAACTAAGGGAGCTCTCAAAGCAATGCACACCCAGGATCAAGTACAACAGGAAGTGAAGAAGGGTCAAGTTCTACTACACCTTTGAAGACCAGAAGTGTGCAGGAGCTGTATGACAACACTGCTCCTATGCAGGATTACATGGTATGTGAATTTGCTCTTAAAATTACTGATCCAATGTTTTATGATGAAGCTGTGGTTAAAGAAGAGTGGCAACATGCTATGAAGGAAGAAATTAAGTCCATTGAAAGAAATGGTACTTGGCAGCTGGTTCAAGCTCCTAAAGATAAGAATATTGTAGGGTTGAAATGGCTCTACAAGACAAAGTTAGGTCCAAAGGGTGAAATACTAAAGTACAAGGCTCGGTTGGTGGCAAAGGGATACTCACAAAAGAAAGGTGTTGATTTTCAAGACACTTTTGCCCCTATTGCTAGATTTGAGACTATAAGAACTGTTTTGGCTGCTGCTGCTCATCATGGCTGGCCAGTGTATCAACTGGATGTAAAATCTGCTTTCCTAAATGGGAAGCTTGAAGAAGAAATATATGTAGAACAACCACAAGGTTTTGAGGTTGCTGGATAAGATGAGAAGGTGTACAGGCTGCACAAAGCTCTATATGGCCTCAAACAGGCCCCTAGAGCCTGGTATGCAAGGATAGATGAGTATTTCACAAGTCATGGCTATAGTAGAAGCTGCAATGAACCTACACTCTATGTGAAGCAAGTTAAGGAGGTTGGTTCAATTTATGTTTGTTTATATGTGGATGATATCATATATACAAGTCATGATGCGGGTCTTCTCTTGAAGTTTAAAGAAGGTATGATGAAAGAATTTGAAATGACTGATATGGGTCATCTCAAATTCTTTCTGGGTTTGGAGGTAAATCAGATGAGATCAGGAATCTTTGTTGGACAAAGCAAGTATGCAGCTGAGCTGATTAAGAGAGCTGGAATGATGGGTTGTAAAACTGAGGAAACTCCTATGAACACAAATGAGAAGATGAAGCCAATGATGATGTTGAACCTGCAAATGAAGTTCAATACAAGAGTATTATAGGAGGCTTAATGTATCTTCAACACTCTAGACCAGACATTGGTTTTGTTGTAAATGTTTTTTCTAGATTCATGCAGAAGCCTAGTAAGATTCATCTTGGTGCAGCAAAGAGGGTGCTTAAGTATGTAGCTGGTACAATGAACTATGGATTGTGGTATTCAAAGTTCAAGGAGGTCAAGCTCTGTGGATTTACTGATAGTGATTGGGCAGGTTGCCTAGATAATAGAAAGAGTGTGTCTGCCTATGCCTTCCATCTAGGCAGTGGAGTAATTTCATGGAGTACCAAGAAGCAGCATTCAATTGCTCTTTCAAGCACAGAAGCCGAGTACATTGCAGCCACTGGGGCCACTTGTCAGGCCATATGGCTTAGAAGAATATTGAGTGATCTTGGATTGATTCAGTTGTGTCCTACAACCATTTGGTGTGATAACAAGTCTGCCATGCAATTGTCTAAGAATCCAGTTCTAGATGGGAAGTCTAAACACATTGAATTGAAACATCACTTCATAAGGGATATAGTGGCACAGAAACAAGTTTGTTTGGAGTATTGCAATACGGATGACCAACTTGCAGATGTTTTAACAAAGGCTTTAAGTAAGGAGAAGTTTGAGATGTTCAGAACCATGATGGGTGTTAGGGAAATTGAGTTAAGGGAGGGTGTTGAAAAGTAACTCATATTTCCATGCACGTGAGTTTAAGTTTGAATAAATCCGTTGGCTAGTTGTTAGCATGGTCAGAGTCTTCTGGGCAGTTCCTAAGTTTAAGTTATTAGCCGTTTGATGTTTAGCTATCTAAGTCATTGTTATGTTGCTTTCTTTTTCATGTACTCACTCATTAATCATCAATAAGAATAATCTGTGTCGATCAATTATGTGTGTGTTCATCTTTTATTCATTGAGTTATTGTGTGTGATTGAGAGTGCTCATACCAACAGACCCTACATAGGTTTACGAAGAAATCACAGCCAATCATGATATAGAAGAAATCACAGTCAGTAATTCTCTTTGTTTGCTGCAAACGTTCCAGTTTGCTGCTGTTTTTCTTTGATGCAGTTTAAATGGCTCACTTTATTGCTGCAATTTTTTTTTGCCAAGAGGAAGGCGGATCGATGTGTTCTTGGCTGGGTTACGAAGAGGAAGGTTATAAGGTTGGATTTGTAATAGGGGATTTAAAAAACGAAAAAGGGAAATGACACATTTACCCCTGGTTTGACAGCCTTCAATGGATGGAGTTAGGGGTTTGGGTTGAAATGGGAACAAAAACAAACCTTAGGGGCCATTTTGGCAGTTTACTCGTATATATAACTAGATCTGTTCTAATCTATTAGTATAACAACGCATAGAGTTCATGATAATGCGGGAAAGGTTAAAGATTCTACTTTTGATATTATTGCAATACAAAGCATATCACTATTCTATTCAAAGTAAGTTAATACTTAATACTGTCTATTTACATAATCAACGGTAACTTGTCTCATCAGTGAGGAGTCAACTATTAGTGGCAACCTGATTAGTTTCAATTTCAGCAGTTGTAATGCCTGAGTGATTTGTTAAAGACTGTTTCAAGAAGTATAGGGACCTATTCTGTCATTTTGTAATAGTTGTATAATAAAGAAATGTAGTACAGGGACCATAGTTGTAATAGTTATATAGTTGTAGGGCTAATTGTGTAAGGAGGGAAATAGTTTGAAATGGTTAAGCAGGTCTAACTGACCTAGCTTTGTTTATCTTCAGTGGTAACTTGATTCGATTATAAGTTTACTAATCATCGTTGTAATCTTCAGTTGCGACTTAATCAGTAGCAACTCTTGGTCAGTTGTGACACTTTCTAAATAGCTTCACAAGGCTTCGGTGGAAACATCGTGTAGTTGAAACATCTGCTGAGTGTAATTTTTCTTAAATCTTTATGCAGCTCGTTTTTCTTTTCTTTTTTCTTTTATTCTGTATTGAATGGTTTTAGGGTGCACGCTAACTGTTCGATGAAATGTTTCAACCAGTTTTCTGCTTAAAGAAATGCTCTGTAATCAGTTTAATGCATTTAGTCCTACAATTCATTATGTTTTGTCACATAAAGCTTTACGTAAGATATAGTTTGTTGCTTTTCTTATGATTATCAGTTTATCGTGTAGAGAAATAACATTGGATGAATGAGGTGTTACTACTTCAGATTTGAAGGCTTCTTACTCATCAATATCCGTTTAATTATTTCCACGGCTTTTAGATTTTTTGTATGTTCTATGTTAATTTTTTTAGATAGTGTGGGACTTTGGCATCAACCATTTGATTGAAATTAAACTCGAATGCTTGATTTCCTCACTGGACAAATAGTTACATAAGTTTCTTTTATTGAGATTTGGATAAACATTATGATACAATCAATTAATACACAATTAGGAATGTTGAACAAAAGAGTCTTAACATTGCTGATGCCAAAACCCATTGCTTGAGACCATGTAATGCTTTTCATTGTTGTTTCTATTGATCATCTTAAAAGTCTGCAAATGGTGATCTTTCTTTCTTTCTAGGGTGTTTTCTCCCTTTAAAGTGATTTCTTGTTATTTTAGTTTTTCATATAGGTTATAACCGTTGTCTGTTACTATATTTGACATTTTGTGGCGATTTATTAGCTTCATGCATGTCAAACATTGACTTTGTATGCTTATTTGAGGTTTACTTCTTCTTCCTTTTAGCGGTGTATCTGATTAGTGACGCCTTAGAACCAGTTATGGCTAAATGGCAGTTTGGGTGGGTGGGTTGATTAAATGAACTAAAATTGGTTGAGGTTATGATTAGGTAAATTTTTGAGTAAATTACTATTTGAGTCCTTGTGTTTTGGTGGTTTTAACTAGTTGAATCCAAATTCAAAATGTTTAACTACCTGAGCACATGATTTTTCAATTTGTATCTATCTGAGTCCAATTTACTAACGTCATTTAATAAATTGGTTAACTTTTTGTGAAAAGACAAAACTACCCTTGCAATATAAAAACAAATTAAAAATATATTAAACATAAATAAACATATATAAGATCAAACTAATATTTTTTTAATCCAAAACTCTTAACAACCCTTATCTTTCTCTTTCTCATCTCTCTCACCTAACCCACCCCCTCCTTCAAGATCTAAAATTCTTGCTGCCATAACCTTCATCTTCCACCATCGTTGGTAACTGATTTGTTGAACCTTCCAACAATTTTCTAGCCGAACTTGAATGTGGTAACAGGTCTGGGGTAACTGATTTGCTGAACCTTCAACACCACCAACATCGAAGAATCAGACGACGATTCCTCCTCATCCTCCGACGCTTGAATTGAGTTACAGATCCGGTAACCATCCAAAAAAACATAACATTTACCGTCTTCATCATCTGGGTTTACGACAAAAAACTAGTCACTGATTTCTTCGTATGGTTTGATAATGGTGACGGTGAAAACGATTATCTGGCCAGCCTATTTAGGTGCTTAACTTAGGGGTTCAAGCTTGCTAATTGTGGTGGTGGTGGTGGTGTGGCTGGATGCTTTAAGAGTTTGTGGGTTTTGGTAGTGTGAAGTGGTGAAATTAATTTGGATTTAGGTGGATCTTAAGTTGAAGATCTTAGATTCTAGCTAGGTGGAGGATGCTGGTGGGGTACGGTGGCGGCGGCGGCAGCGGTGGTAGTGCAGTGGGTGTGGTGGTAGTTTAGATGAGAGAGAATATTAGAGAGTAGTCAAAGATGAGAGAGAATATTAGAGAGTAGTCAAAGATGAGAGAGAGAGGGGAGGAAGAGTATGTGTTTTGTGTTTAGATTTGTTTATGAATAATAATAAATTAATAATAATAGTAAAATAGTATAAATTAAATTATACTTTATGAATTATGCATTAGTAACTTGTACCTTATGTTTAAATGACTAAAACACCCTTGTAGTTAACAGAGTTGGTGGATGACGTTAGTAAATTGGACTCAAATGGATACAAATTGAAAAACCAGGTGCTCAGATAGTTAAACATTTTGAATTTGGATTTAACTAGTTAAAACCACCAAAACACAGGGACTCAAATAGTAATTTACTCTAAATTTTAACCTGAATGTCAAAACATGTTGGGTTGGGCTGGTCCTACCCGCCCATACTTTTTTGGTGGGTTTTGACTTCTTTGACTGGTTTCATTTTTGTTGTTTTTGCTTACTTTGTTATTTTCACAGTTCAGAAGGACTGTCTAGAAGTTGATGTAGCAATTTGCCAAACATATCTCTCAGTTGTTTCTTTTAACCGGTAATATGATTGGTTTTTTAAATAAAAAATATAGATAAAATGCATGTTGAAAAGCTTAAAGATTAACACTACGTCCTTAACGCTATGTTCCCAGGTTCACTAAAGGGTGGAAAAGAAAAGAAGGGAAGGAAAATCCTTTCCTTTCTTTTCTTTTCTTCTCTGTTCCTCTAGTTTTTCTTCCTTTCTTTTCCTTCCATTTCCTCCCAATTTGGATGGATTAGATTTAGTCTAGTTTTCATCTCTTTTCCTTTCCTTTCCTCCCAAAAATAAACTCTAGAACACACATTTAACACTTTCCTTCCATTTCCCTCTAAAAAAAAAAAAACTCAAGAACACAACTCTCTTTTTCCTTTCCTTTCCTTTCCTTTCCTTTCTTTTCTCCTCTTAAGTTAACTCGGGAACACAGCGTAAGTGAAGCAGAATTGGAATTTGTACGAAATTGAGGCCAATCACGATTTAAAATGCAATTGCTGTTTCACTGTGCCTCAATAAAGTATACGATACAATCAGTTAACACTCAGTTTCCGAATGTTAAAAAAAGGGTCCACCGTGAGTCTTTACGTTGCTGATGCCAAAACCCATATCTTGAGGTCATGGACTGCTTAGTTTTTCTATTGTCAAAAGTCTTTAGATGATGCATATGAAACTATGAATTTTAATGCTTAGTTGATATCTTTTTTTTTTTTTTTCAATTCAAATTAAGAGTGTTAAAGAAGGTTGCTTGTTCTTACTTTAAAGCATTGACAAACTAAAATACCGGAATTAGGAGGTTTAGGAGGTCTATGAAGCTATAAAGTAGACACATGTATTAAAACAACCAGTTCTGGTTGAGAACTTTCACCAAGCACCTTGCGTACACATCCCAAAACCTGATTGATTCTCTTCAAGTACAGACTGGTCACTAATGAAGGGATATGTAATAAGTAAACAAGAGTTAAATGAAAATTATAACGAGGCTTAGAGGTGTAAGTATAATCAACAAGTCTACGAGGTTTCAACTTCTTGAGACTTGAGATGTACTCAGTGGCGTATCCTGTATCCGCCCGTGGATGTAATACGACAAGATATTGCAATTCTTCGTAGAATTCATGGCTTCATGCTACTCAAAAAGATGAATAATAATATGCCACCAATAGAAATGAGATAGTATACACTCATCCTTTATTACAATTTTAATTAGTTTAGGGTCTATTATGTATGACTGTCATAGTTAACGGATCTCCTTATAAATGATTCTAGAACTAATTTACACTGTCACCATTACTCCATTAGAGGCTGAGCTCAAACTTACTGTGAGTGCGTGCTCTTGCTTTTCATATGATATTTGACGGGAATAGTAGACATATGTACGTAGGAAGCTCAATGCTCGAAGCTTAATCGGATTTAGTTCGGAAAAAAACTCGCTTGATATGGCCCAGTTTGAAATTGAGCTGAGCTGGCTCGGCTAGGTTAGAAATCAGGCCTAGCTTGGCTCGGTTCTAATTTTAAATATATATTATTTTAATATACATATAATATACCATAAAAATGTTAAAAAAGATGGGGAACATGTTACATCTTTAATAGTTGTTAATGATAGCATGATGATTGTGTGTTTAGGATAAAATTTACAACTAATCATGTGATTTTAATGGTAGCATAATGATCGTGTATTCTAATTTCAAACTGGTTACTATATAGGAGGAGTGCAATTGAACATTTATTGCATATTTGGGGGTTATTTCGTATGCTGATGAACTTATAATGTGTTTCGTCGAATGTTTTCTTTTGAACTATTGAGAGACTATCGAATTTTAAAAACTATTTTGAATTTTTCTTTTAAATTCGAGCCAACCCAAACCGAGCTAAGCCAGCTCAATTAAAAACCAAGCCAAGATCGAAGTTATACATTCAGCTCGGTTTCAAATCCTAGCCAAGCCTGAGCTGCCCTGACTCGACTCGGCTCGGCTCATGAACACACCTAGACAGGTGCTCCATTCCTTTTGTATACGTTTTATTGGATGTTAGTTATGTTATAATTAATGGTAGGGTATAGAGTAAACGAGTTAAAAAGTTGTAACTAAGCTAAACGTGAGATGGTTGGATGCTAAGGACCCGCTAATAAATCTTCAATGATAATTTATATAAATCTTTATATCATAATATAATTAAAACTTTACCAACAGACTAATACTCAACAATGAGAAATATTGATGATGCAGGTGGCATAGCAACAAGAAGCAATCAATCATTCAATCTTAATTAGGTATACAAATGGGTTATAATTAACAAAATCATATTTATTAAATGGGCTATCCAAGTGGACCTTGGTCTAGTAAATTGGAATAAGTTTATGAGTAAGAAGGGAATTAAAAAGCTATCCCTCTAAGGCTCTCATTCAATATTTGGATCTTGTTTACTCTCTTCTCACCATTAGTAAATCCATGATTATTATTGTTTCTTTCACCCAGATCACTTGTATACATTCAACAATCAGTTAACAATAAAACTTTGAACAACACCATAGTCAATGACAGAATTTCTGTTATACCTAGTTGCCTGATAATCCAAAAAGGAACTAATTTCTGTTACACTTACTAATCAATAGCCATTTTTTTTACAGTTTTGCCCATTAAAATTTATTAACACAATATCTCAAGTTTTGTATACTTGTTCATCTACTCAACCGACAGAACTAATCAAAAACCCGAGGCTATAGCACAATATAGCCGTTGGCCACATACGGAACATGTTTGTCTGGGTCAATACATTTAGTTCGGTGGTGGCTTTGGAACTTGCATATATTATTAATGCAGTAAACGCTTGTTGACAAGGCTTTTCCTCTTAAATTTGACTAGAATATAATTTAATATTACATCTGTTCTTACAATTGTTTTATTCAACAGAACAAGAGTATTGTCATATATATGATGGCAGGTAATGAGAAAACACGTTAAATAACATATTTTTGCTATGAAACACACAGTTCTAATACAACTTTTCTTGATACAAACTTTAACACATGATGCAAGTTCACCGTCCCTTAACGCATCCATCGGAGAAGGGTATCTACAAATACCAGAATTTTAGCAGTGCATAAATCTACAACTACACATATATGTAATTATGGAATAAATTTTATTAATATCTAATTTTGGAAATTTAAAAGTTTACCTGCACATTAGGAAAACTTCCTTTTTAGCCGAGCAAGATTCACTAGAACTGATATTGTTAGCCAATCGTAAACATTTTCAAGCATCTTAAAGTAAGCTACCCTCCACCACCTAATGAAGTGCAAACTCCCAAGTAGTCCCATAAGTCCAACAACGAGCCCTGGGCCCATGCCAAAATAAAACCACAGACCTGCATCATCATCTTGAACCTCATCTTCAATAACATGATTTTGTGATGAATTATTTCCTATGCAACTCCTTGATACTTGCGGCCCACATAGTTTGATGTTCCCTTCATAGATAGAGGGGCCCCCCAGAGTCTGCAGCTGATTTCCTACCGGGATTACACCGGATAAGTTGTTGAACGATAGGTTTAAGTAGCTTAGAAAGTTCAAGCTAGTCAAACTTTGAGGAATCCTACCAGACAACATGTTCATCGACAAATCTAAAGATTCAATTTGACTTAGATTTCCAATCATCCTTGGAATCTGTCCTTTGAATTGGTTTCTTGAAAGATTCAAGTTCTTCAATCCCACAAGGTTCATTAAAACATCTGGAATTTCACCTGTAATGTTGTTTCCTGAGAGGTCTAAGGTTGTCAAATATCGTATTGTCCTGGTGTACACCAGCTGAATTCCTTTCACGTAAGCCAAAATATTTTCTTCATAATCACTACTGATGTATACAAAATCATCTGAATTGATGATCATACCGCTTAAATTGCTGAAGCAATGAGGGATCGTCCCAATTATGTTATTCTGTGCCAAGTTCAAATGTTGAAGAGCATTGAGTTGACAAAGTTGTAGTGGAATCTTACCGGTAAACTTATTTGATTGCAGATTTAAGATTCTAAGGTTTAATAGGCTTTCTCCAATCCAAAAAGGGATTCTACCTGTTAATGAATTGTTCCCTAAATCCAGTGTGACCAAGCTCGTCAAATTTTGTAAAGGCAGTGGAAGATTCCCTTCAAATCTGTTGTTGTGCAAGTGCAATGACTCCAGTTCTGTAAGTGAACCTAATGAACTTGGAATAACACCGGTTATATTGTTATTTGAAACATCCATCACCCTTAATCTAATCAAATTCCCTAAGCACCCAGGAAGCCTCCCAGAAAACTTATTTTGTGATAAATCCAAAACAGAGATGCTAGGAAGCTTGCATAAGTGTACTGGAATGCCTCCGTTGAAACGGTTTTTTGAGAGATTTACAACTTCCAGTCTTGGGTTCATTCTTCCATCTGTTTGAGGCACCTGTCCTGACAGTAAGTTGTCTGAGAGATCCAGAATCCGCACATTTGACGGAAATGTAGCAAGTGATCCCTCAAATTTGTTTGAGTTCATCCTCAAGATCCCATCATTGTCCCCTAAATAGTCACTATTTTTAAAATGAAATTGCGGCAGTTTGCCACTGATCTGGTTATTTGACAAATCCAATTCAAGAATATGAGACATGATGTTCTCAAACCACTCTGGTATTGTATCTCTAATACTTGAGTTAAAAAGATTTAGTCTCTGAATATGTGTCTGTGTTTGTAGCCAATTTGGGAAGTGGGGTCCGATGTTGCAGGAACCTGCTTCAAATACCTGCAGTTGGAAGGGAGGAATCCATCCGGAGCTGAAATTCAACACTAAGCAATTGCCTGACAACATCAACTTATTCAGATTCTTTATCTTACTGAAGTGAGTATCAGAAAGAACACCAACCATTGAATTGTAGGTGAGATCTAGATTCTTGAGCTTTGAAAGTTCCCAAAGACTCATAGGAATTTGACCATGAAATTGGTTATATTGGAGGTGTAGATGCACGAGGTCAGTAAGGTTTGATAACCAGAGAGGAATGGTGGAATTGATGTGATTATAAGAGAGGTCAAGTGAATGAAGAGACGTGAAATTGACAAATTTAAGAGAAGGGATATTTGTGATTTGACAATTTGCCAGGTTTAGTGTAAGCAAAGAAGGGAGCATGGTAATTGGATGGAACCAATCATTATGGTTAGGAATGCTTATCCCTGATAAACCCAAGTACCTTAATGATGATAGTGAAGACACCCATCCCAAATCATCCAATATAGGTCCTTTGAAGAAAAACCCGGAATCACTATTTGTGTAAAAAGAATAACTAAGATCAAGATATTGTAACCTTGAGAGATATCCTAGATGATGAGGAACTACTCCTCCACCAAAAAATGAGGCAGACAAATTAAGGTATTCCAAATGCTGAAAGGATCCTAAAAATTCAGGAATATTTCCAGATAAAAGGTTCATGCTCAAGTCCAAATAACGCAAATACTTCAAATTCTTCAACGACGGACTCAACTCACCTTCCAAATAAAACATTTGAGCCCGAAGATCAAGTTTGACAACATGACCATTTCGACTGTCACACCCAACTCCACGCCATTTGCAGCATTCAACTCCCCTCCATGTTGACAGAACATGAGATGGATCTGTGAGGTTTTTTTTTATTGAAAGAAGGGATTGCCTCTCTCTTTCGATGCATGTCACATTTGAAGAGGTGATCACAAGCATGCTGTTGCTTAAGCCAAATCTTTGCAGGAACAACAACAATGTAAAAAAGATTACAAGAAAATTGGTTTTCATGTTTGGGTAAGATAAAGTTCAGTTTCTGGGGAGGATGTATAACATTCAGACTAAAAAAATAAATAATGATATTATATATTAAATTTAGAACTGATGATATTTTTCAAGAGTTGACTGGAGATTAACAGTCATGGGTCAAAGTCTTCCAAGAGTTCATAGCCACACACATGATACATACTTGTAACCACAGGCTGGGTACAGTTTTTGGCACGTCCTCTTTTCTGTCATATCTTTTTTTGCATATGTTATCTTTACGCATAAATTTCTTGGCTTATAATATGATCCCAAGTAATTTCTTGTTGGGGTAATTTGGTTCGGATCAAATGAAAAAAGAAAAAACCGATAAAGGTGATAAACGAAAGCAGTTTAATTGTTCTCTCACATTAAACGAAAATGTTACAAACAGATCTATATATCTGTTATATTTTTTCCTGATTAGGCTGTTAGATTAAATACATAAATGAAAAAAAATGGATTCTAAATGTGAAATTGAGGTCAATTACGACATAGAATGTAAGTATTTTTCACTAGGACTTATACGATTAACCAAATAATGCATAGTTTGGGAATGTTAGAACAATTTACCCTCCAAAGTGTGTATGTCAGAACAGGTTGGATCAGGCAGATAAACGGGCCAAAATGGGTTGAGTGTTAAAATTCGTAAATTTTTTCTTTTATATCAAAACAGATTGGGTCGGGCTGGTCCTATCCACCCATACTTGTTCGTGGGTTTTGATTTATTTTATCAGTTTCATTTTAGCTATTATTTAAGTTATACAGCTTTGAACAACAAGCAACACAAATTGACATTGCCTGAATTATAACAATAGGACTAAGCGATTACGAGAAAATTGGTTTTCATTTTTGGGTGAGATAAAGTTCAGTTTCAGGGGAGGTTGTATAACAATAACACTAAAAAAATAAATAATATTATATATTTAATTTAGACCTCATCGATCATATCTTTCAAAAGTTGACTGGAGATTAATGGTCATGGGTCAAAGTCTTCCAAGAGTTCATAGCCACACACATACTTGTAACTCCAGCTCAGCTGGATACAGTTTTTTGGCACTTCCACTTTCCTGTCATATCTTTTTTCTTCGCTTGTATAATGATCTTAAGTAATTTCTTGTTGGGGTAATTTGGTTGGGATCAAATGAAAAAAAAAAAAAAAAAGACGATAAAGGTGAGAAAAGAAAACAGTTTAATTGTTCTCACATTAAACGAAAAAATGTTAGAAACCAATCTCTATATCAGTTAGATTTTTGGTGATTAGATTGTTAGAATAATCTATAAATGAAGAACAAATTGGATAATAAATGTGAAATCGAGGCCAATCGCGACAAAGAATGTAAGTGTTTTTATAACTGAGACTTATATGATGCAACCAACTAATGAACAGTTGGAGAATGTTAATTAACTGACCCTCCAAATCGTGTACATTAGAACAAGATGGTTGGGCTGATAAACGGGCCAAAACGGGTTGAGGGTCAAAATAGGTAAATTTTTTCTTTCATCACAAAATAGATTGGGTCTGGCTTGTTGGTTGGTTTTGATTTATGGAATTAGTTTCATTCTAATAGTTTTTACAGATTTCGTAGTGCTTTTAAGCTTTTAGAACGCAAGGCGTTATATAGGTTGAACAAGTCAAAGGAGGCTGCTTTACTTGAAGCTGATCGAGAGGGCTGTTCAAGTTTACTTTTTACTTTGAAGCTGAAGAAGAGAAGTTATATTTTACTTGGTAACTGTTTTAATTTTATTTGATTATTAAATGTTTAGCAAAGTTGATTTAAGTTATGGGGTTGACTCTACATAGGTTTACAGAAGAAATCGCAGCCAATCACGATATTGATTATTAGTAACTCGTACCATACAGTCAATATATCACTTTTTTTGCTGCAAATGTTCCAGTTTACTGCAGTTTTTTTTCTGCAGTTTAAACGGTCACTTTATTGCTGCAATTTTTTTTACCAAGAGGAAGGCTGAGCGATGTGTTTTTGCCTGAGTTACGAAGAGGAAGGTTATAAGGTTGGACTTGTAACAGGGACTTTAAAAAAGAAAAAAAGGGAAATGACGCATTTAACCCGGGGTTGAGAGCCTTCAATGGATGGAGTTGAAATGGCAACAAACACAAACCTCAGGGGCCATTTTGGCAGTTTACTTGTATGTATACTATGAAATAGAACGTAGCGAGTTCATGATAATGCGGGAAAGGTTAAAGATTCTACTTCTGATATTATTGCAATACAAAACATATCACTATTCTATTCAAAGTTAGTTAACACTTAATACTGTCTATTTGCATCATCAGTGGTAACTTGTTTGATCAGTGAGCAGTCAACTATCAGTGGCAACCTGATCAGTTTCAATTTCAGCAGTTGTAATGCTTCAGTGATATGTTAAAGACTGTTTCAAGAAGTATAGGGACATTTTCCCTCATTTTGTTATAGTTGTATAATAAAGAAATGTAGTACAGGGACCATAATTGTAATAGTTCTATAGTTGTAGGGCTAATTGTGTAAGGCGGGAAATAGTTTGAAATGGTTGTTATAATACAGTTGAGCAGCTCTAACTGACCTAGCTTTGTTTATCTTCAGTGGCAACCTGGTCAGTTGTGACACTTTCTAAATCGCTTCACAATGCTTTAGTGGAAACGTTGTGTAGTCGAAACATAATGTTAAAGGCTTTCACATCAGCAAGAGCTTCACAGTCTCAGTCTGTGGTAACTTCAAACAAGCAGTGATAACTCCCAAGGAGTTTTCAAACAACCATTATATCTGTGACTGTGAATGAAATGTCTGTTCCGTGGAACTCTTCTTAAATCTTTATATACCTTGTTTTTTTAATGGTTTTAGGGTGCACGCTAGCTGTTCGATGAAATGTTTCAACCAGTTTGCTGCTTGATGAAATGTTTTGTAATCAGTTTAATGCCTTTGGTGCTACAATTCATTATGTTTTGTCACATAAAGCTTTTCTTAAGATATAGTTTGTTGCTTTTCTTATGATTATCAGTTTATCGTGTAGAGAAATAACATCGGATGAATGAGGTGTTACTACTTCAGATTTGAAAGCTTCTAACTCATCAATACCAGATTAATTATTTCCTGGGGTTTTAGATTTTTTGCAGGTTCTATGTTAATTTTTTTAGATAGCGTGGGACTTTGGCATCAACCATTTGATTAAAATAAAACAAATAGGTACATAAATTTCTTTTTTTAGATTTTTTGCAGGTTCTTTTTTTTTTTTTGGGAATGTAATGCTTTTCATTGTTGTTTCTATTGATCATCTCAAAAGTCTGCAAATGATGGGCTTTCTTTCTTTCTTTCTAGGGTGTTTTCTCCCTTTAATGTAATGCTTGAGACATTGTAATGCTTTTCATTGTTATGACCGTTGTCCGTTACTATATTTGACATTTTGTGGCTATTTATTAGCTTCATGCACGTCAAACATTGACTTTGTATGCTTATTTGAAGTTTGCTTCTTCTTCCTTTTGACGATATATTTGATTAGTGCCTACTTCCCAATCATCCCGATCTCCCGTCTAGACAACATGGAACGTATGTTCAAACAACTAAATACACCATTGCAGCTTTTATCAGCATTTTTATATAGTTTTTATAAGATTAAAGTTAATCGTTCGTTATGGTGATTCATGAAAACATAGTAGTAAAAAGAACAAACTGTTTCCCGTGAGAAAGGTCATCATAATAATGTATGACAAAATGGCTTTCTGAAATAGTGATTATAGTGGATGTTCTGATTAAGTTTCTGAAATAGTGATCAAAAGTTGGTGGCCACTTACATCCATGTAGTTGTTGGTGGACTTTGACTTTTGGTGTCAACGCTTGTTGGCTGCAGGCTCTTTGAACATAAATTTTCCTACCAATAGCCAATGGATCAAATTTTGATTGAATAACATTTAATTATTTTGCTTACAAATATTGGTTTGCAAAACGATTAACTACATTATGATACAGTAAAAAAATGAGTAATTGTGAATCTTCTAAACATATAATCCAACAAATTCATTAAATTTACATACTACTAACTTGTGTTTTTGGTGGTGATAAAAAACATAACTGAAAACGAAACACAATAATCGGTTTTAGAAAATAGCTTAACGAAACTAGTGGCTATTTTAATTAATTCGGTTATGCAGTATTTCTGCTCCCCCATAACCCATATTTAGTTGACAAAATAAAATTTTATTTTTACTCGTCCGGATACATTGAAGTGTTACCAATATTTGAGTTTATAAAATTGAAATCATCGCCATTTACATATACTAATTTGGCAGATAAATCACTCAACTCAGTAATCTCCCTAACAGTTGATAAATTGAAATCATAGGGTTTATGAACTATTAAAGTGTGCATAATTAACAAAAACACCAAATTTTGGTTCATAACTTTCATCAAGCATCTTGTGTACAGTTGATAAAGCCTACAATCTACATAATTAACGGTTGAAGTTCTTTAATTTTCTAAATTTCTCTTTTGTTTCTTATGTACTTTCAATCTTTTGATTTCCCTTTTGTAATTTTTGTCCAACTTTAGTTCTAATGTTATTTAGTCTTCACGACTCAGTAATTACAGCTGACTTTTCTAGTCAAATGTGTGGATTTTAAGATTTAGAATTGGCATGAACGGTACCACAAGTTGTAAATCGGTCTGTATGTAATGTTACTATTTAGCAAATGAGAAAGGTGGTAACATGTTTTATTTGTAACTATAAATCTATAGGCATAAAACTTGATGTCATAAAAAAGTTTTTATGACCTATTCAGATAAGATACTCATCGCTTGACTGAGTCCTGATTTAGAATTTTCCAAAGATTCAAAATTTGTTAACCGAATGATTAATAATAGAATTTTGACCAACACCATAGTCAATGACAGAATATCTGTTAAATCTAGTTGTCTGATTCTTCAAAAAGCCACTAATTTCTGTTACACTTTCCAATCAATAGCCTTTTTTTTACAGTTTTACACATTAAAATTTAACAGCAAATTATCTAAAGTTTTGTACACTTGTTCATCTAACAAACAGAACTAATCAAAGATCAGAGGCTATAACACAATATAGCTAGCCGCCACATACAGGACATCTTTGTCTGGGTCAAAACATGTAGTTCGGTGGTGGCCATGGAATTGCTTAAATTACAAATGCAGTAAATGCTTGTTGACAAGGCTTTTCCACATAAATGTGACTAGAATATAATCAAACAAAACAAGAGTATTCTCATATACTTGATGGCACGTAATGAAAATACATGTTAAATAACATACTTTTTTCTATGAAAGACACAGTTTGAATTCAACTTTTCTTGATACAATAACTACAGAAAAACATTGAAAACAAACTTCAACACATGATGCAAGTTCACCGTCCCTTAACGCATCCACTAGAGAAGGGTATCTACAAATACCATAATTTTAGTAAATAAGTCAGTGGGTAAATCTACAGCTACACATATATGTAATTATGGAATAAATTTTATTAATATCTAATTTTGGAAATTTAAAATTTTACCTGCTCATTAGGAAAACTTCCTTTTTAGGCGGGCAAGATTCACTAGAACTGATAATGTTAGCCAACCGTAAACATTTTCAAGCATCTCAAAGTAAGCTACCCTCCACCTCCCGATGAAGTGCAAACTCCCAAGTAGTCCCATAAGTCCAACAACGAACCCTGGGCCCATGCCAAAATAAAACCACATGCCTCCATCATCATCTTGACCTTCCTCTTCACCAACATGACTATACGATGAATTGTTTCCTTTGCAACTCCTTGAGACTGGTAGCCCACATAGTTTGTCGTTCCCTTCATAGGTAGAGGGGTTCACAAGAGTCTGGAGCTGGTGTCCAACCGGGATTGCACCAGATAAATTGTTGAACGATAGGTTTAAGTAGCTTAAAAAGTTCAAGTTCATCAAACTTTGAGGTATCCTACCAGACAACAAGTTCATCGACAAATCTAAAGATTCGATTTGACTTAGACTTCCAATCATCCTTGGAATCTGTCCTTTGAATTGGTTTCTTGAAAGATTCAAGTTCTTCAATCCCACAAGGTTCGTTAAAACATCGGGAATTTCTCTTGTGATGTGGTTTGAGAGATCTAAGGTTGTGAGAAACTGTAGTGTCGTGGTGTACACCAATCCAATTCCCTTGATAGAAGCCAAAATATTTTCTTGATAGAAACTAATAACAATATTGTCACCTGGATTGATGATCATACCGCTTAAATTACTGAAGCAATGAGGGATTGTCCCAGTTAAGTTATTATTTGCCAAGTTTAAATGTTGAAGAGCATTGAGTTGATAGAGTTGTTGTGGAATCTTACCCGTAAACTTATTTGATTGGAGATTTAAGATTCTTAGTTTTAATTGGCTTTCTCCAATCCAAAAACGGATTGTACCCATTAAAAAATTGTTCCCTGTATCCAGGGTAACCAAGCTCGTCAAGTTTTGTAAAGATGGTGGAAGATTCCCCTCAAATTTGTTGTTGTGCAACTGCAATGACATGAGTTCTGTAAGAGAACCAAATGAACTTGGAACAACACCAATTACAGTGTTATTTGAAACATCCATCACCTGCAAACTATTCAAATTACCTAAGCAGCTAGGAAGCCTCCTAGAAAACTTATTTTGTGATAAATCCAAAACCCTGATGCTTGGAAGCTTGCATAAGTGTACTGGAATACTTCCGTTGAAACGGTTTTTTGAGAGATTAACAACTTCCAATCTAGGGTTCATTGTTCCATCTGTTTGAGGAACATGTCCTGACAGTAAAGTATCTGAGAGATCAAGAATCTGCACATTTGACGGAAATGTAGCTAGTGATCCCTCAAATTTGTTTGAGTTCATCCTCAAGATCCCATCACCACTAGTGTCAAAATCAAATCTTGGTAGTTTGCCACAGATCTGGTTATTTAACAAATCCAGGTAACGAATATTATGTTCTCAAACCACTCTGGTATTGTATCTCTAATACTTGAGTTAAAAAGATTTAGTCTCTGAATATGTGTCTGTGTTTGTAGCCAATTTGGGAAGTGGGGTCCGATGTTGCAGGAACTTGCATCAAATATCCGCAGTTGGAAGGGAGGAATCCACCGAGAGCTCAAATTCAACACTAACGAATTTCCTTCCAACACCAAATTATTCAGATTCTTTAGCTTGATGAAGTGAGTTTCAGAAAGAACACCAACCAATGAATTGTAGGAGAGATCAAGATTCTTAAGCTTTGAAAGTTGTCCCACACTCATAGGAATGTTCCCACTCAATTGGTTATAATCAAGATGTTGGTATAAGAACTCAATATTACTCACACTCTCTTTACAATTAATAAGATGAAACTCTCAATAACTCAACACAGATTCACTTTTATTAATGATAGTAAACTGAGAATTACATGCAAAACAAGAACATACTTAAAGCTATATATATAGCCATAAAACTAACGACTAGCAAATAAAGAGGATCACTCCTGAAGACTAGGACTCGTAACAAACTTAGCCAAACGGCACTTATTCAATTCAAAGCAAATAACTCGTGAATCCGTTGCATGCACACATGCATACTGCACGTGAGGAACTTTAATTATATCTCAACCCCCCCCCCCCCCCCCTAATTCAAGTTCCTTCACTCCAAGTTTACTCCTGAAGTACACAAACTTCTCCTTACATAGAGCCTTTGTAAGCACATCTGCAACCTGGTCATCAGTACTGCAAAACTCCAATACTAACATCTTTTGGGCCACCATATCTGATGTTTTAATTCAATGTGTTTTGACTTCCCATCTAAGACTGCATTTTTAGATAAGTGAATAGCTGACTTACTGTCACACCATATAGTAGTAGCACCATCTTGAACCAAATTCAGATCAGTAAGTATCCTTCTTAGCCAAATTGTAACACCCCAACCGATGGCAGAAACATCGAGGTGTCACGTAGTGACGATTGTTCAATAGCTCATGGACTAAAAATGTAATATTGATACATTGATTAAATAATTTATTACATTGGAAATGAAATACAATGGTTCTAAATGGAAACTAAACTGAAATACAATAAATCAAACTCTAAATATATAAATCCGAAAGCTTAAAGAATGCATCTCAAATAACCTGAAACATGTACGAAAATAATTTGGTCAATACAAAAATTGTATTGGTGAGCATACCCTGTTTAAATAAATATAGTAGAAAAGTGTTTTGCAATTCATGTGTCGTATACTGTTTGCAATTATGTAATAAGTGGTATCCGGGTCAAATCAACCCTAATAGAAGAAAGCAGATATATATAGTATGCGCTAGTAGTAATGGGATCTCACATTGATTGTGAAGATGAACTTGCATGTAGTAGATAGTAATCAACGAGTTAAGCTTACACCTAATTAATTAAGGGTATTGCTTTAGTATTTATAATGTTCATAGGTAGCATATAACTTATAATTTATTTGTTTTAATTCTTATAATACGAACTCCATTTAATTAACATTATAACTAAATTCATTCATGGAGTGTTCATATACATTTAAAGACAATGCTTTGTATATGTGTCAAGAAAACCAACGCATGCTATGCATGAAAGTAACACTTATGTTCTTTCCCATTGGTTTAAAGAAAGTTAACAAAAAAAAACCGTATCATACTTCAATCCATCTTTTAGAAATATATAATCAATAAATAAAAGTATAGAAAGGATAGGTGGCCCATTGACTCGTCTGACACGAGTTGGGCAAAAAAAAAATAATATGAAAAAGGTTAATAGAATTTCCTAAAAAGAATCACCATCCACCCAAACTCAGTGAAATATTATGTGTGTGTATATATATGTCAAGACTGTACGTCATTCCACCCTTGTTAATATGTTAACCAGAACCCAACAACCAACTTTAAAGACTTGACATAATACCTCCATAGAAGGAGAAGGAAAATTAATCGACGGTTGCTACCGGGTCTTGACTGAGAAACTCTGGGTGGTGGTGGTTTGTGCGACGAACAGGGCTGCTGGTGGCGAGAGAGTCGCTAGTGACTGGTCGAAGTCTGTCGGGAGGCAGAGGCAACAGCGACGCCGGTCGGAGATTGTTAGTTTCAAACTCGGCATCGGTCATGGTTAGGATGCGTAGGTGTTTGGCGATGGCTAAGGTAAATGGCGGTGTTTTGTTTGTAACACGGTGAGTTTGGGTTTATCAAATATATAAAAGTTAAGATCGGTTTTGTTTGAGATTTAATTGTATTGATCATTGATTATATTAAATTGGTTGGTCTCGAAATTTATGATGTTGCCGTTTTTATGTCGTCCAGTTTGCTTGGACAATTTATGAGGAAGGTGAAATATAGGAATCAATTTTTAAAGCTTCAAACCTTCTAGACTACTAACAACCATCTACATTTATTTTCTATCAATCAATTTACTAAAATTTTGAAACTGATGAATCAAAATCACTTGATTTATTCATTAATAATCATAATTCATATTTAATGATAAAGCATCAATGAAAACATAAAAAAAATGTTTGTAACGTATTTATATCGGAACAAAATTGAATCTATATATATTTACTAAACTGTTTTTTTTATGTATATAAGAATAGAATCAAAATAAAATAATCCTTATTTAATTAGAGTTATAAATTTTTAATGAAACATACATTTTTGTAAGATTTTAGTTAGGAGCGGACCTTCGGTTAAGATTCGGGTTAAAAAAAATAGTAAATAAATAATATGTGATGACTTAATATTGAACCTTCATTATTAAATAATAGATCCGATATACAAGAACTCGGAATTGAACTATCTTAATACATGAAGGACTGATATTGCACAATTGATAAAAGTGAAGGTGACGGATGTCACAGTCTCCCCTACTTTAGAAAATTTCTTCTCGAAATTTCTTTCAAGTGGAGGTTTCTATGAAACAAAAGCGTTGTAAAAGTCAGCTAGTTTTTTTTTTTTTTTAAAAGAACATTTCATTATTTATAATTCGACAAAATTTAAAATAGTTGTCTAATACCCAAAGTAAAAGTTTCAAAATCTTTGACAGTTGACCCGAGATTAAGAAATTGAGAGTTTAAATGTGAATGGTTTTGGGAATGTGTAACTGGTGAGGGGCAGAGGTGCTAATGAAGGAGTCTCCCCTACTTTAGAAAAGTTTCTGACTAAATGTTATTAGAGTATGCAGCAAGTATCCAAATAATCGAGTGTGTAAGAGTACACAAGGTTTTAGTTTCTGTGTGGGTGATCATGAGAAAAGACGAATTGAAGCTCACGTAAGAACCTTCTTATCGAAAATGCTAGCTAGTAGTCAATGATCCAATGAATAGGTAACTATAAAGTAATGGGTAGGTTCTTGGTCAAACTCCTAGTCCGTTCCCGCAGTATCGTTTATGCTTATATATAGGGTGTACCGCAGCTAACCCACCACACTCCCGATACTTTAGACCCGTATGGATTGTTTACCAATAGCCTAAATAGAATTACACACCACCCTCATGTACCTGTAAACCCATGATTGTGTTTCGAACCGTAATCATCGATTTACCTTACACTAAAGTGTTATGCTTTTCCATAACCTTAACAAGAAATAAATGCGTGCAACCAATATGTAATAACCACTGTAATGAAATGATGTTCAATCAAGACATGGTTAGAGGTTCTTCCCTTCAGGGTTTTCCCTTTAACCGTAATGTGAATAATATGTAAGTATAAGACATGGTTAGAGGTTCTACCCTTTCGGGTTCACCCTTAACCGGTAGTTTCTGTTTACATCGTTGGCTTTAAACACTCATATTGATAGACTCTGAGATTTATACCGTTCCCCTCGGATTAAAGAAATACTCAAATCCGAGTCGTACGTGGGCACTGGCTTAGATCCCATACGAGTTATCAACTAGTATGTTCATTGACCATGATGATAAACAAAAATAATGTATGTATAACAGGGTTTTGCTCAAAACAGGAAAGAAAATGTGCATACCAAATATGCGTTCAAGTAAGTATACAAGTATAGCATAAAATTTCAACTGAGAGAATAGTATAACATAAATCGAGTAAATCGCACAATTGCACAAAACGAAAGTAAAGAAGTTG
Source organism: Ambrosia trifida (assembly GCA_028751855.1). Classification (NCBI taxonomy): domain Eukaryota; kingdom Viridiplantae; phylum Streptophyta; class Magnoliopsida; order Asterales; family Asteraceae; genus Ambrosia; species Ambrosia trifida. Next base: position 82,400,507 of record CM054130.1, read on the forward strand.
AATTAATGCAGATAGTCAATGTGAAAATAATCACAAATAACGTATTAGAAATAACTATGAATAAAAATGGTGCAAGAATAAAATAAGGAGATAACGTGTATAGCCTACTGGCATGCGAGTTAAAATCTAGTAATTTTACATATATGCGTTATACTATAAAAGACATTTAGCAATATTCAGATAAGAGGATATGTCCATTGTTTAAACCAAAAGTTTTGCGACTGAAAGTGTGCGAGTGTAATAGGATAAATTTTTGTTTATCAAAAACGTAGTTTGCGCAATCTTTGTGATATAGTTGAAAGAATAGTAATAATGCATGAGGATAACTTTTTAGTAACCGAAGTGTGTTTTAGATTCAAAACTGATTCATTTGAAAAATCTCCGTAGATATGTGTTTACAAGGAGATGAGTTTGTAAAATGTTATAAGGCTTATTATTAGTTGTATGTTTCTTTCGAAAACATATATTGGTTACGTCATATGGAAACAAAAGGTTTACATTTGATAAAATATGCACTACAAGTTTATAAAATGCAAAATGAAACCATTTTATGAAGTATGTGTAAATCCAATGTGTTTTGAAAGACCAAGATTTAAAATGACGTGAATGATAAATTAACGTATGTAATAGATTACCAATATTTAAGAAAATTCATAATCAATGAGATGTAGAAATAGATCCTTGAGATGTGGATTTCACTCCTAACTCAAAGATGTATTTCAAAATTGAAAATGATTGTGGGATGAAACCAATCACTAAGTTAAGGATATCACTCCTGGCTTAATGGTTAAGTTTCTTTTTGAAGGAAATACTCTTTGAGGTGTGGATGTCACTCCTATCTCAAAGATATATTCCTAAGATAAATAACCTATAGAAGAGTGAAACCAATCACCAAGGTATGGATACCACTCCTAACTTGATGATATCGTTTCGTTTGTGAAATACGAGTGTCTTCTTCGCCAAGAAAAATATCGAAAGAATAACGAGAAATAATCATAACGAGAAATAATCATAACGAAAATATCTTGAAAAAAAATAATAGGAAATAAGAGAAATATAAACGAGAGGACTCGTGAAAGTAAGCTTAGTTATAGACTAGGCTAAAAGGCATTCTAATAACCTAATTCCCTATAGCCATGGCTCTGATACCAATCTGTAACACCCCAACCGATGGCGGAAACATCGAGGTGTCACGTAGTGACGATTGTTCAATAGCTCATGGACTAAAAATGTAATATTGATACATTGATTAAATAATTTATTACATTGGAAATGAAATACAATGGTTCTAAATGGCAACTAAACTGAAATACAATAAATCAAACTCTAAATATATAAATCCGAAAGCTTAAAGAATGCATCTCAAATAACCTGAAACATGTACGAAAATAATTTGGTCAATACAAAAATTGTATTGGTGAGCATACCCTGTTTAAATAAATATAGTAGAAAAGTGTTTTGCAATTCATGTGTCGTATACTGTTTGCAATTATGTAATAAGTGGTATCCGGGTCAAACAACCCTAATAGAAGAAAGCAGATATATATAGTATGCGCTAGTAGTAATGTAATACATAGCAATGACGAGGACTCTCAACAGAGTCACAAGGGTATAAACCATAGTACTATTCATTGAAATGCCAGGCCGCCCAGCGGTTAATGATTTGACAGGTCATAGATACACAAAATAACACAAGCAAACACACATAAGAATTGCTATTTTAGTAAAAGGAAATATAAACTTGATAGTAAGTACATGAGTCACCCCGAAATGTAAAACAGTAAAAATGGGGAAAGATATACTCACATTGATTGTGAAGATGAACTTGCATGTAGTAGATAGTAATCAACGAGTTAAGCTTACACCTAATTAATTAAGGGTATTGCTTTAGTATTTATAATGTTCATAGGTAGCATATAACTTATAATTTATTTGTTTTAATTCTTATAATACGAACTCCATTTAATTAACATTATAACTAAATTCATTCATGGAGTGTTCATATACATTTAAAGACAATGCTTTGTATATGTGTCAAGAAAACCAACGCATGCTATGCATGAAAGTAACACTTATGTTCTTTCCCATTGGTTTAAAGAAAGTTAACAAAAAAAAAAAAACCGTATCATACTTCAATCCATCTTTTAGAAATATATAATCAATAAATAAAAGTATAGAAAGGATAGGTGGCCCATTGACTCGTCTGACACGAGTTGGGCAAAAAAAAAATAATATGAAAAAGGTTAATAGAATTTCCTAAAAAGAATCACCATCCACCCAAACTCAGTGACATATTATGTGTGTGTATATATATGTCAAGACTGTACGTCATTCCACCCTTGTTAATATGTTAACCAGAACCCAACAACCAACTTTAAAGACTTGACATAATACCTCCATAGAAGGAGAAGGAAAATTAATCGACGGTTGCTACCGGGTCTTGACTGAGAAACTCTGGGTGGTGGTGGTTTGTGCGACGAATAGGGCTGCTGGTGGCGAGAGAGTCGCTAGTGACTGGTCGAAGTCTGTCGGGAGGCAGAGGCAACAGCGACGCCGGTCGGAGATTGTTAGTTTCAAACTCGGCATCGGTCATGGTTAGGATGCGTAGGTGTTTGGCGATGGCTAAGGTAAATGGCGGTGTTTTGTTTGTAACACGGTGAGTTTGGGTTTATCAAATATATAAAAGTTAAGATCGGTTTTGTTTGAGATTTAATTGTATTGATCATTGATTATATTAAATTGGTTGGTCTCGAAATTTATGATGTTGCCGTTTTTATGTCGTCCAGTTTGCTAGGACAATTTATGAGGAAGGTGAAATATAGGAATCAATTTTTAAAGCTTCAAACCTTCTAGACTACTAACAACCATCTACATTTATTTTCTATCAATCAATTTACTAAAATTTTGAAACTGATGAATCAAAATCACTTGATTTATTCATTAATAATCATAATTCATATTTAATGATAAAGCATCAATGAAAACATAAAAAAAATGTTTGTAACGTATTTATATCGGAACAAAATTGAATCTATATATATTTACTAAACTGTTTTTTTATGTATATAAGAATAGAATCAAAATAAAATAATCCTTATTTAATTAGAGTTATAAATTTTTAATGAAACATACATTTTTGTAAGATTTTAGTTAGGAGCGGACCTTCGGTTAAGATTCGGGTTAAAAAAAATAGTAAATAAATAATATGTGATGACTTAATATTGAACCTTCATTATTAAATAATAGATTCGATATACAAGAACTCGGAATTGAACTATCTTAATACATGAAGGACTGATATTGCACAATTGATAAAAGTGAAGGTGACGGATGTCACACAAATGGCTTGGCAAGCAGCACTTGTAGCTGAGATGTATTCAGCTTTAGTGTTGGACAAAGCAACTGAATGCTGCTTCTTTGTACACCAGGACACAACTCCACTGCCCAGATTAAACACATAAGATGAGACACTTTTCCTGTCATCCAAGCATCCTGCCCAATCACTATCTGAGAAGCCTTCTAGCCGGACCACCTTATTCTTCACATATTCTAGACCATAAGCCAGAGTACCAGCAATATACTTTAGGATCCTCTTAGCTACCCCAAAGTAAGTTTTACTGGGAGCCTCCATGTACCTGGATAAAACATTCACAGCAAAAGTAATATCTGGTCTAGTATGATGCAAAAACATGAGACCTCCAATTAAACTTCTGAACATAGCAGCATCAGCAAGATCAGCACCATCATTCTTCTTGTGCTTTTCATTTGTGTTCATGGGTGTATCTTAAATCTTGCATCCTATCATTCCGAATCTTTTATTCAACTCAACAGCAACCTCATCAGTCCCACATCTGTTAGTGCAGCTATGCCTACAAGAGTCACCATGTCAATGCCTACTTTGGTAATCTTCACTGAGCAAATCTCAGTTACTGAAGTAGCGACAAGCTCTCAGATTGTTTCTAATCCAATTGGTGACCGGATAAGGAAGATGCGACAAGAAGTTCGACCTCCGACTTCTAAGTCAACCGATCAGACCTCTTCTTCCTCAGCATCTGCAACGAATGAACAACTTCAGCGCAGAATCAACGAGTTAACTGCTATAGTTTCTACACAAACGCATGAGATAGCTGAGTTAAGAACCAAGAATGCAACTATTGAAGAGAATGAAACAGGGATGCTAGAGCTGGTCGGTGAAACGATTCAATCCAACAAAGAGCCGCAAGCAACTATCAATGCGCTTACATTGTCAAATCAGCAGGTCATTGAATCGAATAGGCTGTGACACCCCAGGAAATCCCACATCGGCCGTGGCCAGGAGAGATCCTTGGTTCATAAGTAATGTCTTGCCTCTTAAATCACCAACGCGTTTTGGGGCTTAACGTTAGTGGATGAGAGGAGAACTCCACAGTTAAGCGTGCTCAGGTGGGAGAAATTTCAGGATGGGTGACCTCCTGGGAAGTCTCCACTTAGGCAACCAAAAACAAATCCGTGAGCTCTGGATGGGCAAAGCGGACAATATTAGTGATGAGAGGGGCGGGGTGTTACAGATGGTATCAGAGCCACTCCTGTGTCGTTCGGGATGGTGGGTGCACACCTCATCAGGGACGATGAGACACTAACAGGGGGAAATGTGACACCTCAGGAACACACCTCATCAGGGACGATGAGAATCTAACAGGGGGTGAATGTGACACCCCAGGAAATCCCACATCGACCGTGGCCAGGAGAGATCCTTGGTTCATAAGTAATGTCTTGCCTCTTAAATCACCAACGCGTTTTGGGGCTTAACGTTAGTGGATGAGAGGAGAACTCCACAGTTAAGCGTGCTCAGGTGGGAGAAATTTCAGGATGGGTGACCTCCTGGGAAGTCTCCACTTGGGCAACCAAAAACAAATCCGTGAGCTCTGGATGGGCAAAGCGGACAATATTAGTGATGAGAGGGGCGGGGTGTTACATAGGCAGCTCATGGAATCTCACCAGCAGCTGATACAGTCAAACTAAAACACTTTGGAGAGACTTACAAGTGTCGAAGCCAGGAACAGCGAGCTTCAACTTGCTAATGTGAACAATGAACGCAGAATCACCATATTCGAGAAGGAGAACACGGAACTGAGGACTAGGTTAATTGAGTTAACTGGAACTCAACCTAGACTCACTGGTGGTGCAAGTTCAGAAGTTGGGGCTAGTTCTAGTGCTGGTGATGATGATGATGAAGAAAGTAACGATGAAGAAGATGATGACGAGGACGATGATGATGATGAATCGGATGATGGTGATGATGATACTGGTAAACGTGGTGATGGTGGTGATCCTGGAGCCACAGGTGGTGGCGGATCATCAGCTGGATCTGGGTCTAGACGTACCAAGAAAAATCATGACAGACAAGGCAAGGATCCCGCAGCAGGTTCTTCTGCTCAGGGGGAGCCAGGTCCCGTGAAAGACAAGATTCAGCAACTACGGGATGCTATGAAGAAAGCCATAGTTCTAGTAGAGTATGTTGAGCGTTTGAACTATTATTTTGCTTATGATGACGAAGGCAACCTACTCCCTCCTCCTGCTATTCCAGAGTATGACTTAGAAGAAGGAGAGATACCTCCTGGGATGACATCTGATGATATGAAAGAGGTGTATGGACACGCACACGGAGAATCTTCCGATGCAAGTCAAAGTCCTCCTCCAGAGATGCATCCAGAGAACAACGAGGTTAATTTGGAAGAAGGAACCAGTGTGCCAACTCAGGAATATGTGGTTGATCATTCGGGCACTAGGATTCCTAATATTACTGAGGAGATGATTCATGAGGCTGAAGAAAAGCTGAAGACTAATCCTACTCCTGTTCCTCATAAAGTGAAGGAGAGACACGATAAGATCAGGCAGAAGTATCCAAATTGGTTTCCATCAGCAGAAGAGGAAAAGAAGAAGAAGGGTCCTGTACAAGCTTCTATCTTTAAGAAACGTTTGTCTAAGATGTCTGGAGACGTTATCAGTTGGGCATATGTGGAGAAGATGAAGATGTTGGGCATAAAATGAGAAGAAGGTCTGTTATACTTCAGTCCCTACCGGAATGTCCTCAGTCTCCCCTTCTGGTATATCCGAGATCTTATCAGACTAAATTTTCCTTTGTACTATGAGAAAGAATCCAGCCTAGATACTTTCTACAACCTTCTAGCTGATGAAAGCCGAACTCAATGGAGAGTCTTTAAACCTCAGTATCCCAAGTCATACAAAACAGACAAGATTCATCCATACACCAAAAGTCCTATTTGGGAACATAAGATCAAGCCACCGAACTGTGTTTCGAAGATTCCAATTGTCCCGGTTGAGCAAGACTTCTCCTCAAAGTTCTACTATTGGCACTATGATGCAGTTACTATTAAGGCAGTGATCGTCCTGAGCAACTCTCCTAAACCTTGTAGAAAGATCAGAATTTGGGACCCGATGTGGCTTATCAACTGTTCGGAGAAAGATGTGGAGACATTGTTCCTGTATCCCATTCAGCACTTGAAGGCCGAAGCTGATCAAGCCTTGAAGTATCAGAAGGTGATTCGCTTTTGTCACGCCAAAAAAGTTCATGCTGGATGCTACTGGTTGAGACTTTCAAGCATCAGGACGATGTCGACGTGATGAGAAGACTGAAGATGCTGCATGTTATGTTGTGTTATGTCTGTTTTCTATTTTCGAGTCTGTAAAGTTGTTGTGTTTCTGTTATAAACGTTGTCTTTTGAAGTCTCTGTACGTATACTAGCCTGGTCCAAGGGGGAGTCTTTTAGTGCATGATGTCCCTAGGCTAGTATATATGTTGTTTGGACGAGTTTCGGGGTGTTTGGAGACGTTTATACGCGTTTTTGGGTATTATTAAGGCTATAGGCGATTACAGAATGGGATAGGCGATTAGACCGTATTCACCATTACTGTTCATGCGATTGGGAGTTGGCTATAGGCGATTAAGGCTCAATCGCCTATAACTACATGCTGCATAGCATCCTAATCGCTAGAACTGGCTGTACGAGTATAAGGGGTATAAATAGGCCCAATCATTGCCCTAATCATCAGTTCTTGCCACACATACTCTCCAAACACCATCCCCAGGTCTGAGATTACTTGGTTTGATCATTGTAACACTCGTGCTCTGTTTTAATGATATAAAAGTTAATCTTTTGACCCGTATGTGTGTTGTAATTACTTGTTTATTTTAGTTTCAAGTTTGTTTCTGTTATTAAAGCATATTCAAGGGATTCCGCACCTTGAATATAACCCTCGTGATTATCGGGTGACACGTTCGTCGATCCTACAGCTTTGATTGATTGTGGTTGATTTTGTGATCTCCCCAAAAATTGTGTTCCATAACACAAGAAAATTCAACTTAAACAGCCGTCCACCCCTTGGTTGTTCCCTAACAACTGGTGTTACCATCCCAACACTGACTTTCTTTTTCTCAAATTGATTCTTGAACTCATCTATTATAGAGTGAGAACCTTTCCTTGCCCTAGTTTTTTCGAGAAACGGTTTCTTTCCCATTGGTATCCCTAAAGCTTCATGTACCAATGAAGGTGTGATCTGGATTTTCCCATTTCTTGCATTTAGTTCATTACATCCCTCCTCATAGTTGACTAACAACCAGTAACCTAAGGCTATTCATATATGTTCAATCTTAATGTCCAACACAGATCATCTTTCTAACTTCTTTCTTTTGTTCAAGTGTACTCTTGGATGCTTTCAATCAAATCAGCAGGAGAACATCTTATTTTTAACTTCTTACCTATGTATTGCACAAACTCCCTTTCCTTTATTTTCTTCACCTCCTTCATAGGTTCATCTATTTTTACCTTTTTACTTGGCCTCTGGAAATCTTCATTTGATGATTCTGAAATTTCAACTGTTTGTTTTTTTGTCTTTGGTTCACCAGTTTGTTTCTGTTCCTTCAACTGTTGTCTCATCTTTTGAACATCAACTTCCGATTTCTTAGCAGCTTCCTTGTTTACCTTTTCAACCCTTTTTTTGAATTTTAATTAAATTTTTCAATGGCTCATATTCAAAATCATCATCATCTGATGTTACAATTGGTTCCGCATAAACAAGGAAAATAGCATTTATTTAAACGCACTTATAAAACAATACAGACGCACCCTTTATTTTACTAGACAAAAAATAATAAAAAAATACTATAATTAAAACATGCCTTTACTCTGTTTGTCATGTTTAGCTTTGATTCTTTTCACTTCTTTATATGTTTTCATTTCATCAAATAAATCATTTGTTACAATAATAACAGAGAATTATACGAGATGATTGTAATCATAAAACACACTTGATTGTCGTTTTGAGGACATGATGCTCTGTTTTTTTTTTTTTTTTTTTTTTGTTCTTGTTCTGGGTTTTTGAATCGTATACGTGTGTGTGTTTGTTTGATTGATTTGTGGTGGAATAAACCCTAATTGAATGAGAGACTGATGTGTTTGTTTCTCAATTTTAGTAATAACCGTCGTAATGCGGATGAATTGGCGGTTCAAATTCATAAATTTTTAAACGTGTTTAAATTTTTCTTGACTAATTTACCCATGGGTTTGATTTAAACGCTTATAGTTAGATGATCTGATCAGTTTATAATCTAATGGTCCAGATTTCTTCCTACACTTTTTATGTTAAGAAACTTTGTACAATATCTCTTCCCATATCTTTAGAGTGTAATAATTTGTTAATAAAAAGAAATTTATCCAGTTTTCATTTTATTAATTACAATGAAATACTCGGACGACCGACAGGTATAAAACTAGTTGGAGGAAGGTTTTTTTTGCGGGGGGGGGGGGGGGGGGGGGGGTTAGTTCAGCGGTGAAGACCATCCCTAACAAGGCCCAGATCCCATGTTTGAATCCCCTGCTCACACACCAGTATCCTCTTTTCAAACCGTCATGTGGAATTTTTTTCGTAGAGTGCATGGATCGAACCTGTGATCAAGCTTGGGTGGAAAACCAACCTAAGGTGTAAACCCTCTCACCTCCAACCAGTTGAGTTAGACATCATCGGCAATTTGAAGAAGTTAGCAATATGGTGTTTTTGCTCAAGTTAAAAATTGCAGTTTAATTATAGATAACGGTAAATATTGTCACATGAACTTTCTTAATTATAGCGTATACTTTGGTTTAGACATAAGTCCTCAAACTTTAATAAAAGCGGGCCATCATATGGCTCTAAAAGTCAAATGTTATTCAAGTACCCAAATACCTTTTAGTTAGTGGTGGACATTGCCGTTCAAAAAATAAAAAGTTAGTGGTGGACATTGATTTAAGTAAATTACTTTCGCCATCAACTCTTGGTGGACATTGATTTAAGTAAATTACTTTCGCCATCAACTCTTAGTGGTGGACTTTGACTTACGTGAACTTTAATACAGAAGAGAGCCATCGATTATAGTTTGGTTTGTTTTTTTTTTTTTTAACAACAAATTTTTATACCACCTTATTTCTATCTAACCTTGCATTTGCAAGGATTTAAACCCACAACCTCACATTTCTAAAGGGGGACACCATACCACTAGACCAAGAGGTCATAGATAATTATAGTTTGGTTTGTGGTTTTCTAAATTATAACGTATACCATGGTTTATGCTTAGCATAGAGTCATCTCTCAAAAGTCTTTCAAGCACATATATATACTTTTAAGTTAGTGGTGAACTTTGACTTACGTAATAGCATCTACAATGCGTTCATTTCGGACCATCCGAAATGAATACTGGACAGACCAAGCAATACGTTTTTAGCATTGGAGAAGGTTGAAAACATTGGGTCCGTCTGGTGCAATGGATCGGTCTAATGGGGATTGAGGTAGAGCCCGCAATGTACTTTAATATTAATTTATTTTTTGTGTGTGAGGTAAAAATTAAATATAAGGAAAACTAGGTGATGAGGTGGAGGTTTGGAATAGTTGGGTGTTAGAGGAAAAAAGCAGGGTTTGGTTTTGAATGGTTTGAAATGATGTGGCACGATAACGTGGCGGTTTGAAGTGATTTGTTTGACTAGCATTGTGGGTGCTCTAATTGTTAGTGGTTGACTGTCGAGTGCACTGTACAACATCTATCAAATTATGAGCTGAATTTTAGAATTCTATGTCATATAATTCCATTAGCTTATAAATTAATGCTTTTGTATCTATATTAAAGTGTTTACATTTTTTTTGAAACCTCAAAGTCGTACATACTGTATTCCATGCACCAATTGTGACATGTTGAAGAGTAAAGGGAGTACGAACTAGTGATCCATGATGAAATCGATAACACATCGAATTTGCACCCTGTGATACCATGACTTGAAAATAATAATCTGAAATCCGGACCTGACTATTGGTTCACACTACCTCGCAGATTTGTAACTTATGGGGCGTTGCACATACCGGTTTTTGTGTTTGCTCAAACCGGTCTTTGAGATGAAAAAAAAACCATATGTCGTATCTGAGTGATTATTTCTTAAACTTGTTTCATGTTTAGCACAAGTACTGGTTAAACTTTAAACATGTTTATGTCATTAACACTCACTTAGAGCTATTTACCATAAATGTCGTTATTTTTTGTTCAATAGCCATTTATAGAAGTTGCACTCAAAATGTATGTAAATATGTTAACAAGATTTAGAATGTAACAGTTGTTGATCGATAGCCTTTTGTCAAAAGAGCAATGGTTTCCTCTATACATTAAATCAAAACCGTATAAACCACCAATTTGGACAACGTATGTCATCAATAGCGTTAAAGCAACAACTAATCACCCTAGCCCCTATCGTTGAAAGCATAAATGGACTTATTAGTCTGGGTTCAATTATTCCTTCCATATACGGTCTAAGGTTGGACCGTTCTATTCCGGTCCGGTTCAAGGAAAATAGTTTCTATGTGGGCAATTGTGGTAGTTACTTGGGCAACAATCTACCCTGCTTCAGAGCCAAATGAATTAAGAATATTTAACAGTAAGCTTTTGAGTTGCGATATGAATAACATTTGACACCCACAATTGTACTATAGTTAGTTCCTTTATTCTAGAGAATACCAACATTAAAATAGTTTTAGTAACCAAGTCAGTGCATAAATCTATGGCAACACATATATGTAATTCTGGAGTAAATTTTATTATTATCTTATTTAGGCAATCCAAGAACATAACTGCTCATCCGAAAAATTTACTTTTTAGGCGAGCATGATTAACTAGAACTGTTACTATTAGCCAACCGTAAACATTTTCAAGCATCCCAAAGTAAGCTACCCTCCACCTCCTAATGAAGTGCAAACTCCCAAGTAGTCCCACAAATCCAACAATGATACCTGGGCCCATTCCGAAATAGAACCACAAGCCTTCGTCATCATCCTGACCTTCATCTCCATTAACATGATTATATGTTGGATTGTTTCCTTTACAACTCCTTGATACTGGTGGCCCACATAGTCCGTCATTCCCCTCATAAGTAGAAGGGTCCGCAAGAGTCTGGAGCTGATTTCCAACCGGGATTGCACCGGATAAGTTGTTGAATGATAGGTTCAGGTAGCTTAAAAAGTTCAACCTTGTCAAACTTTGAGGAATTCGACCAGATAACATGTTCATTGACAAATCTAAAGATTCAATTTGACTTAGATTTCCAATCATCCTTGGAATCTGCCCTTTGAGTTGGTTTCTTGAAAGATTCAAGTTCTTCAATCCCACAAGGTTCATCAAAACATCTGGAATTTCTCCGGTAATGTTGTTGCTTGAGAGGTCTAAGGTTGTGAGAAATTTTAGCGTCCTTGTGTACACCAACTCGATTCCCTTCATTGAAGCCACAATATTTTCTTCATAGTAATAATTTTTTACTGATTTCTGTTGATAGGTGATCATACCACTTAAATTACTAAAGCAGTGAGGCACCGTCCCAGTTATGCTATTCATTGCCAAGTTTAAATGTTGAAGAGAACTGAGTTGGCAAAGTTGTAGTGGAATCTTACCCGTAAACTTATTTGATTGAAGATTCAAGATTTTAAGATTTAGTAGGCTTTCTCCAATCCAGAAAGGGATTCTACCCCTTAAAAAATTGTTCCCCGTATCCAAGGTAACCAAGCTTGTCAAATTTTGTAAAGATAGTGGAAGATTCCCCTCCAATCTGTTTTCGTGCAAGTGCAATGACTCGAGTGCTGTAAGAGACCCCAATGAGCTTGGAACGATACCGGTTATAGTGTTGTTTGAAAGATCCAGCACTTGCAAACTAATCAAATTCCCTAAGCACCCAGGAAGCCTCCCAGAAAACTCATTTTGAGATAAATCCAAAACCAAGATGCTAGGAACCTTGCATAAGTGTACTGGAATGCTTCCTGTGAATCGGTTTTTAGAGAGATCAACAACTTCCAGTGCTAGGTTCATCGTTCCATGTGTTTGAGGAACATGCCCTGACAGTAAATTGTCTGAGAGATCCAGAATCTTCACATTTGACGGAAATGTAGCTAGTGATCCCTCCAATTTGTTTGAGTTCATCATCAAGATCCGATAGTCACTACCATCAAAATGAAATCGCGGTAGTTTGCCACTGATCTGGTTATTGGACAAATCAAATATAATAATATGGGATACGACGTTCTCAAACCACTCTGGTATTGTATCCTTAATACTTGAGTTAGAAAGACGTAGTATCTGCATATATCTCTGAGTTTGTAGCCAATTTGGGAATTGGGGTCCGATGTAGCAGGAACTTGCATCAAATCTTTGTAGTTGGAAGGGAGGAATCCACTGAGTGCTGAAATTCAATGCTAACTGATTGCCTGACAACACCAAATTCTTCAGATTCTTTAGCTTGGTGAAGTGAGTATCCGAAAAAACACCACCCAATGAATTGTAAGAGATATCTAGATTCTTGAGTTTTGAAAGTTGCCAAAGACTCATAGGAATGTTCCCACTCAATTGATTAAACTGGAGATATAGGTTTTCAAGCCTCAAGAGTTGCCTAATGCTTTGGGGAATAGAACCAGAAATCATGTTTCCTGAAATGTCCAGATGAACAAGGCTGCTCAGGTTAAATAACCGATCTGGCATAAAAGATTCAAAAAAATTTATGGAGAGGTCGATGGTAGCAAGATCACTGAGCATTCCAATGAAATCAGGAATTTGACCATGAAATTGGTTACTTTGAAGGTTTAGATGCATGAGGCCAGTAAGGTTTGATAACCAGACAGGAAAGGTGGAATTGATGTGATTCCAAGAGAGGTCGAGTGAATGAAGAGACGTGAAATTGGTGAATTTAACAGAAGGGTTATTTGCGATATCACAACCTGCTAGGTTCAATGTAAGCAATGAAGGGAGCATGCTAATTGGATGGAACCAATCAATATGATTACCAACGGTTATCCCTGATAAACCCAAGTACCTTAATGACCATAGCAAAGACACCCATCCTAAATCATCCAATATAGGCACTTCTTCCAATTCTGACACAAAAGTATATGTGTCAGGAAAATAACAACTAAGATCAAGATATTGTAACCTTGAGAGATTTCCTAGATGATGAGGAACTACTCCACCAAAACTTGAGAGTGACAAATTAAGGTATTCCAAACGTCGAAATGAACCTAAAAATTCAGGAATATTTCCTGAGAATTTGTTCATGCTCAAGTCTAAGTAACGCAAATGGTTCAGATTCTGTAACGAAGGACTTAACTTACCTTCGAGCCATTTGTCATTATATGGACTCAACAAAGATACTTGAGCCCGAAGATCAAGTTTGACAACATGACCATTTTTAATATCACATCCAACTCCGTACCAATCACAGCATTCACCTCCGCTCCATGTTGACAGAAGATTATGTTTATCTTTGAGGCCATGTTTGAATGCAAGAAGGGATTGCCTCTCTCTTTCGATACACGTAACATTTGAAGTGATCATAAGCATGTTGTTGCTTAAGCCAAATCTTTGCTGGAACAACAACAATGTGAAGATGACAAGAATTTTGGTCTCCATTTTGGTGTAAGATAAAATGTTCTTTCTCAAGTAGGGGAGAATGTATATATAATATTAAAACTAAGAATAATTTTAAAAAAAATAAATAATCTTAAATATACTTTATTTTGGTTTCCATGGGTCAAAGTCTTCCAAGAGTTCATGGCCACACACATACCTGTAACCACAATTGGGTACAGTTTTTTGCACCCCAACTTCCTGTGATCATAATTAGATTCCTATCACTTTTTGGCATGTCAATTTTCTTGTCATATCTTATTTTTTTCCTTTTTTTTTCATATATTATTTGAATGCGTAAATTTATTGGCTTCTAATGTAGGAGTAATATGGTTGGGATCAAATGAAAAAAGAAAAACCGATAAACGTAAGAAAAGAAAGTAGATAGAGATTTGAATCAAATTATTTAATGTTATGAGTTTAGGTGTTCTCTCAAATTAGTTAACGAAAATGTTAGAAACCGATCTATATATCTGTTAGATTTTTCCTTATTAGACTGTCAGAATAATCTATAAATAAAAAACGAATTAGACACAGAATGTAAGTGTTTTTATACTAGGACTTATACAAACAAATAATGCACAGCTTTGGAATGTTGAACAACTGACCCTCCAACTTGTGTATATTGGGTCAGGCTGAGAAACAGGCCTAAATGGGCTGAGGGTTAAAAATACTTAAAATTAGTAAACTTTTGCTTTCATATGAAAACCGATTGGGTCGAGCTGGTCCTACTCGCCCATACTTGTTGGTGGGTTTTGATTTATTTAATGAGTATTTTAGCTATCATTTATATTTTACTAGTTTGACCCATTACCAACAATAGGAAACCCAAATTGGCATTGCCACCATTACCTAGAACAGAATGCTGCTTTGGCAAAAGGTTCTATGGTGTATAAAGGTTGTTGAGATTGAAAAAATTAAGATAATTGATTGTTTAAAAAACAAAAAAAACGTTATGGTGTTGATCATAACATAGGTTCACGGCCATGGGCTCATGGCATTCTTCTCCAGTCCCAGTTGACAGACGATTATATGTGTCAGTGAGGTTTTGTTTGAATGCAGGAAGGAATTGCCTCTCTCTTTCGATACATGTAACATTTGAAGAAGTTATAATCATTTGGAAGTTATAAAATGGCACAAAACCGGTTTCCATTTTGTAGTAGGGTAAAGTTCAGTTACATAAGCAGGGTAGTATATTTTGTTTATAATGCAAAAATATATATTACAAAAATAAATAAGTTAGAGTAAACATTATTACCATATTCTTTTTATTAAAATGTATACTTCAGTTTAGACCGAATGCAGAAGATTTTAACAACAGATGTGGAGTAATCCTAGGAAAGACTGCAGTTTTTCAAAAGTTAGTGGCCACTGTTTCCCAGAATCCTTGATGAAACACAATGATTGAACAATAACAATTGATACTTTGTAATTGATAACAATGATTGTGAATGAATACAAATGAAACTACACAACCTTATAAATACTACACCAACCGACACCTTCCAAAAGATGCGGCCTTGGGCTTCAACCAATGTGTCTCTTTGTTTTGGCGCCATTCTAATCAATGTGTCTATCTGATACATCACATCCCCTTATACAATGACATAACCTCTTAATACATAATACACATACTAATAACTATTTACATAATTGACCCCGCTAACTTTGGCCTACATGGATCAGGAAATTATACTCAAATAGCCACTCACATTCATATAGTTGTTGGACTTTGACTTTTGTCGTCAATGCTGGTTGGCTGCAGGCTTTTGTGTAGGTTATTCGTGACGGGTGAGGTTCGGATCATAAACGAGTTGCAGAATTTAGTATTTAGTCGCATGTTTTATGTGTTAAATTGATCATACAGAAGTGGGCTAGGTCATGGTAAATGTTTTGTGGATTGAGTCAAGTAGTGGGTTAGTTGTTTTCCTCAATTTCCGTAGAATGTGTTGTTGCTCAGGATCGTCATAACATGAGGATCATTAGATGAATAAATAATTGAGTATGCACAGATTCTGTGCAGGGGACTAGAACAGGGAAAAAACAAGAGAAACACACACTAATATTATGTTAAATGCTGGTACAGCCGTAGGCTATTTATAGCCTTGAAAATGGCAGTTATTATGTTAAATGTTGGTACAGCAGTAGGCTATTTATAGCCTTGAAATTGGCAGTTATTATACAGTCTAATGACAGTTATATCAGGTATATAACTACCCTTCTGACCCGTGTTTGACTCCTAAACTTACAAACATCATCATCATCATCATACTCATTTAATCCCACCTATAGCAAAGCTAAGGTAGGGTCTGAGGAGGGTAAGATGTAGACAGCCTTACCTCTACCCCTAAGAATAGAGAGGTTGCTTCCAGTGAGACCCCCGGCTCGATGTGGTTTGGTATCAAGCCTTGGACATAAGGGACATAACACTTAGCAATCGGGACAAACCCGATCGGTGCATGTACCCCTTTGTCGTTTGGCTATCAACGCCACCACATGATGCATGATTAACCGTCCGTCGTTTTTAACGTTATTTTCACGAAATAAGTAAAATAACGTTAAAACTAGTGCAACTTTACTTTTGCCCCCCGATGGCCACACATATATACATTATATGCGCACACCGTAAGTGGGGCGTTTAAACTTACAAACATAAACAAATTAAATAATAATACTAATAAACTTAGGATATCTTGATTAATGAGTATTTCTTTGTTAAGCCCCCGCGTTGCGGGATGGGAGCCGTAAAACCGTGCTACAAGCGTTGCGCTTGTTGGATATATAGGATGTTCGATGTAATTAAAAGTTGAGATCAACGTAACCCGACCCGGTACGATCCGAAGAGTTACACGTTGGTACACGAATCAGATAAGTTCACGCGTTGGTGAATTATTATTTATGAAATAATAATTGTTTTAGTCTTGAGGGATTCAATATTAATAAGATTAATATTAAGGAGTATATTGAGGGACTTAATGTTAATAAGATTAATATTAAGGAGTATTAAGATATTTAGCAATGGGGTTTATTGCAAGTTGTTGTCTTATAAAAGGAGGGTTAAGGAGTAAACCCTAATGCACACTTTTGATAAAACAACAAACCCTTGCCTCCTCTTCTTGGCTTTTTGCGGCCGCCACCAAAGAAAAGAAGGCCGCCGCCTTCTTCCTTTTGTTCGGCCATCAACCACCACAAGCCACCACCTTCCTCTTGCAAGTGTTGTTTCCCGGTTGGTTCGTGCTCGGTTGTGAACTTCCTACTAGCGAGGATTCGTTGTAACCCGCGTGTTACAATTCCGGCGTAGTCGTCAAAGGTTGATTACTAAACCCCCTATGGTTGTTTATTATTTATTTGTTTATACGCGTTTAACTGAGATCCTGATTGGGAATATTTTATTAATCAGATTAATAAAATTAATTAACAATTTATATATAAAATCGGCTATTATATATATTGTATATATAATCCGTTTTTGTTAAATATATAAACCGCTTCCGCTGTGTATACGATACCATGATTCCCAACAGTGGTATCAGAGCCACGGTTACACGCGTATAGATGGTAAAGTTATAATTTTGATCTTTGTTTTATTTGTCAAAAATTGTTTATTTTGACAAAAGATCAAAAGCTTTTAGTTGTTCATGGATTGTGATGTGAATCGAGCCCTAGGTATTTGGCCCTTGTCATGGTTGTGTTTGTGATGGTTTTATTTCTTTATTGATTTGTATTTTTTATTACGGATATTGGATCCGGTGTAATAGATAGGATTAGAATAGATTTGATTTTATTGTATTTTCAAATTTATTGTTGTAATCCTTCAAGTACAAGATCAAGACGAAGAAAAAAAAAAGGGCGAACAGGTTCCATGAAGATAGAGTTCTCGGGTCAAGTGGGAGCTATATCAAAATTGTTTTCAAACCCTTTTGACTAGTTCGTTTCGTTTCTAGCTAAAACGAAACGGGCGACCTATTAGGGGCTCGATTCGTTTAATTTTATTATTATGTTTTGTGGTTGTGGTTTATTTATTGTAAATAATTTAGATAACCCAAAATAAATAAAATTTTCACAATCATGGCAACGGTTTTATTAAAACAAGTTTTATAAAACCGAAAAGCATATTTAATAAAAGGAGTTTTATTAATAATAAAACAAGTCTATTCGCGATAATACGACCAACGTAGTTTAAATAGGGTATTTAAAACTATACCGTGTCGAGTGTTGAAAGGAGTTTCAATTATCACGAATAATATAAAATTGGATTTTATAAAGTGTTGTGTGACTCACATCATGCTAACGAGTCATTCAATATATTTATGGTAAATATTAAAATTAAATCCCAATTTTAAATTGATGTTTCATGCCACCCTTAACGAGTTAACACTCCATTCTATATCGAACCCAAATGTTAGTGCTGACCCTGCATCTGGGCGTTGATCATGAGTGAAGGTAATCATCGCGGTTCCTGTGTAACATAGGCCGGTGTTACAGTTAACAGTAAAGGACCAAACATCGCTTGTTTGACAAGTGGGCATAGTTGGGGTTAAACATATATCGCTTTTAGCGATAACCCCAAAAAGGAGAGTTGTGTAGTGGACACAATTAACAATCGTTGTTTACCTACCTAATCATGTCAGTGGACAGTGCTAAGCCAGTTCATTGTGTATTGATGAATCGGGATCTCATCCTAATTAATTTTGCTTTTTGGGTCATAAAATAATTAGGATACTTAAAACATGAAATACTAATACATTAGATTTTGAACTTTGTAGATGTCAACTGAAAACAATTCCGCCTCTCAATTCTCTCTCAAGTCCATCTTAGAGAAGGACAAACATAACTACTCCAACTTCATGGACTGGCACCGCAACTTGAAAATTGTTCTCAAGGTGGAGAACAAGTTGTATGTTCTAGAAACGCCAGTTAGCACTCGTGTGCTAAAAATGAAGGCATATCTTGATCACTTGGCTCGTCTGGAATACCCCTTGAGTTATGAGTTAGCTGGGGATTTTATCCTAAACTCATTGCCCAAGTCATATGACCAGTTCATTATGAACTACAATATGAACGGGATGGAAAAGACACTTGCAGAATTGCATCAGATGCTCAAAACTGTTGAGGTGTACATACCTAGCAAGACTGCACCAGTGCTAGTGATCAAGGAGGGACAAGTTAAGAAACCTAACACCAAGAAAATGGGCAATCAGGGCAAAGGGAAGGGCAAAGGCAAATCTGTTGCCAATAAGAAACCTCGGAAAGATGCCAAGTGTTTTCATTGTGATGAAACTGGGCACTGGAAGAGGAACTGTGCTAAGTATTTAGCTGAGCTGAAGCAAGCTAAGGCTTCAGGAGGAGAGTCCTCAAGTATATATGTTATTGAAATCTTTGCTTTTCCTAGCAAAACATGGGTGTTTGACACAGGATGTGATTTCCACATTTGTAATGTTTTGCAAGGACTAAGAAAGATTAGAAAGCTGAAACAAGGCGACTTGGAGGTCCATGTTGGCAATGGACAAAGAGTTGCTGTGAAGGCTATAGGAGAATGTGTTCTCTTGCTTCCTTCTGGTTTAGAACTTGTTTTGAACAATGTTTATTACATTCCTAGTGTGACTAGAAATATTGTTTCAGTTTCGGCTTTGCGAGGACAAGGTTTTAATTATCGTTTCAATGGGGAATTTATTTCTGCTTATTTTAACGATGTATTTTACTTTGATGCAAAACCCAACAATGGGATCTATGAGATAGAAATCCAAAACAATAACATATTATGCAATATCTCCCATAAACGTAATAAGTTGGACTTTAATGATACGTATATGTGGCATTGTAGACTTGATCACATAAGTGAGAATCGTGTTAAACAACTCAATACCGCAGGAATCCTGGATTCCAAGGGTTCAGAGTCGTTTGGAAAATGCGAATCATGCTTAAGTGGAAAGTTAACAAAAGCACCTTTTTCAAATGTTGGAGAAAGAGCTAATGATCTGTTAGGACTTGTACATACAGATGTATGTGGTCCATTCAGAACAATGTCAAGACATGGAGAAAGATACTTTGTTACATTCACTGATGATTTCAGTAGATATGGTTATGTTTATCTTATGAAGCATAAACATGAAACTCTTGAAAAGTTCAAGGAATACCAAAACGAAGTAGAAAATCAGCTAAATAGAACTATTAAAATGCTTCGATCAGATCGAGGCGGTGAATATCTTAGTCAGGAATTCATCGACCATCTAAAGGATTGTGGAATAGTTTCACAACTCACTCCACCTGGAACACCGCAACATAATGGTGTGTCTGAGCGGAGAAATCGAACTCTATTAGATATGATTCGATCAATGATGTGTCGAACAAACCTTCCAAAATCCTTTTGGAGTTATGCTTTGGAGACCGCCGCAAGACTTGTGAATATAGCTCCAACGAAAAAGGTTACTGAAACGCCTTATGAGATATGGCATGGAAAGAAACCTCATGTATCCTACCTTAAAGTCTGGGGATGTAATGCTTATGTCACTCTAGAATCTTCGGATAAACTAGATCCCAGAGGCGAAAAGGTGTTTTTCGTTGGATACGGTAAGAAGATCGGTTACCTGTTCTACCTCCACACTGAAAATAAGATTTTCACCAAACGCAGAGGCACTTTCTTAGAGGAAGAGCTTCTAGCGCGAGGGATTGGAGATAACCATGTGGATCTTGAAGAAATTCGAGAATCACAAGTGACTGAACCAGCTGTTCAGACAGAACCAGATGTAACTGATCCAGTTGTTGAAGTTGAGCCTGAGAGGACTCAAGAAACAACAGAAACACCAAGTGTTCAGAAAAGTATGAGGGATCGTCGTGCACCGGTAAGGTATGACGATATCTTCATGATTGATGAAGCTGAGCCTACTACTTACAAAGCTGCAATCTTGGATTCAGAATCCAAGAAATGGCAAGAAGCCATGAATGCAGAGATGCAATCCATGTATGATAACCAAGTCTGGGATTTGGTTGATCTTCCTACCGAATGTCGGACTGTGGGAAACAAATGGATCTTCAAGAAGAAGACTGACATGGATGGGAATGTGCAAACCTACAAAGCAAGGCTTGTAGCGAAAGGTTTTACTCAGACTCAAGGAATTGACTATGAGGAAACTTTCTCGCCGGTAGCCATGCTTAAGTCTATTAGAATTCTACTTGCCATTGCTGCATATTATGACTATGAGATATGGCAGATGGATGTCAAAACCGCGTTCCTTAATGGACACTTACTGGAAGATGTCTATATGGTTCAACCTGAAGGTTTTGTCGATCCAAAGAATCCTAATAAGGTGTGCAAGCTGAATAAATCCATCTATGGATTAAAGCAAGCATCTCGCAGCTGGAATCTCCGTTTTGATCAGAAAATCAAAGAGTTTGGTTTTATCAGGAACGAAGATGAACCGTGTCTTTACAAGAAGTCTAGTGGGAGCTATATTACTTTTCTTATACTGTATGTTGATGACATGCTAATCATTGGAAACAATATCCCTATGCTTAAAGATGTTAAGACCTGGTTGGGTAAATGTTTCGCAATGAAAGATCTTGGTGAAGCCGCTTATATTCTGGGAATAAAGATGTATAGAGATAGATCAAAGCGGTTATTAGGTTTGAGTCAAAGTACATATATTGATAAGGTCTTACGACGCTTCTCAATACAAGACTCAAAAAGGGGGCTCTTGCCCATGGCACATGGAACCATTCTTGATAACAAGCAGTGTGTAAATACTGAAGAGGAAAGGAAGAAAATGGAAGGTGTTCCATATGCTTCTGCGATTGGTTCCATCATGTATGCCATGTTATGTACTAGACCTGATGTCTCGTATGCTCTTAGCATGACGAGTAGATATCAACAGAATCCAGGAGAGAGTCACTGGGCTGCAGTGAAGAACGTTCTTAAGTACCTGAGAAGGACTAAGGACATGTTCTTAGTATATGGAGGACTGGAGGAGGAGCTATCAGTTAAATGTTATACTAATGCAAGCTTCCAGACTGATCTTGATGACTCAAGATCACAAACGGGATATGTTTTCATTCTGAATGGTGGGGCTATTACTTGGAAGAGCTCTAAGCAAAGTGTGGTTGATCAATCCACCTGTGAATCAGAATACATTGCTGCATCGGATGCTGCAAAGGAGGCTGCCTGGATGAAGAAGTTCATTACCGATCTCGATGTTGTGCCTAGCATAAAGAAACCAATCGAGATACTGTGTGACAACACTGGTGCCATTGCTCTTGCAAAGGAACCAAGGTCACATCAGACCGCATGGCATATACTCAGGAAGTTCCATTATATTAGAGAAATAGTAGAACGTGGAGACGTCGTGATGAACAAAGTTCATACAGATCTAAATCTGGCTGACCCCTTTACTAAGCCTTTACCTCAAGCTAGACATGAGGAGCATGCTGGAAATATAGGGCTTAGAGTTGTTAGACAATGGGCATGATCTGTAATTAGTATTGGTGTTTTATTTTGAACTATAACAGTTACATTGAATATTTATTTGATTTAATGGGTTAAATGCAAATTTAAATATTTTGTGACCGTGTTCATTATTTGTATGTTTAAATCCTTGAATAAGAGTATTCTAAATATCCGTAGTCGATCAAATTACATGGGAATGAATTTGAATGTAAGATTATTGTGAATTGAGATGATTGTATTCATGAGATGAATAACTCAATGGTTTGAGAATCATAATTCACAGATATCATTAGGGAATGATATTGGATGTAACTCGCTTCAAAACGATCTCCATGGATCTATGTCATGAGATGTTTTGATATTGATATGTTCAATTTGTCCTTTTTCCTAAGGCACATATTAAACTACATTGATCAAGGACTATCCTTGATGTTATCTAGCACTGTCCTGAAACATGGGTAGCAATAAGGGTAGCGTTAGGAGAAATCCAAGATTAAGTGGGAGTTGTATGACGCTGATGGAATTCTGTACTTCTATAGGATTAGAAGTCTAGACATTCTGGCGCCCTCGTAAAACTCAAACTGGTATAAACGCGTGGCCATGCTCGGACTAAGGTAGTTCATTAGACCACTTTGAATTAGAGACGAGAATAGAGAATAGTTGATCACTATATAAGAATGAATGATCCATGTCTTATGATCAACGGATGTCTATACAGAAGGGACTTATAGATATAATTATCAGGGCTATAGTATTTGGTTATGTAAAGCGTTACTTGAACTCAAAGAACTAGTTGACGACTGTAAAGTGTCATACTGGTTTGGGTGCAATGCGATGCAGCTAGGCGTCCAACTCTGCGCACGTTGACTCATTTAATTAAAATCGTCCAAGTGGGAGATTGTTGGATATATAGGATGTCCGATGTAATTAAAAGTCGAGATCAACGTAACCCGACCCGGTACGATCCGAAGAGTTACACGTTGGTATACGAATCAGATAAGTTCACGCGTTGGTGAATTATTATTTATGAAATAATAATTGTTTTAGTCTTGAGGGATTTAATATTAATAAGATTAATATTAAGGAGTATCTTGAGGGACTTAATGTTAATAAGATTAATATTAAGGAGTATTAAAATATTTAGCAAGGGGGTTTATTGCAAGTTGTTGTCTTATAAAAGGAGGGTTAAGGAGTAAACCCTAATGCACACTTTTGATAAAACAACAAACCCTTGCCTCATCTTCTTGGCTTTTTGCGGCCGCCACCAAAGAAAAGAAGGCCGCCGCCTTCTTCCTTTTGTTCGACCATCAACCACCACAAGCCACCACCTTCCTCTTGCAAGTGTTGTTTCTCGGTTGGTTCGTGCTCGGTTGTGAACTTCCTACTAGCGAGGATTCGTTGTAACCCGCGTGTTACAATTCCGGCGTAGTCGTCAAAGGTTGATTACTAAACCCCCTATGGTTGTTTATTATTTATTTGTTTATACGCGTTTAACTGAGATCCTGATTGGGAATATTTTATTAATCGGATTAATAAAATTAATTAACAATTTATATATAAAATCGGCTATTATATATATTGTATATATAATCCGTTTTTGTTAAATATATAAACCGCTTCCGCTGTGTATACGATACCATGATTCCCAACAGCGCTGTGGGGGCCGTAAAACCGTGCTACAAGCATTACTCAGCTACGATCACAGCCATTACTTTCCGGATATGTACTATGAACTAGATCTGCCCTAATCTATTGGTAGAACATAGCGTGTTCATGATAATGCGGGAAAGGTTAAAAATTCTACTTTGGATATTATTGCAATACAGAGCATATCACTATTCTATTCAAAGTTAGTTAACACTTTATTAATGCTGTCTGTTTACACTTAATTAACTTGTCTGATCAGTGACAAGTCAACTATAAGTAACAACCTGATCAGTTTCAATTTCAGCCGTTGTAATGCTTCAGTGGCTTATTATTTATCTTCAGTGGCAACTTGCTTCGATTGCAAGTGTACTAATCATTAGTTGTAATCTTCAGTTGCGTCTTCATTGTAACAACTCTTGGTCAGTTGCAACACTTTCTTTCTAAATAACTTCACAAGGCTTCAGTGGAAACATTGTGTAGTTGAAACATAATGTTAAAGGCTTTCACATCAGCAAGCAGTGATAACTCCTTTTGAATAATCAGTTCCAAAGGAGTTTTCATGCCAACAATCTCCTCCTCAACTAATGATTTAAAAACCTTAATCAGTTCCAAAGATGTTTTTGTTGCTGTGGTTTTGAGATGCTCTGTCGTCTGTCATTTTAAAGTAGTTTTTTAGGGCCCAACAATGTAGTTTATCTTGTAGAGTAATAACATTGGATGAATGAGGTCCTACTACATCACATTTGAAAGCTTTCTTACTCATCAATATCAGTTCAATTTTTTCCTGGGGTTTTAGATTTTCTTGTAGGTTGGATGTTAATTTTTTTAGATAGTCAAGGACTTTGGCATCAACCATTTGATTAAAATCTAACCTGAATGCTTGATTTCGTTAGGGGACAAATATGATACAATCAATTAATGCACAGTTTAGGAATGTCGAACAAGAGAGCCTTAACATTGCTGATGCCAAAACCCGTTGCCTGCGTTTCATTATTGTTTCTATTGGTCCTCAAAAGTTTCACATTTTGTGTAGATTTATATGCTTCAAGCAGCTCAAACATTGACTTTGTATGCTTATTTGAAGTTTGCTTCTTCTTTCTTTTGGCGATATATTTGATTGACAACGACTTAGAACCAGTTATGGCAGAATGGCAGATTGGGTGTGTGGGTTGATTAAACGGGCTAAAATTGGTTGAGGGTCAAATTAGGTCAACTTTAACTTGTGTGTCAAAACATGTCGGGTAGGGCTGGTCCTACCCGCTCATACTTCTTTGGTGGGTTTTGACCATGGAATGCTTTGGTGGTTTTGTTGCTGGTTCTTTGATTATCAAAAGTCTGCAAATGGTGGGGATGGGTACACACATGGGCATTAAAAGTGAGGTTACATAAAATTGCTTCTATCTTAAATCCGTATGCGCTCGATGCACTTGTAACATTGAATTTGAAGGCGTATCTGCTACTGTGTGAGTGAGCTGTAATTTCAAATTTGAAAGGTTAAACATGTTTGCTCATTCTTCCTTTTGGCGAGATATATGACGGACTAATAATGGCT
Source organism: Ambrosia trifida (assembly GCA_028751855.1). Classification (NCBI taxonomy): domain Eukaryota; kingdom Viridiplantae; phylum Streptophyta; class Magnoliopsida; order Asterales; family Asteraceae; genus Ambrosia; species Ambrosia trifida. The sequence goes on from CM054130.1 coordinate 82,426,103, forward strand.
TAGAATTAGTCTTGTCAAAATAGGCAGGTTGAGTATGTTGGGTGTGAAGTCCTTGGGCTAGTTATTGCTATTGGGCTTGTTTTATTGGATGTTTAGGAAGCCCATTTAGGTTTTCTTGTTCACCAAGCATAAACCCTAGATTAGTCTCTATATATATCCTGTCTATATAATTGTAATAGTGATCAGAGCTTAATAATAAATCCCTAGTTGCAGCCCGTGGACGTAGGTTCCCCACTGGAACCGAACCACGTAAAATTCTCGTGTTCGTGTGTCGTGCTATATATTTTCTTGTTTATTATTGCGTGTTCGTTGTGAATCGGTTATTCCGCTGCGCCACTTAATCCTAAAAAGTGGTATCAGAGCTACGGCTCGTTGGATTCACGTAACGATTCGCGGAGGTATTTATTCTGTTTTGAAGATTGGAGGTTAGGGTTTGTGATAACCCTTGAGAGCCACCGGATCTTCTGTTCGAAATTGATCAAAGAAAGTTGATTGATATAGTACCGGGTTAGACCAATTGAATCGACGCCGTTAATTGTGAAGTTGTTGGGAACGTGCCGTTTACAACCGTTTTTAGCCATGATCAGGAGAGACAGGTTCACTCGTTCTTGTTTTCTGATTAAGGTTTGTTTAGGTTGTTGTTCGGGTTTTGGGTGTTCAAGTTTCGGGTTATTATTCGGGTCGTTCGGGTTTGGTTTGTTTGTCAGTTTTTGACGGGTTATTATCAACTTTGGAACCAGGTTACTTTGATCTTATTTTTCGTTTGTCATTATGGCTGAAGACGGAAAATTGGTGATTGAAAAGTTTGACGCTTCGGATTTTAGTCGGTGGAAAATGCAGATAGTTGCATTGTTGGGTCAAAAAGACTTGGATATGGTACTAGAAGAAAAACCGGAGAAAATGGATGAAGCTGACGAAGCTCTGTGGAATGCCAAGGACAAGAAAGCTAGAGGTGTTATTACATTGTCGTTGACGAGAAGCGTTGCATTTAACATCATGTCTGAAACCACGGCTCGTGGTATGATGTTGGCTCTGTCGAACATGTATGAAAAACCGTCTGCAGCTAATAAAGTGTTCTTGATGAGAGAGTTGTTCATGATGAGAATGAAAGAGGGAAGTTCGGTGACCGAGCACATAAATAATTTGAATTCTCTTCTGTCCAGCTTATCGTCTGTGGGAATGAGATTCGATGATGAGACCAAAGCTGTGATTTTGCTATCTTCACTGCCTGATAGTTGGTCCGGGACAGTGACTGCTGTCACTAACTCAGTTGGGCCTGAAGGGTTGACATTTGAAAGGATCCAGGATTTGGTATTGGGTGAGGATGTTCGCCGGAGGAATACTAAAGGGTCGCCTTCTGAGATGTTGCATGTTGGCAGGGGAAGGGGGAATAGTAGAAACAGTGGGAGCAGCAAGGGTCGGGGCAGGAGCTCGTCTAGGGCTCGTCCGAGTGTGCGTTGTTGGGACTGCAACGAAAAGGGGCATTATAGGAATGAATGTCCGAACAAGAATTCTGATGGAGGATCGAAGAATTCTTGTGGATTGAACACTGCTGCGGTAAACGATTCTGAGGATGACGCTTTGATACTGTGTGTTGAAAGCAGTGTGGAATCCTTGGTCATGAATTCCGGTGCATCATTCCATGCTACCCATAGCAATGATGGCATGCGGAATGTTAAAAAGGGCGATTTTGGCAAGGTTAGGCTAGGAAACGGTGAATTTCTTGATGTGACTGGCATGGGAGATTTGGATCTGGTTACTACTTGGGGCACTACTTGGACTTTGTATGACGTCAGGATTATTCCGAGGCTTGAAACGAAGTTAATCTCCGTTGGGCAGTTGGATGAACAAGGTTTGGACGTTAAGTTTGGTGGTGGAAAGTGGAAGGTCGTTAAAGGTAATCTCGTGGTTGCTAGCGGTTTCAAGAAGGGGTCGTTATATATGGTGCCTGTTCCGTCTGGGGAAGTGACCACCCCTGTTAAGACGAACGCCAAAGTCGGGCTCGCCGATTCGACAGTTAAACGAGTCCAGTTTGCAGAAAAGGACTCTGGGACTTCAGGTAATCAGCTTGAGCGTATTCGGAGGTCTGAACTACGGGATTTTTGTAGCAGTGGGAGCACGGGGAGTGTTCCGACACCGTCTGGAAATCGACGTTGGGTTCAGAAGACCAAGATTCCGAATGAAATCTCTCCTGAGAAGTTTTTGCTAGTGGGGAGTGTTCCTCTGAGAATCCCTGTATCTAATGGTTTGTGTCTATGGGAATCAGTTGGGATTGAGGATGTGAAGACGGGGTCTTTTGAGACCGGGTTGAAGCCATCTGGGGATTCAACGGGCCTTTCTGTTTACTGATGATGATTGGTCGGCTGTAACTAGGTTGATTGGGAATACATGGTTTGAAGTTGGTTTGTTCTTGGGAGCTGGACCTGGAAGACTTCTGTTCCTGTGTGTGTTTGAACTTTACGGATTACTGAAAACATGGATTGCTTTGTGCTTGTTGGCGGACTTTTGTGTTTATCGCAAGGCCTTCAAGTGGGAGATTGTTGGGTGTGAAGTCCTTGGGCTAGTTATTGCTATTGGGCTTGTTTTATTGGATGTTTAGGAAGCCCATTTAGGTTTTCTTGTTCACCAAGCATAAACCCTAGATTAGTCTCTATATATATCCTGTCTATATAATTGTAATAGTGGTCAGAGCTTAATAATAAATCCCTAGTTGCAGCCCGTGGACATAGGTTCCCCACTGGAACCGAACCACGTAAAATTCTCGTGTTCGTGTGTCGTGCTTTATATTTTCTCGTTTATTATTGCGTGTTCGTTGTGAATCGGTTATTCCTAAAACAGGTTGAGGGTCATCTATCTATATAATAAATGAAAACACTAGGGTTGAATCCTAGCTTTTGAGAGGGTCTCCTAGGATCCAAATGGTAAATGGAGCTCCATGAAATGTAGTATATAAACCTCTTTTTTTTTGTTTTCTCACCATCCATTTGTATCTTAAAACATTCTTCCTCCTTCCTAGCCTAATACATTGTTCATCCTTCATATCCTAATTCCTTTCTCATTCCTCATTCCTTTCTCATTGTTCTTTTTGCAAGATATGTTGTCCATATAATCTTATATTTATCATATTACATCAATCTTGTATGAAATACAATCGGTTTTTTGGTAATGATCAAAAAATTTTACGATTAACATAAGTGTCGAAATTGTTTTATTATCAATTTTCTGATTTGGATGAGATTGATACATAACTGCTTACAATCATATTACATCAAAGAGAAATACAATCGGTTATGTATTTTCTTTTTACTACACAGAAAAATCAAAATCGTATTACATCAACCTTGGAAAAAATACAATCGGTTTTTTTGTAATTATCAACACGTTTTTTTTGTAATGATCAACACGTTTTTTTATTAACTACAAATATTGTTTCATTTATAGATTATTTACACAACATTTACATATTCATAAGGTTCATGTTCATAAGGTTAATTAACTTGCTACCTTGGGCCATGTTCATAAGGTTCATATCGGATGATGGATTTTTATGGGGTTGATTGTTTATTATCGGGTATAGGCCGAATGTTTTAAGGGGTGTTATTGTTTGTGGATTGATTGTTCGTATAATTAGAATATGGGTGGTCATTTGTTATGTTGATCATGGTCCTTAAGTTCATTTGTTCATGGATGTTCTTGAGGATTGACTATAAGATGGACATTCAAATAATGTTTGGATGTTTTGGATGAATGATCATGAGTAGGTGCCGAATAGTGTTTGGTTTGTGTTAATTGGATCCGGATCATAATTAATGTTTGACCTTCCTATTTTGGTTTATCTTGATTTGGAAAGAGAGTAAATGTTTTGATATACGGTTTAAATGAGGAGATAAAGGTGGGATTGACTTTAAATTCGAATATTTTGAATAATTTTAACAATATTCTCATTTTCATTGTCGTTTCGTTATATATATATCTCACATAATATATCATATAATATAATATAATTCGTCCAAATATTGAATTTTACCACTGATGTATTAGAATAAATTTCTTTAAAACATTTTCGTTACAACTGTATGATATATCATTGCTATAAATATATACTTTGGTCAAACGTTTTCAATGTCAATATAATTACCCAAAAATAAGTCAATCATCATTTATGTATTGATGATTTAAAATTTTTTGGTAATGATTTATATTTTTAATTATATTGTAAACATTCTACTTATACTTTGCCTATGAATACTATAAATGCAATGTCATACTGCAAATTATTATGCTCACATCTTACTCAATCATTTATTTGTATCTGTTTTCCGATGTATGTTCTTATTCGTTTTATGGTTTAGATTCACTTATCTTCATTGATGTTATTTTTTATTTTTTTACCTATTTATTTGCTAATCATGTATTCTAATTCTCACTTATTTTTCTATTTATTGGATAGGTGTTACCACAATGTTACACAGTTCGTCAAGGTTGTGTATGAGCCATCTAATTCAGTATTGGTACACAAGTTTGTTTTATCTTACTCTTCATTTTGTATAATTATATAAATGATAATATAATGTTCTTTGAATAAACTCAGGAGTCCTTTTCTTCTATTTTTGAAAAATATGCTTCCTTTGATTTGTTTTTTGTATATCCTATTTGTATTTGAACAAATTTGGTCTTGAATTCTCTATTGTTTATGCTACTTACAGCACATTAAAATTTTAATGTTATTGTAGAAGCTGATTGCGTCAAAGATGATGTTGCCTGGATCAAAACGTAGAATTAATTCAGTTCATCGTCATTCCGGGATGGTAAATTTGAATTATTTTTCAGTTTGTTGTATTGCCGCTGTAATTGTTTATTTTAAAAGTCGGTTATGTGTTTTCATGACTAATTTTTGCAACTACAAGTTGTTAGATATCTGCTGAGCTGCGTAAAGACCATCAGTTTCTTATTGTGTGTGCAGCCATCATGTTTGTAAGTTCACTTAAGTTATTATATCATTTAAATCCTGATGCTTATTGGTTATAGCTAAACAGTTTTATTAGGGGTAGGCATTATAGCTAGCAATTAAAGACAGTTCTCTTATAAATCTTGCTCTAATATTTCTGAATTTCAATTGTATCTTGATAGGTAAGAACTGTGAAGGTTAGCAATGTTTCCTTTTTATAATGTTGTTTTTTACGTGTTCATCCAGACATTGCCGAAATCCTCCTACAAATACACACTCTAAAACTTTATCACCAACACTTCAACCTATTAACCATGGATTGATTCGTGATTTATGCCACAAAATGTTCCAAAATCAATCACCCTATATTGCGTTGACTATGTAATAATTATGCAATAATATAGTCATAAAACCATTCCATGTTTATCTCCTAATCTATCCTCCTACAAATACACACTCTAAAACTTTAAATCAATCATCCAAGATCAAGATTAAATTTACCAATGGGTACCTGTGGTCTCCTATGGTGCATGTAGGAGTTCATTCTCAAGTCGCTAGGTGTGTTTTCTGCATTTTCAGCATCTACGTTTTCATTTATCTTAATTTATATTGTTTTACCTCTTATATATATTTTGTATTGTTAATTGTTTTATTAAGGTTTACTGTCATTGGATGGGATGACTTGCTTGAATCAGAAGATATTTCTGTTGGTGACTATTGCGTGTTCAAATGGTGTTCAGACCAACGTAGGCTGTTTGTTACCAAGATTAACACACAAAAAGTTATTGATTTATTTAGTTAATGCGAGTTCAATGTATTTATTGTTAATTCCATTATAAACATTTCCAATAAATTCGTCAATTATACATTGATGGTCACAATTGACTTCCTTTTATATTTATTTTAATTTAATTTTGGATATTAATGTGAATTGAATTTGGCTTTTACTACCGTATTAATTATAGGCTTGACTTTGAATTTGTTATCATTTTCGATTTTGAAGATTAATGTATTTCAATTTACCTTCCTTATATAATTCACGCAATTTAATGTCGAGTTTGATTTTCTTATTAATTTCACATTTTACATTGACTTTATCAATAATTTCGCCATTTGGTATTAATGGCCATTGAAACGGACATACGTTAATCATATGCCATTTTACATTGACTTCCTTATAAACATATGACATTAACTTTAAAATTGATTCAATTTAATTTGAATTTTAATACCTTAGTAATTATAGGCTTGACTTTGAATTTGTTATCATTTTCGATTTTGAAAATTAACGTATTTCAATTTACCTTACTTATATAATTCACGCAATTTAATGTCGAGTTTGATTGTCTTAATAATTTCACATTTTACTTTGACTTTTTATAATTTTCGCCATTTGGTATTAATGGCTATTGAAATTGACATACGTTAATCATATGCCATTTTACATTGACTTCCTTATAAACATATGACATTAACTTTAAAATTGATTCAATTTAATTTGAATTTTAATACCTTATTAATTATAGGTTTGACTTTGAATTTGTTATCATTTTCGATTTTGAAGATTAACGTATTTCAATTTACCTTCCATATATGATTCACGCAAATTAATGTCGAATTTGATTGTCTTATTAATTTCACATTTTACATTGACTTTTTTATAATTTTCGCCATTTGGTATTAATGTGCATTGAAATTGACTTCCTAATATAAATGTTTATTCTTCCTTTATATAGAAAACATGTAATTATCGTATTGACTAAAATTGATTCGAATATATTACTTATTTATTTCAAAACTTGACTTTGAATTTCTTATAAGTTTCGAATTTATTCCTTATAAATTACATTGAATTTTACTTCCTTTTATACATACGAATTGAATATCTATCTACATATTACATTTTTGACATTAATGTACATTTTGACGTATTTATAAATATGAGCCGAAATTTATAAAGAATTTATAAAGAATATATATGAATACTAATTACATGTATAAACTTTATGCGTAATTGAATACGAATTGAATGTCCAAAATCAATTCGAATTACTTATATACGTTTATCTTCCTAATGTTTCACCAATTGCATAATGAAATAAATATGTGTATTGAATTTGAAATCCTTATATACATTTATCTTCCTTATAAACATGTAAACAAATTTATATGCAGTAAATGTAATTATACCATTGACTTTGAAATTGACTTCCTAATTTAAATGTCTGTTCTTCCTTTATATGGAAAACATGTAATTATCGTATTAACTAAAATTGATTCGAATTTATTACTTATTTATTTCAAAACTTGACTTAGAATTTCTTATAAGTTTTGATTTTATTCCTTATAAATTACATTAAATTTTACTTCCTTTTATACATACGAATTGAATATCTATCTACATATTAAATTTTTGACATTAATGTACATTTTGACGTATTTATAAATATGAGCCAAAATTTATAAAGAATTTATAAAGAATATATATGAATACTAATTACATGTATAAACTTTCTGCGTAATTGAATACGAATTGAATGTCCAAAATCAATTCGAATTCCTTATATACGTTTATCTTCCTAATGTTTCACCAATTGCATAAGGAAATAAGTATGTGTATTGAATTTGAATTCCTTATATGTATTTATCTTCCTTATAAATATGTAAACAAATTTATATGCAATAAATGTAATTATACCATTGGCATTGAAATTGACTTCCTAATATAAATGTTTATTCTTCCTTTATATGGAAAACATGTAATTATCGTATTGACTAAAATTGATTCTAATTTATTACTTATTTATTTCAAAACTTGACTTTGAATTTCTTATAAGTTTCGAATTTATTCCTTATAAATTACATTGAATTTTACTTCCTTTTATACATACGAATTCAATATCTATCTACATATTACATTTTTGACATTAATGTACATTTTGATGTATTTATAAATATGAGCCGAAATTTATAAAGTATTTATAAAGAATATATATGAATACTAATTACATGTATAAACTTTCTGCGTAATTAAATACAAATTGAATGTCCAAAATCAATTCGAATTCCCTATATACGTTTATCTTCCTAATGTTTCACCAATTGCATAAGGAAATAAGTATGTGTATTGAATTTGAATTCCTTATATATATTTATCTTTCTTATAAATATTTAAACAAATTTATATGCAGTAAATGTAATTATACCATTGACTTTGAAATTGACTTCCTAATATAAATGTTTATTCTTCCTTTATATGGAAAACATGTAATTATCGTTTTGACTAAAATTGATTCGAATTTATTACTTATTTATTTCAAAACTTGACTTTGAATTTTTTATAAGTTTCGAATTTATTCCTTATAAATTACATTGAATTTTACTTCCTTTTATACATCCGAATTGAATATCTTTCTACATATTACATTTATGACATTAATGTACATTTTGACGTATTTATAAATATGAGCCGAAATTTATAAAGAATTTATAAAGAATATGTATGAATACTAATTACATGTATAAACTTTCTGCGTAATTGAATACGAATTGAATGTCCAAAATCATCTCGAATTCCTTATATACATTTATCTTCCTAATGTTTCACCAATTGCATAAGGAAATAAATATGTGTATTGAATTTGAATTCCTTATATACATTTATCTTCCTTATAAATATGTAAACAAATTTATATTCAGTAAATGTAATTATACCATTGACTATAAATTTATTCAAAATAATTAAACCTTTACTGCCTTATTTATTTAGAATTTGACCGTGTCAAAAAATATAATGGTATCCATATTTATATTTTAAACATGAAAGTGTAACAATGTGGGAGTTTTTTGCTTATAGGATTCAAGATAGGAGTAATGAATTCTCACTAATTCTTAATGCACGAAGGCTTCTGCAGCAATTTATAGTTGATTCGTATACAATGATTGAAATGGAAAGACTAAATTACATTAAGGGTAAGCAAACCGTTCTTAGGAGTGAGAAGCATAATGTCCTAAGCAAACAAAGAGAAGAAGGACAAACTGAAACATCAACCATGGGTCAACGAGTTATTATTCCATCTTCCTTTACAGGTGGCGCTAGATATATGATGCAAAATTATCTAGACGCAATGGCAATATGTAAGGGGTACGAATACCCTGACTATTTTATTACAATTACTTGTAATCCTAAATGGCCAGAGATGAGAAGATATCTTCAAGATACCACTCTTAGACCAGAAGATAGGCCAGACATTTTATGCAGGTTGTTTAAGATTAAACTTGATTCCATCATTAAAGACCTGAAAGATAAACACTTATTTGGGACTGTTGAAGCTGGTACGAACACTTGAAGTTATTTTTATTACCACATTATTTTTTTATAACCTTTCTAACTTATTTTCTTTTGGTTGCTCCCAATACTTTGCAGTTGTATACACAGTTGAGTTTCAAAAACGTGGATTACCACACGCACACATCTGTTTGTTTATGGCCGCTGGTTATAAGCTTCCAACAGTTGACCATATTGACAAGTTCATTTTAGCAGAGATATCGAATAAAGATGAAGAGCTAGAATTGTATGAAATTGTACGTGAATTTATGATTCACGGTCCTTGTGGACCTTTGAACATGAGTTGTCCGTGTATGGTCAATGACAAATGTTCAAAAAACTTCCCAAAAGATTTCCAGAATGAGACTTCTATCGATACTGATGGTTATGCAGTGTATAGACGAAGAGATAATGGTTCTTTTGTAGAAAAGTCTGGTGAGCAATTAGATAACAGATATGTCGTTCCATATAACAAGACTCTTCTTAAAAGATACCAGGCACATATCAACGTTGAATGGTGTAACCAAGCTGGATCCATTAAGTATTTATTTAAATACATTAACAAGGGTCCAGATAGAGTTACTATTAATTTTGTGGAAAGCAAGAAAGTACCGGGTGAAGACATAGTGGTTGATGAAGTCAAAGGATTTTATGATTGTCGTTATATTTCTGCGTGTGAGGCTTCATGGAGAATATTCTCATATGATATTCATTACAGGACACCTCCTGTAATGAGATTACCTTTTCATCTACCCGGTGAACAAAGAATTGTTTTCGATGCTACGCAGGACATTGACGACGTTCTCAATAAACCCTCTTGTGCTACATCTATGTTTTTGGGTTGGATGGAACGCAACAAAAATGATGCCAACGCAAGGCAACTAACTTACATCCAATTCCCTTCACAATATGTTTGGAAATTACAAGAAAGAAAATGGGAGCCTAGGCAAAGAATAAAGTCAATTGGTCGGATTCATTCAGTTCCTGCTTCTGTTAGTGAAGCTTATTTTTTGAGAATTCTTTTGAATAAGGTTAAAGGACCAACATCATTTCAAGATATTCTTAAAGTTGATGGGAAAGTCCAATCCTCTTTTAGGGATGCATGCTACGCTATGGGACTCTTGGATGATGATACAGAATATGTTGAAGCAATAAAGGAAGCGGCTTTTGCAGGTCCTGGCCCTTATCTAAGGAACTTATTTGCAACTCTGTTAGCTTCCAACAGATTGTCAAGACCTGACATTGTTTGGGAGGAAACATGGAATTATTTGTCTGATGACATTTTACGCAACAGAAGAAAAGATTCAAATTGTCCAGGTTTTTAACGTTTTTTAATATATTATTACTTTAAGATAGATTTTCTACAATTTTTGGTACATATACTACATAGTAATGATTAATAATTATTAGGAATCTAAATTATACTATTTTTAATGGTTCGGCATATTCAATTGTTCATTTTATATGTTAATTATATTATATATTTCATTCTAACACATTTTTTTATATTTTTTTTCCAGATTTGATCCTTTCAGACGACGAAATTAAGAATTTAGCTTTACTTGATATCGAGAAGTTCTTATTGCGTAATAGTTGCAGTCTACGACATTTCGTAGGTATGCCATATCCTGAGAATGAGTTTCTATCATTATTAGACAATCGTCTTATTTGTGAGGAGTTGGGATATGACACAAACATTTTGGTTGAAGAATTTGATGCCCAGTTCGCTTCTTTAACAGATGAACAAAAAAATATTTATAACTGTGTAATGAAATCTGTTGAGGAGAAGAAGGGAGGAGTTTTTTTTGTTTATGGTTACGGTGGTACGGGTAAAACGTTCCTATGGAAGACTCTATCTTCATCCATAAGATGTAAAAGAAAGATCGTTTTGAATGTTGCTTCGAGTGGTATCGCATCTTTGCTATTGGCAGGTGGTAGGACAGCACATTCCAGGTTTCGTATTCCTATAAACCTAACTGAAGATTCTATGTGCTACATACCACCTAATAGTGATGTTGCACAACTGCTTAAACAAACCGACTTGATTATATGGGATGAAGCACCCATGACTCATAAACATGCTTTTGAAGCACTAGATCGAAGTTTAAAAGATGTATTTGGTGTACATGCTGATGAGTCATCTGATTTGTTATTTGGTGGAAAGGTTGTTGTGTTTTGGGGGTGACTTTAGACAAATTCTACCAGTTGTACAAAATGGAACTAGGCATGACATTGCTAATGCCTCTTTAAGTTCATCATACATTTGGCACAAATGCACAGTTTTACAATTAACAAAAAGTATGAGGTTGCTTTCAGGAAGCTGCAATTCTGATATTGAGGAAACTAAAAAGTTTGCATCTTGGCTTCTGGATATAGGAGAAGGAAAGGTCGATACAATAAGTGATGATCAGGATGTTATTTTGATACCTGATGACTTACTTATTTCTCAATCTTTGGATCCTGTTTCTGATTTGATAGACTTTGTTTATCCGTCACTTTTGGATAACATCCACATTCCGACTTATTTTCAAGATCGAGCTATATTGGCACCGAAGAATGAAGTTGTTCATGAAATTAATGATATATTACTTTCAATGTTTCCCGGTGACGAAGTTGAGTATCTAAGTTCGGATAGTGTTTGCCAGTCAGAAGATGTTAACAAACAGGTTGATGAAAGATTAGTTTCTCCTGATGTGCTGAATGGTCTTAAGTTTTCTGGAATACCAAACCATCGTTTGGTTTTGAAAGTTGGTGTCCCCGTAATGTTACTTAGAAACATTGATTGGAAAAGCGGTTTGTGTAATGGGACAAGGTTACAAGTTGTTAAAATGAGAAAACGTGTAATTGAAGCCAAAATCATTTCAGGAAGTAACATTGGAATGCGAACTTTTATTCCAAGAATTACTTTATCCCCCTCGGATAAAAAAAATCCTTTTAAATTTAACAGAAGGCAATTTCCAATTGCTGTTTCGTTCGCAATGACAATAAACAAAAGTCAAGGACAATCCTTATCTAGGGTTAGGTTGTATTTGAAGGATCCAGTTTTTTCGCACGGGCAGCTTTATGTTGCGCTATCAAGAGACAGAAGTCGAGATGGACTGAAGATAGTTATAGTAGATGAAAATGGTGAACTGACGAACAAAACATCAAATGTTGTGTACAAAGAAGTCTTTCAAGATTTATGAATAATGTGAGTAATTTTGATGCAATTTTTTACTTATCTTTATTGACGTTATGTATATACAACTTCAATAATAAAGTATTATTTTATTTTTTTTTTGTTTTTTGTTTGGTTTGAACCTTGCTTGACCATTGATCTGTAAAACAAGTTATTTCCTAATTACAATTACATTAAAAATAAAAATATAATAAAGGTAATTTACAAAAACAAAATGTATTTATACCTTTGTGGTTTTTTGTTAAATGTTATACTTTGGTTGAGTATTGATCGTAATAGGTAATCGGTTTTCGTTGTTATCGTTATTTATAAGTTACGTAAATTATCCACATTGACATTAAAACCAAAGTTATATATTAGTTTTAATATCAACGCAACATTGAAACATGGCGTTTATATTAGAAAAAAATATCAGGCTAACCATTATTCTTAAGACTTTACGTTGTGGACACTAAAATTGAATAATAGAAGTCTTAGTTTAATATATATTTTTTAATTTACTATGGTTTGCACCGTGGGTACCCACGGGTCTCAAACCTAGTAATAGGTTAAAACAAGTTCGGTTCGTGAGGTGGGTTTTGGTTTATTTAACCAACTTCATTTTAGCATTTTTTTTTTAATTTTACAGTTTGACCCACTACCAATAATTAAGGTTGCTAAATTGACATGCTTCCTTACAAACAGGTTGACATTGCCTATAACAGAATGCTGATTTTTCTAGAAGATCCACAAATTTCACGGTTGACCAAGTACTTGAACTTCAAAGGGTTGTCAAGGATGCATTGGCAAAGGCTTCTATGGTGGATGATTTCATGGCAAGCACTAGGAGTTGATTAAGCAGATATAAATTTGCGAGGTAGAGCGGTTTTATACCTTCTTTAATCGGTAATGATTAATTCTCCAAATATATATATATATATATATATATATATATATAGGGGAAGGTTCAATAGAGAACTCATAGTTAGAGAGAGAACTTGAGAACTCCTTAAGTATGGGGGTATTTTCGTAAAGTTGCATAAAAACAATTATCTAAGATATTCTATCCATTCAATCTATAATCTCAACCCAAAGTCTTATCATAGATCTATAGATCTCCTTCCATATTCAAGATTATTTACAACAATTTATAACAGATTTCATTCCATATTCAAGCAGATGATGTTGTATTTCATCTTTCTCAATCGATCATCATGTCAATCGATGGTTTAGTCTTCATGATTTTAAATCTATAGCTTTAATTTCAATCGATTCAATATATGTGTTCTTTTTTGTGTTGATTTGTTAAGTTCTTATGTTGTGCTGTTATTAAATCGATTTGATACATAATCCTATTTGAGTTCAAACATTGTTGTGAAGATCACAGATCTACATAAGATTTGACGTTAATTGAGGAAAAAAACATACATTGGTAGATGATTATGTAGATATAAGCTCGATTAATCTTGCTTCTTCGAGTTCTGTTAATCCTTCATCTGATAACTCGGAATTTTGCTGGAGAACCTTGAGGTATATAATTTTCTTAATATATTGCACATGTGTATTATACTGTTGTTAAACATCAATATGTTCATAAGTATTACACGTATGTTTTACGTTACTTTATTATGTTGTATATGTGACACTGCAAAACAATAATGTTTGAACATGTTTATGATGTTATTATGTTGTATATTTATTGGTTGTTTTAAACAACATATAGGTTTGTGTTTTTTAGTTACGTACTGCACATGTGCAATACATCCGGATTGCTACTACTCTATATTTTCAAACATAGATATATTTGTTAAAAATTTATGTATTGCGCATGTGCACTACATTCGTTCTGGAGTTCTTCATATTTCATACAGTACGTGTTTTATTTTTTGTGCACATGTTAACTTTATATAATAATAATATTAATGATACACACATTGTTTTTAAATGCAGGCCGTGTATCCCGTCATGTTTATAAATATGGATTCTTCATCACATATAAAAGTTAAATGAGGAAAACAACTTATCTTGGGAGATGATAATGCAGAATCGACAACAAACGTTGTTTCTTCTTTGAGCCATGTTAAGTCCGCTTCAAATGATACAAAGCTTTGTGGTATTGAATATAGAGGTACTTATTCTAAAATTTTCGTACTGCACATATGCACTGAATTCAGTTTGTGTTTACAGAATGTTTTACATAACCTAGACGTATGAGTTTTTTTTTTAAATTTACGTATTGCACATGTGCACTATATTCCAACTGTGTTTGTTGACTTGATGTATTTTTTACACAATATGTACGTGTTTTTAAATTTACGAATTGCACATGTGCAGTACATTCAGTTTGTTTCTGATGTATTTTTAGCACAGCATAGATGCTTGTTTTTGAATGTTCGTTTGATCTCTCTGGAAACAATGTGAGCATCGGTTATACAACTATATGATTTCATATGTTTTATATTATTATTTCAACATTTTCGATTACTAGATGGCTTTCACCTTTTAAATAGGGATCTCCCAGTCCGTTGATTCAGTTCGTTATGCTTCTTTGGTTTCTTTGTTTTAAAATAAAGACCTCGTATGTATTTCTAGTGCAGGTAAGCATAAGTTTCCTACTATAAATATACATTGCTTTTTTTCAAAATTCTAAAATTTTAGTATTCTTTTGATAAGTTAGGTTAATGTTTATGATATTTCAGGGACATTGACACGCGTCATCATATACCTTCTTCACACTTACATGATCTCCACGCGTCATCATAAATCTTCTTCATCCTTTCCCTGATAACTTATCTTGGTAGACGATAATGCAGAATCGACATCAAACGTTGTTTCTTCTTCGAGCTGTGTTAAGTCCGCTTCAAATGATACAAAGCTTTGTGGTATTGAACATAGAAGTACTTATTCTAAAATTTTCATATTGCACATGTGCACTGAATTCAGTTTGTGTTTACAGAATGTTTTACACAACCTAGACGTATGAGTTTTTTTTTTTAAATTTACGTATTGCACATGTGCACTATATTCCAACTGTGTTTCCTGACTTGCTGTATTTTTTACACAATATGTACGTGTTTTTAAATTTACGTATTGCAGATGTGTAGTACATTCAGTTTGTTTCTGCTGTATTTTTTTTAACACAACATAGATACATGTGTTCAAAATTTAAGTATCACACATGTGCACTACATTCATTTTGCGTTTACTGTAATTTTTACACTACATATTTTATAATTCGTGCACATGTTCACTGTATAATAATAATAATATTTTTTTAAACGCAGGTCGTGTATCCGGTTATGTCTATATAACTCCTGGTGGAACCACATATTGGGTAATGAAGTATTGGATTTGGATGATGTTATAACATGTGACAAGTGTGGTCATGGAGGCCACAATAGGAGAAATTGCAAGGGGCAGCCACGATAGAATGGGGTTAATCAATAATAATATGCTATGAACATGTCTTTTGGATGATTTATGTTATGAACATGTCTTTTGGGTCATGTTTGTTATGAACATGATTTTATTGTATTAGGTTAAGAACTTGTCTTTTTGGTATGTAATCAACTTGACGGTTTCATGTTATGGTATTTATCACTTATGTAATGTTGTTTGTTTTGGTATGTGTTAAAAACTACAACAAAAAAAAAGTGTCGAAACGTGTTAAAAGCTCCAACCAAGAAAGTGCCTAAATGTGTTAAAAACTGCAACAAAAATGTGTTATAAATTGCAGCCAATAAAGTGCCTAAATGTGTTAAAAACTGCAACAAAAACGTGTCATAAATTGCAGCCGAAATGGGTCATAAACTGCAACAAAAAACTGCAGAAAAAATGTGTCGAAATGGTTCAAAAGTTACGCCAAAAAACTGCAACAAAAATATGCCAAAATACATAAAAATTGCAGCCAATAAAGTGCCAAAATGTGCCATTATGCAATCCAAAAACCGCTCAAGTTTAAACAACCAAACTGATATTAACATGCCATTCATTCATCCGTTAAACTTGGTACATACACAAATTCAAAACACATATCCATTACTTTATACATCCAAACTTAGTACATGGGTTAATTCATTGTAAAACACATACATGATGAAAATGACCTAACTAAAAAAATCAATCTTTTATTCTTCAATGCCATAATTCTAGCTCGTTCCTCATGTCGCCTAATCCAAGATTTCCTTATCCTAGCTTGATAGTCATGGTTGTTAATCGATCTCAATAGACCTGGCATCACTTCATCAGCTCCTCCACACAATAGAGTCTCAGCCAAACCCACAAACCCGCAACTCATTCACTGTAGCATTACACTATGTGAAATAATGTTCACATTTAACATTCGATATAAAAGTCGCATTACACATATGAAATACAGTTACATCAATAATATATGGCAGCACATGTCAAACAAAACATTATATCATTTTAACATTAACTATCACAAATTAAATTATCACACATGTGTAATACATTGCATACAAAGTCTATTCACACTAAACATCAACTAAAACAAGACTACCATACATGTGAAATACAATTACAGATATCTCATATGTGCAACATATGACAAGCGCATCAATCTAACTTAACACTAACTATCACAAATAATATTATCACACATGTGTAATACATGGAACAATTATCACACATGTGTAATAAATGTCATACAATGCCTGTTCACGGTTAACATAAGTTACACCAAGCATATTACACATGTGGACTACAGTTACATCTATAACATACGTGCAACAGATGACAAAAAAAAAACATATAATCTCAATAAACACTATCACAAATTATCACATGTGTAAAATACTAATATTTATAACACATGTGTGGAACATGACATACAAATAGTGTTCACAATTAACACTTGCTATAACAATCACATTACACATATGAATACATTTACTTCTATAATATATGGCAGCACATGACAAACAAAACAACATATCATTTTAACATTAACTTATCACAAATTAAATTATCACATATGTAGTGCATTGCATACAAACCTATTCACATTTAACATCAACTAAAACAACCATACTACACGTGTGAAATACAAAGCCTATCACAAATGATATTATCACACATGTGTAATACATGGCATAATTATCACACATGTGCAATACATGGCATACAACGCATGTTCAATGTTATTAGCTGAAACAATCATATTACACATGTGAACTATAGTTACATCTATCACAAATGCACAACAAATAACAAACAAAACCTAACCTCTTATAAATACTAACTATCACCAAACGTATTGACACACATGTGTAATATATTTTCACGATTATCACACGTGTGCAATACATCGCATACAAGGCCTACTCACGAATAACATTAGCTAGAAGAGGCATAGTATACATGTGGAATGCAGTTAAATCTGTCACACAGAAAGAAAATCTCATTTAACACCAACATTAACCATATCTCACATACATTCAACGAATAAAACATGTAATGTTACTCGACATTTTGCTATTTATACAAAACACTCAATAATCGATGCAATACGTACATCAAATAGGTGACGATTGTATGAGATTATAACTATTTACGACTACATATTTGTACCTGATGTTGATCCTTGATGATTTTACTGATCTTGCTGGTGGATTTGTAGAAGAAATTTGGGTTATTGAAACCCTAGAATATTGTATGAATGATATTGATAAGAGAGAGATGGGGAAAGAAAGAGAGAGATAGAGAGGATTTCTAGTGAATGATGTGAAATGATTTATGCATTTTTTTTAATTTCCAATTTTACCCTCCATTGTTTAAAATCCTCTCTTTTTTAAGTTAGCAATCTCCTTTGATCACAACCATTGATCTTGTAAGATCAATGGTTATGATTTAGTTCTCGAGTTCTCTCAATAAAATGAGTTTTCTATTGAACCATCCCCTATATATATATATATATATATATATATATATATATATATATATATATATATATCCATGTGTATAACGATACTCATTTATCAGATAAAAATTCAAGGGTGACAATTATACCCGTAATGCAAGAAATGGATTGACCACTATTTCCGGCAGCACTAACCGCAATAGAATGACACATTTCGAGGCAAGCCCATTTTAGAAACCCAGTTTGTTCACCCGGATCCATTATTCAAAGCACGTTTTGACCCGATCCCAGTTTCACTATTAACGACTAGTAAAGCCTTACCGATAAGCAATCACCCGGATCCTCTTCTTTTTCATTTGCCTACGTGGCTAATCATTTGATCTCCTGGAGTGCATTCTCTAGGCCCCCAAAATTTATGCTAAGGTTAGGGTGGATAGAAATTGGAACTAATTTCAGATGAAGCAATCTTTGTTCAGGTGAAGGAAGTTGAAAGGATACTTAAAAAAGAAGTAAAGCATTTACAGGGTGCTCTAATTGCAGGGGGTTTCAATTTTTTTGAATTTTGATATTGATTTGTTCACTTAGTTTATGCATCACACCTCAATATAAAATATCTTTTGGTTTATTTCTTCTATATTTGCTAAAAATCAGCATTTCCTTATGATCAAAGTGAATATTGGAAGAGCTTAAGGATCTTCAGAAAGATCCTACATTGATAACCTACGAATGTTTTATATGAACTTGAGGTGTGACCATGCCACATAAGCAAAAACAGTCACGTCACCATGTCACATCAGCAAAAATAGCCACGTCACCATGCCACATCATCAAAAATTGCCACGCCACCATGCCACATCAGCAAAAATGGCCACTTCAGCAAAAAAAACTAACCATCGTTAGTCCGAGGGTGGCACAGGCCAAGAAGTTAAAAGTATAGCGTGGTGATGAACAATTTTGTAGTTTAGTGTGTTAGCGGTCAATAATCAATAGCTCAGGGTGTTAAAATCCAATTTCCTAATTCAATTTTGACATCCATTTGTTTAAGGAATTCGTTGTGGACCCAAGAAACCCACCACCATCACAACCATAGTCCCATCACTACCGTCATTCACTCCCCACCATCATAAGCCATCCAACGCGACCACCCACCTTCACCCAAGCCCTACCACCATTAACACCGTCATCCCCAACCCCAACTTTACCGTCATCCACCATCAACAATAAAAAAAACCACCTAATCCTTGGTAAACACACATAAATCCTAAATTTCAATAGTTGTCACAAGCACAACATCTCATCTCTTTTGTTTTTATATCACAAATTCCAGTTTAGATTGATAAATTTTTAGAAGAAAAAAAAATGAAAACAAATAAACCAAACGATTCAGAACAACTATCATCATCGTTCCTTTTAATGTTTCTCTCTATAGAAAACCTGTCTCTCTATTTCTCTCTCTAGAAAACGAAACTGTCGTAGCTCACCAACCGCCATAGATGACCAGAACAAAGTGAAGCAACGATTCGATGGACCAGATTCAACACGAACGCCATAGTGTTCAACCGACAGCAGGAATGCCTATTCTTAAGCGGAGGTAGTGATTGTTTGGGTTTATCCGACGAAGACAACTATGGTCATCATATTGGACCTAAGTTAATTTAGTCAACATCCTCTCCTTATTTCTTGGGTTCATCAAATATCTAGTTCCTATGTTTTACTGCTCATATTTTAGGATCCA
The DNA here is from genome assembly GCA_028751855.1 of Ambrosia trifida. Classification (NCBI taxonomy): domain Eukaryota; kingdom Viridiplantae; phylum Streptophyta; class Magnoliopsida; order Asterales; family Asteraceae; genus Ambrosia; species Ambrosia trifida. The sequence goes on from CM054130.1 coordinate 82,446,151, forward strand.
TCTCTTTTAATATTATCCAATGATTATAATTGAGATATAACAAAATAAATGAAAAATAAAAACCTTCTCTGCCATCGATCTCTAGATGGTATCAGAGCGGTTCTAGTCTCATGATTTCGATTTCATAACTTATTGACGATCTGAAACATGGTAGCGAAACACGAGAGACATACGATGATAACCAATGAAAACCAAGCCACGCTATAATCCGCTGCGTGTAAGGCCTATCAGAAACGTGAAGGTAGTTATGGGCAGTCAAAAGAGAAAAGCACCACCAGACAAGCGAAGGAAGACGAAAAAAACGATTAGGGTAGTTTTTGTGGGAAGAGTGGTCACAAATATGACACCCCGCTTCTAATATCATTCAATATTGTCCGTTTTGCCTACTAGAAGCTCACGGCTTTGTTTTCGGTTGCCCAAGTGAAAACTTTCCAGGAGTTCACATATCCTAGTATACTCCTACCTGAGCATGTTTAACTGTGGAGTTTTCATGTGCTCCACAGCCAACATAACCCAAAATGCGTTGGTGATTTAGGAGGCTAACATTTCTTATGAACCAAGATTCCTCCTGTCCACGGACGATGTGGGATATTACTAGGGTGTCACAACAAATGAGAAGGTTGCTTCAAATTGATAGGTTTTCCAGATTGATGGTCTGGAAAGAAAGGTGAAAAAACAAAACCAGAGGCATCTTGCATTGATACATGAGCCAACCCTATACCGGTCTAAGCAACGACTAATACCAAACTTTTTTGAGACTTTTATCAGCATCTGGATCCAATGACAATTTTGAAACGATACCTGGGGCTAACATGGCAGATAGGGATGATGTGTGGGTTGCTGACTTAGGTAGCACTGAGAACATAACTCACCAACCCAACCTGCTTGTAAATAAGATAAGAACACCGAATGAGGCACGAGTTGTCATGCAAATACAGACCTAGAAGACATGCTCAGGGCATGTGTGATAGATTTCATAGGGAATTGGGATGAAAATTTACCTTTAATAGAATTTGCTTACAATAATAGCTAGCACTCAAACATTAAGGCTGTTCCGTTTGAAACATTATATGGAAGGAAGCGTCGTTCACCTGTATGATGGAGTGAGATTGGTAGAAATTCGTTAGTTGGACTAGAAATTATTGAAGAAATTACCAATAAAATCATACAAATCCGGGAATGGATAAAAGCTGCAAGATAGAGACAGAAAAGTTACGCTGACAGAGTAAGGAGACCCTTAGAATTTCAAGTTGGTGATAAAGTATTACGTAAGGTGTCTTCTTAGAAAGACATCATTCAGTTTAAGAAGAGAGGAAAATTGAGTCCATTGTATATTGGACCATTTGAGATGGTCGAATGACTTGGTCTAGTAGCGTATATGTTAAAATTGTCAGAAGATTTACAAGGAATTCATGACACCTTTCACGTATCCAACTTAAGAAAATGTATGGCAGACGAGTCACTAAAGATGCCTTAGCAAGAGGTCCAGATCAATGACAAGTTTAATTTCACGGAACGCCCCATTCAAATCATAGATCGCGAGTAAAGAAATTAAGAAATAGAGAGTTCCCTACAGTAAGAGTCATGTGGGATGCAAGGCTAGGACTTGAAGAGACATGGGAGAAAGAAGATGAGATGAAACAGAAATACCCATACCACTTCACCTAAATTTCACGGATGAAATTTCAATAAGATGAGGAGAGTTGTAACATCCTGTTTTGTGACCATATAAAATAGAAATATTTATGAAACTTATATTGTTAAGTAATGGATAGCATGAACGTTTAAAGTATAAGAGGTCTAGATGGGGAGTTAGTATTATAAGGGACCATTTGGCAGCAGCAACAACAACCGCAATAATAGCGACAGCAAGAACAACAACAACAACAACAACAACAGCAACAATAGCAACAGCAGCAACAGTAGAATAACAACAACAACAACAACAACAACAGCAACAACAACTACAGCAGCAACAACAACAACAACAACAACAACAACTACAGCAACAACAGCAGCAACAACAGCAACAACGACAACGACAGTGACAGCCGCAGCAGTGGCAACAGCAACAACAACAACAACAACAACAACAACATCAGCAACTATAGCAACAGCAGAAACACCAACGACAACAACAACATATTATATTTGAACGCTACTCCATTTTTAATGTAACTTGGGTTAAAATGTAGAGAAAAATAAGCTCGTCATACGAATATATTTGAATTCTATAGGAGTATAGGATTTAAACAATCCAAACTATTAGCTATTGCCCACTACCAGTCCTAACTAAAAAAATGTGTACTGGCAGTCCCACCTTTTAACTTGTTGTCCACTAACGAACCTAACTAACATATTGTCCACCTTTTAACTATCACCTGTTGGCTGTCACCAATTCAACCTGATGTGGCATGCTTATGTGTCAAATTCCCTCTTGCGTATCAATTTTCCTCTTAGTATTCTGTTAGTTATAGTCCGTTGGTGGACAATATGTTAAAAGATGGGACTGTCAGCACTCATTTGTTAGTTGGGACTGGTGGCAGCCAATAGCTGATAGTTGAAATTATTTAAATCAAATATTCCAATTTTATAAAACGTTATAGTTTAGAAGATATAAACAAAAAACGCGTACAGCAGCTGAATTAATTAAAATATATAATAATAAATAACAAAATATAACATTGGTAATTTATAGAAATCTAAGCGGAAGCGTTTTGGTGTTGGGGTTGTGTTTGGTTTCAGCGCCGCCGTCAAGGGCGGCTCGGTTTGTAGTAACCGACTCTCAAAATGGCTAGGTGGTTTTGATAAAGGAAGTGTATAGTGAATATGAAAGATATATGTTTTCTTATTAATGTTTGGTGTGGTACATTCAAATTAGGAGATAACCTCCTCTATAAATACATGAAGGAAATATATAAAATAGAAAGTGACTAATCTTTGGGCATAAGACAAGGAGCTAGTCATGAGGGCATAATTTAAGGATGACTTTGACTATAATAATAAGGTCCACTTTGACTATTTGACTAGTCAAATGGTCAATACTGCCAATAATGCCAAACATGCCAAGTAATATATTTTTTTTGAACACTCCTATTCAAGTTGGAGTGTTTTTTTTTTCTTTTTTTGCGGGCTCAAAGATTTGGACCCGACTTTTTTTCTTACGGGTTCAAGAAACCCGACTTTTCTTCTTGCGGGCTCAAAGGAACCCGACTTTTCTTCTTGCGAGTCAAAGAACCCGACTTTTCTTCTTGCGAGTTCAACGAACCAGACTTTTCTTCTTGCGAATTCAAAGAACTCGACTTTTCTTCTCGCGAGTTCAAAGAACTTGACTTTTCTTGTTGTGGGCTCAAAGGAACCCGACTTTTTCTTCTTGCGGGTTCAAAGAACCCGACTTTTTCTTCTTGCGAGTTCAAAGAACTCAACTTTTCTTCTCGCGGGCTCAAAGGAACCTGACTTTTTCTTCTTGCGGACTCAAAGAACCCGACTTTTCTTTTTCTCGCGAGTTCAAAGAACTTGACTTTTCTTCTCGCGGGCTCAAAGAAGCCTGACTTTTCTTTTTCTCGCAAGTTTAAAGAACTCGACTTTTTTTTTTCTTGCGGGCTTGTAGATTTGAACCCGATTTTTTTTTCTTGGTCTTCGATTTTCTTCATTTTGCTTTCGCCCGTCACATCCTCCCATTATTATTATTATTATTTTGAGTTAATTGCCAAAATGGCCCTTGAGGTTTGGCCCAAATTGCTTGTTTGGTCACAAAATTAATTTTTTTTGCCAAAATCACCCCTCACAGATCGAAAATTGGCAAAATGGTCCATATTTAACTGAGTTTTTAACTGAAATTTGAAAGTTAGTTAAGTCTCAGGGGCAATTTCGTCCTTTATGTCCTCATGGGCCAAAATGGCGATTAATGGAAAGTTATAAAAAAATAAAATTCAAAAACGTTTTTTCGAACACGTTTTTTTAACACGTTTTTTTCGAACACATTTTTTTTTTCGAACTTGTTTTTTTTCGAACATGTTTTTTTGCGAACACGTATACTTTGTTATTTTACCAGAAGAGGTCTCGTAACCAGCCTCGGCACCAATAACAAAAGTTGGAGTGCCAATTGTACGTAGCTGAAACATCGACTGTCGGGGTTTCACTTAAAGCAACTGCTGATGTCAAAGAAGCATGGTAATGAAAGTATTGAACCTCAACCTGCACAATAACACACACTATTGCACCAAAAAAAAAATGAAAAAATAAATTTAAAAAATCTATACAAAAGTAGTGAAATAGGTACCTTGGCAGATTTGAGATCGGGGAGTTTGAATGAGGCAATGGTCTTTGTTGAAGGCACAATATCAATGAATGTTAATGTTGTAGCAATCTGTCAAACGATGGTGGGATTAGAAGGGATACATCATATATGATAGAGATGTTATAATACAGCAGTGAGTAACATACGTTTGATTGTGTGTTGAGCTTGACATCGATTAATGTGTTTTGTATTTGTAAACTGCTCCCACATTTCCTGATGACAGGCCACCTTTCTTTGTTGATGTAAGTGTCTGCATTATAAAGTAATATAAGATTACACTTACACCTTACTTGAGCTTAGAGACGACAAGACATTGAACGATCACATTTTAAAGTTTCCATCACTTTGCTCTATAATCAATGCAGAAGTTTGATTTAATTTGATTCCTTCTTAAAATCATGGATTCAGAAAAAAAAAAAAAACGTGTTCGAAAAAAACGAGTTCGAAAAAAAAAAACGTGTTCGAAAAAAAAACGTATTCGAAAAAAAAAACGTGTTCGTAAAAAAAACGTGTTCGAAAAGACGTTTTTGAATTTTATTTTTTTTTTATAACTTTCCATTTATTGCCATTTTGGCCCCTGAGGACATAAAGGACGAAATTGCCCCTGAGACTTAACTAACATTCAAATCTCAGTTAAAAACTTAGTTAAATATGGACCATTTTGGCAATTTTCGATCTGTGAGGGTGATTTTGGCAAAAAAAATTAATTTTGTGACCAAACAAGCAATTTGGAGCAAACTTCAGAGGCCATTTTAGCAATTAACTCTATTATTTTTTAACATATACTAACCTACGTGTGAAGTGCATAAATAAAGTGTCTATGAACACTGAAACTTCATGACTAACTTACTTGCAACAACAAACTAACATCAGTTCCTTCGAAGCTAAGAATGGCCATATGCATAGAATCAGTTATAAATATAGAGGATGCAATCGTTCAATTGAGTTATCCTACAGACCAGCAAAAACACTAAACCCTGACTAATGAATAGCCCTTTGTAGCATTGTTCTGGAAAGTGAGTAAGGAAACTTCACGTCAACTTGCTATAGATAGTTTTAAAGTATATTCTCGTTCAAGTTTATGCTTAGTTAATTATTATTTTTAATAGAAGTATTAGGATTATTATTTGGGGTGAGTATTGGGTAGTCTAGCCTTAGTTAGGCATGGACTAATCACTCATGCTTAAACAAATGAGTATTAATCAATATCTAACCATGATGATAATTCGTTAGGCATACTACTACCTAACCTCGGGTTATATAATTGTATCAGGACCTTGTGGTAGTACCTAATCAGGCTAGCAGGTGTTAAGCAACTGCGTAACAGGTGAGTTCTATGAATGTTTTCAAATCTGAGTATACTTGTCCAAACTGATAAGTTTGGGTGGGTGGGTTGATTAAACGGTCTAAAATTGGTTGAGGTTCTGAATAGGTAAATTTTAACTTGTATGTCAAACATGTTGGGTCGGGCTGGTCCTACCCACCCATTTTTGGTGGGTTTTGACTTCTTTGACCGGTTTTATTTTTGTTGTTATTGTTTACTTTCTTATTTTCACAGTTTAGAAGGACTGTCCAGAAGTTGATGTAGCAAATAGAGATTTGCCAGGTACATATGTCTCAGTTTTTTCTTTTAACTGGTTTTCTGAATAAAGATATAGATAAAATGCATGTTGAAAAGCTTAAGAGTAACACTATATTCTTAAATGAAGCAGAATTGGAATTTGTATGCAAAATTGAGGCCAATCACGATTTAAAATGTAATAATTGTTGTTTCACTGTGCATCAGTGATGTGTACGATACAATCGGGTAACGCTCAGTTTTCGATTGTTGAAAAAGTGTCCACCATGAGTCTTTACATTGCTGATGCCAAAACCCATGTATTGAGGCGATGGACTGCTTAAGTAGAATTTTCTTGTTGTTTCTATTGTCAAAAGTCTTCAGATGACGCATTTGAAACTATAAATTTGAATGCTTAGTTGATATTTGATGTAATTTTAATTCAAAGAGTTAAAGAAGGTTGTTGTTCTTACTTTTGACAAGATATGTGATAGGGATTGATAATGGCTTAGATCAATAGAACTAGTCATGTCAAAATGGGCATATTGGGCGGTTTGAGTGATTGGTAAGGCCTTCCTGATCCTCTTCTTTGTCATTTGCGTACTTGCCAATCATCCGATCTCCCGTCTAGACAACATGGAACGTATGTTAACACAACTAAATAGACCATTGCAGCTTTTATCAACACTTTTATATTGTTTTTATAAGATTAAAGTTAATCTTTTTTTTTTTTTTGCGGTAGGTGACTTTCTTGTTGCGTGGCAGAGTCCATCACGAATTCCCCTAAACAGGGACCCCTAGCCACACACTCAACGGCATCGCGAAACCGTGCCGCGGGAGTGTCTGGCCCCTTGAGAGGAGAAGCCTCTCTGTGCAACGGGGCGCTCGGGCTACCACCTGGAAAATTTCCCGCCACCTGCCCCTCTGACAGATGTTGCATCCTCCACAAGAGGCAAGCCTCTCGGGAGTAAATGCACGGTACTAGAAACCCGGGGGGCCATCAGAATCGAACCTGGCACCTGCAAGCAGGCTAGTTTCGACCATCATATGGCAATTCCCTCACAATACCTCCCATGGGGATTGAACCCGACTCTCTCCAAAGAGAAAGTGGGATGTCCACCACTGAGTTGTATGTGAAGGATTTAATCGTTATGATGATTCATGAAAACATAGGAGTAAAAAGAACAAACTGTTTCCCGTGAGAAAGGTCATAATAATAGTGTATGACAAAATGGCTTTCTAAAAAAGTGATCAAAAAGTTGGTGGCAACTCAGATCCATGTAGTTGTTGGTGGACTTTGACTTTTGGTGTCAACGCTTGTTGGCTGAAGGCTCTTTGAACCTAAATTTTCCTACCAATAGCCAATGGATCGAATTTTGATAGAATAACATTTAATTATTTTGCTTACAAATATTTGTTTGCAGAACGATTAACTGCATTATGATACAGTAAAAAAAATGAGTAATTGTGAATCTTCTAAACATATAATCCAACAAATTCATTAAATTTGCATATTGCTAACTTGTGTCTTTGGTGGTGACAAAAAACATAACTGAAAACGAAACACAATAATCGGTTTTAGAAAATAGCTTAACGAAACCAGTGGCTATTAATTTATTCGGTTATGCAGTTTTTCTGCTCCCCCATAACCCATATTTAGTTGACAAAATAAAATTTTATATTTTTTCGTCCGGATACATTGAAGTGATACCAATATTTGAGTGTCTAAAATTGAAATCAGTGACATTTACATATACTAATTTGGCAGATAATTCACTCAACTCACCCTAACAGTTGATGTATTGAAATCATACGGTTTATGAACTATTAAAGTGTACATAATTATCAAAAACACCAAATTTTGGTTCATAACTTTCATCAAGCATCTTGTGCGCAGTTGATCTTGTGCGCAGTTGATAAAGCCTACAATCTACATAATTAACAGTTGAAGTTCTTTAATTTTCTGAATCTCTTTTGTTTCTTATGTACATTCAATCTTTTGATTTCCCTTTTGTAATTTTTGTCCAACTTTAGTTCTAATGGTATTTAATCTTCACGACTCAGTAATTACTGTTGACTTTTGTAGTCGAATGTGTGGATTTTAAGATTTAAAATTGGCATGAACGGTACCACAAGTTGTAAATCGATCTGTATGTAATGTTACTATTTAACAAATGAGAAAGGTGGTAACATGTTTTATTTGTAACTATAAATCTATAAGCATAAAAACTTGATGTCATAAAAAAGTTTTCATGCCTAAAAGTCAAAATGTACCTATTCAGATAAGATACTCATCGCTTGATTGAAAGTCCTGATTTAGAATTCTCCAGAGATTCAAAATTTGTTAACTAAAAGATTAACAATAGAATTTTGACCAATACCATGGTCAATGACAGGATTTCTGTTAAACCTAGTTGTCTGATTCTCCAAACTGTTAAACTTTCCGATCAATAGCCAAATTTTTTACAGTTTTTACTCATTCAAATCTAACAACAAATTATCTTAAGTGTTATACACTTGTTCATCTAATCAACAAACAGAACTAATCAAAGACCAGAGGCTATAACACAATATAGCTGGCCGCCACATACAGGACATCTTTGTCTGGGTCAAAACATGTAGTTTGGTGGTGGCCTTGTGTTAAAATAATACAATAATACAATTTGATATTTCAAATAGGTGTGTTTAGATAAGTAAGCTTTAATATGTTGCATAAGGTTTTGTATAGGTTGTTGCCGAGTTGATGCCGAGTTGGTGCTGAGTAGCTGAGTTGATGCTGAGTAGCTGAGTTGCTGTTGAGTTGCTGTGTTCAAGTTCAAGTCGTGCACACTAGTCCAAGATTTGTTCAAACATAAATGCCATGGTCCAGATTTATAAACATAATAATCTTCTGTTGGCCCATGGCCCAGTAACAGCTTGTAGCAGCCCAAGATATGGCCCAGTATATGGCCCAGCTTTTGTATACGTCTGCTTATGTGGCGATCCGTGTGAAGAAACACACTCTCATTTTAGCCGTTGGATCTACTCAATCTCAGTCGTTTATCTCATCAAACAAACACACTTTTCCAGCTATAAATAGCTTTCTTTATCTTCATTTTACCACTTTTCGTTTCTTGTGATCTGTTTAGTTCTCTCTTGTTCTTTCACGATTATCAAATTAGGGTTTTGTATTATAGATTCATCTTGAATCTATCTAGGCTTGTTATTTGGTTGTAATCGTAGGTTAAAGAGTTTTGTATTAAGAGAGAGTTGATCTTGTAAGATTCAGAAGTCTTTCTGAATCTAGGGTTTCATTTTCTTTTTTATTCTTCAGTAATAAAAGTTTCTTTTCTCAGTTCAATAGTTCTTGAACCATGTTTTGTAACATGGTATCAGAGCTCTGATACGTTTTGTCTTGGGAGGTTATTGTGAGGGCTTAGATTTGTTGTCCGCTGTGCATCTTTAGTCCTGATCCTTGTAGATCTGACTATTCGAAAGCTGAGAGTAAAGATCTGTGCATGTATTGGTGTAACCCTAGGTTCTAAGGGTTGGTGGCGATCTGGTTATCAAGGAGGCTTTGATCTGTTCTTGAACAATAACCCTAAGTGAAGGTTGTTGTTTCAAGATCTAAGGAAGGAGTGCTTATTTTTCTGTTCTTGATCTATAACCCTAAGTGAAGGTTATAGATCTTGAACCTTGCTTGGAGTGCTTTGCTCTGGTGAGATCGTTTCAACTCTTTTTCGTTTGTTTTTTGTTTTTTTAGGAGCACTGACCGGGTTAGGTGGACCGGTATTGGCTCAACAACGTGTTAGTGATTGTGTTGTCTGTTTTGTGATTATCTGTCCTTGTTTTTTGTTCCTTTTTTGTGTGAGTTGTGTTAGAGTTGATCAGACTCCCGTGTTAAGACTTGTCCTGGCACCTATTGAGTGACGAACCAGGAATCTGGATCACTGACACGGTTTCGTCTGTTTAGGATTGTGTATTCTTTGATTGTTTGTATTTGTTGTGTGCTTGAAATATGTCTGATAAGGAAACAGATGATAATACTGTTTCTGGGAGGAATGGGCAGGGTAATGTTACTTTGATTAGTAAACTGGATGCAAGTGATCCTTTATACTAGCATCCGAGTGACTCTGCTAATCTTAGCATCATAACAGTCAAACTTAGGGGAACTGAAAATTACACAGCCTGGTCTAATGCATTACAACTTGCATTAAGGGTCAAAAATAAATGGGGGTTTATAGATAAGTCATGTATTAGGTCTGAAACTGATGAAGTTTTAGCTAATCAGTGGGATAGATGTAACTCAATTGTATTAACCTGGATTTTAAATTCTATAAGTGAGGATCTCTATATGGGTCATGTGTTTTCTAAACTTGCAAGTGAAGTGTGGTCTGAATTAAAAGAGACGTATAATAAAATAGATGGGTCTGTTGTTTTTGACTTGTATCAGAAAATCAATTCATTTAGTTAAAATGGGTCATCTGTATCTTAGTATTATCATAAGTTGAACATAATGTGGAGACAACTTGATCAAATCTTGCAATTACCTTCCTGTAACTGTAATGCTGCAAAAGAGTTTAATGATTTTAGTAATCTGATTAAACTTATGCAATTTTTAATGGGGTTAGATAATACTTATGAGTCTGTTAGAACTAGTTTACTTATAAAAGAAGTTTTGCCTTCTGTAAAAGAAGCATTCTCTGTGGTATCCAGAGAGGAGTCCCACAAGAACTCTGTTACAGGGGGCAAAAGATCTCAGTCTATGGCTTTGTTAGCCAAAAGTAATCTTGAGTTCAAAAAGTCTAATAAGGTTTCAAATCAAAACTTAAAATGTACCCATTGTCAAAAGATTGGTCATACAGCTGAAAAATGTTTTGAAGTTATTGGGTATCCCTCTTGGATGAGACCAAGAGGTAACCAAAACAAGAAGGTAATTGCTAATCAAAGTTCCACTTCAACTTCTGATAATTCAGATATGACTCTTAAAACATTAACTAGTGAACAGATTAATAACCTCTTAAGTCTGATAGGAGAAAAGTCAAGTGAAGGGGGACAAAGCTGTCATGTGACAGGTAGTTTGTCCATTCCTTTTTGTGCTAATAGTTTCTTTAAACCTATTTTTTCTTTGCAAGCATTATGAACAATAAGAATAAGGGGTGGATTACTGATTCAGGAGCTAACCAACATATGGTAGGGATGAAACTGACTTAACTGATTGTATTGATGTTACTGAATTTAATATAAGGGTTAAACATCCTAATGGAACTGATGCTTTAGTAACTAAAATTGGTAACATTAAGTTAGCTAAAGATGTAGTTCTTCAGGATGTATTTGTAGTTCCTGAATATTCAGTAAACCTAATTTCTGTTCATAAGCTTGCAAAGGACAATAAGTTGTTTATAGGTTTTGATGAACACAAATGTTACATACAGGATTTAACCACCAAGAAAATCCTGGTGACTGGTAGTCAGGTGGATGGACTATATTACTGTGGTCTGTCATATGTAACTGATAAGGTGTGTTTTAGTTTTCAAAAATTAATATGGATTTATGGCATAGAAGATTGGGGCATCCTTCAGATCAGGCTATTAGTAGATTTAGATCAAAACTAAATCTTAATAGCCCTGATAAGCATGACAAAATATGTGAAGTATGCCTCAAGGCTAAGCAAAATAGAGAACCCTTCCCATTAAGTGACCATAAGTCTACTGAATTGGGAAAGGTTGTTCATCTAGATGTTTGGGGTCCATATAAGATAAGTAGTAGAGAGGGATTCAAGTACTTTCTGACTATTGTGGATGATTTGTCTAGAGCTATATGGGTGTGTTTGATGAAGTCTAAAACAGAAGTGTTTGTTAATGTCCAAGATTTTTATAACATTATTGGAACACAGTTTAAAACAAAAATAAAGTGTTTTAGAACAGACAATGGAACTGAATTTACTAATCTTCAGTTTGAAAGGTTTTGTAAAGATAATGGTATTGTACATCAAACATCTTGCACCTATACTCCTCAACAAAATGGCATAGTAGAGAGAAAGCACAGACATCTATTGAATGTTGCTAGGGCATTATTATTTCAGAGTAATGTTCCAATTAGGTTCTGGTCTGATTGTATCTTAACTGCTGCTTATTTGATTAATAGGACTCCTTCTTCAGTTCTAGGTGGCAAGACTCCTTATGAGGTAGTGTATGGTTCTGAACCATTTTTAGACCATTTAAAACTATTTGGGTGCTTGTGTTTCTGTACTATTTTAAACAATTTTGATAAACTAACTAGTAGGTCTGATAAATGTGTGTTTTTGGGTTATTCTACAGAAAAAAAGGGATATAAAGTTTTTAGTCTAGAAAATAAGGAGACTTATTTTTCTAGAGATGTTAAATTCTTTGAAACTGTATTTCCCTTTAAAGAAACTAAAGTGTCAAAAGGATTTAATGATATTAACAACTATGAAATAACAAACTTAAATTTCTTTGACAATTATGAACACACAAACCCAAATATGTTAGACCTTCCCAATGATGATAATGGTCAGAATAAAGAAACAGAGACACATGGGACTCAACAGTCGTCTGTTGGTCACAGTCCTAAAGGCTTGGCTCAACAAGGATCCTTAGGATCTGAGCAGCCTGGTGTAGCTCAACTTGGATCCTTAGGATCTGAGCAACCTGGTGTGGCTCACCATGGATCTTCAGGATCTGAGCAACCTAGTGAGGCTCAACATGGATCCTCAGGATTAGAGCAACCTAGAGACAGTGATAACAGTCCTGACAGGGTTGGGGGTGTGACACCTGTAGAGGAAGAAAACCTACATTCTGAGGGAAATTTTCAGCAACAGTCACACTCTCAAACCATACTTAGGAGGTCTGCTAGAGAGTCAGTCTTGCCTAAGAACTTGAATGAGTATGTCTTAGGTGGTAAAGTCAAATATGGTATAGATAAGGTTGTAAATTATGCTGCTTTATCCTTTGAAAATAAGTGCTTTGTCACTTCTTTAAACAAAGGATATGAGCCTCAGTCATTCAATGAAGCTGTTCAGGATCAAAACTGGATAACAGCCATGAATGAAGAAATAGAGGCTCTAAATAGAAATGATACCTGGGATCTGGTAGATTTACCAGCAGGTAGAAGTCTTGTAGGGTGTAAGTGGGTATACAAAATCAAGTATAAATCATCAGGAGAAATAGAAAGGTATAAGGCTAGGTTAGTTGCAAAAGGTTTTAATCAAAAACAAGGAATTGATTTTGAAGAAACCTTTTCCCCTGTTGTGAAACTTGTAACTGTTAGGACTATATTAGCCTTAGCTGTTGAGTATGATTGGGAGTTGTATCAACTAGATGTAAATAATGCCTTTCTCTATGGTGATTTACATGAAGAAGTGTACATGGCTTTGCCTGATGGATATTTTTCAAAAGATGAAACAAGAGTGTGTAGGTTGAAAAGATCACTTTATGGGTTAAAACAAGCTCCACGAATGTGGAATGAAAAATTAGTTGGAGTCTTAACTGAGTTAGGTTTTAGCCAATCTAAATGTGATTATTCCTTGTTTTTTTGTTTTAAAAATAATAAAATTGTGTTTATGTTAGTCTATGTTGATGATATAGTTGTAACTGGTAATGATGTAAAAGAAATTGTTAGAATAAAAGAGTGTTTAAAATCAAAATTTTTGATTAAAGATTTAGGTGAGTTGAAGTATTTTCTTGGTATTGAAGTTATTAAATCTAAAAATGGTATATGTCTTTCACAAAGAAAATACTGTTTAGAATTACTTTGTGAGTTTGGTATGTCTGCTTGTAAACCTGTAAATACTCCTATTGAACAACATCATGTGGTAGTACAAGAGTGTAAAACACATGATAAAGTGTTAAAAAAACATTACAGGTTATCAAAAATTAGTAGGAAAACTCATTTACTTAGCTCACACTAGACCTGACATTTCTTATAGTGTTCATTATCTGAGTCAATATATGCATCGGCCTACTGAGGCACATTTGAAATTAGCCTTTAGGCTTCTTAGGTATCTAAAGAAGTCACCTGGTAAAGGACTGTTTTTTCAAAAAACTGGAAATCTGGAAATCAGAGCATACTCTGATTCAGATTGGGCTAAATGCCAAGAGACTAGGAAGTCCATAACAGGTTTTTGTGTGTTTATAGGACAAAATCTGATTTCCTGGAAAAGTAAGAAACAGGCAACTGTTTCTAGGTCTTCAGCTGAGGCTAAGTTCAGGTCTTTATGTGCTACAACTTGTGAGATAATTTGGTTGGTACATATTTGTGAAGAGTTAAATCAAAAGGTTATGTTGCCAGTGACATTGTTTTGTGACAGTTCTTCGGCATTAGCCATTGCAACTAATCCTGTTTTCTTTGATAGGACAAAACATTTTGATTTAGATTTATTTTTCTTGAGAGATTTTATAACTAAAGGAGTTATTAAAACAGTTAAAATCGACAGTGATAAACAAATTGCAGATATCATGACAAAAGGTTTACTTTCTGGCAAACATGATGAATTGTGTGGTTTTTTAAGTCTGTTTGACCCATTTGGAATTTCAAATTGAGGGGGGGTGTTAAAATAATACAATAATACAATTTGATATTTCAAATAGGTGTGTTTAGATAAGTAAGCTTTAATATGTTGCATAAGGTTTTGTATAGGTTGTTGCCGAGTTGATGCCGAGTTGGTGCTGAGTAGCTGAGTTGATGCTGAGTAGCTGAGTTGCTGTTGAGTTGCTGTGTTCAAGTTCAAGTCGTGCACACTAGTCCAAGATTTGTTCAAACATAAATGCCATGGTCCAGATTTATAAACATAATAATCTTCTGTTGGCCCATGGCCCAGTAACAGCTTGTAGCAGCCCAAGATATGGCCCAGTATATGGCCCAGCTTTTGTATACGTCTGCTTATGTGGCGATCCGTGTGAAGAAACACACTCTCATTTTAGCCGTTGGATCTACTCAATCTCAGTCGTTTATCTCATCAAACAAACACACTTTTCCAGCTATAAATAGCTTTCTTTATCTTCATTTTACCACTTTTCGTTTCTTGTGATCTGTTTAGTTCTCTCTTGTTCTTTCACGATTATCAAATTAGGGTTTTGTATTATAGATTCATCTTGAATCTATCTAGGCTTGTTATTTGGTTGTAATCGTAGGTTAAAGAGTTTTGTATTAAGAGAGAGTTGATCTTGTAAGATTCAGAAGTCTTTCTGAATCTAGGGTTTCATTTTCTTTTTTATTCTTCAGTAATAAAAGTTTCTTTTCTCAGTTCAATAGTTCTTGAACCATGTTTTGTAACACCTTGGAATTGCTTAAGTTACTAATGCACTAAATGCTTGTTGACAAGGCTTTTCCACAGAAATGTGACTAGAATATAATTTAGATATTACATCTGTTCTTACAATTGTTTTAATCAGACAAAACAAGAGTATTCTCATATATATGATGGCAAGTAATGAAAATACATGTAAAATAACATACTTGAAGTAAACAATAAGTTTGTATTACCATAAAAGTCAAAATGTACCTAGTCAGAGAAGAAACTTATTGCTCCTCTTTTCATGTCTTTCCACGATCATCAACTCCATGATTCAAATTGTTTGTTGGCGATTCAGCTTCACGCACTGCAAACCGACTTGGAATTAAACTTTTTGTTTTTTTACCAATAAAATCACCAAACAAAACTTGTTTCTCATATTTTATTTTCAGAATTTTGACCGCTTTGATCAGCATGACCACTAGTTCTGTTATCAATATCAACTGTACAGCCTATCGCTTTTGTGTCTCTTTAAGATCTTTTGACCGAAACCATAGTCAATGACAGAATTTCTATTTGTTGATGATCAAGGGAGGACCACAAGACATGAGGCTGTATCGCTAACCTCTTTATCTTAACCTTCATCCTTGTGGGGTATTCCTCACACACATCCGAGATGATTTGAGTGTTGTTTTTTTTCTCAATGATATAGGTTTATCTGGTTGCATTATATTTCCAAGCAAAGAAGCAATAGGCTCAGGCCATATTTTCTTTCCTTGTACTTTCTATGTGAGCAATTGTGGCAGTTACTTGGGCAACAATGTGCGCTGCTACAGAGACAAATGTGCCCAAAATATTTAACAATAATTCTTCTAATTTGAGATTGTTAGAATATTAGACTAAATTTGGAATGATGGATTCATGGAGCAATAGTTGGGGTCAAATATTGACCACTATAATTTAGGGATTTCACAGGCTGTCCATAATCTTCTTCCTATCAATCAGTGTTTTTTTTGGTTTCCTTGTATAGGCTCCTAGGTTCTCTATATATTGTGTGTTTTTTCTCTTTGTAAGAGAACACTCAATATACAATAATAAAATTCTCTGATTACCAGTCAAATATGGTATCAGAGCACATGTGATTCTGGGAATTCTGAACATCCTCAACAAAGATGGCCGACAATGAATCCGTGGTCAGTCAAATCCCTGATGAATTAACAATGCAGATTGCTGCCCTTCTGAGAAATGGTCTCGGAACACAGCAACAAACAACTAACCCCGAGAATTTATCCCTAGGGATTAAACTCGGTGGTGACAACTATGCCCTATGGGCAACCCTGATGAAGAAAGCAATTGGGGGAAGGGGGAGAGGTTCTCACATTACAGGGGAGCCAACACCTCCATCCAAAACAGACAAAACATATACAAGGTGGGAACAAGATGATCAATGTGTTTTCACATGGATTATCCAGAATCTTGAATCCAATTTAGTGAATAACGTCTCACAATATCCCACTGCAAAAGCCCTCTGGGATGGGTTAGCCACCACATACGGTTCTGGAACAGATTCGTTACAAGTGTTTGACCTTCATAAGAGGGCTAATTCATTAAGGCAAGGGTCCGATACACTAGAAGATTTGTGGAACAAACTGCAGAACATCTGGATGTCTATAGATAGGCGAGATCCGAACCCCATGAAGGACCCAGATGACATTCAGATCTACAATAAGAAGACTCAAGAACAAAGACTCTATCAATTGCTAACGGCAGTTGATGACAAGCTGGAACCAGTCAAGAGAGATATCCTCAAAAAGGATCCTCTTCCTTCCGTGGAAACAGCCTATGCTACAATACGAAGGGAAGTGGCCAGGCTTAATATACTAAAATCAGGCCCTTCTGACAGTGACTCGACTGAAATCGGAATGGGTTTGGCTGCTAAAGATTCTGTACAGAGGTTTAAATTCCGACCCAAAGAGAAAGAAGATAAATCCAAGTTGTATTGCACTCACTGCAGGATGAAGAAACACACTAAAGAGACATGTTTCAAGCTGGTTGGCTATCCAGAATGGTGGGAGGACGGTCATAAGGAGAAAAATAACCAGCGTTCCAGATCTGATGTCAAAGGGGCTTCGTCTGCAAGTGGCAGTGAAGATCCGGCTGAAAAAGGGCAAGGAAGTAGCACCGGTTTTGGTGGAATGGCAGCAAACACCTATGAAAAACTTGGAGGTAAAGGGTTTGAGAGTTACACCTCAAACCCCTCTCTTATTAATTTCAAGTTTTTTCCCCCAGACGCTTCTTTCTTTGACAGGCTTGAACAAGAGTGTTTGAATGAAACTAATGAAAAGCCCAAAGCTTGCCATGTTCACCCCCAATCTAGGAAATCAATGAACTGGATCTTTGATTGCGGGGCTACGGACACCATGTCCTATGATCCTAAAGACTTTGGTGACATGTCATCTCCAAAGAAGTCCCATATTGAGACTGCCAGTGGAGAACTCGTTGAAGTCAAAGGGGGAGGGTCAATTATTTTTTCAAAAAAAATGAAAATTAAAAATTGTTTATACATTCCTTCACTATCCTCAAAGTTATTATCGGTTAGTCAAGTGACAAAACAACTCAACTGTGTGGTTCTTATGTATCCAACTTTTTGCATTTTACAGGACATTCGTACGAAGGAGATCATTGGGCGTGGTACTGAACGAGAAGGTCTTTATTATGTTGATGAGGTAGTTCATAAGGGACATGCCATGCTTGCTCACGGAACAACCGAAAGGCAACTTTGGTTATGGCACCGACGACTTGGTCATCCTTCTTTCAGCTATCTTAAAATTTTGTTTCCTAGCCTTTTTTTTGAATAATTCCATTCATGAGAAATGTGAAACCTGCATTCTTGCAAAAAATCATAGGGTCTCATTTAATCAAAGTAATACTAGAGTTGATTCTGTTTTTTCGCTAATCCATTCTGATGTTTGGGGTCCAGCACCAAATTCCACTAACAATCAAAAAAGATACTTTGTTTTATTTGTGGATGATTTCTCAAGAATGAATTGGTTATACTTCATGAAACATAAATCGGAAGTGCCAGAAATATTTGCTTGTTTTTACAAAATGATTTTGACTCAATTTGGCAAAAAAATACAAATCCTCCGTTCTGATAACGGAACAGAATTCGTCAACCAAACAATGCAGAATTTTTTCAAAGCAAATGGTCTTATCCATCAAACCACTTGTCCAAACACTCCTCAACAAAATGGCACCTCAGAACGAAAAAATCGTACTCTACTTGAAAAAACTCGTGCTATCATGATTGAGTCTAGAGTCCCTCATTCTTTTTGGCCAGAAGCTCTTGCTACAGCCACATATCTTGCAAATCGTCTACCAACCCAGATTTTAGGAAATAAAACTCCATTACAAGTGCTTGCCACCCAAGTTAAAATTCCCTCTGTTATGACCTTACCACCTCGTGTCTTTGGTTGTTCGGTATTTGTTCATATCCCCAAGACTAGTCGAAACAAACTTAATCCGTGTGCCGAAAAGTGTGTGTTCGTTGGGTACGGTGTCCATCAAATGGGCTATCGGTGCTACAATCCGGTTACTCGTCGAATCCATGTCACCATGGATTGTAACTTCTTAGAATCTGATTATTTTTATGACCACCAATCTCGTGCTCAGGGGGAGAAAGTGAATGAATCACTCGATTGGTTGCTATATGAAAGTTGTTCTGAGGATGTTCCAACAGAGTCGGTAGATGGCGCCACCGAACTCGCTTCTTCCAACACAAAAGAGACTGACGAGGCAGTTTTCACCACCAATGATTCTCCCGAAAACGATGTCCAACAAGAGATAAATGCCATGGATACTACCAGCGAATCAGCTGAAGAAAATGTCCATCAAGAGGTAAACAATTTACAATGTCATAATTCACAAAATGCTACTGATCATGACATTTCAGGAAGTTCATGTGTTGAAACTCAAACTTTTGTTCTTCCCCCAAGAAAAAATAGAGGGGTTCCTCCTGACCGATATTCACCGGAACATGTTCCTCGTGCTTCTACATATCCGGTAAAAACTGACAGGAAAGGAATGACTAAGATTGCAAAGGCGTTTTCAGCTACTATTCTCTCAGAACAGATTCCTAAAACAGCTCAAGAAGCAAAAAAGATGACCGAATGGCATGAAGCAATGAATACCGAAATGGATGCTCTAAAAAGGAATGGCACATGGGAGAGGTGTATGTTACCACAAGGAAAGAAACCAGTCGGGTGTAGATGGGTGTTTAATATAAAATATAAATCCGATGGCACCATTGAGCGACACAAGGCGAGATTGGTTGCCAAAGGATATACACAAACATACGGTATCGACTACTCCGAAACGTTCTCTCCGGTCGCAAAGATTGACACTATCAGAGTGTTATTCTCAATAGCCGCGAATAAAGATTGGCCTTTGCATCAATTTGATGTAAAGAATGCTTTCTTACATGGAGACTTAAAAGAAGAGGTGTATATGGAAGCTCCACCGGGGTTCTCTGATGATTTTCAAGAAAATGAGGTATGTAAACTAAAAAAGGCATTATATGGGCTCAAACAATCTCCACGTGCATGGTTTGGGAGATTTACAATGGCAATGAAGCACTATGGCTACAAACAGAGTAATGGGGATCATACCTTGTTTTATAAAAGGAAAAAAGAATTGGTCACTTGTCTTATAATATATGTCGACGACATGATTATAACGGGGAATGACGAAGAAGAAATTAGCTCTCTTCGGAAAAACCTCTTCAAGGAGTTCGAAATGAAAGACCTTGGGGGATTGAAGTATTTCCTAGGAATCGAGGTTCTTAGGTCAAGAGGAGGGATTTATATCTCCCAACGGAAATATATATTGGATTTATTAGCCGAAGTTGGCATGGTGGATTGCAAACCAAATGACACACCCATGGTTGTGAATCACAAACTAAAGATAATTGAAGGGGCCAAACCAGCGAGTAAAGAAAGGTACCAAAGGTTGGTGGGAAAATTGATTTACCTGGCTCACACTCGACCCGACATTGCATACGCGGTGGGAGTAGTTAGCCAATTCATGCATCATCCTCAAGAACACCATATGGAGGCAGTGATGAGGATTATTCGATATCTCAAAGGCACACCAGGAAGAGGCATAGTTTTTAAGAAAAATGGACACCTTGATGCTGAAGTATTCACAGATGCTGATTGGGGAGGGAATCCTAACGACAAGCGATCAACTGCAGGCTACTTTACTCTTCTTGGAGGTAACTTGGTGACTTGGAGAAGTAAGAAACAGAAAGTAGTATCACTGTCAAGTGCTGAATCAGAATTTAGAGGGATCGTTAAGGGGATTACCGAGATACTTTGGTTAAAGAAGATAATGAAAGAAATCGGATCCCCTCTGAAGTGTCCAACTTGGTTAATGTGCGATAATAGAGCTGCAATTAAGATTTCAGAGAACCCGGTACAGCACGATAGAACAAAGCACGTTGAAATAGATAGGCACTTCATAAAAGAAAAAATTGAAGACGGGACAATCGAACTTTCGTTTGTTAGATCCAAAGACCAACTGGCGGACATCCTGACAAAAGCGGTCGCTGCAAGAACATTCGAATCAGTTTTATCCAAGTTGGGTATTGGTGATCCCACTACACAACTTGAGGGGGAGTGTTAGAATATTAGACTAAATTTGGAATGATGGATTCATGGAGCAATAGTTGGGGTCAAATATTGACCACTATAATTTAGGGATTTCACAGGCTGTCCATAATCTTCTTCCTATCAATCAGTGTTTTTTTTGGTTTCCTTGTATAGGCTCCTAGGTTCTCTATATATTGTGTGTTTTTTCTCTTTGTAAGAGAACACTCAATATACAATAATAAAATTCTCTGATTACCAGTCAAATAGAGATCTAAACGACACAACATATGATACCCACAGTTGTACTAAAAATTTCCTTTGTTCCATAGGATACCAACATTAGAGAGTTCAATTGATAAATACACAAGAAATCCAAGAAAAATTTGCCCACCTTTGCAAAGGCTAGATGGGCAGATAAGTTTAATTCTTAAAAGCATTGACAAACTGAATTACTGGAATCATGAAGTTTAGGAGGCCCTATGAAGCTATAAAGTACACACATGTATCAAAACAACCAATTCTGGTTGAGGACTTTCATCAAGCACCTTGCATGCACACCCCAAAACCTGATTCTTGAGTACATATTGATCACTAATGAAGGGATATGTAATAAGTAAACAACGGTCAACCTAAAAGTAGAATGAGAGTTCGGAAGTTTCAATTCTAATGTTGGTTAATCATCTTTTCAAGCTTTTGACCCAGAAATTCGGGGATAAAGGTCATGAAATAAATTTGTTTCAAGCTGATAAAAACCATCTTCAGCACTCAGTAATTATTGTTGACTTTTGTGGTCAAGGGTAGAGATTTCAAAATTTAAAATTTGACACGAGTGGTACCAAAAATTTTAAATCGATCTGAATATAATAAATAACATTTGTTACATGTAAAAGGCGGTAACATGTTTTATTTGAAACTAAGTGTATAAGCATAAATCTGAAGTAAAAAGTAAGTTTGTATTACCATGAAAGCCAAAATGTACTCAATGGCAGTGTTGCAAAACTCGGTTTGGCCTTGCACTTGGCGACCTACCCTGGAGCGAGTACTCGGACTAATCGGGGGAGTACTCGGGGGTCAAATTGGCCTATGCGGGGAGTACTCGGAGTAATCGGTCAACTCGGAAAGCTTGGATTGTTTTGAGCTTTTTGTCAATGCGATCTTTGGCTTTATGGAAGAGTAAAAGTTCTTTTTTTTTTTTTTTTTTTTTTTTGAAATTCAATGTCAAAATAACAGTATTATATATGTTTTTTTGAAATTCAATCAAAAGAGATGAACGTTCAAATGAAAAAGGACATGATCGGAGTTCATATTAATAAAATTAACAGATAAATAAATAGATAACTTACAGTTCATAAGGATTATGAACAGAGAGATTGAAGAATGAGAAGATACAAAATAATGCATTTCAAATTTCAATTGCTAATTTATTGACTTTTGATGGTGGACGGTAGGGTTTCCCTGCGCTCTTTGCTGACTTTGGCACGCTGGTTCAAAGAAAAGAAAGAACGCGGTTATTTCATCCGGATTGTCGTTTATTTGGAGCATTCGTAACCATACTGGGTATGTTTGGCAAAATTAGCTGGAGGCTGGTAGCTGGAAGCTGCAAGCTGCTAACTAGAAGCTGTTAGCTGTAAGCTTTTTAAATATATTTTGATGTTTGGCAGAGTAACTGGAGCTTTTAATAAAATGTATAAAATGACCAAAATGGTCATAATTAAAAGATTGTAAAGAGGTTTTTATTTTATTTTTAAAATATAATGTGTATTTGTGTCATTTACTAACTAAAAGCTTGTAGCTAGTAGAGTTTTTTCTTAAAAACTACTACTAGTAGCTTTTCACTGTAGAGCTTTTTCTCTAACCTAAAAGTTTTCAGCCCCTTCCACCAAACAAGGCTTTTTATTAAGTAGGAGCTTTTTCTTAAAAGCTTGAAGCTTGAAGCTCCTAAAAGCTCTTAAAAGCTCCTTGCCAAACATACCCATTATTTTCAATCAGAAGCAGCGTCGGTATGGGATGTGAACGCTAGCGTGGGGCATTTTTTGTGAAGATTTCTATCTGCGTGTCCGAGGGTCGATTTGGCCGCACGTTCTTTGGGAATTCATGGTCTTAGTCGGTGGTGTTAATGCATTTTATGTATGTCCGTAGCTAGTTATAGTTTAGTATAGTTAGTTGACGAATGTTAGATGAATGTTTATTTATGTTGGACTGAATTACAAGTTATGTCCTTTACGTTTATATCAGATTTCAATGACTGCCTTTTACGTTAAAAATTGATGAGATTTGTACTTTATGTTTTCAAAATCTTACACGTTTTGTTCTTTGGGTCTAACTCAGTTAGATTTTCTCGTTAAGTTACATGATGTGCAATACATATGAGGGTATAATTGTCTTTTACCCCCTATTTGTTGAAAGATGTTTTAAAGAAAAAACTTATAGATTAGATATCAGTATGTGAAAGGAGAGAAGTGGAAAGAAGTGAAGGAAGCAAAGGGAAAGTGAAAAATATATGTGTTCCAAAGTTTAATTAAAGGAAGGAAGTGAAAGGAAGTACAAGGAAAATTTCCTCTCAAAATGGAAGGAAGTGGAAGGAAGGGAAAGGAAAATAAAAAAAAGGTTTCTCATGTACTATTTTACCCTCATACTTAAACTAGTATAATAGAAAATGAGGGTATAACTGTAAAATTAAACCATTCTTTTCTCTTCCCTTCAACTCGGAAAAAACATAAAGTATTTACTTTCTTTTCCTCTCTTTCGAACTCGGGAACACGAAATGAAGTTATATATTTCCTTTCCTTCTCTTTCCTTTCTCTCTTAAATTGCATTTCTTTTCTTTTCTTCCCGTTAGTAAACTCGGGAACATAGAACACCACCTTAAAGCACTACTCCCAACACCACATCCACCACCTGCCACCACCAGCATGACCACCATACCATCACCTGCCACCACCCACTCCTACACCATCACGATATTCCTTCTCTCTCAACCCCACTACAGCTTAAACCACCACAAGCGATCACTACCTACCCACAATCCACCCTTCCTCTCTCACCTGAAACACATGCCGCCTTCACCTACGACCACAAATAATCACTCTGTACCTGCAACGACAACCCCAAACCCTAGATTTAGAAATCGAGCAATTTGTAGGAGATGGTTTGGGGCTAATTAAGTTAATATCTTCTTCACTGGAAACCCTAAACCCTAGATTCAGTCCGTCCCCTCTCAGTTTATTGCTATGAATTTGCTATTCAAACAATTTATTAGGGGGTTAGGGTTCAATGAAAAGGAAAGGGGTAGTGGTGGTGATCTTGAATATGCAAAAAGAAAATAATACTCAACAACTTAATAAAATAAAGATCATATTTTTTTAGCCAAACTCAAGAAAAAAGAAATCTAGCTACCTGTTGCAATTGTATTCTTTTAAGAGAGGTAGGGTCCTTGGAGAAATCCATTGGGGGGGGGCGCCATTTAGGCTAAGGCACCTTATGGATCAGGGCCGATCACATGCGAATTGGTTTGATGGCAAACATGAACACATGCACTTGTTGGGGGATTCTTTCAGATTGCGGTGGAGTGTGTGGTGGCTGGTGGTTGAGTATACAAAGAGGTAGAGAGGTGAGAAGAAAGACTAAAAATAAAGAGGTAGAAAAACCAAAATACCCTTTAATGACCATATTTAACGAAAAAAATTAACCAAGTTAGCGCTAAAGGACAAAACGCGTATTCTTTTTAAAACATAAAGTACATAACCAATCAATTTTAAACGTAAAGGGCAATCTTTGAAATCTGGTATAAACGTAAAGGACAAAACTTGTAATTCAGTCTTTATGTTGATTCTAAGCCTGATGGTGTTTTGGTAATTTTGTAGCTTAAAAGATTAGGCTATATGATGTGGAGGAGGCCCATTTCCCATGATGTTTGAAGGGTGTGAAGGATGAGCCTCCCTCTTTTTTTTTTTTTATAAAATTAATTAATATTCTAATTTTGAAAAGTAAAATTAATATTAATATTAAAAAAATAAAATTACAAAAAACACAACTAAAATTACATTAAACTACTTGACATTAAAAAAATTACAAATAAGTTCCAAATATGTTCAACCAAGTCCGATTGAAGATTTTGATGTGTGAACTCGTTATGTAACGAGAACTCGTTTAAATCTTGTTGATGTGGGTCATCCGAAACATAATTCTCCGTCGGGGCATTTTCGTCATACTCACAGATGGCAGCGCCTTCGTCTTCGAGTATCATTATCATGTTATGCAACAAGATACAAGTGTTAGTGCATGATGTCCCTGGGCTAGTATATTAGATGTTTAGACGGTTTCTAGGGTGTTTGGGGTATGTTAGTAAGCATTTTGGGGTGTGATTGGTGCTATAGGCGATTACAATGTGGCTATAGGTGATTACAAGCCTAATCGCCTATATTATATGTGGTATAGGCTCTACTCGCATATAATATATGTAGGATAGGAATCCTACTCGCCTATACCATGCTGCACGAGTAGAAGGGGTATAAAAGCATCCAATCATTACCCTAATCATCAGCTGTCACCTCACACAGCCCCCAAACACCCTTCCCAAGGTCTGAAGGTCTGAGATAATCTTTGTAAACACATGTGCTCTGTTTTATTGATTAATCATACAACCTTTGACCCATTTGTGTGTGTTGATTACTCGTTCTTCATAGTTTCATAGTTGTTTCTGTTATCGGAACATATTCATAGGATTCCGCACTCTGAATATCAAGCTCGTGATTGTCGGGTGACCTGTTAGTCGATCCTACAAGTTGTATCAGAGCCGAGGCTCTTATCACGAGTGTTTTGATAATAAAAACGAGTCAAAACAGGTGGTTTTTGTGTTAAAGTTATGATTTTTAATCAAAAACCTGTTTGAACTTTGAAACTTTGAGTTTTTCATAAAAACCCTTATTTTTCAAAATCTAAGTGTGTTTTTACGGATGAAAACGTGTGTTTTTTATTAGGTTTTGGTCTAAAAGTGTTTTGGAAACTTTTCTAATCATTTGGGGATTAAACACATCATTTTTTTGTAAGATTTTGAAGAAAAAATTGTAGTTTTTGTGCAAAAGTGAGTCTCAGACCTACAGCAGGCGATTAGGAAACTTATAGGCGATTAGGAAGTGTAAATGCCTATACTTCAGGCAATTAGAGCCTAATCGTGTCACTATTCACATGCAATTACACCTACTCGCCTATAATACATGCAATTAGACTTCCTACTCTCGTGTTCTTGCATGTGGGATAGCTTCTAATCACCTGACAAACCCTAATCACCTAAAGATTCCTAATCACATCACTATTCACTTGCAATTAGCCATACTGTGACACCCGGCAAATTCTGGTTAACAACGTTGTCTAGATGAAAGTCTACCTTAGCGAGTCACGCGTATATTGTACTTAACTGGGTTAGTTAAGTCGGGTTATGGTTCGGGAACTATTGGTTAGTCTAGAAGATCATTGGATGTTGGTCTAGAGGTTCGTTAGATGTCAGTCCTTAACCAAGTGTACAAACGGTGACGATTTGTAGGATCGTCAGGGCATACGGAACGTACGAGTCTCGAGTCCCGAGAATTGGTGAACGAGTGTAAATATGTGTATTTACTTGTGTTATGTGTTTACAATCATTATGTGACTTGTCGGTACGTGAATATGCATTAACATATGTTAAAACGGGGTTTAACGCGCAAAACGCACAAAACCAACCCCTATAGGCGAGTAGGAGGCCTAATCACCTATAGGGGAGGCGAGTAGGGAACCCTAAGGGCGAGTAGGGCCCTACTCGTGTATAGGTAAGGGCGAATAGGCCCCAATTGCCTGAACAATCAGGCGATTAGGATTCCTAATCGCCTGAAACTGCTGCATACTCGCTAGTAACGGGCTAGACGACTAAAAACGACTATAAATACCATACTTAACCTCCTAAACTCCATTATACCAACCCTAGTCGTCCCATAACCCGCCCCAACACATAAACAACCTCTGGAAGGCGATTTTTGATCAAAACTCAAGGTTTCAAGCTTGAATAATCATATTTTCATAATCCTAAGGTTTGATTTTCATCCATAACTCTTTATAAACGTTTTTAATCAATCCCTAATGGTCCAGACCTGTTCTTAAACGAAAAAGCTTTCTGAAAATCGTCAATAAGGGTTGTTAATCGGATTATAACTAATATGCATGCATTATGAGTGTGTATGATTAGAAAGCTAGGGTTTTTATGATTCATGATGATGATTTGATATGTTATTATGATAGATCAGTATTGATATTGATATTATGATGATAGGAATCTCAGTAATTGGATATTAGGGTTATGATTACGCGTGTTAGTATGATGTTGCATGCTATGTGAATGGTGTTTGGATTACTTGGTTGCATGCAGGACTGATTATACGAGGTTAAACGAAGGATTTTGGGTTAAACATGTTTAGGATAGTGTTTGGGATGATATTGGGTGGTTACACACGTTCTGGATCTGATTTGGAGCGTTAAACGCGCGAAAAACCGGAACAGCAAGGTTACAGGCGAGTAGCATTCCTAATCGCCTATGTTATAGGCGAGTAGGGTGCTAATCGCCTATAACATAGGCGAGTAGAGGCCTACTCTTGTGAAAGATCAGGTGATTAGCCCTAATTGCCTATAAGTTCATGTGAATAGCCCTAATTGCCTATAAGTTCATGTGAATAGCCCTAATTGCCTATAGTATAGGCGAGTAGGATTTCTAATTGCTAGTTGACCAACCTAATTGCTAGTTGACTTTTCCTAATCGCGTGTACTGCTGCTGTAAGTGTAAATTAGCATTCCGAGACCCGATTTAACATGTAGTAACATGCTAGGAACCCCGTAACATGTCTAATAACTTGGTAACATATATTTGGATGTAATTCGGTGATACGTGAACTATGTGCTATAACTTGTTGTGCGTTAACGTATGTTAAGTGTAATTGCGTTAGTGTATGTTTTGGAGCGCAAACATAACACGGGGAGTCTCGGGTCACCAATGGGATGTCGAGTCTTGTACTTTGGGTCAGTTAAACAGTCACGGTGTTTTCAAACGAACTTGGTTATGGTCTGGACATCTAGGGACTAATTAACCTGCGGGTTATTAGTCTAAGTACTTGTAACTGTCGTATGTTAGGTCGCCGCATTACGGGACTAGCATAGCAGCTGAGTTTACTCGGGTTAAGGAGTAACGCAACTTAAGGTGAGTTTACGGCCCCTCTTTTAAACTGGTTTTATACTTTCGGGGGAGAAAACATGTGTTAAAACGATTATTTGGTAACTACTGTCATACTATGGGTTTCTGTTGTGTACTACACGATCTTTGGAAGTCCCGGGGGGAACCATGAATGTGCGGGTTTGCACAACGGGGAAATGTGAATAGCGCTATTGGGAGTGACCAACCCCGCTCGTCGACTTGGAGGGTCGGCGGGTGCATATTGTCTCAAACAGGAACAACAAGAACAACAGGAACTACATCGGGCATACTTTTGGTATTCACGTTAGTAATGGTTTTCCAATCGTGGTAGTAACAAAACGTACGCCTAGCTAGCGTATACTGGTTTTCGATTATTATAGTATGGACAGGTGGACTTGGTACTTGGATACAAAACCTGTAAACTCACCAGCATTTTTGTGCTGACGTAAACTTTTACATGATTTCTCAGGTCGCTAAGGTAGCACGACTGGATTAGGGCGCACGCGTCTGCACGGCGTCTAACTAGGGTTGCATGGTCTTTTGAACGTTGAACTATTATTTCATTGTTGAGATACTGTTTTGAATAAGTTTCCGCTGTAAACGGGATTTTTAAACTTTGTTTTGAAATTGCATTTTTATTCATTTAGACTTGTTTATTGTGATCGTTGGTTTGGATCCTGGTTTGTCATGCGCCTCGCGGTAAAACTCCGCAAGTGGATTTTGAGGGTGTGACAGATTGGTATCAGAGCCAATGGTTATAGTGAACTAGGACTGCATGTAGAGTCTAGTCTATAGCCGAGTCGCACACACTAGACGATCACATGGTACCAAACGTTATAGTGGTTTACGTATGGTCTTGCCGGGGTGTCTCTAAATCATTGGTCTTTCTACGTTACATCATCCGTTCTATTTTAGGTTGGGTTACTTGTTTTCTAGGCAGTGTGGTCTGTTGGAGTAACTCGTGTGCTCTTGAGATTTGTCCAAGGCTCGGACATCTCCCTTTCGCACTCCAATAGAAACACTTGTCATAAACTACCGTAGTATTACGGTGTGTAGCTAAGAGTCTATGTTCGGTGATTTGAACTTTGAACTAGGAGAACACTGGGAGGACCATGTAGAGCGGTTTATCATTTTGGGTGCACACAAAATCATAAACCGAAATGCATGGAAGTCCTGGTGAACTCTGGGTTTGGAGGGATAGTCCTGGATTGGATCTAGCTGTGATCTTGTGAACATTAGTGGTTATCTTTAACTGCGAAACTAAATTTTCTCGTTCTTTCTGCCAGAATAATGTCTGGAGTGCGTGGAGGACGTGGAGGTGGTCGCAATGGTGGACGTGGTGGTGGTCGCGGTGGTGCTGGTGGTCGTGGTGGAGGTATTAACCTATCGCAGGCTGATCTGAACAACTTGCTCCAAGCTGCCTTTCAGTTAGATCACAACGGTGGAGGTAAGTTGATTTATCCATTTTCTTTGCCTCATTGGTGAACCTTGGTTACATTTTTCGTGGTTTCTCATACGTTTCGTTTCAGGTGGTCCTGTTGACCCACCTCCACCCATGTGCACCTACAAGATGTTCCGGGACTGCAAGCCTCAGGAATTTTCTGGCACTGAGGGTGCGGTGAGCTTGCTTAGGTGGTTGGAGAAAGTGGAGTCAGTATTTCTGATGTGTAACTGTCTCCCAGAAGATCGGGTAAAGTATTCGGCTGCGTTATTTCAGGACGTGGCATTGACTTGGTGGAATGGCATCACCCAGAACATGGGTATTGGGGAGGCATATGCTATGCCATGGGAGAACTTTGTGCAGTTGCTGAAGCGTGAGTATTGTCCGAGGGAAGAGGTACAGAAGCTGGAGCATGAGGTGTGGAACCTCAAGATGACTGGGTCGGAGATCGAGAAGTATACTGTGAGGAGGAATGAGTTGGCAGTGCTGTGTCCCGATCTGCACGTGCCAGAATACCGTAGGATTGAACACTATGTCTCAGGGTTAGTGCCGGAAATTGCAGGGTTAGTGGCTGCGGGAAATCATCCTACGTATGCAGAGGTAGTTCGATCGGCCCATAGGATGACCAACTTAAAGGTGAATGAGGGGATTTTGCCTGCGAAAGGTTCGACTGTTAAGGCTCCAGAGAACAACAAGCGCAAGTGGGAAAATGACGGGAAAGGATCTGGGTCAGCACAGCAGGGTAAAAGGTTTGATAGTGGGGGTTCATCTTCTTCGGGTAACAAGCAGGGTGGTTATGCGGGAAAACTGCCCAAATGCAACAAGTGTGGACGCCATCATCAAGGGAACTGCGACAGTAACCGTTGTCACCGCTGCCAGCGAACAGGCCACTATGCTAAAGATTGTCGGGCTACACTTCCATCGACTCAGGCTTCGACTAACAGCTCAGCTCCGACTACTCAGGGGACTACAGGGAAACAAGGATGCTACAACTGTGGTGACACTGGGCATTACAAGAAGGATTGCCCAAAACTGAAGCAGGGTGGGAACAACGGGAATGGGAACAACGGGGGCGGCAGCAGAAATGCACGTGCCTTCGTCATTGGAGCCGCTGAGGCTAGACAGGACCCTGACACAGTCACCGGTACGTTTCTTCTCAATAATCGTTCTGTTAGCGTATTATTTGATTCTGGTGCCGACAAGAGTTTTGTATCCATGGATGTTAGTCGACTGCTAGATGTAGTACCCGTACCATTAGAGACCAAGTATGTTATTGAGTTAGCCGACGGTAAAACGATTGAAGCTACTAGTGTTCTTCGGGAGTGTCAATTAGAGTTGTCGGGTTTATCGTTCCTCATCGACCTTATGCCGGTACCGTTGGGTAGTTTTGACGTTGTGGTAGGAATGGATTGGTTATCTTTGTATCGCGCGGAGATCGTCTGTTACGATAAGGTTATTCGGATTCCTCTCCCTGATGGAGAATTTCTTTCTGTGTACGGTATCAAGGGTGGTGTTCCGCTAAACATCATCTCTAGCATGAAAGCCCTTAAGTGTCTTCGAAAGGGTTATCCAGCTGTTTTGGCGCTTTTATCTGTTTCCTCTGTTGATGAGAAGAAGATCGACGACATTCCGGTGGTACGCGAGTTTCCTGATGTTTTTCCCGATGATTTATCTGGTCTTCCTCCTCATCGTCAAGTCGAGTTCGGTATTGATCTTGTACCAGGGGCTGCTCCTATTGCTCGGGCCCCCTACCGTCTTGCACCTCCCGAGATGCAGGAATTGTCTAGTCAGTTACAGGAACTCTTGGACAAGGGTTTCATCCGGCCAAGTTCTTCCCCTTGGGGAGCCCCGATTCTATTTGTTAAGAAGAAGGATGGAAGTTTCCGATTTTGTGTGGACTACAGAGAGCTGAACAAATTGACCGTCAAGAACCGTTATCCTCTTCCACGTATTGATGATCTATTCGACCAGCTTCAGGGTTCTAGTTATTATTCCAAGATCGACTTGAGGTCCGGTTATCACCAGCTGCGCGTCAGGGAGGCTGACGTTGCAAAGACTGCTTTTCGAACACGTTATGGCCATTTCGAATTCTTGGTCATGCCTTTCGGTCTCACGAACGCACCGGCGGTTTTCATGGACTTGATGAACCGCGTCTGTAAACCATATCTGGACAAATTCGTCATTGTATTTATTGATGACATTCTGATCTACTCCAAGAACGAGACCGAACACGGGGAACATTTGCGGTTAGTTTTGGAACTCTTGCGACGGGAACAACTTTACGCCAAGTTCTCAAAGTGTGACTTTTGGTTACGCGAAGTTCAATTCCTAGGACATGTGGTTAATGAACTAGGGATTCATGTCGATCCCGCTAAAATCGAAGCGATCAAGGACTGGGGAGCACCAAAGACGCCAACTGAGGTGCGGAAATTCCTAGGCCTTGCGGGCTACTATCGTCGTTTCATTCAGGGGTTCTCGAAGATTGCTCAACCCCTCACCACTCTCACTCAGAAGGATAGGAAATTCGACTGGGGTGAACCACAAGAGTCAGCGTTTGAAGAACTGAAGTCTAAACTATGTTCTGCTCCTATTTTGTCTTTACCTGAGGGTCCTGATGATTTCGTTGTCTATTGCGATGCTTCTATTCATGGTCTCGGTTGCGTGTTGATGCAACGCGAGAAAGTAATCGCGTATGCTTCTCGTCAACTCAAGGTGCACGAGAAGAACTACACAACTCATGACTTGGAGTTGGGTGCCGTGGTATTCGCGTTGAAAATTTGGAGACATTACTTGTACGGTACCAAATGCACCATCTACACCGATCACAAGAGTCTCCAACACATTTTCGACCAACAACACTTGAACATACGGCAGCGTCGCTGGATCGAACTTTTGAACGACTATGATTGTGCTATCAAGTACCATCCTGGCAAGGCGAATGTTGTAGCAGACGCCTTGAGCAGGAAGGAATCAACTAAACCTCGTCGTGTTCGGGCGTTGCAGCTCACCATCCATTCATCGTTACCTGATCAAATCCGTTCTGCCCAGTTGGAAGCTTTGAAGGAGGAAAACCTTAAAGCTGAAACTATGCACGGTGCCGACAAGCACCTAGAGCGAAGGTCTGATGGCCTGCACTATTTCGCAGAACGTATATGGGTTCCTTTGTTCGAGGGACTACGGGAGCTTGTCCTTGATGAGGCTCATAAGTCCCGGTATTCTATTCATCCTGGTTCAGATAAGATGTACCAAGATCTGAAGGTGCTTTACTGGTGGCCAAACATGAGGTCGGACATAGCCTCATACGTGAGCAAATGCTTGACCTGTGCTAAGGTCAAGGTGGAATACCAGAAACCGTCGGGTCTCTTGCAACAACCTGAAATTCCGGAATGGAAATGGGAACGGATTACTATGGATTTTGTCACACAACTTCCTAAATCACCAAGCGGGAATGACAAGATATGGGTGATTGTCGATCGGTTGACGAAATCAGCTCATTTTCTCGCCATTAAGGAGACCGACACCATGGATCGTTTGGCTCGCCTTTACTTGAAAGAAGTTGTTTCTAAGCACGGGGTACCAGTTTCTATTATCTCGGATCGTGACTCCCATTTTACTTCTCAGTTCTGGAAGTCTTTGCACAAGGCTTTGGGTACCCAACTAGACATGAGTACGGCTTATCATCCACAAACTGACGGTCAGAGTGAGCGCACAATTCAAACTTTAGAAGACATGCTGCGGGCATGTGTGATCGATTTTGGCAAAGGTTGGGAAGCTCATCTACCGTTAGTAGAATTCTCGTACAACAACAGTTATCACACGAGCATCAAGGCTGCTCCGTTCGAAGCACTGTACGGACGAAAATGCCGTTCTCCTCTTTGTTGGGCTGAAGTGGGTGAGAGTCAACTCACTGGGCCTGAACTAGTGTACGAAACTTCGGAAAAGATCGTACAGATTCGTAATCGGTTGGCGGCGGCACGGGACCGGCAAAAGAGTTATGCCGATCAGCGTCGCAAACCATTGGAATTCCAAGTCAATGACAAGGTACTTCTAAAAGTCTCGCCGTGGAAGGGCGTCATACGCTTTGGGAAGCGTGGCAAACTCAATCCGAGGTATGTCGGCCCATTTACGATCCTGGAACGGATTGGGCCGGTGGCATATCGACTTGATCTACCAACGGAACTCGGTAACGTACATAACGTCTTTCACGTGTCAAACTTGAAGAAGTGCCTGGCTGACGAGTCTCTCATCGTTCCACTAGAAGAGATCAAGGTTGATGATCGTCTTCGGATTGTGGAAGAACCTGTGGAGATCCTTGATTACAAGATTCGTAGCCTGCGTCACAGCAAGATTCGTATCGTTAAGGTTCGGTGGAACTCGGACCGGGGACCGGAATATACATGGGAACGGGAGGATCAGATGAAGTCTAAGTATCCTCATCTTTTTCCTAAGGAAGCGTTCGAGTCGAGACATGTCTCTTCGGCAGCTGAATGAATCTCGGGTCGAGATTCCTTTTAACGTGGGGATGATGTGACAACTCGGGTAAATCTCTCTTTTGGTTTCTATCTTTTGTTTGCTTCCTTCGTTATTTCTTTTGTTCTTTTGGTACTTGTGCAATTTTCGGGACGAAAATTCTTTTAACGTGGGGATGATGTGACACCCGGCAAATTCTGGTTAACAACGTTGTCTAGATGAAAGTCTACCTTAGCGAGTCACGCGTATATTGTACTTAAATGGGTTAGTTAAGTCGGGTTATGGTTCGGGAACTATTGGTTAGTCTAGAAGATCATTGGATGTTGGTCTAGAGGTTCGTTAGATGTCAGTCCTTAACCAAGTGTACAAACGGTGACGATTTGTAGGATCATCAGGGCATACGGAACGTACGAGTCTCGAGTCCCGGGAATTGGTGAACGAGTGTAAATATGTGTATTTACTTGTGTTATGTGTTTACAATCATTATGTGACTTGTCGGTACGTGAATATGCATTAACATATGTTAAAACGGGGTTTAACGCGCAAAACGCACAAAACCAACCCCTATAGGCGAGTAGGAGGCCTAATCACCTATAGGGGAGGCGAGTAGGGAACCCTAAGGGCGAGTAGGGCCCTACTCGTGTATAGGTAAGGGCGAATAGGCCCCAATTGCCTGAACAATCAGGCGATTAGGATTCCTAATCGCCTGAAACTGCTGCATACTCGCTAGTAACGGGCTGGACGACTAAAAACGACTATAAATACCATACTTAACCTCCTAAACTCCATTATACCAACCCTAGTCGTCCCATAACCCGCCCCAACACATAAACAACCTCTGGAAGGCGATTTTTGATCAAAACTCAAGGTTTCAAGCTTGAATCATCATATTTTCATAATCCTAAGGTTTGATTTTCATCCATAACTCTTTATAAACGTTTTTAATCAATCCCTAATGGTCCAGACCTGTTCTTAAACGAAAAAGCTTTCTGAAAATCGTCAATAAGGGTTGTTAATCGGATTATAACTAATATGCATGCATTATGAGTGTGTATGATTAGAAAGCTAGGGTTTTTATGATTCATGATGATGATTTGATATGTTATTATGATAGATCAGTATTGATATTGATATTATGATGATAGGAATCTCAGTAATTGGATATTAGGGTTATGATTACGCGTGTTAGTATGATGTTGCATGCTATGTGAATGGTGTTTGGATTACTTGGTTGCATGCAGGACTGATTATACGAGGTTAAACGATGGATTTTGGGTTAAACATGTTTAGGATAGTGTTTGGGATGATATTGGGTGGTTACACACGTTCTGGATCTGATTTGGAGCGTTAAACGCGTGAAAAACCGGAACAGCAAGGTTACAGGCGAGTAGCATTCCTAATCGCCTATGTTATAGGCGAGTAGGGTGCTAATCGCATATAACATAGGCGAGTAGAGGCCTACTCTTGTGAAAGATCAGGTGATTAGCCCTAATTGCCTATAAGTTCATGTGAATAGCCCTAATTGCCTATAAGTTCATGTGAATAGCCCTAATTGCCTATAAGTTCATGTGAATAGCCCTAATTGCCTATAGTATAGGCGAGTAGGATTTCTAATTGCTAGTTGACCAACCTAATTTCTAGTTGACTTTTCCTAATCGCGTGTACTGCTGCTGTAAGTGTAAATTAGCATTCCGAGACCCGATTTAACATGTAGTAACATGCTAGGAACCCCGTAACATGTCTAATAACTTGGTAACATATATTTGGATGTAATTCGGTGATACGTGAACTATGTGCTATAACTTGTTGTGCGTTAACGTATGTTAAGTGTAATTGCGTTAGTGTATGTTTTGGAGCGTAAACATAACACGGGGAGTCTCGGGTCACCAATGGGATGTCGAGTCTTGTACTTTGGGTCAGTTAAACAGTCACGGTGTTTTCAAACGAACTTGGTTATGGTCTGGACATCTAGGGACTAATTAACCTGCGGGTTATTAGTCTAAGTACTTGTAACTGTCGTATGTTAGGTCGCCGCATTACGGGACTAGCATAGCAGCTGAGTTTACTCGGGTTAAGGAGTAACGCAACTTAAGGTGAGTTTACGGCCCCTCTTTTAAACTGGTTTTATACTTTCGGGGGAGAAAACATGTGTTAAAACGATTATTTGGTAACTACTGTCATACTATGGGTTTCTATTGTGTACTACACGATCTTTGGAAGTCCCGGGGGGAACCATGAATGTGCGGGTTTGCACAACGGGGAAATGTGAATAGCGCTATTGGGAGTGACCAACCCCGCTCGTCGACTTGGAGGGTCGGCGGGTGCATATTGTCTCAAACAGGAACAACAGGAACAACAGGAACTACATCGGGCATACTTTTTGTATTCGCGTTAGTAATGGTTTTCCAATCGTGGTAGTAACAAAACGTACGCCTAGCTAGCGTATACTGGTTTTCGATTATTATAGTATGGACAGGTGGACTTGGTACTTGGATACAAAACCTGTAAACTCACCAGCATTTTTGTGCTGACGTAAACTTTTACATGTTTTCTCAGGTCGCTAAGGTAGCACGACTGGATTAGGGCGCACGCGTCTGCACGGCGTCTAACTAGGGTTGCATGGTCTTTTGAACGTTGAACTATTATTTCATTGTTGAGATACTGTTTTGAATAAGTTTCCGCTGTAAACGGGATTTTTAAACTTTGTTTTGAAATTGCATTTTTATTCATTTAGACTTGTTTATTGTGATCGTTGGTTTGGATCCTGGTTTGTCATGCGCCTCGCGGTAAAACTCCGCAAGTGGATTTTGAGGGTGTGACACATACTCACCTATAATACATGCAATTAGCCTACTACTCACCTCTAATCAAGCTAGAGCTTCTAGACTCTCTAGCAAAGTGTCTCAACTTCTGACACTTGTGACATCTAAGTTTAGATTTGTTAAAACCAACTTTTGTTGAACTGTTTAGTCTTGGAAATTTCCTTCCTAACCTTTTGTAAAATTTCTTAGTTTTTATACTTAACATGGCCAGTTGGTTTAAAATGTCCATTTCTTCTAAGTCATCACTGCTAAAAAATTTTAAGTCATCCATGATAAAACACATGTTATCAGCAGTTTGACCATTTTCTTCATTGTCATAAGCTGGATATGATCTTTCTGATGAGATCCCAGCAGTTATGTCAACGTGGTCAAAAGATCCAAAATTATTTGGACAAGAAGGTGAGTCTTGTCCTAAAAGTGTTGTACTACCTAGTACATATAGTCATCAGCTGTTTTGTCAAAACTTTGCAACTTTTTCTTTTGATCAATTTCTCTTTCAAAAGTTAGCAATCTCCCATGTAATTTTGTAAGAATGAGGGAGTTAAAATCTGGTGAAGATCTGAGGACTATAGAGTAAGTTTCCCATTTTTCTGGTAAAGACCTTAAAAATCTATGAAGCATAGATACATTTGTATAGGTCTGACCATTTAATTTCAACTCAGAAATTAATAAGGAGAATCTTTCAAACTGTTGTGTCAAAGTTTCCCTATTAATATGAGTAGATGTTTCATATTGTTGAGCAAAGATTTCTCTGGTGTTGGAAATCGCCTCTTTAGTTCCTCCAAACTGCTCTTTTAGGCAGTCCCAAAGCTCTTTGGCACTTTCACAATGTAAAAGTCCAGAGTAGATTTCATTTGGGAGTGTCATTGCCAACATAGAGAAAGCCTTGGCATCAAGCTCAAGTTTAAGGAAATCTTCATCTGTGTAGTCTTTTGGGTCTTTAGGTATTTCTACTTTAGTTTCAAGGTTTATATTTAATGGTTTGTGAGTACCATACATCACAGATCTCCAACAACCAGTGTTGGTCTGAGACAGAGTATGTGCCAGCCTTTTTTGCCATATGTTATATTCTGAACGAACAAGCATAGCAGACTTATTGGCAGAACCAGTATTATGAGGATCCATTTTTGATAGTATTGATTTGTCAAGTTTCTCTCAAAGTGATGGATGTTGAAAAAAGTGAACTGTTATCCTTTATTGAATATCAATAAGAGCATGTGTATGATTCTTAATTTGTTAGATTGATATTTGATCAGATAAACTAGTGCTCTGATACCAATTGTTGGATCAGTATGCTCTTTAACAGTTGCTTGCTTATGAACACTTATGTGTTTTGCAAGTTAATCAAAGCAGTTTGTGCAGCGGAATAAGTTATAAAGTTTCACTATCAACAGGAGTTATTACTCCCCCTGGATGTTTATAAACTAAAGATAGTTAATGAGAATCTAAGCAATTGAATGTATATGATAATAAATATGCAAAGAGATTCTCTGTATATGAAATGGTATTTCAAGTAAAATCGATGTCTAAAATAGTGGGATTCACCCATCTATTTATAGACAAACAAATACATGAACCTTGTTACAAAAGCAAGACTGCAAGAGGTTGCAGTCTTGGAACTTGTACAAAAGATAAAGTAATAATAAACTAATAAACTACTGAAACATAAGGGGGTGGAAAGATTCTATTACAAGTGCTGATGAGTGACAAACTACTGATGAGTAGTTTGTCTTTAGCAGTTCTTCAGTTTGACTTGTCTGGTTTGACTTCAGAACTTCTGATCTTTACTCTTCAGTACTTGTTGAATCCTTCTTCAGTACTTTTGTCTTCTTTCTTCAGTAGTTCCATACTTAGAATGTTTTGATAGAAATAGGAATTAGACTAAGGTTAGCAAAAGAGGTTTTTTCAATCCTTTTTGTCCTTACAATCTCCCCCTGGATTGATGAAGCCAAAACCTTATCTAATTCTTTATTGTCTTCTTCTGTCCTCAAGTATCTTCCAGATTTCTCTGAACATGGTAGACTTGAGTTGGTTCAGCTATTCAAGATGTTGAATTGTGAGCAAGTCTTGTGTAGATCGATTTTTCAGTTCTTTAATAGATTTGAGGGCCTTGCTTGAATGATCTCTCCTTGTGACCAATACTGAGTTGGAATCAGTAAATGACCATTTCATTATCAGAACTTTAGATTGGTCAAAGTCTAAAGTGTAAGGGACCATGCTGGATCCCTGGGATGTTCCTGAGTGAGGGATATTTTCTACTTCAGTGACCCTTAGGTGGGATTCTCTTCCTTCTTCTATTTGCACCACATTAGGTATATCAAAGGTAGGTAAATGATGTTCAGCGATTACCTTTGTGTGCAGTTTATCAGTTATAGTCTTCTGTATTTGGTAAGCAAATGTTGAAGGATCCCTGAATTGTGTCAGCAAAGGCTTTTCTTCAATCACAAAGTCTCCTTGTACTACTGTATTGCCTTCAAGCAATACCATCTTGAAGTCAGTCTTTGTGATCTCCTCTTGCTTCTTCTTGGTAGCAGGCTTTGATGTTTTAGTACCAGAAGTTCTAACTACTGAAGTTGATACTTTAGAAGTTTTGTACTTCTCTGGATTTGCAGCCTTATCAGCCTTGAATCTTTTGTGTGTGTCAAATAGTTTATCTTCTCTCCATTTTGACACTGAGGCTTTCGAACCAAAATCATTGGCTACCAGTTCATTTATTATTTCAGCTCTTTTTGCCCTTTCGTCTTTTTCAGTGGCAATCTTGTCAGCAACAAGTTGAGCTCTTCTTGTTAGCTCATCCATGGAGAGACCTTTGAGTGAATAAGCTTTAGTTTTGCTGTTCTTTGTAATATAAGACATCAGTTGTTGTCTCTTGTCTTCCTTAGCAACTCTTTCAATTGCAGCTTGTTTATTCAACTCTTCTTCATATGCTTTGAGTTTGTCATTTTAGCTCAAATCTTCCCTTGCTTCTAGGCTGTTCCATATTTCATCTTCCTTAGCTTTCTTCTGTGCTGCAAGTAGACTCTTCTCCAGTAATTCTTTTGACACTGAAATGGGAGAAGGGTTTAGTACAGGCATTTGAGTGGTTGTAGGCCTTGGAATAGGAGTTGGAATGTCTTCAGTTGCCATAGAAGGCTCTTCAGTTGAGATATTGGAAGTGTTAACTGCTGAAGGGTTGATAGAAGTATCAACTATTGAATTATTGTCTTCAGTACTTTCAGAGTCTTGGGAAGTTTCTTCATCGAGGCCTTGGGAAGTTTCAGCTTCTACTTCAGTTCCAGAAAGGAGCCTATCTTGATCTTCTAATCCTTTTTGGGCTTTCTCTTTCTCTTGTTGTTTTTGTAGAGCCACTATTGAACCACAGAAAAATCTACCCAGGACATTCAAATGAACTGCATGGAAGGTTAACATGTGTTAATGTTGTATAAGAGGTTAACATGTGTTATTTGGTAACATATGTTAAACTTGTATTTATTTTGTCAGCCTTTTTTTGTCTTGCTTACCCCTATAGTTTTCACTTCATAAGTTTACTAAGAAATAAAGCACACAAACTATTAACACGCGTTATTACGAAGTATCATTACAAACTATTGACCACTTTAACAAAATAAATCTAGTAACTCTATACATTGAGTACAAAAAAGGAAAATGTTATTAAAAAGTTTTTCTACATATTTTTCTCGACTTCCTTCGTATGTTAACATAACTAGTGGGGGGGGTCTTCGTTATCAACTGCAAAACAATAGATGAGATGTTAACACGTGTTATTTGGTAACATACATTATTCCAAAGAATTATTACAAAACTATTGACCACTTTAACTTAATAAGTTTACTGAGAAATAAAGCATATTGTTGGATCAGTATGCTCTTTAACAGTTGCTTGCTTATGAACACTTATGTGTTTTGCAAGTTAATCAAAGCAGTTTGTGCAGCGGAATAAGTTATAAAGTTTCACTATCAACAGGAGTTATTACTCCCCCTGGATGTTTATAAACTAAAGATAGTTAATGAGAATCTAAGCAATTGAATGTATATGATAATAAATATGCAAAGAGATTCTTAGAATATGAAATGGTATTTCAAGTAAAAGCTCTGAAGGATTTCAGTTTCAATTAAAATCGATGTCTAAAATAGTGGGATTCACCCATCTATTTATAGACAA
The DNA here is from genome assembly GCA_028751855.1 of Ambrosia trifida. Lineage (NCBI taxonomy): Eukaryota > Viridiplantae > Streptophyta > Magnoliopsida > Asterales > Asteraceae > Ambrosia > Ambrosia trifida. The sequence goes on from CM054130.1 coordinate 82,486,996, forward strand.
ACAAATACATGAACCTTGTTACAAAAGCAAGACTGCAACAGGCTGCAGTCTTGGAACTTGTACAAAAGATAAAGTAATAATAAACTAGTAAACTGCTGAAACATAAGGGCGGTGGAAAGATTCTATTACAAGTGCTGATAAGTGATAAACTACTGATGAGTAGTTTGTCTTCTGCAGTTCTTCAGTTTGACTTGTCTGGTTTGACTTCAGAACTTCTAATCTTTACTCTTCAGTACTTGTTGAATCCTTCTTCAGTACTTTTGTCTTCTTTCTTCAGTAGTTCCATACATAGAATGTTTTGACAGAAAGAGGAATTAGACTAAGGTTAGCAAAAGAGGTTTCTTCAATCCTTTTTGTCCTTACACATACAAACTATTAACACACGTGACCAACTCATTATCTGTCACACCCCGGATTTCGACACCCCGGGCGTGCGACCATTCGTTTGGTACCTGTTTTGAGTAAATACGCAGCGGAAAATATTTGTATTTAATTAGAGATTTAAACAACTCATCTTTTATATAAAAACATATATTTATAAGCGGGGAATTAAACACCCCTTTTATTCTTACAAAACGTTTCACATATATATGGTAATCAAACTTCAGTCTAGTGACAGTTTTACAAAATTTCCTCAGCCACAAGGTTCCTTAGTGCCTAGGGAATCGTCCTCCTTTCAGCACTATCACTATCGTCATAATTATTCAAGATTACCTGAAAACGTTTTGAAAATAATACGTCAGCGAAAAGCTAGTGAATAACATCTAACAGACACAACAAATTTTAAGCATGAATAGTACTAAAGCCATTTAACCATATTTGTGTTAGTAGGCTACACATTCAGCAGGACTATGATCAACCCGCCATATCCTGAGTGTACAACCACTGCACATACTGGCATCTTTGCTAAGGTAGGTTTACTACTCGGGTTTCTGCCCAAGTTTTATTTCTTTCCTACTACAGAGACCGTGCCAGCCCTATTATGGCCTTTCATCCGTAATACGTGTATCAATTGATCAAACAATACGTGTACCTATGGCCTGAATGCTTATCCATAGACTACCTTATGCATCAAACGTATTTAATACATCAACATGCTATTTTTCAAAGATATAAAACAATTTAAATTTTGTAAAAGAGTTAAATGTATTCACCTGTTACCTTCGAAATTATCTCAGCTTAACGTTCCTGCGTTGCTATTACTTAATACCACCACCTCACAGTCGTTTATTATTGATGGGCAATTACTATCACCACTGGTACTATAAATTACTACTTTTTGTATACAGCTACTCCCACTCTCATTTCATGTCTCGAAAAATTTATCACTATATTCTTTTTATAAAATTTTTATCATATACAAACAATATGGTTGACAGATGTTGGCAAAGAAAAAGTGTTGGGCAAGAAACTTAAACGTGGTGGGCTATACCCCATAGTAAGTGTAATTTTGTAAAATACGTGTCAATGGAATATTGATGGTTCTTATCCCAACTAAAATTTATATCTTTTACTATATACATGTCTAGATGAATATTGAAAAGGTTATATCTAAAATATTCACACAAATGTGGCAATTGAATATATATATATATATATATATATATATATATATATATAGGGGAAGGTTCAATTGAGAACTTATAGTAAGGGAAAGAACTCGAGAACTCTTTAAGCACAAGGGTATTATTGTCAAATAGTTTATAAAACCTCATTACCTAATATACATCCCCCAAAACTATATAGAACCCTATACAATTTCTAATATTCAGATCAATGAACCAATCAAGAACACATATCGTATGATCATATGTCTCAATTCATCCATTTTGCTTCTGTATTTGAATCAACATTCATCACACTTTGTTATTAACGATGATCGAAGGTATCTTTTTTTAATCTCACATATGTGTGTATGTCATGATTAATTGTATGATTTTTTTTTTTGTTGTGATTGTTGTTGTTAATTAGGTCAAACCTCTTCATCTAATTCAAATAAATACGTGATACATGAGGATTTTCATCACGTATGGAAGTTAATCGAGGAAAACAACCTATATTGATAAATGATATTGCAGAATCTACATCAAACATTGCTTCTTCTTCTACATGTATCAAATCCGCTTCAGATGATACAGATTTGTCTGGCATCGAACATAGAGGTATTTGATTCAATATATACATACTGCACATGTGCATTACATTTACTACGTGTCTATTGGTAGTTTTAAACAACATATAGGTTTGTGTTTGTTTTTTAATTATGTACTGCACATGTGCAATCTTTCTGTCACTGAACATAGAGGTACCTGATTCAATATTTACGTACTGCACATGTGCACTGCATTTACTATGTGTCTATTGGTTATTTTAAACAACATATAGGTTTATGTTTGTGTTTTTTTAATTACGTACTGCACATGTGCAATACATCCGGATTGTTACCACTTTATTTTTCAAACATAGATATATTTGTTAAAAATTTATGTATTGCGCATGTGCACTACATTCGTCCTGTCGTTCTTCATACGATACAAAGCTTTGTGGTATTGAACATAGAAGTACCTATTCCAAAATATCCGTATTGCACATGTGCACTAAATTCAGTTTGTGTTTACTGAATGTTTTATGCAACCTAGGCGTATTTGTTTTTCTAAAATTTACGTATTGCACACGTGTACTATATTCCAATTGTGTTTGTTGTATTTTTTACACAATATGTACATGTTTTTAAATTTACGTATTGCACACGTGCAGTACATTCAGTTGTTTCTACTGTATTTTTTTTTTACACAAAATAGAGATATGTGTTCAAAATTGAAGTATCATACATGTGAAATACATTCATTTTGGGTTTACTGTAATTTTTACACTACATGTTTTTATAATTCGTGTACATGTTCACTATAAATAATTATAATACAAATATTTTTTTTTAATTGCAGGTCATGTATCCGGTTATGTCTATATAACTCCTGGTGGAACCACCTATTGGGTACTTAAGTATTGGATTCGGATGACGTTCTAACATGTGACAAGTGCGGTCATAGAGGCCACAATAGGAGAACTTGCAAGGGTCAATCACAATAGAATGGGGTTAATAAAAAAAATATTTTATGAACATGTCTTTTGGATGATGTATGTTACGAACATGTCTTTTGGGTTATGTTTGTTATGAACATGGTTTTATGATATTAGGTTAAGAACTTGGCTCTTTGGTATGTAATCAACTTGACGGTTTTATGTTATGGCATTTATCACTTATATAATGTTGTTTGTTTTGGTATGTGTTAATAAACTACAACAACAAAAAGTGTTGAAATATATTAAAATCTTCAACCAAGAATGTGTCGGAATGTATTAAAAACTGCAGCAAAAATGTATCATAAACCACAGCCGAAATGGGTCATATACTGCAGCCAAAAACTGCAAAAAAAAAAAGTGCCGAAATGGGTCGAAAGCTGCTCCAAAAAAACCTGTAACAAAAATATGTCGAAATGCATAAAAATTACAGCCACGAAAGTGCCAAAATGTCTCATTGTGCATTGAAAATGAGTCATTATGCAACAAAAAATGCCATTAGAATTTAAACAACCAAACTAATATTAACATGCCATACATTCATCCGTTAAACGTGGTACATACATAAATTCAAAACACATATCCATTAAATCATACATCCAAACTTAGTACAAGGTTAATTCATTGTAAAACAAAATATATTATCAAAGGGACCCAACTAAAAACAAAAAAAACTTCAATCTTTTATTCTTCAATGCCGCAATTCTAGCTCGTTCTTCATGTCGCCTAATATGAGCTTCCCATATCCTAGCTTGCTCTTCGTGGATGTTAATCAATCTCAATAGACCTGATATCACTTCATCAGCTCTTCTATACAAAGGAGTCTCAGCCAAACCCATAAATCCGTAACTCCTTCCCTGTAGCATTACACTATGTCAAATAATGTTCACATTTAACATTGGCAATAATAGTCACATTACACATGTGAAATGCAGTTACATGTATATATGGAAGCACATGACAAACAAAACATTATATCATTTTAACATTAACTATCTCAAATTAAATTACCACACATGTGTAATACATTAAACAATTAGAACACATCTGCATTACATTACATACAAAGCCTATTCACACTAAACATCAACTAAAACAAGACTACTGCACATGTGAAATACAGTTATAGAGATATCTCATATATCCAACAGATGACAAACACGTACATCAGATGACAAACACTGCACATGTGTAATACATGGAACAATTATAACACCTATGCAATAATGTCAAACAATTCCCCGTTCACTATTAATGTTAACTACAACAGGCATATTACACATGTGAATTACAGTTACATCTATAACATATGTACGTACATGACAAACAAAACATAATCTCGATAAACACTATCAGAAATTGTACCATCACACATTTGTAATATATACACATTAGTAACACATGTGTAGTACATTAAATACAAATAATGTTCACATTTAACATTGGCTAGAATAGTCGCATTTCACATGTGCAATACAGTTACATCTGTAATATATGGCAACACATGACAAACAAAACATTATATCATTTTAACATTAACTATCACAAATTAAATTATCACACATGTGTAATACAATAAACATTTATAACACATGTGTAATACATTACATACAAAGCCTGTTCACACCTAACATCAACTAAAACAAGCCTACTACGCATGTGAAATACAATTATAGATATCACATATGTGCAACGTATGACAAGCACATCAGTTTAACTTAACACTACCATCATAAATAATATTATCACGCATGTGTAGTACATGGAACAATTATCACACTTGTGCAATACATATCATACAAAGCCTGATCATTGTTAACATTAGCTGAAATAATCATACTACACATGTGTACTGCAGTTACATCCATAGTACTTGACAAAAAAAAAACCCATAATATCATTTAACACTAACATCAACCATATTTAACATATATTTTATGAATAAAACATGAAATGTTGTTCAACATTTCGTTATTTTACACAAAACACCCAAAAATCGACGCAATACACGAGATGATGCGATATGTGTGTAGTACACCAAATATGTTATGATTATATGCGAATAAAACTGTTTGCAAGTATGAAATCGTACCTATATCGATCGTCAATGAGTATTGATTGATTTTCGTGGTAGATTGTTGATCAAATACGAGTTTAGTGAAACCCTAGGATGCTTGTTGAGAGAGTTAGAGAGAGAGTGAGAGGGAAAGAGAGAACAGGTCATGGATTTTTTTTATTTGTTTGAATGAGTGTGAAAATAGGTTTTCAAACTTTAGTTTTCCAAAACTACCCTCCCTTGTAAAATCCTAGCCTTTTTTTAATCCCCACATCCTTTTAATCACAACCCTTGATCTTGTAAGATCAATGGTCATTATTTAGTTCTCGAGTTCTCTCAATAAAATGAGTTTTCTATTGAACCATCCCCTATATATATATATATATATATATATATATATATATATATATATATATATATTGACGGAACAAGTATTTTACTTTCATTAAACCCAAACTCACTTCAAGCTATGTATCCATATTGCACACATATATTTATACCTAACGTATTTTATTTTTAAAATATATGATTATATATATTTCTTACCATAACACTATACTAATATATATATATATATATATATAACATAACGTTTATAAGGTTACAAGTATGTATGTCATTGGATTAATCTAGTTATTTTTCTATACATTTCAACCCAAGTTTCAATAAAAACGGAGCATGATCAAATATAATATATTTTTCTATTATCACTAGACGGTTCCTATTAGTAATAGACGGTTCCTATAATAGTACATGCTCGTCTAGATACCTCATGTTTCTAATAGTCATATTATTCGTGACTCATTTAACAAAGATTCAATATGTAACACCAAATATTTTATTTATATATAAAAAAATAGGGTGTTACATCCTCTCCACCTTTGTTTAAATCTCGTCCTCGAGATTTAGTTGAACAAGTATGGGTATTTCTTCTTCATCTCTGACTCCAGTTCCCACGTATATTTTGGACCTCGTCTTGAATTCCATTTAACCTTAACCAACTTAAGTCTTTTCCTCTTTAAAAACTTTATCTGTCGATCCGCGATTTGTATTGGTTGTTCCACAAATTTTAATTTTTCATTCACCTCCACATCCTTTAGTGGCATTACCAAAGATTCGTCTGCCAAACACTTACGCAAGTTTGCCACATGGAATACATCATGTATCCCATTCATCTCTTCTGGAAGCTTTAACTGATAAGCTACTGGTCCAACTCTCTTGAGAATTTCAAATGGTCCAACAAAACGTGGACTTAGTTTTCCTTTCTTACCAAATCGGACTACACCTTTCCAAGGTGAAACTTTTAATAACACTTTATCTCTGACCTTAAATTCTAGCGGCTTCCTTCTTTTGTCCGCGTAGCTTTTCTGTCTGTCTCTGGCCGCCTTTAGACGTTCACGAATTTGTAGCACTTTGTCAGTTGTTTCCTGAACTAACTTCGGTCCTGACAATTGGCTCTCTCCAACTTCTGACCAATATACAGGTGTTCTACACTTTCTACCATACAAGGCTTCAAACGGTGCTGCCTGAATACTTGTGTGATAACTATTATTATATGAGAATTCCATTAGTGGTAGATGATCGTCCCAATTTCCTCCAAAGTCTATCACACATGCTCTAAGCATATCCTCAAGTGTTTGAATTGTCCTTTCACTTTGCCCATCTGTTTGAGGGTGATAAGCGGTGCTAAGATTTAAACGGGTACCCATAGCTTTTTGGAAACCTTTCCAAATTCGAGATGTAAAACGACTGTCTCTATCAGACACAATAGATAGTGGCACACCGTGTAGAGATACAATCTCATCAACATATAATCGTGCCATTCTATCCATGCTGTAAGTTTCCTTCATGGGTAAGAAATGGGCGGACTTAGTCAATCTGTCTATGATTACCCAAATCATATCATTCCCACGACTGGTTTGGGGAAGTTTAGTAATAAAGTCCATTGTTATCATTTCCCATTTCCAAACTGGTAATTCTAACTGTTGTAGTAAACCAGATGGTCTCTGGTGTTCTGCCTTCACTTGTGAACAAGTGAGACATTTTGCAACGAAGATGTCAATATCCTTCTTCATACCAATCCACCAGTAGTTTCCTTTCAGATTCTTATACATCTTATCGCTTCCTGGATGCATCATGTATTTTGATTTGTGAGCTTCTTCTAATATTCTTTCTCGTAGACTCCCAGCGACAGGCACCCAGATTCTCTTATTCATTCTTAAGATTTCATCTTCTCCTTTAACTAACTGATCCATCATACCTTTCATTCCTTCTATCCCAATGTTATTTTCTTCCTGAGCTAACCTCTGAGCCTCTTTCAGCTGACCTATTAAATCAACTTGGAGATTGAGCGGTAAAGCACGAACTCTTTTTGGCTTTTCTCTTTCTTTCCTACTCAGTGCGTCAGCCACTACATTAGCTTTTCCTTCATGATAGCAGATTTCACAATCATAGTCACTTAAGACTTCCATCCACCTTCTCTGCCTCATGTTAAGTTCTTTCTAACCAAAGATATATTTCAAACTTTTATGGTCAGTGAAAACAGTAAACTTAACTCCATAAAGATAATGTCTGCATAACTTTAGCGCGAATACTATGGCACCTAACTCCAAATCATGAGTAGTATAGTTCTTCTCATGAGTTTTTAGTTGACGCGATGCATAAGCAATGACTTTGTTTCGTTGCATTAACACACATCCCATGCCGGTGTGTGAAGCATCACAATAGATAACAAAATCTTCAATTCCATCTGGTAAGGCTAAGATTGGAGCGTTAGTCAACTTTTGTTTTAGCGTTTCAAATGCCTCGTTCTGCTTTGGTCCCCACTCAAACTTGACAGACTTACGTGTTAAAGATGTCAAGGGAACTGCAATTCGGGAAAAGTCTTGGATAAATCGACGATAGTATCCTGCTAAACCTAAGAAACTGCGAACTTCGGTTGGCGACTTTGGAATCTCCCATTTAGTAATGGACTCAATCTTTGCAGGGTCCACTTGAATACCACGTGCGTTGATAACATGTCCAAGAAATTGTACTTTAGAAAGCCAAAACTCACACTTCGAGAATTTAGCATACCAACTTCTTGTTTCTTAATAATTCAAGAATCACCCTAAGATGATTTTCATGTTCTTCTTGATTTTTAGAATAGATAAGTATATCGTCAATAAAAACGATAACAAATTTATCTAAATACGGTTTGCAAATATGGTTCATCATATCCATGAACGCGGCTGGAGCATTAGTGAGTCCAAATGGCATAATTGTGAACTCATAATGTCCATACCTTGTTCTGAATGCGGTCTTTGGAATATCTTCTTCTTGGACTTTCAACTGGTGATAACCAGAACGAAGGTCTATCTTCGAAAAGTAACATGCCCCTTGCAGTTGATCAAACAGATCATCGATTCTAGGAAGCGGATATCGATTCTTAATAGTGACCTTGTTTAGTTCACGATAATCTATGCACATATGCATCGAGCCATCCTTTTTCTTGACAAACAGAATCGGAGCTCCCCATGGCGAAGAACTTGGTCTAATAAAACCTTTCTCTAATAACTCATCTAATTGTTTCTTTAACTCTTGCATCTCGGTTGGTGCTAGACGGTAGGGAGATTTAGCAATCGGTGTTGTACCTGGTACCAGATTTATCTTAAATTCGACCTCACGATCTGGTGGTAGTCCTGGTAATTCATCAGGGAACACATCTGCATATTCTGCTACTACGGGCACGTCTTCAATCTTCCTTTCTTTATTATCAACTGATACGGAAATTAGGTAGGCTAAGCATCCTTTCCTTACGCACTTCGCCGCTTTCATTACTGAGATGATTCTGATCAGGTCAGTTAATTTTTCTCCATATAGGGTTATCACTTGTCCAATAGGCGTATGAAGTTCAATGGCTTTCTTGTCACAGAGGATTCAGGCTTGGTTAATCGCTAACCAGTCCATGCCCAGAACAATGTCGAATCCTGCCAAAGTCATTGGCAGTAACCGCACAGGAATATCGTGTCCTAGAAGTGTTATTCTACAATTTTCTAGGATTTCAGAAATCTTAGTCGGGTTTCCTTTAGCAGTTTCAACTATACATGTTTGTGCTAGTTTAACTAAGGGCTCGTTCAATAGACTACAAAATTTATAATCTATGAAACTTTGGTTCGCACCGGAATCAATAATACCCTAGCATAAACATTATTTACGAGAAACGTAATGGTAATCACATCCGGTATATGGGCAGCCTCATGAGTGTTTAGCGCAAAAGCTCGTGCATTTCCTTTCTTTGCTCCACTATTCCCACCAGCTCCACTTCCACCAGCCTGGTTTTTACCAACTTCATGTCCACATGGTTGTTTGAGTTTTGGGCAGTCAAACTTGAAATGTCCTTGTTCACCACAATTGTAGCACACCATTCCCTTTTTCTTAAAGCAGTTCTCGGTTGTATGCCCCGATGTCTTGCAATGGTTACAAAAAGTTGTTTTCTCTTATCTGCATTTTCCTAAATGCCTTCTTTTACACGTCTTGCATTCAGGAAATGAGTAATAAGTATCTTTCTTTTCAACCTTTTTATTTTTCTTCTTCCTTTCTTGCTCAACCTTTTGTGTCATTTCCTTCTTCTTATTTTCTTCTTGCATTCTCACCATCCCATCAGTTAATACTCCAGCTAATTCAACCGCCGAGTCAATGGTCTGAGGCATTGCGGCTTTTACTATATCTCTGATCTCAATAACGAGACTCCAAATGTAACGCCTAATTAGATTCGATCCAGGTTGTGCCAAGTGTGGAACTAATCGAGAGTATTCAAAAATTTTCGATGTATATTCACGAATGTTGGCACCCACCATTCTGTGATTTAAAAACTTCACTTCCATCTGCTCCCTTTCATTCATGGGACAAAATTTTTGTTTCACCAACTCACAAAAATCCCCCCATCCATTGCATACACATTCCTTCTCCCTTTGGCTTGAATAATGGTATTCCACCATTCCAGTGCCTCATCTTTAAATGAGTTAGAAGTGTATAACACCATGTCTTCATCAACACATTTACTGATGGCAAGTACCGCCTCCATCTTTTCTAACCATCGTAGAGCTGCTACGGCTCCCTCATTTCCTGTAAACTCTGTTGGCTTACAAGCTTGGAATGCACGATAGGTACATCCCTCCTGTTTTATCTTCTTTTTCTCTGGTTCATACATATCAGATTTATCTCCATTGGAACTCTGGCGATCTTCTTCTGTTTGCTTCAATTTAGAATCTTCTTTATTGTGGCTAGGAGATTCATTCTTTTTCAACGCATCTATAATGGTAGGAATAGCTTCAGCGATCCCCTTTGCAATCATCTATTGAATTTCAGCTTTCTGAACCACTGGTTCAACTTCAATAGTTTTGTTCTTACGTCCCCTAGTGTTTCGAGAGGGTCCACTGTTCTCCACTGGCTTTGACATTCTAAGGACGAGAATTTTACAAAGAAATGTCTTAATTCTATGACCAGTGTTTCGATAAAACATAACCATATATTAATTTTCTTAAATGATTATCTCATAATATAATATCATATGATATATCATTATACAGATAACATCATTGTCTTTATAGGTTAATCTCTTATATCCAGATTGTTTCCCTGCCTATCATTTGCTGATTTCAGTACAATATGATATTTGTGAGATCAAGGCGGTGTCATACATTAACCTTCATACTGGCCAGGTATGAAAGCAATAGATGCTACACACCATGATACCCCCAACTTCCATATCGTGTTTCAATCATACAAAATTTGGCACCTATTTCACATTCCATTTTTTTTATATATCATTATTTTACCTTGGGTGTGGCATATATCTCATGATATAATTATTAATAATATAACCATACTAGAACACTAAATTAAGACATGAACCTGTATACTATATCTAGTAAGTGTGATCATTGTTATATTCATGATTTATCATTATATGCATACTATACTCATTTCAACGTACACATATATACTATAATTTATAATATACATCCACTATTTTGTCAACATGAACATAACCGTAAAATATAACAACTTTTATAAAATTCATTTTTTTTATCTTATCTAAAGGCATCATAACTTAATTCGGTTAGAGCCTAGATACTAACAAAGTATCTAATTCGCTAAAACCCGTGGCTCTGATACCAACCTGTCACACCCCGGATTTCGACACCCCGGGCGTGCGACCATTCGGTTGGTACCTGTTTTGAGTAAATACGCAGCGGAAAATATTTGTTTTTAATTAGAGATTTAAACAACTCATCATTTATATAAAAACATATATTTATAAGCGGGGAATTAAACACCCCTTTTATTCTTACAAAACGTTTCACATATATATGGTAATCAAACTTCAGTCTAGTGACAGTTTTACAAAATTTCCTCAGCCACGAGGTTCCTTAGTGCCTAGGGAATCGTCCTCCTTTCAGCACTATCACTATCGTCATAATTATTCAAGATTACCTGAAAACGTTTTGAAAATAATACGTCGGCGAAAAGCTGGTGAATAACATCTAACAGACACAACAAATTTTAAGCATGAATAGTACTAAAGCCATTTAACCATATTTGTGTTAGTAGCCTACACATTCAGCAGGACTATGATCAACCCGTCATATCCTGAGTGTACAACCACTGCACACACTGGCATCTTTGCTAAGGTAGGTTTACTACTCGGGTTTCTGCCCAAGTTTTATGTCTTTCCTACTACAGAGACCGTGCCAGCCCTATTACGGCCTTTCATCCGTAATACGTGTATCAATTGATCAAACAATACGTGTACCTATGGCCTGAATGCTTATCCATAGACTACCTTATGCATCAAACGTATTTAATACATCAACATGCTATTTTTCAAAGATATAAAACAATTTAAATTTTGTAAAAGAGTTAAACGTATTCACCTGTTACCTTCGAAATTATCTCAGCTTAACGTTCCTGCGTTGCTATTACTTAATACCACCACCTCACAGTCGTTTATTATTGATGGGCAATTACTATCACCACTGGTACTATAAATTACTACTTTTTGTATACAGCTACTCCCACTCTCATTTCATGTCTCGGAAAATTTATCACTATATTCTTTTTATAAAATTTTTATCATATATAAACAATATAGTTGACAGATGTTGGCAAAGAAAAGGTGTTGGGCAAGAAACTTAAACGTGGTGGGCTATACCCCATAGTAAGTGTAATTTTGTAAAATACGTGTCAATGGAATATTGATGGTTCTTATCCCAACTAAAATTTATATCTTTTACTATATACATGTCTAGATGAATATTGAAAAGGTTATATCTAAAATATTCACACAAATGTGGCAATTGAATATATATATTTATATATATATATATATATATATATATATATATATATATATATATTGACGGCACAAGTATTTTACTTTCATTAAAATCAAACTCACTTCAAGCTATGTATCCATATTGCACACATATATTTATACCTAACGTATTTTATTTTTAAAATATATGATTATATATATTTCTTACCATAACACTATACTAATATATATAAAAAACATAACGTTTATAAGGTTAGAAGTATGTATGTCATTGGATTAATCTAGTTATTTTTCTATACATTTCAACCCAAGTTTCAATAAAAACGGAGCATGATCAAATATAATATATTTTACTATTATCACTAGACGGTTCCTATTAGTAATAGACGGTTCTTATAATAGTACATGCTCGTCTAGATACCTCATGTTTCTAATAGTCATATTATCCGTGACTCGTTTAACAAAGATTCAATATGTAATACCAAATATTTTATTTATATATAAAAAAAACAGGGTGTTACATTATCTAAACAATAGAAGAGGTGTTAAACGTTGTGACCAACTCATCATCTAAACATACTAACAGAAGTAACACATGTTAACCTAGTCAGGCATTTCATCAAACACATGGAGTGCATTTATCCAAAACACAAAAGACATCATAACTACCTTCTATACATTCTCCATTAACTTTAAATGGACATCCATATATCCAAAACACAAAAGACCTTATAACTAGCTTCCATACAATCACCATTAACTTCTAACATACTAACAGAAGTAACACATGTTAACCCAGTCAAGCATTTCATCAAACACATGGAGTGCATATATCCAAAACACAAAAGACATTATAATTGTCTTCTATACGTTCACCATTAACTTTAAATGGACATCCATATATCCAAGACACTTGGTATGGAAGCAAAACTATCCCCAAAACTGTTTAACATGACAAACAAACTATCCCCTCACAAAAGTGAGTAGACGCAACAAAAAACAGAGACCACACAAATTGCTGAAAAATCTCATCCTTTTCAAATCCCCTATAATAAAGATTGTTTTTTTTAATTCAAATATGAGTTGGGTATGTTGAAATCAACAATTGTTATTAAGCATATGTTCATAAATCTTGAAAAAAGAACATATTTTGCTATGTTGTTTTGGTATACCGTCAATTTCAAGAACAACAAGAACATAAAAAGCTAAATAGATTTATTTTGAAACCTCACATAATCAAAATTACTTTTTTTATATAAAAAAACCGAGTTTCTTGAAAAAATCAATTTCAAGAACTATAAGAACATAAATTGTGAGATTTTTTAGACTTAAACCGATGGAAAGCAAAGAAAGATAAGATCCAAGTGGCAAACATACCTTAATAAATTAACAGTTTTGTTGGATTGGAATTTGAGTTGAATTTGTTGGTCAAAGTCAAGTTTATTGTGATTTGGTTGCAGAGATGAAGAATACAGAGATCAAAATGAGAAAAGATGAAAGAGAAGGTGTGGTTTAAATTAATATGGGGAATGAGGTGGGTTGGTAAAAAGAGGGTTGCAACTTGTCAAATATAGGAAAACGTGAAAACATTAGGGGCTGTGTGAGACGGTACATATTGTACTTGAGTTGGGTGGCAAGTTGATTTGATTTGGTGTAAAATTACCTCACTACCTCCATTATCATATTAAATTGAATTTTATATGGGGTGATGTGGCAAAATAATAGCCACAAGTGGGGTTTCTAGAGTTTTCACTATAAGGAGGGTTTTCTCTAGATACTTATACTATATATTTATATATATATATAATATAATACATATATAATTATATAGTTTCGAATATTGCCTTTTTTATTCATGTGTTTCTATCATTAGTTATTTATCAATTAAATTAATTAATTAATTTCAATTTAACCATATATAATTGTCATTTAATCTTAATTATTTATGTAAATTATTTATAGTAATGATGTAATTCAAATATATTTTAGTTTTTTTTTTTGAAAGGAAAATTTCATTAAAAACACACGCTCAAAAGTCCTCAGAAAAAGGATTTAAGAAGCGGCAAAAACGATTACATCAATCGAAAGGATAATTACACCATATTTTCCAATCAATAGTTTTCCATCGAGATCTATTCCGAAGCCAAAAGTAAGCCGTTGCTTTGATGTTTTCCATTAGCTGAGCCGGATGTCTTTTTTTATCGTTGAATACACGCTCGTTTCTTTCACTCCATAAATGCCATATGGTGGTGTATATGATACCTGTGAGAATGAATTTCGCGTCTTTTTGTACCGCTTGAGACTCCGCAATCTCCCAAATATCTGGAATGTCGAAAAGGGGATTGAGACTGATTCGACACCATCTTTCTACCCGATGCCAGACCTCATGCGAAAACTCACATCCGGTAAATAAATGTAGAGCCGTTTCCAAATGACCGTAACATAATCTGCAATCAGTCTGTTGCAAGGATATGCCGCGTTTGATGAGCTCAGCTATGGTAGGGATGCGATTTCGAGCGATTCTCCAAGCTAAAATTTTGCATTTCAATGGCACCCAACTTTTCCATTTGATACCAAGATTTCCAGCCCCTATATAGAAGCTAGACATAAGTTTCTTGGCTGACGAGACTGTAAATTGCCCGTCCTTCTCTTCGGTCCAGCTCCACTTATCTTCACCTCCCCGCCACTCCAACTCAAAAAGGAGATGAAGCAGCTCGAACAGCAAGGATATTTGGCCCAAATATACCCCTTTGTAGTTAAGTGGGTCAAAATTGTAACCTCAATTGGTGGATTTGATAAAATATATTTTAGTTATAATTGATTTGAAAATTAATGTTTTATATTTGATTTGAAAACTTCTCATAAATCGAGACAAAAATGTTTTATATTTCATACTATTAATACATACTAAAAATAAACAGGTTTTCTTTTTCTATAAATCTGACCAATACATAACTATTCTTTTAACATGAACATACAAATTTCATCCAATTTCTAACAGGTTCGTCCTTCAATTTTTTTTCAATTCCAGGAATTGTTTTTCAGTTTTTTTATTTATTATCTTATTCTTCTGTTTACGTGTTGTTTCTTTCTTTGTAATCTTATTTTTCTTTAATCAATTTACGTAATAATAGTTTTAAAATCAATAGACCTACTTATGTCACATTGTAGACTTGTAATCGTTTTTCCTTTCATGTATTTTTATAATTGGTATTGAATAAATTTTATTTTTTTCATTTCTATGTATCTTTGTTATTCATATATTTTGTTATCCAGATTATATACATATCACCATGAAAGTTAACGGAGTAACATTGTTTGATCAACTAAAATATAGAGATGCTGATATTGTTATTAAGGCAAGGATTATAATAGTGCATTATGACTTTTATTAAAATTGTGTATTTGATTTATGAATATATTCAGGTTTGAAATTCAGTTAATAGTAAAAGACAAAACAGGTGATGTAACGTTGAATTTGTTTCATACTGAAGTGTCAAGAATGATTCCAATATCAGCTGAAGCGTTGCTTTTAGAAAACTTATTTAGTGTCAAGGTTATTGTTTTTGGCGGTGACTTTAGGCAGATTCTACTTGTTGTACCAAATGGAAGTAGACACGATATTGTTAACATTACTAGAAAAAGGGTCTTCCTTGACAGTTTTTTTTATGACATACTACATTTTATGACATGCAAAAGTGCATGTCATAAAAAAATGTCATCTTTGTAAATAAATGATAATTTCTTAACGTTTTTTATGCACGTCAATAATTTACCGTCATAAAATAAAAAAAACATGACAGTTTTGAAATCGCTTGTCATAATTTGTGTCACCTCGTTTTTCCATAAACCTTCCCTCTCTCAAATCAACCCCCCCCCCCCCCCCTCTTTATCTCTCTCTCTCAAATCAAACCCCTCTATCATCCTAATCAAACCAAAAATTCTGCTCGTTCCGTAAACCTAAAATTCTGCTCAATTAAACCTGCAAATAGGCGAGGAAGCTGTGAAGAAATTAAACCCAAACCCTGAGTTGTGGAGGCGAGGAAGAGGACGCCGCTATCATCTTCACTCAAATAACTTGCTGAAACCCTAACATTAAATCCTTAGCTGCAAGAAGAGGATGCCGCTATCATCTTCACTCAAATCCTTAGCTGCAACAAGAGGTAACCTATCTCTGTTTCCTTATCATCTTTCTTATCAATAATTATTTTAACAGTGATGTTAAGTTCTTTGATTATTATAAGTTTTTTAATATAAGTTTTGTTAACAGTGATGAGTGTGTACGACATTTGTAGCTTTGAAGATTTTTGATCAGTTTTGTTAGTTCAAGTTGTTGATGCTAACGCTATGATATTGGTGACTACTTGACGCAATAATGTCATACAATTCGTTCATTTTGGTTGTTTTTACCTACATAGATAATATGATGTAATTTTTATAAAAAACAGGGCCTGATAGGCTATAACATAAACTGTATGATCAACAGTGAACATAATAAGTGACAGTTATATGCTGTGTTTTTTTGTTCACAATTATCCAGTCTTATGTACCGTTTATTGTTTCCAGAATCTTTTAGCAATTACTTAAGCAACTACGGAGAATTAACAGATTATGTTATAATGATGGATAAGATTACTGGTCGACCCGTGGATTTGGATTTGTAACATTTGCTTACCAAGCTGATGCCGATAAAGTCTTGGAGCAAGATCATGTCATAGACGGAAGACTAGTAAGACACACATCTATGATAATATTAGAGGTTCTAAAATGGACAGGTTGATTGGGGTCAAAAGGGTAACTATTAGTACGGGTCAAATCGGTTGACTTGCAGGTGCATATATATATATTCATCATTTGAATGCCATAAGTATTTAGTATATTAAATATGATATTACAAAACTATATTTTTCAAATAAAGGGTTAAGGAATGCCGAAGCTAGCAAAATCTTAGTATTTCTTATGTAGGTTTATGAATTGTTGATATGTGATTATGTTATGCGGCTCTAATCTTAGTATTTCTTGATATGTGATTATGTTATGTGGGTTTAATCTTTTGGATTTATATTCTAAATGTTTGGTTAATTGTTTGTCGCCTGCTCTGTTTTTTTTTTTTTACATCTTCTGAATTCTTGCTATGTAAGTCTAGGGGATGTAAACCTTTCCTGGTTTCTCTCTCAGGTGTGTGATAGTAGCATCTTTACTTTGCATCACAAGAGTTAAAAAAATTTCGTTTCTTTTGAAATTATCATTAGACTTATGTAATTTGACAACATTGTTTCATTAGATGAAATCAGAGTCTATTGACATGTAATTTGAACTCAATAAGTGGTAGTAGATCAGAGCATTACATTAATGTTACTTAAAGGATTTATTATTTTGAGATCCCACCAATCAAAAAGTATTTCAGCAACTGATATGATTTTCTTAGGAACAAAATGACAGCCTGCCATTTTTTGTTATAGTGGGTTCTAATGACATTTTTTGTTACTTTTTGTTACTTAACTAAGCTTATTATGCTTACAGTGGGCCAATTCAAAAATCTAGCTGATAACAAAAAGAGTTTAATGGATCATAAGTTGCCTCACATATCCAAGTGCTGTAACTAAACAATTTATATTAGGGGGTAAACCAGCTTTGTTTTTGTTAGTGTGAAGTTTTTTTTATTGTTGTTGTATTTATGCCTTCGTTACGCTCTGTGCCATCCGATGTTTTCTCGCCCATGGTTAAAAAAACGCTTGAGGAGTGCGCCTCGAGACGCGCCTCAAGGCGATTTGGTCTGAAAACGCTTCTAAGGAGGCGCCTCAAGTGTTTGAACAGTGGTATGCGCCTCACAGGACTGAGGCGTTACGAAAAGTTGCGCCTCAGATGCGCCTCATGGGGTTTTCAGGTATATTTTTTATGTTTTCGACTTTTTGTGACATTTTATGTCTTTTGGGTTTCCATTTTTATAGGCCATAATGTGCTTTTGGGTTGTATTTGTATATGTATCTCTTATTAAAACAAACAAATAAGTCATTTATACATAAGTTTATTCAGTTTCATACATACATAAGTGTGTTGATTTTTTAAATCTTATGATACATAGAATACATATTTAGCTAACACATAAAAAGACATAAACATATGTATGTGTATTTTGATATAAAAAGAAAATAAAATGTTTGGTCACCTAATGAATTCTAACCTAATTGCGTAGTGGATTAGTGTAGTAGGGTTTTGAAACTTTGATGTGTAGTCAAAATCGTTTATCACTTTGTTAGAAATGTGTTTGATTATCTATAGATTGTTATGTGATTGTGTCTATGTAACCGTATGATATGTGTGTGTGTATATTGCATGTCATCGTCCTAATTTGTATGTAATTATCTATTTTATGTTTTCTTTAATTAATGGATATGTGAACACATATATACATATAAATTGTGGGATGTGTATGTGTATTGTTGTTTAAATGAAGGTTGTGAATCATCAAATATGAATGTGTATATGATTATGTATATATACATAAGGTATTTCAAAACCTATCATGTTGAAATCTATCAAAGTCGATGAGCAGTTACATAATTTATATTGCACTATATAATAGTTATTTAGAACTTAATATTTTATTTTATGAATTAAATATTTTAATTTTTTTAAACATTACAATTATATTCAAATGTTTTTAATAAGTTTCGACTCCAAGTGTAAACAACTTAAATCAAATGTATTTTGTCTTAATATGTTAGAGTGTCAAATAACTTTTTTGACTTCCTTTTTCTAGCCAAAAAAATTTATATGTATACATACATTTTTAGGATATGTACACATAATCTAGAGTTATAAGAAGCGAGTCACGAAAGAATCTTTTAATACTTTGTTTCAATTCAGTACATAAAGGGTTCATATGTGATTATATTATAATAATTTACAGTTGTTGTTCATAAATATATACGGATACTTTACACATTACAAATAAAGAATGTTATACTGTTGTTTGTCATGTAAGATATTAACTACTACTATCGAACATATACGTGTATGTATTTTATAAACTTGCATTTAATATCATCTTATATGCTTTTTCATTTTACTCGGGGACTTGCCGTGTGTACACACGGGTCTCTAACCTAGGTTAGGGACCCGTGTGTTAGGTCCCAATTATACCCTGCAAACTAATGTTTTTGAATGGCATAAATGGATAGCTTGCATACACTTTATGACTATGGAGTACGTGCTAAAATTATGGTTTGTTAGGTCCCAATTATACCCTGCAAACTAATGTTTAATCAACTGTTGCAAAAGCAGCTATATCTTCCTCCACATGTACCGATAATAACCGTCGTATCAAACGTTTACGATAAATATTTCACAATCCATTTGGATTTGTCATACTTTAAACATCATGTATAATAAAGGATATTGTCATCTAACATATTAAGTATTATTATCGAACAACTATTTTTATGTATGCTTTACCCTGGCATGCAATGTCACCTGTATTTTTTTTCATTTTACTCGGGTAACTGTCGTGTGTACACACGGGTCCCTAACCTAGTTAATAGCTAAAATAGATAGATAACTTGCAATTAATAGAACGATAATTATAGAAAACGTATCAGGATAAAGACTATGAACAGATAGATCGAAAAAGATACAAAATAATGCATTTCAATTGCTAATTATTGGCTTTTGATGGTGGACGATGGGGTTCGCCTGCCTATCTTTGTTGACCTCAAAACAGAGGTCTTTCTGTTTTTAATTTTTTTTTAAAAAAACTTCATTAAAATCATAACAAATTAAAATGGGATGACAGGTAAACGGGCAACAAGCTGCACTGCAACCTCTTTTTGAATTGTAAATCCTACCCTGCTAAAAATAAAACCATAATGGCAAAGGTTATGGGTTTCATACACCCCATTACATCATATTTTTATTTGTTAATTAATTGGGCTCCGTTTGATACTAATTACTTCTTCCTCTTGTTTTAACGGGACCTGTACACGTAGAGTGTAATAATCACGTGTAGTGGTGATATTGTGTGGGAAGTCGGTATGGCTTTGGTGTCATATTAAAAAGAGAAAATCACTAGAATAAACATTTGACCAACCAAAAAAGTGAAAATAAACATGTATGGAGTCTATAGTAAGGACCAAGTTGTTTTTCGCGTCTACCAATAATTGAATTACACGTGTAAAGTTGTTTAGAGACATTCATTAATAAAGTCTCAGCGTCTAGGGTAGACGCCAATACACGCCATCTCCCCGTTCTTTAGACGCATCCTATATTGCGTCTGTAAGACCCAAATTTTCTTCTAGACGCAATCTCTTTCATCTTTAGACGCATTCCTAGACGCGTCTCTAAGACTCAATCTCATAATTGGGCTATCCTTTAGACGCAATCATACATGCGTCTCTAAGAATCAATCTCACACTTAATCCGGCTACCCTTTAGACGCAATCCACTGTGGCCCTGCAATCAGACGCAATCCCCTAATTGTGAAGTCTAGGGTTTAAAAGGCCTCAAATCCTAGCCACATATGTTACGTTGGCGTCTGGGGTTTCAAGATGATGAACGATGGAGAAATAGGGGACCGGGGAGGGGACCAGAGTGATGATGGACTCCAACAACAACCGGACAACTCCAATAGACCACAGGACCACTCGAAATGACCATGGGACCAAACCAACAACAGAATGACAATGACATTGCCAATGACTTAAAATTACTTAATAATGTTTGCCTCTGACTTAAAATTACTTAATAAAAAAAGAACAAGAACAATCAAAACACAACTAGCGTGATATGCCACAATGGATTGCCTCTAAAGGATAGCCGGATTAATGAGACTGAGTCTTAGAGACGCGTCTAGGAATGCGTCTGAAGATGAAGGATAATGTCTACAAGAAAATTTGGAGTCTTAGAGACGCAACATAGGATGCGTCTAAAGAAGGGGGATAGGGCGTCTATTAGCGTCTACCCTAGACGCTGAGACTTTATAATGAATGTCTCTAAACAACTTTACACGTGTTTATTCAATTATTGGTAGACGCGAATCGTAAAAGGAATACGTCTTTTTTCATCATATTTTTTTGTATAGGGTCAACACTCGATAATTCATAAAACCTACTTCTAATTATACATGCAAATTTTTATTTTCTAATTAAGACTATATATGAAAAGTATATGTTAGATATATATACGTGTTGTTGATGAAACTTGTATGTGTATAAATATTTACATGCTTTCAAAGCTTCTTTTTTTTAATATTACACAATCTTTCGATGTCAATCTTATGTCATCCATTGTATATGTTACAATATTGATTTTGAATCAATTTTCTTTTGAACGTACCATGTCCTTTTAATTTAATCAAAAGGTTGAGATAATAATGCTCATAATATTGCTTATTTATAAAAGGTATGGACAATAACAACAAAATTTAAAATAATAATTCCAATTCTTCTTCTTGAGTTAATTTTCGGTTATTAATCAAAAACCGATTAGACCCAATGTTTTTAATCGATCAACCAAACTTAAATAATTGAAACCAATTGATTTTGAAGTATCTTAATCAAATGTTTTGATTTTGATTTTGATTTTGGTTATGGTTATAAAACCATGGCTTAATTAAAACTGAACTGGACAAACAACAACATATGTACACCCTTAAAATCATCAACCAAAGTGTTTTTGGTCCTCGTCACAACATGCAGTTTGGTGTTATTTTTTTAAATAAAATATTGTATATAAAAGTTATTAACGTTTAAAAACTGTGGAAGGAAGTGCATGTGTCACACCCTCAATTTCCACGTGCGGGGTTTTACCGCGAGGCGCGTGACACACCAGGATCCAAGTTAACGGTCACAATAAACGACAACTTTATGTAAAAAGATACGTAAACCAAACCATGCAATAATCAAAACCATGATCCAAATTACAACGGAAGCAAATTTAAGTTTACCAAAACCGAATAAGCATAAAACATATGTTCAAAGTTTGACATCCCCCAGTATGTTCCTTCGACCCTTAAGTTCATAATACCTATCACAAGTTCATTCGACCTTAACACACGTTAATTCGACCCTAACATGTGTTAATTCGACATAAACCAAGTTCGTTCGACCTAACTGAACCACATTCGACCTGTTGGCTGCTAGGTTCGACCACTAGATTCCTTCTTCGCCCCACGTGGGTCGAATGAGAGCCAGGTTCGACCCCTGCAGTTCCAAACCTCCTAAAACGCGTCAAAACAATCCGAAAACATCACGAAACACCACGAAACACAGCAGTCAAGTATGAATAACATATCCCCACAAAACCCTACCAATTTTATTCCAAAATCAATCCGTTTTAATACTTACCCAAAATGGTAAGATTATGGGAACATCACATCTTGCATGAAAACTTTACCTAATTAGGAAACTTTCTGAAATCACTAATCAATCAACTCAACATGCTCAGATTATCATGTGAAACAAAACCTCTAATCATATCATCCATAATAACATCATGAATCAAATCCCTAAATCTATCAAAATCCCCAAAATGAACAAAATATCATCATCTTACAATTAATAGTCTAAGATAACCAAAACTTATCATTCATAGCAGCCTTAGAATATTTCTATAACATCTATGCAGCACATAGTCATCAAATAATACATAACACATCATGAAGCACTATTAACACATGTTAATTTGTGTGAAAACTCATGTTTAATGATTTAGTTTTGTTTAGAAAGATGTTATTAAGGTTTTTAATGGTGAAAACTAACTTAAAATATAGATCTAGACCTTTGGGGTTTAATGAAAACGAATAAAAAAACGTTTAAAAAGAGTTTTGGATGAAGAACACACCTTAGATCTTTGCTTGTTTATGATATAGGAGGTTAGATTGTGAAAAACGAGGTCAAAAACTCCTTCCCCAATGATTGAAGTTGAGAGAGAGTGTTTAGAGGCGTTTAGGGTTTGTGAAATGATGAAAAATGACAAAGTATGGTATTTATACTAAGGTGTGGTTCGACCCTGTGCATGGGTCGAATGAGACCTGGAGGGTTCGAATGAAGCTTTAAGTAATTCAGTGTCTGGTTCGACCCCCCTTAAGGTCGAACCAAGACTGGGCATTTCCAGATTTTCCAGTTTTGTCGTTTTAACTCATTTTAACACATCCTAACACATGAACGTGAAATCCTAACACATGTTAAGCATATATAATCATGGATAATCATCTAAACATCATTGAAACAAGTATTTGCATATCATATGACATATACAGATCAATTCATGTTTGTTACTTAATCTAATTCACGTAATTCACCAACAACGGGACTCATGACTCGTGTGCGTGTGTGATTAACCCAATGATCCTCCGAATCATTGAACCCTGGACAATACGGAATGTAATCTAAGTCAACTGACCTAGTTAAGTATGTTTGAATAAACGTTTTTCACTAAGGTAGACTTATGTGTTTGAAAAATGCTAACCTGAACATGCCGGGTGTCACAGCATGTGTCATCAAGCTGACTACATCTGTGAATATATATGTAGTTAGCGAGACTTTATATGTTGTAGTAGGCTAAAACACACACACACACACACACACATATATATATATATATATATTATCTTAACATGATTAGTGACTTGCCTAGACATGATTAATGAATTACCTCAGCACATTGTGTTTTTTTCTCTTGCAAAAACAAAAACCCACTATAAAGTCGTTTTTTTTTTGTTTTTTGCATAACACTATGGTACTCGTTGGAAGATAATAAAACACTAGTTAATTTTGTGTATTTTAAAAAAAAGAGTTAATAGCCATTTTCGTCCCTGAGGTTTGGGCCAGTTTGCTACTCCAGTACAAAAGTTTTTTTTTTGAAATTCTTTCCCTGAGGTTTGGATTTTTTAGCCAAATTCGTCCTTTTCACTAACCCAGTTAAAAAAGTTCGTTAGTGTCAGGGGTAGGTTTGTCTTTTTACATACAATTTAAAATTTTATTTAAAAATCTTTTATTTTTAATAAAAATCAACCTTACCCTACCCCACCCCACCCCACCCCCTTTCTCTCTCTCTCTCTCTCTCCATCTCAATCTCTCTCTCTCTCTCTCTCTCTCTGCACAATCTATATGTTGTCGCTTCTTCTTCTAATAATAATAATAGTCAAAACTTTTTAGGAAGATAGCTCCATCTCAATCTCTCCTCCCCCTGTCACCATCACCGGACCACCATCACCACCTGCAAAAACCACTTACGAAAATCCCACCACCATCAAGCCCACCTGCAAAACCACCGTCAAGCCTCTCTCTCTCTCTCTCTCTCTCTCTCTCTCTCTCTCTCTCTCTCTGTCCAGATCTCCGTTTACTGCCGTTAATCTGTTCCATATCGTTAATCTCTGCTCAGGCATAATGCACAGAAGCAAGTTGATCGGAAGAAGAGTCTAGACCGTTGAGACGATCCTTAAGGCATAATGCACAGAAGCCTGTGACGGGTTGGTTAGGGTGACGGTTACAGGCGTAGAAGCGGCGAGAGCGTGTGCGGTGTTTGGTGACGGTATGGGTTATAGTCAAAAGAAATCTTTAAACCCCGACATACGTAATTGTAAGTAGGGAATTATTATTATTATTATTATTATTATTATTATTATTATTATTATTATTATTATTATTAAGTCAAATTCATTCTTCTTCAAATAGTCTGTACAGAGATTTAGAGAGAGAGAGTGAAAGAGAAAGAAAGAGAGAGAGTGAGTGAAAGAGAGATAGATATAGGGTGGGGTGGGGTGGGTGGGGTAAGATTTTAATTAAAATTTTAAATTATAAGTAAAAAGACAAAAATACCCCTGATCTTAACGAGCTTTTTTAACTGGGTTAGTGAAAAGGACGAATTTGGCAAAAAAAATCCAAACCTCAGGGAAGGAATTGCAAAAAAAAAAACTTTTGTACTGGAGTGGCAAACTGGCCCAAACCTCAGGGACGAAAATGGCTATTAACTCTTAAAAAAATGTCGTATATAAAAGTTATTAACGTTTAAAAATTGTGAGAGGAAGTGAATGTGCCATGCACATGAGATAGAAAGACTTTCGGAGGGAAATCAAGGGGTGGAAAAGTCTCACCTAATGCCATGTGACATACCCCATTTTCGTTTATATATATATATATATATATATATATATATATATATATATATATATATATATATATATATATATATATATATATATATATAAAATAGATGTATACTAATCAATCAATTCAATGAAGATATATAAATTTGAATTGGTAAATTTCTTGAATTCAACGAAGGTTTTCGGATTTGGATATTTTTGAACACCCCCACCCAACCCTTTAGTTAATATGTTCAATGCACATTAACACATTTGCCCCATGTCGTTCAATGTTTAAACACTATGCGTTCCTGCTCCTAGTGTTTGTTAACTTATCTGTGAGTTTTTGTGTGAAATTACTAATATATCTTCTAATCCATCTTCTTCTCCGAAAGAACCGGGTTTCCAAAAACAATTGTGTAATAAGCTTTTGCGGAACAACTATGTCAAAATCCCAATTCCGGTTTCGATTACAATCCGATTTATGTACGCACTTTTAAAATCATATAAACTATCTAAAAGTTAACATTTATTAACCTTTAGATATTTTAAACAAGAAAATTGAATTTTAATAAATATAAAATAATAATTTTATTTGTGTTTATGGCCAAAATCCTTTTTTTAATCAGTTTTGTTTTCAGTTCCAACTGGTTTTTTAGCGATACCGGTTTCAGTTCGTTTGGCCGGTTTTAGAATCAGTTTTAGCCCGGTTTTCGGTTTGGGATTTTTAGTATCCGTTTTGGTTCAGCTTAGTTTTACCAGTGTTGGTTCCCAAACCTGTTTTTTGTTCATCTCTACATGGAGTTGGGGCGTGTTTCTACTAGTTCTGAGTTCTCTTAAAGGGATGCACTGAGGCCCCTCGGGTGGTGCATTGTGTTGATCGGAGTGTCTTTATCCGAAGGGATGTCTAGTGATTGCATTATTTAGTGTCTTTGAATGCTATTTGCCAAAGACATTATAGCCTAGCGGCATCTTGGTGGTGGGATAAGACTTAGGGACTATAAGGTCCTGGGTATGAATCTCACAAGGGGGTTTTCTCATAACTATGAGTTTCCTCCTAAATCGGTGACTTGGTGGAGGAATATGATCGCGTGGTAACACTGGTAGCACGATAATACTCCAGTGGTCCGTGAGTGATTCCAATTGGCTATTAAAAAAATTGTTATTTACATAGACATAGACATGGCAGTTTGTATTGTTATCCCTTTTAACTTTGTAAATCAGCCTTAGTTCTACAGGTTGCAACGACAAGTGTTGAGAGATGTTTTTCTTCTATGAAGCATGTGAAGACGGATTTGCGTAATCGGATGGGTGATGATTATTTTAATGATTCTTCCATTTGTTATATTGAAAAAGAGTGTTTTTTTTTTTTTTTTTTTGCAAAAGTTATGGTTGAAGACGTTATGAATCGTTTTCAAAACATGAAAACTCGTAGGGAGCAACTATAAAATGTAAGTTTTTTATAAATTTTAAATGACTTTGTATTTCCATTGTATGTTTGTTGGTGGTGAAATCTTCAAGATAGAACTAACCTATATTTCTCTATGTGACATCCTCAGGATACTAAAGGACTGAACAGGATTCAGGATGTAACAGTGTTTTGTCATATGTGCATCCTGATGATAGACTAACGAATTATCTTATTGTTATATTATTGTAGGTACAAATAAATAATACTAAGACTTGTAACTCTTCCCCAACTGCTATATGGTCTTATTCATGTCAAAAGAGCTAAGGATGGAAGAGCTTTACGTGTGAAGAAAGTCCTTTGCTAAATATTAGGTCAAAGGTGTAACCGCTCGACAATAAATAAGAGGCGAAAAACATGGAAACGGTTAGCCAACATCTATATTGGTTGATCACTCTTCAAAGCTGACTTGAATCAGTCAGGAGGCTCGTAAAAGAAGGCGGATTTCATGGGATCTTTTATTTATTCTCTTGTAACTATATACAGTGGGTGATAAACGAGTATAGGACGATTGCACTTACTTGATACGTGCTTGCTTATTATAGAACACCTGATACTCTCTCTACCCACACACAACACAACATTGTAATTTTAGTAACTCGTTCATCACCCATCCAAAGTTGTACTCATTTTTACCATATTAATATTAACAAACAAGGCAGGGGCCTAGACTCCTCCCGAGGTTTTGTGCCGGCGATCATCAAGTGATCAAGGGCTTTCCTCGTATATCGAGTGTTGTTGGCTTGTTATCTTTCATTTACATTTACTTACAATATTATGTGTCAGACAGTTACATCCTCAAGATATAACTGTCCATCCTGATCGATTCCTTTGCCATCCTGAGCATAGTTGTCATTTATCGTTTCTTTGTTATTCTAACGTGTCATCTTGAAGATACTACTGATTTTTATACATTGCAAACACATTTAGAACTCTACCTCACATTTACTAATTTGGAATACAAAGTTATTTTTATCAAGTAATTTTTTACCAAAACAATGTTATCTCTATAATATTGTACTTTTATTATGACATTGATTTTTGTTGTGTGATTGACCTGATCCGATTCAAAAATATTGACACCGTGTTATTATAAACCTGGGTATTGAAAAACCCGACACCATAGGAAAACATTCCCAGCTCCGCCACTGTTTGTAATCAGCTTATATATATTAAAGGTGAACTATCATTTGTTTTAGTTAATGCTTGGATTCCTTTGGCTCATTGGCACCGGAAGCTATCCGTTTCCTGACCAGGGTCCAATGGGCTATCCATAGTAATATCTTGACTCCATGGGAGCAGGGGTTTGTGTTTAGTAGATTAGGATTCGCAATCCAGAAGGGGGTGGCGGCGTAGCTTGTTGTTCGCATGCCTGCTATCTTGATGTAATTTTTTCGATTATAGAATGGATTTATCATTAAAAAAAATGCTTGGATACAAATCAGACCATTTTTCGTCATTTGGGTAAATACAACCGACTTCAAATCATGATAACATAATACCCCCCCCCCCCCCCAAAAAAAAAAAAAAAAGATAACCTAGTGTCCAGAATGTACCCTTTTTTTCAACAATTGTGATTGTTCAACGTACAAGGTCGATGCTATTGTTGCTCTCTGTAGCACTATACGAAGCTATTGTTGCCCTTTGTAGCACTATACAAATCTGTTGGATATATATGATGTCCGATATAATTAAAAGTCGAGATCAACGTAACCCGACCCGGTACGATCCGAAGAGTTACACGTTGGTACACGAATCAGATAGGTTCACGTGTTGGTGAATTATTATTTATGAAATAATAATTGTTTTAGTCTTGATGGATTTAATATTAATAAGATTAATATTAAGGAGTATCTTGAGGGACTTAATATTAATAAGATTAATATTAAGGAGTATTAAGATATTTAGCAAGGGGGTTTATTGCAAGTTGTTGTCTTATAAAAGGAGGGTTAAGGAGTAAACCCTAATGCACACTTTTGATAAAACAACAAACCCTTGCCTCTCTTCTTGGCTTTTTGCGGCCGCCGCCTTCTTCCTTTTGTTCGGCCATCAACCACCACAAGCCACCACCTTCCTCTTGCAAGTGTTGTTTCCCGGTTGGTTCGTGCTCGGTTGTGAACTTCCTACTAGCGAGGATTCGTTGTAACCCGCGTGTTACAATTCCGGTGTAGTCGTCAAAGGTTGATTACTAAACCCCCTATGGTTGTTTATATTATTTATTTGTTTATACGCGTTTAACTGAGATCCTGATTGGGAATATTTTATTAATCGGATTAATAAAATTAAATATATATTTATTCATATAAATCGGCTAATATTATATAATGTATATAATCGATTGTTCTAATAAATATAAACCGCTTCCGCTGTGTATACGATACCATGATTCCCAACAGAATCCGTGTCTGAGCCATTTTGAAATGACAAATAGCTGGGCTTTGTCATAGGAAGATTTGGAGTGCATCTTTAAACTTGAGTACTTGAATTACTTGACCAATGGATGGCCTTAGTTTGGGTCTTATTTCTGTACACCATAACCCAACCATCATCAAACACTCGACTTCTTTAACATTGAATTCATTGTTCAGCGTCTGATCCACCCCAGAAAGCAGCTCAGATTTTTCATGTAAACCCCAAACCCATTGAATCAAGTAATTGTCGCCATCCTGTAGGTTTTTTCCGTAAGCTATCTCTAATGCAACCATCCCGAAGCTAAAAACATCTGACTTTTTGCTCAAATGTCCGCGTAGTGTATACTAAGGAGCCAAGTAGCCTATAGTTCCAGCTATATAAGTTGATCTGTGAGACCATTCATGGTCCATGAGTTTAGCGAATCCAAAGTCTCCAAGCTTCGCGTTAAATCCTAAATCAAGCAAGATGTTGGTTGGTTTGATATCCCTATGTACCACACATTGTTCACACTCTTCATGGAAATACAGCAATGCCGAGGCAACACCTTTAGTGATTCTGTATCTCACATCCCATGTAAGGATACTTTTTTGTCGAATAGATAAGAATCAAGGCTTCCATTTGGCATAAACTCGTACACTAGAAAGAATTGAGTTTCATCATTGCACCAACCGATGAGTTTCACCAAGTTTCGGTGCCTTAAACTGCTGATGACCTTCACTTCATTCAACTCAATCCTTCCTTTTCTAGAACTAACTAAACTTCTCTTGACAGCTACCATGATATCTTCATGGGATAAGTGGCCCATATAGACGGACCTGAATCCTCCCTCTCCTAACTTGTTAGCATCAAAGAAGTTGTTGGTAGCCAAAGTGAGATATTCGAGAAGAAATCTTCTTGGTCCTGTTCCTCTATCAAGATCATCATCATCATCATCATCTCTCAAAGGAAATCTTCTTGGGTTCTGTCCTGAGCTTCCCGGTTCAGAATGACCTTTAAGCAAAAGGCATGACCATACTTTCTTAATGTTGATCCCTTCTTGGGTCGATGAGGCCTTTCCTTCTTGAAATGACAGTGCCCGATCAAGAATGCCTACGACCTCAGACATTGTTGGCCGCTGACATGGAAGACTATGCAAACATCGAACTGTAATACCTAAGAATTCCTTCAGAGACCTCTTTGAAATGCGGTCCCTCAAACTGGAACTGATAATCTGAGTGACTTTTCCTTGTTTTATCAAGCCCTGAGCCACACTGCTAAACCCTCTTCCAGACTACTGTCCAAAGCGCGCCTTCTGGACAACACCTCAAGCAACACAACCCCAAAAGCATAAACATCAGATTTTCTTGTCAGTCTGCCTGTGTAGAAATAATTTAGATCCATATACCCAAAGGTGCCTTTGACTTTGGTGCTAACATATGTACGTGTCTGATTTGTCGGTCCTATTGTAGCCAATCCAAAGTCTGTAATCTTGGCAGCATAAGTCTGATCCAACAAAATGTTGGAGCTTTTGACGTCATGGTGTATGACTCCTTCTTGTGTGCCAGTACCCGTGTGTAGGTAGTCCAAACCACGTGCAGCTCCTATGCATATCTTGAGCCACTGAGACCAAGTCAGAACTGTACCCTTCTTGTGAAGATGATCATAAAGGGTTCCATTCGGCATGTACTCATAAACAAGGGACATCTCCTTCCCCTCGTTGCAATAGCCAATCAAAGGCACGATGTTACAATGGCGCAACCTTGTAAGCATCTCGACTTCAGCCCAAAACTCAGACGCTCCTTGGTGAGACTCAAAATGCAACCTCTTAATGGCATAGAAATTAGTTGATTCATCATATATCTTTCCTTTGTACACCTTACCAAACCCTCCTTGGCCAATGCACTATTTTTCATCAAAATTATCGGTTGCTGAAATGAGCTCGGACATAGAATTTAGTGATGTTCAAAAACTACACGGTAAGCTCCCCCCCCCCCCCCCCCTCCTAGGTGAATGCATTATTCACATTTCACCCACCCGGTAGCCTTTAATTAATGTGGTGGAGACTGGGCCTGTACGTAAGACCACGTGAAGTAGAAGGAGTATTGGGCGCTTTTTTGGCCCCATATCGCCTTGAACACCGTCTTCGAGGGCGCTATGGGTCAAAATTTGCTTTGGGCGTGAATATTAAAATGCCGGAGATTGGCGTTTTTTTACCACCTTTTTGTTGAGCCTGTC
The DNA here is from genome assembly GCA_028751855.1 of Ambrosia trifida. Classification (NCBI taxonomy): domain Eukaryota; kingdom Viridiplantae; phylum Streptophyta; class Magnoliopsida; order Asterales; family Asteraceae; genus Ambrosia; species Ambrosia trifida. The sequence continues at coordinate 82,518,629 of CM054130.1, forward strand.
ACATAATGCCAAGGTGGAGAAGGGGCATTATAATCCCCATTTCACTACACCTAGTCTAAGAGTGACAGAAACTCCCGCGTATTAGTGGTGATGTGGTGGGACTTTAGTCGGTATGGCTATAGTATCATATTTAGGTCACCATATTAAATACATATAGTCGGTATGGCTATAGTATCATATTAAAACTTGAGTCAGCATATTAAATGCATACTAAATAACTTAAAAACCCTATGTTACAAGTCTTTTTTTTAAACCAACATACAAAACCAAACCAAACATTCAACCACAATCACGAAGAATAGACAAAGATAAGCGACAACCTTGTGACAAGCAAATAACCCATCTCCAATTAAGCCCAATCAGTAAGCCCAACTTGTCATAACAAAACATAAACCCAGTAACATGACCCAACAAAATATAACCCAATGTTTGAATTATAAAATATCATCATATTTTAACATTCCCCCTTAATTCAAACATTGAACTATCAGCCATTCTTAAATCTTTACAAAACTTTCTTTGCTGATTAACACTTAACCCTTTAGTTAAGCCATCAACAATCTGGTTTTCAGAACTTACTTTAATAGTTTGAATCAGACCAACTGCAATTTGTTCTCTCAAGAAATGAATATCCAATTCAAAATGTTTTACTGTATCATGAAAAACTGGGTTTGCAGCTATAGACATAGTAGCTTTGCTATCACAATGCAGTTTCAATGGTAACTGACATTGGACTTTTAGTTCTGACAAGATGCTCTTAAGCCACATTAACTCACACGAAGCAGAGCACATAGCTTGGTATTCAGCCTCTGCTGATGACCAATCAGCATCTACGAACCCTGATAACACTACAAAAAAATTGCCATGTAGTGACACTCAAAAAATGTCACAAAATGCTAAAAAAAAGTGCCACTAAAAGCCCACATAAGAATGGGCGGCACACAAAAAAAAGTGTCACTAGGTGTACCACTAAAGCATTTTGCTGCAATTTTTTAGGGTTTTAGTGACACAAATTTTGTGTTAGTAAAACCTATCCTAGTTGCATATATCCATACTACTTTTAGTGGCACTTTAGTTTTTGCCACAATATAAAGAAGACTTTTGTAGCACAAATCATCCATAAAATTATTTCTAATTAAATATACATACTGAAATTGTTATTTATCCACCATATAAAATAAAAAAAAATAACAACATATTGTAGAAATCATAATATTATAAGTTCATGTTCCTTGTTTACAAGACATGTGAAAATGTTCTTTCGAATAGGAATTTGACTATCCATAAACTTGGCTCCAAGCAGGCCATGAATATGTTATCTCACGCTTCACATGCTTTCAACACTGCCGCTTCACATGCTTTCAACTCTGCCATCAACCATATAATCAAACAACATTAATGTAATATATAAATGCAGCAAGAAAAAAAGAGAGGTTGATTGCTTTAAGATATATTTATACAAATTAGATGGTGAGAAATACTAAATAACATATCATATGTGTGCCTGTGTTATAAGGTTTTATCAGTTATGATTATGTTCAACAAATGTTATGAATATATTTGATATACAGAGGCTTAAGAATTCAAATTTTGAACAACCAACGGATAACAACGGGTAGAATCGAGATACAGAATTACACCACTCGTCTACACGCGGGCACTTCCAAACAGATGGTAGGATACAGATTTCACCACCTACAATCTATCTAGACTCCAAAGAACACCTCCCTATTTGGCCACAATAGGAATAGCAATGGAACTTGGGGTTTTCTCAAAAGAGAAGTTTTCTTATAATTTTTTCCGAATGACTGTTTCATTAGTCTTTGCCATACAAAAAGGAAAAGTAGTAACTGCTTGACCACTACCTCTAAAATTAAGGAAAACAATTACTGAATATAAAATAAAAGAAAATAAATTAGAAAATAAAACATGCATAATTAGGAAATGGACGTTGGTAGTGGCCTAAAAAGTTGCATGATGGCTAAGTGGAGACATGGACCAAACTGACCCATGAAACTTGGGTCGGATTGTCTTCTGGGTCGGATCCCGGCAGCTGGGTCGGATCTTCAATGGCTACTGTCTTTGAAATAGGGACCGTGGGTCTATCATCCTCACCATCTTGAAAAGAGTTTGCCCTCAAACTTGGAATAGGATCATCCGGATCATAATAAGGTTGTAAATCTGCGACATTGAACGAACTAGAAACACTAGAATCACCCGGTAACTTAACCTTGTAGACGTTGTCATTAATCTTGGAAAGAATCTCAAACGGACCATCCGAACGTGCATTAAGCTTCGAACGCCTTTTCGCGGGAAAACGTTCTTTGCGAAAATGGACCCATACCAAATCTCCGGGCTGAAAAACAAGACTGCGACGCCCTTTATCGACTCGGTGTTTAACCCGCTCGTTCATCTGGGTGATTCGTTGCTGTACCTTAGCATGTAGTGCTTGAATGTCAGTGGCTAACTGATCCGCTTCAGGGCTAAAACGGTGGGTAAGATCGACCACTGCTAAATCAATAGGAGCAATAGGATTACTGCCATAAACAATTGTGAAAGGACTATGCCCAGTGGTTTTTTGTGGAGCTCGATTGTACGCAAACTCAGCATGTGCCAAAAGATCATCCCATTGTTTGATGTTAGTTTTGATTAGTGATCTCAATAGTGCCCCCAAAGTCCGGTTAGTAACTTCGGTTTGGCCATCAGTTTGAGGATGGCTCGAAGTACTAAACTTCAGTTTTGTTCCCAGCTTTTTCCATAATGTCACCCAAAAATGACTTAGGAATTTAACATCGCGATCACTAACAAGGGATTTAGGCAGCCCGTGCAAACGAACAATCTCCTGAAAGTATAGATTAGCAACTTGGACCGCATCGTAAGTAGTATGGCATGCAAGAAAGTGAGCCATTTTAGAGAATCGATCAACTACAACCAGAATCGAATCCTTGTTACGTCGGGTGCGGTGTAAACCGGTGATGAAGTCTAGGCTGACATCTTCCCAAGGGGCACTCGGAACTAGTAATGGCATGTACATGCCATGAGGTGACGAACGACTTTTAGACCTGTGACAAGTGGCACACCGACGGATCAGGTGTTCAACATCGCGACCCATTTTAGACCAAAAAAAATCTTGTTGCAGCATCATTGTGGTCTTATCGATCCCAAAATGTCCCGCCAAACCACCTCCATGAATTTCTTTAATTAATGATTCCCTAAGACTCGTCTTAGGTATACAAAGGCGAGTACCCTTGAACAAAAACCCATCCATTACATGAAATTCACCCACAGCTTGATTCTGGCAACGAATAAACAACTCCCCAAACTCCGAATCAGTAGAATATCCATCTTTAATACTTTCAAGACCAATAACCTTGGGATTCAAGGTCTGCAATAATAAATACTTACGAGATAAAGCATCAGCACCTTTGTTCAACTTCCCTGACTTATGCTTAATGGTAAAGGTGAAAGCTTGTAGAAATTCAACCCACTTAGCATGTCGTGACTGTAGCTTGTGTTGACCTTGAATGTACTTAAGGGCTTCATGATCAGAATGTAGGATGAACTCTTTAGAAATTAAATAATGTTGCCAGTGTTCGAGGGCTCGAATAATTGCGTAGAACTCCTTATCATATGTAGAATATCGACGCTTGGCATCGTTAAACTTTTCGCTGAAATATGCCAAAGGACGACCGCGCTGAAGAAGGATGGCTCCTATTCCTACTCCAGAAGCATCGCACTCCACTTCAAATACCTCATCAAAACACGGTAAAGCCAAGACCGGCGTTGAAGACAGTTGGCGTTTGAGTTCCTCAAAAGCATATTGAGCCTGTTCGTTCCACTCGAAGTGCTTTAACTTAGTCAACTCGGTCATCGGGGCAACTATAGTGCTGAAATGTTTAACAAATCGCCGATAAAACGAAGCGAGACCATGGAAACTTCGAATCTGTTGAATGGAGGTGGGGGTAGGCCAATCACGAATAGCCTGCACTTTTTTTTCATCAACCTTGATTCCTTCTCTTGAAATTAAATACCCCAAAAATGTAACTTGTTGAGAAAAAAATTCACATTTTTCCAAGTTGCCATACAATTGTTCTTGGGCTAAAACTTCAAAAAGTTTTTGTAGGTGTTCACGATGCTCCTGTTCTGACCTACTATAAATCAAAATATCGTCAAAGTAAACAACAACAAATCGGCCCAAAAAAGGCTTAAGAACTTGATTCATCAGCCGCATAAATGTACTAGGAGCATTTGATAAGCCAAATGGCATAACAAGCCATTCGTATAACCCGTCTTTTGTTTTGAACGCTGTTTTCCATTCATCACCCTCAAAAATCCGGATCTGATGATACCCGCTACGAAGATCGACTTTAGAAAAAACTTGTGACCCAAATAATTCATCGAGCATATCATTCAACCGTGGAATCGGGAAACGATATTTAATGGTAATTTTATTAATGCTTCGACTATCACAACACATTCGCCATTCTCCATTTTTCTCGGGTACTATCAGCGTAGGGACGGCACAAGGACTAAGAGATTCCTGGATAAGCCCTTTAGTTAATAGCGCGTCTACTTGTTTTCTGATCTCGGCTGTTTCTTGAGGGTTCGATCGGTAGGCAGGTTTGTTGGGTAAAACGGAACCTGGAATGAGGTCGATTTTGTGTTGAATTGAACGTAGTGGAGGTAATCCAGGTGGTATTTCATCAGGGAACACTTTGGAATAGGTTTGGAGTAATGGTGAGAGCAATGGGTGTGGTTCACAAAGGGGTTGGTCAGGTTCTTCATCTAGGCTGAATAAAATTAATTCTCGGATTTTAGTGAACTCAAATTGGTCAGCTTTCAAAAGGGTAGTTAAAGGTAGTTGTTTCTTAGGTGGGTTTGTGGGTAGCAGGGGTGTGAGTGTAAGTTTTCGGTTATTATGAGTGAAGGAGTAAGTATTAAGATACCCATCGTGCATAACTCGTTTGTCAAACAGCCAAGGTCTACCCAACAATACATGACAAGCATCCATGGGAATTACATCACACCATATTGCATCTTCATACTTCTGACCAATACTCAAAGTTAACAAAATTCGATGAGAAACTTGAAGACCTTTACATGGATTAAGCCATTGAATGACATAAGGTTCTGGATGAGGTTCGGGCTTCAAATTTAACTTTGAAATCAGCGTTTGTGAAGCCACATTAGTACAGCTTCCCCCGTCAATGATCAACGTGCAAACTTTGTTGGCGATGGTGCACCGAGTATGAAAAATGGCTTCTCTCTGTTGGTTTCCGTCTTGCTGCGGTGTGCTACTAAGGGCTCGTCGAACCACTAATACCTCACCTTCATCTGGGCCAAGAACCTCTTCCTCCATGTTGTTGGGCTGGGGCGTGTTTTCTATGTTCTCGTTGCTGGACCAGTTTTCATCTAGTGCTTCGAAATCGGCTAGAGTTACCATTTTTTTGTTTGGGCACTCAGAAGCAACGTGCCCAAGACCATGACATCGGAAACATCGTCGGGGTAATTTTGGTTGGGTTATATGGTTTTCAGTTGCTGGATTGGATTTTATTGGGGTAATGGGTTTGCTGGTGATTTGGGGTTTGAACGTAGGGCGGGTAATTGCATTTTTGGCTTTGAGCTTATATTGGAGATCAATTTTGTGGGCCAACATAGATAACTCTTCAAGAGTGGCGTAAGGGTACAATTCCACCACATTAGAAATGTGAGTATCCAGACCTCCCAGATAACGAACCAGTGTTTGTGGTTCGTCTTCGGGTAGATCACACTTCATGACTAAATATTCGAACTCTCGGGTGTATTCTTCAGCGGATCGACCTGATTGTTTAAGGTTGTGGAGTTGCGAGAAACTAACTTGGATATAATATGATGGTAAGAACTTCTCCTTCATTAAACGTTTCATCTTTGCCCAGTCTTTCACCTTGCCTTTTCCCAATCGCTCCCGCTTAGTACAAACATTTGCCCACCACGTAGACGCATATTTTCTTAGCTTTAATGCGACCACCTTAACCTTATTAGCTTCTGTGGTTTGTCGATAATCAAAAACCCGTTCGACTGTTCTGATCCACTCAACAAACTCATCGGGATCAAGTCTTCCATCGTATTCGGGTATGTCAACCTTGATATCATTCGAGTAGAATGATTCAGACCCCTTTTTTCCACTTGTTCCAGAACCCCGAACCGACTCTCCTTCTTCCTCGCTTTCATCACGATCAGACATATCGGTTTTGCGGTTCACAGAGAGTTCTTTGATTTGCTCTTGCATAAGCTTCATCTGTTGAGCCATTTCCAGTTTCTCAACCTCCAGGGTTTCGATTACTTTCTTCAGTTCAGCACTACTTCGAGTATCCATAACGATCTCTTGAACCAAAAGCTCTGATACCAAATGATATACAGAGGCTTAAGAATTCAAATTTTGAACAACCAACGGATAACAACGGGTAGAATCGAGATACAGAATTACACCACTCGTCTACACGCGGGCACTTCCAAACAGATGGTAGGATACAGATTTCACCACCTACAATCTATCTAGACTCCAAAGAACACCTCCCTATTTGGCCACAATAGGAATAGCAATGGAACTTGGGGTTTTCTCAAAAGAGAAGTTTTCTTATAATTTTTTCCGAATGACTGTTTCATTAGTCTTTGCCATACAAAAAGGAAAAGTAGTAACTGCTTGACCACTACCTCTAAAATTAAGGAAAACAATTACTGAATATAAAATAAAAGAAAATAAATTAGAAAATAAAACATGCATAATTAGGAAATGGACGTTGGTAGTGGCCTAAAAAGTTGCATGATGGCTAAGTGGAGACATGGACCAAACTGACCCATGAAACTTGGGTCGGATTGTCTTCTGGGTCGGATCCCGGCAGCTGGGTCGGATCTTCAATGGCTACTGTCTTTGAAATAGGGACCGTGGGTCTATCAATATTAGTTGATAAACTTACACGAGTTGCTTTTAAACAGAGTTTAATATAAAATATATATCTAGTTTATTCTAAGGGGGCATATTGAGGAGGATTTGTGTTGATCAACTCAATGTCAACTGTTTGGTTGTCTCTAAAATCATGGTACCCCCCGCTTTTGTCCAGTTGAAATGCTGCAGCGAATGTTAGTAAAGGGGCTTACCTTTGAAGTCAGCATCCATATATCTTTGTAGGTGGAATCAATAACTAGGTCAGTTATTTCATTAAAAAGCAAAGTGAAAAAAAATTATTTAAACCACCAACTGTCTTATTAGTGTAGTTGTAACATAATAAACAAACTCTGTAGTCCGCATGGTCGCTATTCTCCCACAATTCTTCGCAGTCCGGATGGTTGCTATTCTTACCTGTTTCCAAACTAAAGCTCAACAACTTTTCCAAAACAGTTGCAGCATAGAAATGGACTGATCAAGATATCTTAAGCCAACACAATTAATAAAAAGCTCATTCATCACTTTCTTAACACTAACAATAGATCAGGGCAAGTTCAACAATCAACAGATTATCTAATTGAAACACTAAATGTTGCAGATTTAAACAATTTCATGAAAACTCACAAAAACACAAGAAACAAATGCATATTGAACTTGACTAGCCATAGCTGTTGGAGCAGTAGTAACGTCTATCCATACACTAAAAAACATTTAAAACAGTAAGAAGCTAGGGCATAGCATTATAGACAGTTACCACTGAAAACCACATAAATAGATCCAGATAAAAAAAAATTAAAAACAGATATTATAAACAAACGAAGATTAAACAGAGAATAACAATTAATTATGGATTTACAGCGACTGAGATCATGGCGTGATTCATGTCTAGTTGAACATCATACAAAACAACGTGATACAAATGACTTTGCAGTAGCTCTAGTCGATTAGATTAACCAGATCTATTTGTATAAATTATTCCAAATCAAACAAATTCTACTGTTCAAGTAACAAAAGCATCTAATTGAGCTAGTTCAGCTACAAAACCATCTAATTTAACCATTTGCTAAGAGTTTATCTTAATCGGTTCTATTCACTTAAAAGAAAGTTAATTTTTTACTATCTAATTACCATTTCGTACCTTGATGAAACCGCTGCAGACGCATCGACAACACAATGTATTCTTATGATCAAATTCACAACCGGGTTGGATGAGAATAACCATGATTCCCTTTTTCTTGGGTACTATCAACAACACAATGTATTCTTATGATCAAACAATAAAAATAACTTCAAATTCAAACTTGTAGATAAACAATCGTGTAATTTACTCAAGAATAAATAAAGATATTTCAAATAAATGTACAGCAATCAACTCTTACCACTTGTATATCTATGCATAAAAAGGCTGGGATCAACAGGTTTCTGTATAGAGGAATGATCTTGGAGGTTCAGCAGCTTGCATAGCTGTAGATACACAGTGCCAAACTCGTAGCTAGAATTCTAGAAAATCTAAATTATGACATCAGATTTATATAAATGTGGAAAATAATTAACAGTTAAGGAAGGTGAAGGCTTACACGCTAACACCCAATTCACTGGAGAATTCTATAAGCAGAAATGGTCTCTCCTTTTCCCTGAATAAGGTAATAGCAACCACAAATGATCAGTCACTCACATGCCAAATGGACAACATTTAATAGTAATTTAATATGTACCCAAAAAAATACATACGCACGACATTTTGATTGCATCATGTTCTAGTTTCCATTCTTTCTTCACTTCCTCTCCACTTCTACAGCACACACATACCTACCTTTCAAAAGTTAAACAAATAAGTTCATACGCAACCAATAGCAAAATAGTAGCAATCATATTTGAATAAGTAAAAAATCTCTTAACTTATCTTGGATATGAAATAAAAAGTGTGAATTAATGTGCAACTAGTTTTCTACCCGTCGTGCGTTGCGGCGGCACGCGGCGGGTGAAAACGTTGACGAAATTGACAATACGTGTATGACGATACGTGTATGACGTGTATTTGATGTTCTTAGGAGCTTCTGGTGAGGAATAATAAAGAATATAAAAAAAAGCCATTGGTAAAGATAGTGGCATTGAGCTATGTTTGTGAGACAAAACCTCAACTTGAAGTTTTTTACCTTGTCACAGTGGCCATTAGCGCCACTGATTTAGAAGAAAGCTCGCACTTGAACCATCTTAACTGTGGTGTTTCCATTGTTTTGTTCTTTGATAGGCTTTGTTGTATTACATATTTACATGTCTTGTACTCTCCTTCCTCCACTTCTAACACCAATTCCATCTATGAATCATATTTGAACACTAGCTCATCAACAGTCCAAAACCACTCTTTTTAAGCCCATTCATTCAACATGTTCGAAGACATAGGAATACACCACGAGTTTTGTTTCCCGCCAACTAAAAACTCTGTTGCTTCATGAGCATTAAAGTTCATCAATAATGAAACTAAACACATTATAAAGCTCAATAAAAACAATTTGGTTGAACCCATTTTCTCAAAAAGCATGAAAGAAGGCAAGCACCTAAATACAATATATGTGAAAGTAAAAAAATAATTACATCTAAGAATTGCAACTAGGATGTTACCACTCAGCAATAGTTTCAATGGCCTAACTACAGCCTTGTATAATCTTGTTGCCAGTAAAATAAGTACACAAAATAATATTGATAGCACCTCTTACCTTATTCTTATTAGCGGAAATATTATTATTGTGATTAAATGTGATTATCTCCTAATTATAGGAGATTAGTTTACCATGTATAGGGATTGTAGTTTACCATCTTTATCTTGTATTCTTCCCTATTTAAAGGGCTCTTATTGTACCTAAGGAAACACATCGAAATATACACAGAATTCCATTTACCTTCATGGTATCAGAGCTTGGTCTCTGCATACCCTAATCCCGCCGCATTACTTCCCTTTTTCCTTTGTTTTCCGATCGCTGCATCTTGTCTCTGTTACGATGGCTGACAAGACAGACAACACCCTTCCAGAACAGAAACCCACAAGCCTTCATCCCGCCTACTCGGTCTCCAATATCACCTCTAAAATACGTACGCTCGATGGCGTCAAGGTCACGTACTCTGCGTGGACCAAACTGTTTAAGCTTCATGCCGTGGCGTACAAAGTCTTGAACCATATTGATGGTACGCCTGGTCCCGCTGCAGATTCTGATGATTATCCGGCCTGGAAGGAGTTGGATTCATTGGTTCTTCAATGGATCCTTAATACAGTTTCTGACTCGTTGGCGAGTCGCGTCATTCACACGGCTGGCACAGCGTTTGAGGCTTGGGTACAGATTGAAAAAATCTTGCTCAGCAACAAACAAGCTCGTGCCGCCGCGTTAGAAACCACATTTGTTAATCTAACCCTTGCTTCTTGTTCGTCTTTAGACGATTATTGTACTCGTTTGCAGGATATTGCCAATCAATTGGCTGACGTGGACCATCCAATCACGGAATCTCGGCTTGTCTTGCAACTTGTTCGCGGGTTACCGGCCGAGTATGACACTACGGCTGCCTTAATTAATCAAAATCAGGCTGATTGGGACACCGCTCGCACCATGCTGAATGACGAAAAGATCCGGGTGGAAGCGCGCCAACAACACCAATCTGCGGCCCTTGCAGCGTCTGCGGCCCCTCCGGCCTCTTCACAGCAGCCCTCGGCCCCATCCTACTACTCTAACCGGGGTAGGGGACGTGGTCGTGGTCGCTCTTTCCGGGGTGGTCGTGGCCGCGGCAATGGCTATCGACCCAATTCTCAAACCTACTCAAACAATAACCCAAACAACACCCACTCCAACACTTCATACCCGCCCTGGTCCAACCCCTCTGCAAACAACCAGAATACCAACCCGAACTCCAACCCCGCTGCGTACCAAAACTGGGCTTGGTGGCTGCCTCCACCTTGCCCCTACCCTACTCAACAAAACTGGCGGCCCAATAACGCTACCCAAAACCCACCAGAAAACCCCACACCATCGGCCCATTATGCGGCCCAATACCCACCACCCGGTTTCGAGCAATATGTCCCTGGACCCGATCAGCCCCACAACTCTGCAGCCCAGTCTGATCAGCAATCGCAGCCCTCGCAACAAACTGGTACAGCTACTTTTGCTCAAGGGCAATACTTCACACCTGGCCAGGAGTTTGACACCCTACAACCATCCGAAATAGGGGCAGCATTCACTACAATGGTCCTTAATGAACCGGAACCAACTTGGACTATGGACACGGGCGCAACTGAGCATCTTACTGCTCACCCAGGTATGATACATGTCCCCTCTTCATTACCTGTTCGCACTAAAATTTTGGTCGGTGATGGTAATTGTTTACCCATACTTGGATCCGGTACTGGCTATCACCCCTTACCAAACCGAAACTACATTTTACCAAACATACACTATAGTCCAAAAGTCATTAAAAACCTTTTAGCGGTCCGTCGATTTACCCGTGATAATAATGTTTCTGTTGAATTTGACCCTTATGGTTTTTCTTTGAAGGATCTCACTACTGGCGAGCATCTTTCGCGCCATAACAGCACGGGGGACCTCTACACGTTCACTGCACCCGAACCATCTTCCTGTTTTGTGGCAGCTTCTTCTCTTCCATGGCATGACCGACTTGGACATCCCGGTGCTCAAGTTTTGGGCACGCTTATTCGTTATTTTGATTTTCCATGTAATAAGAACAAGGTTTCCGCTTTTTGCGAGTCTTGTCATGTTTCAAACTCTAGACGTTTACCTTTTTATGCATCTACTTCCATAACATATGCACCTTTTGATATTATCCATTGTGATTTATGGACCTCCCCCATACTTAGCAAACAAGGTTATAAATACTATATGGTCCTCATAGATAATTTTACTCACTTTGTATGGGTCTACCCGTTAAAATTTAAATCCGAAACCTTTCCCACATTCACAAAATTTCACCGCCTAATCCACACCCAATTCAATAGAAAAATCAAAACCTTTCAATGTGATCTAGGTGGCGAATTTGACAACAACGCATTTAAAGATTTCGCCAACCAACATGGACTTCTTTTTCGATTTGCGTGTCCTCAAACGTCCTCCCAAAATAGACGTGCGGAACGAATGATACGACGCCTAAACGATGTCATTCGTTCCCTTCTTATTCATGCCAATTTACCGCCCTCCTTTTGGGTGGAAGCCCTCCATACCGCCACCTACCTCCACAACATACTACCAACCAAACGCCTAAATTTTTTCACCCCTACCTTCGCCTTATATTTACGTCACCCCTCCTATGACCATTTACGTGTTTTTGGATGTGCGTGTTATCCAAACGCCTCCGCTACACAACCACACAAACTCCACCCAAGAGCTACCCGTTGCATCTTCCTCGGTTATCCTCCGGATTTCCGTGGATATCGGTGTCTTGATCCCACCACGGGCAAAGTCTCCATTTCTCGTCACGTCACATTTGACGAGCAATCCTTCCCCTTCACCACCCCCAACCTCCTACATCTTTCCAATTTCTTGACGATACTATCCCTCCCGGTTTCACATTCCACCCGTCACCACATCCAGCCCAACCTCAAACCGTACCGAACCCACCTTCACCATCCGGCCCATCCTCCAGCCAACCAAACCACGACATACCCGGCCCATCTACCTCCCCTTCGTCCAGCCACAACAACCCGCCTCCACCTCCCTCACAGCCCATTACTTACCAGCGCAGACCCCGGCCCAACCCACAAACCCAACCGCCACCCCAGCCTGCTGCCACAAATTCAGCCCACTCATTCCCTGCCACCTCACCACACCCCTCCGCTCCCACATCTTCGACCAATCCCAACCCTCAAAACCAACATTCTATGACGACTAGATCCAAAACCGGTACCACCAAGCCTGTCCAAAAACTAAACCTCCACACCACCACCATCTCCCCAATACCCACTACCTATACTAAGGCCTTTACGGATCCAAACTGGGTACAAGCCATGCAGGCTGAATTTAATGCGTTACAGGTTAATGATACATGGGACTTGGTACCACGCCCGGATAATCATTCGGTCATTCGATGTATGTGGCTTTTCAGGCATAAGTTTAAATCTGATGGGTCTCTCGAGCGTTACAAAGCTCGACTGGTTGTTAATGGGAAATCTCAAACGGTCGGAATTGACTGTGCCGACACTTTCAGTCCGGTTGTTAAGCCGGCCACCATACGGACTGTTCTCTCTTTGGCGGTCTCTCGTGCTTGGCCAATTCATCAGCTAGATGTGAAGAACGCTTTCTTACATGGCCATCTTAATGAAACCGTCTACATGCATCAACCGGCAGGTTTCACCGATAAACGTTACCCCAACTTTGTGTGTCGTCTAAAGAAATCGCTTTATGGTCTTAAACAAGCTCCTCGCGCTTGGTATACTCGGTTTGCTACCTACATTACAAGTCATGGGTTTCAAAGCAGCAAATGTGATAACTCGTTATTTGTATATCGCCACGGCTCACATACGGCATATCTGTTGCTTTACGTCGATGATATCGTCATTACTGCATCATCTGACTCATTTCTCAAGCAGATTATACAGACATTATCTCGCGAGTTCGCCATGACAGACTTGGGTAGATTACATCATTTCCTCGGCATCACAGTTACACACACGGCCCACGGCCTTTTCTTGAACCAGGCACAATATGCAAAGGACATTATCAATCGTGCATCAATGACCAACTGCAAGCCGTGTAGCACTCCGGTTGACCTCGCTGCAAAATTAAGTGCTACCACCGGGGCCCCCTTCCATGACCCAACTTTATACCGCAGTCTTGCAGGGGCACTTCAGTATCTCACGTTCACAAGACCGGATATATCCTATGCCGTACAACAGATTTGCCTATTCATGCATGACCCTCGGGAGCCTCATTTTGCATTTATGAAGCGTATCATTCGGTATCTCCAGGGCACTATTGACTATGGTATACGGATACTTCGCACAAACACCGAATCTCTGGTTGCTTATTCGGACGCCGACTGGGGGGGTTGTCCAGATTCTCGGAGATCCACTAGTGGTTACTGTGTCTTCCTTGGTGATAATCTACTCTCCTGGTCCTCCAAACGCCAACCAACGGTATCTCGCTCGAGTGCAGAAGCAGAGTATAGGGGTGTATCCAACGCGGTTGCAGAGGTTACGTGGCTGCGAAATCTCCTTCTCGAGCTCCATGTTCCTTTACGGCATGCCTCTGTCGTCTACTGTGACAATGTTTCCGCGGTTTACTTATCCGATAATCCGGTGCAACATCAAAGAACGAAGCACATCGAGATCGACATTCATTTCGTTCGTGAAAAAGTCCGTGTTGGCGATATTCGAGTCCTACATGTGCCTTCATCGCTACAATATGCCGACATCTTTACCAAAGGGCTATCCAAGGAAATGTTCACTTCATTTCGCTCCAGTTTGACCATCTGCTTACCTCCCGTTCAAACTGCGGGGGGCTATTAGCGGAAATATTATTATTGTGATTAAATGTGATTATCTCCTAATTATAGGAGATTAGTTTACCATGTATAGGGATTGTAGTTTACCATCTTTATCTTGTATTCTTCCCTATTTAAAGGGCTCTTATTGTACCTAAGGAAACACATCGAAATATACACAGAATTCCATTTACCTTCAATTCTGAATGGATACACGTCACAACCTATAGAAATTCTTCACCTCTACATAGTTCAAAAAATAAGAGTTCAAATTGCAAAGCCTATTCTACTAAATACAAACCCTTGGTTCCTCGGGCTTTGCGAATGAAATGGAAGACATTAAGAAGAACACTAAAAACAATCTACATTAGATAAATACATATTGATTGATGTGAATGAAATGGAAGACATTAAAATACCCCTATCAGCATCTAAAATTCGAAGTTATTTTAAAAGCACTAACCGGTGGCTAATTGGTTCATACTAAATCCTCATCAGAAGGTGAATATTGGAAATTAATCCATGGAATATTGATGATGAACAAATGACAAATTGTCTAAATTTCTATCAACAAGATCAGAAATTAGAGCAGGAAGCAACCCTAAATCAAAACATGAAATAAGTAACCCAAACAAAAGATAATTAATTTAGTAAAACCTAAAAAAAAGTGGGAGATGATTTCATTACATGAAGTACCCGGCACCGGTAACACGAGCACTCGGCGACAGCCAACCTCCTCACATATTGTTGAAAATGAATTCTTCACCTGAAAAAAAAAAACAGTTTCAGAAAAAGTATTTATTGCAGCCTATGAGACCCGGTATGACTCAAAACTGCAAAGTTGTTACAAGTGTATGGGAGATGAATGATAGTCTACGAATATGCGTATGTGTGTCTCCTCCGTGAGAATCAGAGAGAGGTAGATAGAGGATGAGAAAGAAGGCAGAGGGGGTTCATCCGTCAGGGACGGGGTAAGAGTAAAGTGTATCAAAACCTAATTAGTAAAGTTCATGGAAGAAGCGCTCTAACGGGAGAGAAATTTGATGTTAAATTTTTTAATTGGTAGGAAATTTCATGGCCGGCAAATTTTAACAGTTTTAGCGGCATAAGGGCATTCACATCCCCTCCACCAAATCTCATCTATTAAATTACACTAAAAATCACACTTCACCTTTAAATCTTCTCTCTCCTAATTAAAATAATAATACTTTTTCATACTTTTATCATTACATTTTCTCTCTCTTCACTCACAACTACTTACAAAAATATTAAAATATATATAGGGGTGAACAGTAGCTTTTCATATTTAGGGTGGAACAGTGCTTCCACCAAATATTTTCTCTCTCCTCCACTCACAACCACTTACACTCACCTCATATCATTGGGTGGACACACTCACATATATTTGGTGGATGGGATGTGAGTGCTCTAATAAAATTCATAGAATATTTTGAATCTCTATTAAAAAGTTTTAGTGGCACAAAAGCTCAAGGATTAGATGGGAGTTGGGACAATCTTTTTAGTAGCACACTCAAATGTCATTAAAAATGTGTATTTAGTAACATAGGGGAAACACCTATATTTCGTGCGAACCGTGAGAACGGCATCTAAAACCATTTAAATTCAAAATTTCTTTTTACACTTGTCTTTATTACTAAAATACAATCTCAAAAACACAATTTACGCGTAAAAATTCAAACATATACGAAAATAATTTGTTTTTACACATGTGTAAATTTACTGTTTATACATGTGTAAACTGTTTCATTTACACATGTGTAAAAAGTTAATTTAAAAGTGTTTTTGCAAGAAAAGATGAATTATTTGGAAGGAAAATTCATTTATTAATGTTGTATTTTGATTATAATGAGGTTTGTATTAAAAAAAATTTGATTTTGATTGATTTTTTACTTGTTCTCACGGTTTTCACAATATTTAGTGTTCTCAAGATAACCCTCCCCTAGTAACATAAAAGGTTAAATGCCACTAAAGATGTGTGTCAAATAAATATGGTATACATAAAGTGCCATTAAAAACCTAAATTAGTGGCACAAAAATATGATATACACAAAGTGCCATTAAAAACCTATATTAGTGGCACAAAAACAAAACGTCATTAAAAGTTTGTGCCACTAAATGACATTTTTTTTTGTAACTTATCACTTTTAGAAAATGAAAGTCCCTTTCCAGGTAACTCTTTTAGATATCTTAATAATCTGAGTGCTATTTGTAGATGACCCATATTAGGATTATGCATAAACTGACTCAAAAATTGAACTAAATAATTTATATTAGGCCTGGTTATAGACAGGTAAATGAGTTTCCGAATTAACTTTTGAAACCCATATACGTTATCTAAAACAACCTCATTCTTTGAATTTTTAACATTAACCACATGAATATGTTCATTAGGTGTGCTAACAGGCTTACAACCTAAGTGCCCAAATTCATTTAATAATCCCAAACAATATTTTCTTTATGAAAGACAAATACTAGAGTCAGAATACAAAACTTCTATTCCAAGGAAATATTTCAATTTTCCCAAATCCTTTATTAAGAAATTTTTGCTTAAAAACTAGAACAGTTAGAAAAATTCTTAAAAATATTTTCTAACTTAAAAAGAACGCTCATACTAGAAAACACAGAAACATTCACATTCTTACCTCCAGTATTGGATTGTGGTGAATCATTTCCTGGCTTATCACTAATCAGATTCAGAAGCCTTGAAATCTGATCTGATGAGAAAGATAATGCACCAGCAGAAGTAGAAGCAGTAGAAGATCATCCCTGCTTACTACTAGAAGCATTATTAGACACATTTGATTTTGAAAATTGATTAACACCTTTCCTTCTAAAATCCTGACTACCCTGTGTACTTTGTGGGTAACCAACCAGCTCAAAACAGCTATCAACAGTATGCCCTATCATATTACAGTGTATACATTTAACATTTGGATTTGGACCTCTTTTATTATTATTATTAGTAGTAGTAGTCCTCCTCCTATTGTTATTGTCAAAATTCTGATTAGATTTTGACACAAAAGAGACGTTAGATGGTTTAGATGACCCAGAAGATCCTCTATGAGACTCTTCTCTAGATACAATTGCAAAAGCATTTTTAAGAGTAGGTAAAAAATCCCTTGTTAACAAATTTGTTCTGACTGGTTGATAACAATCATCAAGCCCTATAATGAATTGCATGAATTTTATTAATGAGTTAAAATCATTGAACTCCTTTGAAGCTTGATAAGTACACGAAGGTAACTAAACTATAGCATCAAATTGTTTCCCCGTGGTGTTCAGTTTGTGATACTAGTCAGAAACTAGCCTATATAGAGTAATTTTCAGTACCCTTGAGTTTTATATTAGTTAAGGATATACTATTAGTGTCATTTGGGTGAAAAGACAAAGGGTCACTAATGTCAAGCTTACTAATCAGAGAACCTAAGACTCATGCCTGACCACCATCTGTTGGACCAAGCAAAGCTGCCCCAATAGGTGGTGTTGGTGGTCTGGCGGGGGATGGGGGAGGTGCAGAAGTTGCATGACGACCCCCACTCATGATGAACACACAAGAAATAAACCACAAAGAACCAAACAACCAGAATGACAACAGATCAAAACAAATAACCCTAAAGAGCGAAGCTGTACTAGGGGTTAGATCATGGGTTCATCACTCATAGGTGCCCACGCAGATCTTAGTACAGGAGCTCTATTCTAAAGATAAAAACCAAAACAATAGAAACAAGAATAAAGAATAACAAACAAGAGAATACACAGAACCAACACAAATCAATCAACCAAGACTACCACACAGAGACAACAAGATCGAACAAACAAGACAAGAAGACTGATCAACAGCAGGTCCCCCTAACCCGGCCAAATGTAGCACCCCAACCGATGGCGGAAACATCGAGGTGTCACGTAGTGACGATTGTTTAATAGCTCATGGACTAGAAATGTAAATATTGATACATTAAATGGAATAGTTTATTACATTGAAGGAAATACATCAATTAAAATTAGCAATCTAAACTAAAATACAGTAAATCTCAATCTAAGTCTAAGTTTCAAATAGCTTAGAAGTGATCTCATAAGAACCCGAAACATGTACGAAAATAATTTGGTCAATACAAAAATGTATTGGTGAGCATACCCGTTTGATACATATAGTAAGGAAATTTTAGCAATTCATGTGTTATTTTGCAAAATGTAATAAGTGATATCCGGGTCAAATCAACCCTGAAAGGAAATGAAATATATATAGTATGCGCTAGTAACAGTAGTAATGAAATACATAGCAATGACAAGGACTCTCAACAAAGCTACAAGGGTATATACCATTGATCTATTCATTAAAATGCTAGGCCGCAACGGTTAATGATTTGACAAGTCATAGATACACGAAATGACACAATCAAACACACATAAGAATTGCTATTTTAGTAAAAGGAAATAGAAATTTGGTAATAGGTACATCAGTCACCCCAAAATAGTAAAACAGTAAAAGGGGGAAAAGATATACTCACCGTTTGCTAAAGCGATCCAACTTAAGCGGTCGTGAGCTAAGGAATGGGAATTCCGAGGAATTCAACCTATAATGTATAAGAATACTAGTAAGGAAGTGTCAAAAAAAAGTCTAAGGTATCTAGGGTCTAAGGCATTAGGGTTTGCTAAGTCGATTTGGGGAATTAGAGTTTTTATGATAAGTCAAATTAATATAAAAGTTGTATATTAAAAATAATATACCAAAGTTTGTAAATATGGTTTAGGTAATATAATTATTACCAATTGAATATTTAGATAAAATATGTTTTGAATAGTTAAGACAAAATAATTTAGTTAATTACTTTAACTAAATTAAAATAAATACAATAATCATAAATGTTTAAATAAATAATTATGAGTTACACAATGATCCAACAAATAATAACTAAGACTTTCCAACATAATAAATATTTCTATTTTATAAGAAAATTATTTATAAAATAGATGTTTAAATAGTATAAATAAATAAATGTTTAGTTATGTCTATTTAAACGTAAATAAGACTAAAAGAAATTATCCAAAAATATTATTTTTATAGAAAACAAATTCTTTCTGATGTAAATAAGTGAAATAAAATTTCCTATAGTTTTTATAAACTTATTTATATTTAAAACTGATTTAATGAATTTAAATCATGTTTAAATGATTAAAAATAAAAAAATTAATAAAAATAAATGTTTTCTGAACCAATAATTTTATTTCAGTTCATGATGATTAGAAATAATTTATCAAAAATTTTGAGATAAAGATCATTAAAAATGAAGTTTTAGTCAATTAATTATGATTAAAACAATTTAAATTAATAAAATCACAAAAATAGATATTTTTCAGAAAACTAAAAATATGACAATTTTCTATGAGGTATAAAGAAGCTACACCTAAGTTTTCATAATTTTTGAATAAAAAATGAATTTAATATAAATATTCTAAGTTTAAATAAATTTTAAATGATTAAAGTAAAGAAAAACTAGTAACATAATGAATAAAAAATCAGAAAAGGGTGCTTCATGTGGGTATTGAACCTGAGCAGTTTGGAACCCATCCTCGCATAATCACCACTACACTATAATAGTTTTTCTTGTTAATTTTGAAACAAAAATGTTTCTATCTTATATCCTAAACCATCATCTTCTTCCCCAAATTTCAAACTCTAACACCTACAATTCGTCAGCGATAGAACCCGAATTGATAGGGCTATCAAAGATTAACTGTAAGATAACAAAACGGCAAACTAATATTGAACTTACAATATCGAACCGGGATCGAAACAAGGCTTCAAGAAACGCATACATGAATGGTCGATTGAATACAATAGCATGTGAATTGATGTTGTTTTCTCGTGGGTTTTCGAAGGAACTCAGTGCAGAAACGAAATAGATTGGTTAATTTATACATAGGTCGACTAAACAAGCGTTACGATCGTTTCTTTTTTTAATTCCGGTCGGTTACGATGTAACCGGATTTAAACTCGAATTATAGTGTGTATATGATAGTTATAATGATGGGAAATACGTTACAATTTGTGGAGAAACGTTTTGAAGCCATAAAGACCGAGTGAAATGTAACAATTCCGGGTTTAGGACTTCGCCGGAGCAAAGTCCGGTCGCCGGATCCGGCCATGGGGACGATCAGAAATACGTGCCAGAGAGGAGAGGTGGGGATTTGTTTTAAAACTTTCATGTATTGACAGAAATGGTCCCTCAAGTATAACTAAGTTAGTTTTTATTATAACTTGTTAACTTTTTCCTATACAAAACTTAACCGAGTTAAACTAATTTAACCAAAAAGTTTCATAAAACTTTATAAACTTGAAATTTTTATAATATCCATTCCGGACGACGGTTCAACATACACATTTGATAAAACGTATACCCGATCCATATAATATTAATGATAAATTTTTAGTTTACTCTAAAAATGAATTTTTAAAAACGACGAAACTTATTGGGACTATAATGAAAATATTTGAAGGACTATTATTGACAATTTGACGAAAGACGAGGGTAACGAATGTCACACCAAAGATGCCTAGACACAGACAAGGAGATAGGAAGACTTACAAAGTACTCCAGCAACCAACACGTAACAATAATAGAAAGAAACTAAGACAAACATTAGAACATACTTACTGGTTGCACAACACTCCAAACACAACTCAGATCTACTTACAGATCTAAGCTAATGATCTAGATCCACATCCAACAAGTATGTTGACAACAAATCCTAGATCCAGACAAGAATATTCAAGAACAGATCAAACAAGTTAGATCAAAGACTACTAGATCCATATATAAACATCTGGATCTAAACCAACAGCGGAAGACAATCCAGAGATCAGATCTCTTTGATATAAGAGCCTACTGGCTCTAATAGCATGTTCAAATATATGGATTAACCAAGATACAAAACCAAACCAAACATTTAACCACAATCACAAAGAACAGATAAAGATATAGCGACAAAAACAAGGTGACAAAGCCCTTATTAAACCAACCCAAAAAATACCCCCGATACCCTAGAACTTAACAATAGATGAGTTCAATAAACTAATACAAAATCCAGATGATAAACTGATTATTTAGATCAGTTGATCTCTTAGCTCATACAAGAAATAGACATAAATACAATTTACAAACCAGAAAAACCCTAGTTTCTCCGATGAAGATAACCAGATGAGTGAGAGAGATAGAGAGGGGGAGAGAAATTTCTCAAAGACCACAAAGATAACAAGAATAACAATAATAAAACCCTACAAATATTAAATGTACTTATACTCAGTTGAATAGGCTGAGTCTTTAGTCAAGCCCACCTTGTGATAAGCAAATAGGCCCATCTCCAATTAAGCCCAATCACTAAGCCTAACCTGTCATAACAAAACATAAACCCATTAACATGACCTAACAAAAAATAACCCAATGTTTGAGTTATAAAATATCATCATATTTCAACAAAAACCCTAGGTTACAAGTCTTTTTTTTTTTTTTGTTAACATCTAATTTCTTACACCCCTTTCTTTACACTTTTCACACCCTTTTACACCTTGGAGTTGAACTCCCAGCCTCACCCAAGAGAGGATTTCCTCTCTACCACTAGGCTATAACCTAAGTGGCCTAGATTACAAATCTACACCGGATGATTCCAAGGAAGATTATGTAACATTTGCATTTTTCTGTTACTTTGAGAATTTTACATTTCCATCCCTTGAAATTTTTTGTTTCGCCAATTAATGCTATCTCGAGCTTCATTCAAATTTATTTATTATTTTTTTTCATTCCTATATAAAAAAATCACGTTTTGTTATTTTATACAAATACTAATACAAATATGAATCATTTTCAAACCATAAAATATTTATATATTTTGGAACATATAAGTTTTCGAGATAAAAGGAATATTCATTTGTTTTTATATAAAGAAATTATAATATAACTAGGTTATGATAGGAATCACTAAAATGTGTACTAAAGATTAATAAAAGTTTATCAAAACACTTGTTTTAATCAAGTTTTATGTTTTTAGTTAGAAAAATAAGGAAAAACAACACTTCGTTATAAGTTTTAGAACTCGAGGGACTGTTTTTGCCAAAGAACCAAACTTCAAAACCATTTCCTTTCTTCCACTCTTCCTAGATCTGTTTTCTGGTGACCACGTCGCCACCGACAACGTCCTTGTTCCGGCAACACCAAAAGCCCGTTTTCAAGGCTCTTTAATCCGTTTTAATGTTCATTTTGACTTTCTCCGTCTATTTCGAGACGTTTGCATTAACTAGCAGGGAACCCGCACGTTGCGGCGAAGTCAACAATACATGGCGGAAACGTAATTCAAACCTTTAAAAAAATGATTAAAAGAATCAATCTGTAAGACGTATGTTTGTGCGTGCAAGCACATGTGCTTCACAGTGGGGTAAATTTTAAAGGATACAAGGAGACATGATAGCATGATACGTTCTATGTACCATATGCAATTTGACCTACATGCCGGTAAAAAAATGTAAGTAGCGGTTTGACTCATTAGCAACTATTATTATACTAATAGTCCTACTCAATATGTTGAAAGTGTCAAATCTGGAGAGATCGCCGAGGACCTTTATAAGATCCATATTAAGAGGAAGTTGGAACGGCTCATACGTAATCAACCTGCAAAGAAAAATACCTATAACTTTGTCCACATGATAAAAGCAATGCAATACAACTGTTAATCAAATGCACCATAAATTTCTATGAGTGACAGCGGAAAGTGAAATTGGAAGTTACGTTAGTTGAAAATATTCCACATAAGACATCTCAAAACTGAGAACTTTATTGACATGCACAAATCGTTTTTTTTTTCTAGGAACCGAACCGGTTCGAAACCGGTTCGTGTTTGGTGCCGGTTCATGTCTAAACTAGTTTCGGTTCGCTTTAGCCTCGATTTAGCTGGTTTGAAAGACCGGTTTTGGTTTGGGTTCGTGAACCAATTCATGCGCACACTTTTTTTTTTTTTTTTATGAAAAGGCATCAGAAAGTTATCATTTTTTTTACGTAAAGTTTGACTTTTATTTGTTCATACAATCTTTTTAAGGTGTATAGGTATATATTTGTATGTGTAGAAACCTTTTTGTATAATTTTGTTATATATAATTTTTTTAATATAAAATTGCAATTCTTTAAATAAAATGTAGTAATTACTTAATTTTGTTTGATACTCTTCTCAAATGCTTTATAATATAATATAGAATATAGATAGAGATTAATGGTAATTGGAGTAGATTATAGATATAGATTAATAGTAATTTGAGGTTATGATAAAAATATGTGTACAACTAGGTTTTGCATGAAGGGTAGAAAGGAAAACAATTACATGAAATTTGGGTCTTAAGCATGAGACTTTTCCTATGTCATCTTAAAATTCATGTAAAATTACATTTATAGATATCTTTCCTCCTTTATAATGTAGTGTAGATATATACATATTAAACTCGATAATAACCGACAATCATGATGATTTCCATGATACAACTGTCGCCTGTTAAGAACTCATCAAAACTTTACGTTTTAAACCGTAACTTTATAAATTGGACGCTCCATAACGATCTATGGCCCTTTTCGAATCACAACCAACTTCAAAACATAGTTAAACTTCCATAAATCGTTGCAAATAACGACTTCAAGTTTCAGACTTCCATTCTATTTTTCGACTTGTTTTTAATCTTGTAAGTCCAATCTTATTTTGCCGTTTTGTTGTTTATACATTACTCTTTGAAAGCCCTCTATTTTTACCATTTAAACTAGCTAAATTGGGTTTATTAATTTGGCCCAGGGTTAGGGTTCATGATAGAGTTTATTTGGGGAAGAAGATGAATTTTAGTTATATATTAAACAATTTTACATATCAATATAATCAAAATAATAACTTCTAGTGGAGCGGTTGGTTGTGTGTGTTGTGGGCAAGGGAACCCAGGTTTAAACCCTGGCGTGCACCTTTATTTTTAGATTTTTTTTATTTGATTATTTATTTTAAAATATTATTATAAACCTAAAACTTATAACATTCAAAGAAAATTCATATTTATCAAAAAATTAGAGAAATTTAGGTGCAACGTCTTGATACCATAAATTTAATTTTCACACATTAATTTTCTGGAAATATTTATTTTCGTATTATTATCAATTTAATTTTTTTAATCATGATCAATTGATTAATAATTCATTTTAAATGATTTTAACTCCAAAATTTTAGGAAAATTATTTTTAAACATCATGAACCGAAATAAAAATTGTTTTTCTAGAGAACATTAATTTTTTATTTTCCTATTTTTAATCATTTATATGATTTAAATTCATTTAATCATATTTAAAGATAAATAAATTAAAAAAAAAATTATAGAAAAGGCAAACATTAATCATCAACTTATAAAAAAACTTCAAAGCAAATAAAACAAAACAATCAACCAACAAATTACGACAATCATACATGGAAATCACAAACAAAATAACCACACAAAAAAAACCACCTACTCATGAACAGAGAACAAAAGCGTTAGCGTGCATTAGGGATGGCGTAATTAGCGGGCAACGGGTTGATTGGTTAAAGTTCAAAGAATTTTTTTTTCTAAATCATTTGTATCTTTGATCTAAGGCATACCTTAGCTGGTTTGCATTGTAGTTTAACATGGCTATTGCCTCACTTTGCGTAGGCATACATTAATCAACTTACAAAACCAAAAAAAACTTAAAGCATTGATCTAAGGCATACCCTAGCCGGTTTGCAGTGTAGTTTAACACAGCCATTACTTCACTTTGCATAGGCAAACATTAATCAACTTACAAAGCCCCCGCCCCCAAAAAAAAAAAAACAAAAAAAACAAAAAACTCAAAGCAATGATCTAAGGCATACCCTAGCCGGTTTGCAGTGTAGTTTAACACGACCATTGCTTCATTTTGCATAGGCAAACATTAATCATCAACTTACAAAAAAACTTCAAAGCAAATAAAACAAAATAATCAACCAACAAATTACGACAATCATACATGGAAATCACAAACGAAATAGCCACAAAAAAACCACCTACTCATGAACAAAGAACAAAAGCGTTATCGTGCATTAGGGGTGGCGTAATTGGCGGGCAACAGGTTGGATTGGTTAAAGTTCAAAGAAAAAAATATTTTTTTCTAAATCATTTGTACCCTAGCCAGTTTGTAGTGTAGTTTAACATGACCATTGCTTCACTTTGCATAGGCAAACATTAATCAACTTACAAAACAAAAACAAACTTAAAGCATTGATCTAAGGCATACCTAGTCGGTTAGTAGTGTAGTTTAACACGGCCATTGCTTCACTTTTCATAGGTAAACATTAATCAACTTACAAAACCAAAAAAAAAAAAAAAAACTCAAAGCATTGATCTAAAGAATGCCCCAGCCGATTTGCAGTGTAGTTTAAGACGCCCACTGCTTTGCTTTTAGCCGAGTCAGTTCAATATAATATTCAGACTATTATTGACGTATTGAGACGAGTCATTTCAACTTCGAAAAGTATATGTAATATTCAGACTATTATTGACGTATTGAGACGAGTCAGTTCAACTTCACAAAGTATATGTAATATATTCAGACTATTATTGATGTATTGAGATGAGTCAGTTCAACTTCGAAAAGTATATGTAATATTCAGACTATTATTGACGTATTGAGACGAGTCAGTTCAACTTCGATAAGTATATGTAATATTTAGACTATTATTGACGTATTGAGACGAGTCAGTTCAACTTCGAAAAGTATATGTAATATTCAGTCTATACGTATCCGTCCATCGCTTTACTATGCCTAGGCAAACAAACATCATCTACCCACATTCCATAATCATCAAGCAAGTAAAACAAAATAATTAACCAACACGCAGTGTAGCTTAACAAGCCCATTACTTCGCTTTACCGCCGGTTTGTGGCGTAATTTTATTCGTCCATCGCTTTGCTAAGCGTTGGCTAACAAACATCATCTACTCACAATCCATAATCATCAAAGGAAATAAAACAAAATAATCAACCAACAAATTACGACAATCATACATGGAAATCACAAACAAAATAACCACAAAAAAACCACCTACTCATGAACAAATAACAAACGCGTTAGGGTGCATTAGGGGTGGCTTAATTGGTTCAAAGAAAAAAAAATATTTTTTTTGATTAAAGTGGCAGGGAACGGTCGTCTTGCGGTTAGAGACGACATGGTAGCATCGTACTGGTTAAAGAAGGAAACTGAGGGACGTGACGGTGGTGGTGACATCACCGTTGAGGACAGAAGAGGTTGACTGTTTAGAGTAGATGCAACGGTTCGGAGGGGTTGCAAGTTGGTGACGGTTATTTGGTAAGTGGTGGTTATTAACGGTGGCAATTAAAACAACGGCAGCAAAAACGGAGTCTCGGTCGTTTTCTAAAGAAAGGAAGTACATCTTAAGAGGTATTGTATATACTACCATATGGATGCTATGGAATGAACGCAATGATCGTGTTTTTAACAACAAGAGGCGATGACCTATTCAGATTGTGGAGAACGTTAAATCGACGGCCTATTTTTGGATTCGTAATAGGTCTAGATGGAAAAGTATCGATTGGAAAACTTGATGTATTTTTCCTTTGGGTTGATGTACTCTCGTTTGTGTGCTCGTAGGTCCTTGCTTTGAGGCCTTGTGAGTTGTGTTTATGAAATTTTCCTTTCAAAAAAAAAAATAAGTTTGATAATTGTAGTTATATATCATAGCTTCAAACCACATCACTAGTAGTAGCAGTAGTAGACAAATCTATACATCTAATAAACTAAAGTCCATGAGGACACTTGGCACTCCCACATTCATCCTCAATTGTGTAGCCAATCAACTAATGCCAAGTGTCCAAGTGTGGGATTTTATAAAATTTTTCTTTTTTCTAAAAATCAAAAATCATTAATTATATTAAATAAGGTAATTATATTAAATTAGGTAATTAATTATTATTTGGTAAAAGCTTCTCATTCAATTAATTAACTTCCCTAAAACAATTTAAACTCAAAATTCATAGAGAACATAATACAGAGAGAGAGAGACACGCAGAGATCTAGAGAGAGAAAGTGATGAACGAACCGATCAAAACCTTCCATCACCATCGTTCATCTTCTTCGTCTCTATCATTCAAGGTAACGATTTCTTCTTTGTTTTTCTTACGATTTCTGTTACATATTGTTGTTTCTTATAATTATTTTCAGATTTAATCGATTTTTATGTTTCTCTGTTTCTTTCTATGTTTCCATCGCCGATCATTCATCTTCTTCTATCTCTCATTCAAGGTAATCATTGTTTCTACTTTGTTAATAAATTTAGTTTAATATTGTTTAGTATAATAAATTTAGTGTCATTGATTCATGATTGATTATGATTTTTGTATTGAGCGAGCCCCGTTAAACCACAATCTGTATAATGCAAATTAAGTTCTTGCATCATTTATCATGGAATTTTCGTGTTACCTTAATCATGCAGAAAATTTTCAACAACTGCTCAAGGATGCCAAGAAGGAGCGAGATCGACCAAGAGCTCTTAATCTTCTGCGGATGTTTCGCTTATGGCTAGAAGTAAGCTTTCTAAATGAATATACATTTCTGACAAACTGCCATGTGGATACGTGTTTAATTTTTTACATATATATGGTAATTTGTACCCATTTAGTTATGAACGGGCCAATTCAGGTTATGTTTTATCACTAACAAATCGTAAATCATTTTGTTTAAAAAATTAGATTATTACTGAAAATCAATATAATTTTTGTAATCAAAATTGGTGTTACTGATAAAAGAAAATATAGTAACTTTGTACGGAAAGTGTTTTTGGTCAACCTGACTCATTTTGGCCCGTATATAAAATCTGCACGTTTTGACGCGTTAACCCCCCAATTCTAAGTAAATTCTAATATTTGTTTTCAATGATTAGGTATTATGTTTGTTGTTTTAAAAAATTATGAGATTTTAATAATTTTCAGATTTGTGATATGATCCTTCATGTTTTCTCAGTAGCAAAAACACGAAAATTTCCCGTGTATTATATATTTCTTCATGATATTATGTTGGCTCGATGATGTTTGTCTTCGGGTGAGGTTGAATGTTCATATGTTCTTCGAGGTGTTCTTGAGGATCATAATATTAGATGAAAGGTAAAAGAATGTTGGATATTTTTTAGTGATTAATCCGCTTAGGAAAGCTATTCGGGTCCGGGTCCTGTTTGTTAATTCGGGTCTCATTTATTAGCATTTTATTTGTTTCCTAAGTTGATGGCTTAAAGTTTGGAAGGATAATTACAAGAATTAATTGTTATAAATGGTGGTTTGAAAAGTCTTGGATGTTAAAAGGAAGGGTCGACTTTTTTGGTAAGAGATTGATTGATTGTATTATAGGAAAGTTAATAGCACAATTAGTTGTACACTTTCCATATAGTCATAGTCAAATGTATTAACTGCATAGTCAAATGTATTAACTTAGGAGTCTCCTGTTTGCAGGCACAATCAAATAAACTACAAAAGGATGTATAAGTTTGAGTCATTCTACTGGTTCGTTCATCTCCCAATTTATTTTTATTTTTGTAAATTCGAATGTGTATGTATAATTTACAGTATGCTCATTGAGTTCGAGTGTGTATGATTTCGTAATTTCATTTGATTTTCAGGTTAATGTTCTATGGCATGGATAGGTGTCTCGATATTGATAACATATCATACGAGGTAACAATACAAAAATTGTCTCATTTTAATCAAAATTATTTTTATATCACATTAATAACTTTCTTCTTTCCTAATATTAGTCAATCTTCGACAAGTATTTAGGCATCTCCTTTCATTCGCAAACCTTAATACTTGGCTCCATTTTGTTTGAGTGAAACATTAATGAATGATTTTCGATTTTTAAAAAATAAATTCTTTTATAAAAACATGACTCTTTTTTGAATTTTAAAAATAGAATAGTCATTAAATGTTTTTTATTTAAAAAAAATTAAAAATCTGGATTATAGTGTTTAGGAAAGTTATTAAACACTTTGACCGAAACATTAATGAATAATTTTCGTTGATGTAAAATAAAAAATTTTATAAAAACATTAATGACTCTTTTTTTAATTTTAAAAATAAAATAATCATTACATTTTTTTTATTTTAAGAAAATTAAAAATCTAGATTACAGTGTTTAGGAAAGTTATTAAAGACGTTGACCCAAACATTAATGAATGATTTCGATTTTTAAAAAATAAAAAACATTTATAAAAACATTAATGACTCTTTTTTGACTTTTAAAAATAGAATAGTCATTAAATGTTTTTTATTTTAAAAAAAAAGTAAAAATTTGGATTATAGTGTTTAGGAAAGTTATTAAACAAGTTGACCGAAACATTAATGAATGATTTTCGATTTTTAAAAAATAAATTCTTTTATAAAAACATGACTCTTTTTTGAATTTTAAAAATAGAATAGTCATTAAATGTTTTTTATTTTGAAAAAAATTAAAAATCTGGATTATAGTGTTTAGGAAAGTTATTAAACACTTTGACCGAAACATTAATGAATAATTTTCGATTATTAAAAAATAAAAAATTTTATAAAAACATTAATGACTCTTTTTTGAATTTTAAAAATAGAATAGTCATTAAATGTTTTTTATTTTAAGAAAATTAAAAATATGGATTACAGTCTTTAGGAAAGTTATTAAACACGTTGACCCAAACATTAATGAATGATTTCCATTTTTAAAAAATAAATTTTTTTATAAAAACATTAATAACTCTTTTTTGAATTTTAAAAATAGAATAATTATTAAATGTTTTTTATTTTAAAAAAACAAAAAATGTGGATTATATTGTTTAGGAAAGTTATTAAACACGTTGACCGAAACATTAATGAATGATTTTCGATTTTTAAAAAATAAATTCTTTTATAAAAACATAGAATAAAATATGTTCGAAGTTTTTTTAGCGGGTCGATATGGGTAATGCTCATCTTCTCAGACGTGTCAAATTAAATTGTGAAATTTAGGTGGTAGTTAGTTTCTTATTTTCATTTTTATTACTTTCTTATTGTTGAATATGCCATAAGTCTATTTTTAACACATACCATTTAGGTCGCCTTATTCAGGTTGGATTGTATTTAAGAAACCCTGTATTCTCACATGGCCAGCTTTATGTCGCATTGTCAAGAGTTAAAAGCAGGGCAGGCGTGAAGTTACTTATACTTGATGCTGGTGGGAAAGTGATGACTAAAACAAAAAATGTGGGTTATAAGGAAATTTTCAGCGATATTTGAATAAATGTGTATTCGTTGGTTTTAAATTTTAATAAACTGTTTCTACTTTATTTTTCTTATACGTTATACTACTCAAAATAATCGTACGTTGTTGAACTGCGTGTCAACGCGGGCAAATATCTAGTCAATTATAAAACAAAATGCAAATCTAGAGCAATACTTTTTAATGACCTTTATGCACTAAACATTGTATATTGTTTTACATTAATCAACATGTAAATGTTGAGTGATAGCATATGCACTTGGACACAAGTTTTTATTTATTATTCCTTGTTTCGCCAATAATGTAAACTGGTGTTTGGAAACGTACCTCATTCGTAAACTTTCCTCATTAGACGAGCAAGATTCAAAAAAACTGACACTTTTAGCCAACCGTAAGCATTTTCAAGGCTCTCAAAATAAGCCATCCTCCACCTCCTAATTAAGTGCAAACTCCCAAGTAGTCCCACAAATCCAGCAACAAACCCTGGGCCCATTCCTAGACAAATCCACAATCCATCAGTATCATCTTGACCTTCAACATCTCCAACGTGATTGTATGTTACGTCATTTCTGTTGCAACTTTTCGAAACTGGTGGCCCACATAGTCTAGGGATTTAAGAAACTTTCTCGTCTTGGTGTACACCAACTGGATTCCCTTCATAGTAGCCACAATATTTTCCTCATAGGAAGACATATATTCATTATTGCTATAGTGGGTTATGAAACTCGTGCTCATCATACTACTTAATTTCGCAAAGCAACGAGGGATCGTCCCTGTTATGTTATTACGTGCCAAACTTAAGTATTGAAGATTTTTGAGTTGACAAAGTTGTGGTGGTATCTTGCCTGTAAACTTATTCGACTGGAGATTCAAAAATGCAAGAGAATGTAGCTTTTCACCAATCCAAAATGGGATAGTACCCACTAATAGTCAACCATTGATTTAGGAATTGATTGTACCATATTAATTATCATTAACTCCTCATTATGAGGAGATGCCTTGACTTGTGTATATAAGGCATAGGTTGTACAACATTACAATTCATTCAGTAAATAATTCCTTCATGGTATCACATGCCATAGAGATCCTACCCTAAAAACCCCTCTGCCGCCTCTTTTCTTCCCGGTCAGCGGCCGCCGGAAGTCTCCTTCTTCGTCCCTTTTTCTGTCCCCTTTCCATCCCTCTGCTTCTCATACTACACTCATGGAATCAAAAACCCACCCGGCGCTTTCTGTTTCCAATATAAAGTCCCACGTCCCTATCACGCTTGAGAATGACTCGACCCATTACACCACATGGGCGACGTTATTCAAAGTTCACTGCCAAGCGTTCGAGGTTCTGGACCATCTTTCCCCCAAACAGGCTGCAGACCCGTCCCCTTCTGACCCTGAAAAGGCTGCTGCGGCAGCCGCTGCAGACAAACAGTGGCAGCGCGTTGACGCTCTCGTCCTTCAATGGATATACGCCACTATCATCCCCTCTCTGGTGAACATCATTATCGTTCCAGGCCAGTCCGCATATGAGGCCTGGTGTGCGCTAGAAGATCACTTCAATGACAATAAGAATACGCGCGCGATTTATCTCGGACAAGAATTCGCCAACCTCTCTCTGGATACCTTCTCCTCTATGGATGAATATTGCCAAAAAGCCAAATCCCTTGCTGATCAGCTCGCCACTGTTGGCGCTCCCATGGACAATCGGATGCTTGTTATTAAGGTTCTCACGGGTCTTCCTGAACAATATGATAGTATCTCCACGGTGTTACAAAACCGCGATCCCTTGCCAGATTTTAAGGAGGTCCGTTCGCGCCTTAATATGGAAGAAGACAAGAAGAAACGCCAATCTGCCAGGGCTGCTCAACACTCCGCCACTGCACTCGCGGCCTCGGTTGCTTCTGCAAATCAGACCCAGTCCGCTTCCTCCCAGTTTTATCATGCTGCTGATCGTGGTCGTGGCCGCTCACGCGGACGCGGTCGCGGTCGCGGCCGTGGTTCTACCTCACGCGGACGACCAGCAAACACCCAGACCAACACCGCGAACCATCCCTACATTGTTTTTCCTAGTAACTGGACGGCGAATCAGTGGGCTCGCTTACTCAATACCAACACTTCCTCATCCTCAAACACACCTCCATGTCCATACCCATCGCGACCCAATGACTCTACATCAGCCGCTGGTATACTAGGAGCCAAACCTGACAACAACAACAACACCTACACTCCTACCGATATTGAGCAAGCCCTATTTACCATGGCGTTGAATCAACCGGAACACGGATTTATGGACACTGGTGCATCCTCTCATTCGGCAAACGAGCAAGGTATATACTCTCCGTCTAATTTTAATAAGTGTACTGATAAAAATATTATTGTTGGTAATGGCATGGCTATCCCAGTTGTGGCACAAGGCAATCAAACTTTACCCCCGCCTTTTCCACCTCTTAAACTAAATAATGTCCTGTATGCCCCAAAACTTATTAAAACCCTGATTTCGGTATATGCACGCCCCTCGTGTAGCTCACTGGAATGCTCTGAAACGCATTATTCGGTATATACAGGGCACCAAAGACCTCGGCCTGCACCTTGGCCCCTCGGACGTCTCTTCTTTGCGTGCATACACTGATGCGGACTGGGCTGGCTGTCCCGACACTCGCCGTTCTACATCCGGCTACTGTGTTTATCTTGGTGATAATCTTATATCTTGGTCTTCCAAGCGACAGTCCACTATCTCCCGCTCCAGTGCAGAAGCTGAATATAGAGGTGTCGCAAACGTAGTTGCAGAAATATGTTGGCTTCGCAACCTTCTCCTAGAACTCACGCACCCCCTGACACGTGCGACGCTCGTCTACTGTGACAATGTTAGTGCTATCTACCTCTCAGGCAATCCAGTTAATCATCAGCGAACCAAACATATTGAGCTGGACATACACTTCGTTCGTGAACAAGTTCCAGAAAGGCAATGTACGCGTCCTTCATGTCTCGACTCGTCACCAGATTGCTGATATTTTCACCAAAGGCTTGCCTCGCGTCCTGTTCGATGACTTCAGATCCAGTCTCAGCATCAGACCTCCTTTCGCTTCGACTGCGGGGGAGTAATAGTCAACCATTGATTTAGGAATTGATTGTACCATATTAATTATCATTAACTCCTCATTATGAGGAGATGCCTTGACTTGTGTATATAAGGCATAGGTTGTACAACATTACAATTCATTCAGTAAATAATTCCTTCACCCACGAATAAATTGTTCCCTAAATCGATGGTGATCAAGTGGGTCAAATTTTGTAAGGACACAGGGATGTTCCCCTTAAATTTGTTGTTGTCTAAGTGCAATGAGTATAGATCTTTTAGCGAACCCAATGAACTTGGAACAATGCCAGTTATGGTGTTATCTGAAAGATCTAACACATTTAACTTAGTCAAGTTTCCAAAGCATCCAGGAAGCCTTCCAGAAAAAAGATTTTTTGATAAATCCAAAACCTGGATGTGAGAAACGTTGCATAAGTGTGTCGGAATGCTTCCTGTGAAACGGTTTTTTGAGAGATTAAGAAATTCTAACATTGGGTTCATTGTCCCATCTGTTTCAGGAACATGTCCCGATAATAAGTTATCTGAGAGATCCAAAAACTTCACATTTGACGGAAATGTAGCTAGTGAACCCTCAAATCTGTTTGAGTTCATCTTCAAGATCCGGTCCCCATTCATGTTGCTACTATCTTCGTGAATTCGCGGCAGTGGGCCACTTATCTGGTTATTAGATAAATCTAAGTCAAGAATATGGGACAAGATGTTCCCAAACCACTCTGGTATTGTATCTTTAATACTCGAGTTAAAGAGATGTAACTTATGAAGATGTGCTTGTGTTTTAAGCCAATTCGGAAAGTGGGGTCCGATGTTGCAGGAACTTGCAAGAAATATCTGCAGTTGGAAGGGAGCAATCCATTTAGTGCTGAAATTCAACACTAATGAATTTTTTGATAACACCAAATACTTTAGATTCCTTAGTTTCGTGAAGTGACTTTCAGAAAGAGCCCCAACCAATGAATTATGGCACAAATCCAGATTCTCGAGGTTTGAAAGTTGCCCAAGACTCGTGGGAATGTTCCCACTTAATCGATTATAACCAAGATACAGGTCTTTTATCCTTAGTAGTAGTCCAAGGCTTGTGGGAACAGGGCCATAAAACATGTTTCGTGAAAGGTCCAAATGAACAAGGCTGCTTAAATTACATAACACATCTGGTATCGAAGTATCAAAGGAATTGAACGACAGGTCAACGGAAGCAAGGGCGCCAAACCTTCCAATAAAATCAGGAATTTTACCGTGGAAGTTGTTATGTTGAAGGTGTAGATGCATGAGGCCAGTAAGGTTTGATAACCAGATAGGAATGGTGGAATTGATGTGATTAAAAGAGAGGTCAAGTGAATTAAGAGATGTGAAATTGACGAGTTTAAAGGAAGGGATATTGATATCTGACCCTGCCAAGTTTAATGTAAGCAATGAAGGGAGCATGTTAATTATTGGATGGAACCAATCAATATGCTTACCAATGGTTACACCTGATAGATTCAAGTGCCTTAATGACGATAGCGAAGACACCCAGTCCAAACCATCAATGATGAGGTCTTGAGATTTACCATAATTGATACCGGCCCTGTATAGCTCATAACCATCACTAAGATCAAGATATTGTAACCTTGACAGATTTCCTATATGATGAGGCACCATTCCACTAAAACCTGAGTATGACAAACTCAGGTATTCTAAACATTCAAAGGATCCTAAGAATTCAGGAATGCTTCCCCTAAAATTGTTCCGGCTCAAGTC
Source organism: Ambrosia trifida (assembly GCA_028751855.1). Taxonomy (NCBI): domain Eukaryota; kingdom Viridiplantae; phylum Streptophyta; class Magnoliopsida; order Asterales; family Asteraceae; genus Ambrosia; species Ambrosia trifida. The sequence goes on from CM054130.1 coordinate 82,554,176, forward strand.
CAAATAACGCAGATGCTTCAAATTCTGTAACGAATGACTCAACTCACCGTTGAGCCCTTTGTCATGAACATCGAGTTTCACAACATGACCACTTTGACTGTCACATCCAACTCAATGCCATTCACAACATTCTACTCCTCTCCATGTTGATAGAAGATCATGTGTGCTTGTGACGTTTTTTTTTAATACAAGAAGGGACTGCCTTTCCCTTTCAATACATGATGTAATATTTGAAGAATTTATAATCATGGTGTTGCTGCTTGTGCCAAATCTTTGGAAGAACAACAATGTAAAAATGACAAGAAAACTAGTTTCCATTTTCGACTAAGATAAGATAAACTTCAGTTTCACAATAAGGGCAGCGTATCATAAAATCTTTTAATTTTCTGTTGAAAAAAAAAACTAACTAAAAAGCAATAGATAATATATAAATATTGTTACCCCATTTGACTGCACATTTAGGTAGTGTTTGGTATGCAGGAATGGAAGGCGGAATTGAATGGAGCATTATGATGGAATGAAAAAAAAATGTGTTTGGTTGGTCAAAGCAATGGAATCATTTATTACCTCCTCCATTTCATTTTCTCTAAAAACGTACCCCAAAACATTCCATCCATCCCCCCCTGTATTTTTTCCATTCCATTCCCTCTGTCAGCCTTCATCAGCACCAACGACCAACACCACCCACCTCTACCATTACCACCCATCGCCACCACCGCTTGACGCCACCACCGACCACCGCCATCGTCGACCACCACCAACCACCGACTCTCGCCACCCACCGACCATCACCGCCACTCTCCGTCACCGGCCACCGCCACCCCCACCCGCCGACTACCACCATCACTACCCACCACCACCTCCACCACTGACCACCGCCACCCACTACCAAGCACCGACTGTCACCACCGACACTTTTCGTCACCAACCACCACCACCAATAGCCACATCCAATACCGACCACTGCCACCCACCACCAAGCACCAACCGCCACCACCGCCACTCTCCGCCACCGACCAGGTGGCGACCGACAAGCACCAACCACCACCCGCCGCCGCCGCAACTAATCGCTGTCCCCGTCACTCCTATCGCCACCCACCGACCACCACCACTGTTACCGCTACTATAACCACCAAACGTCGGCACCCACTGACCACCACCACCACCCATCGTTGCTGCCGCCATTGACCACAACCGTTGCCGCTACCACGACCGCCACCACCCACCGACCACCACCACCACCTCTGCCACCACCAACCACCGTCGCCGGCACGCACTATCAACCGTCATCGCCACCACTCACCACCGGCGGTTTTATTTCTATCTTTTCCTACCTACCAAACAATACAAAGTGGCGATTCATTCCATTCTTACGTAGTAATCAAACAAGACCATGGAATGGTAATCATCCATTTCATTCCTTTGTCCATTCCATTCCCTTATCCATTCCATTCCCTTGTCCATTTCATTACCCCATACCAAACATTGTATTAGAGTCTTCGGTTAAGGAGTCAATAGGCTTAAAAAGCTATTGTTTTCCGTTTTGGAGTAGGATAAAGTTGAGGGTAAAAGCAAAAGTTTTGTTTGTAATTTATACTGCAGTGAGTCATAAAACTCGTTTGAGTCGTTTCAGACTTGAGTCCACACAGCTTAAAGTCTTTTAGTGTGGGTCGCCACATGCATACTTTTAGTTATTGGTGGACTTGACTTGACTTGCGACTTATTTTGGTATCAACACTTGTTATGCACTAGAACTTTCATATCAATTGCCAAAGGTTTAACTTTAGACTAAAACCTTTAGCCTTAGCTTTTCTTTTGCTTACCGACACTTTTTCTTTTTCCAAAAGGCCGGTCAATTGCATTTGATTTGATCAAATGATAACTTAAATAATTAGTATACCTAAAGCATGTAACAATAATTTAAGGCATCATAGTTTCATTTAAAGATTAAAATACATGTTCGTCCATTTACGGATCTTGAACTTTTAAATAAGGGGCCGAAAGTTTCAAAGAAATAAAAAAGGAGGTCCGGACTAAATACATACAAAATTTTCCATAAAATTTACATTAAGAAGCGAAAAATCTGGAGGCCAGGGCCTAACGGGGTTCCATCAAAGAACCACCCCTATACACATCAAACAATTAAATGAACACATAGAATTTTGAACATGTATAATTTAAGTATCTGATTATTGCTTACACTTCGCACTAATAATAAAGCAACAGTGTGAGGTAGAATGGAAAAACAGGAAAGAACTCAAAAAAGTAAAAGAGAAAAAGAAGAAATTTAAAAATGTAAAAGAGAAAAATGACTTTATTAAAGTTTTGGGAACTTAAACTAACTTTATTTATTAAGGGCCTGTTTGGTATCCTTTTAATAGAGCTATAAATTATCTAGTTCTGAATGGTTTAACATTCAAACTGTTTGTTTTAATCTAAAAAAAAAGTTCTGAATGGAACGGTTAAGAGCTAAACCGTTCAGACTTGGTGCATGAAATGGTTAAGAGCTGAACCGTTCAGACTTGGTGCATAGCTGAACTATTCAACACTTAACCATCCAGAGTCTCTTAAACATTCAGACCTCTTAACAATTCAGCACTTTAATCAATCAAACAACCCTAAATGTCATACGTGATTAGGGGAGGCTAGACAGAATACAGATTAGTAATATGTATGACACACGAATAACAGCAAAAGTAACAATCAACTAAATAGATAAAAATTATATTTACATGTATTCTAAAAAAAGGATATAAAACTATTATATTAATATTACGTTGTCAAGATTTTTAGGTGTGTCTAAGGTTTGCTTGAATCTTCATCACCACGCTCGTCTTCTCGAGTTCCCTAGCCGATCAGGTGACCATTCCACATAAAGGTAAGACTAGCAGGGAACATGAACACGTGATTAAAATATATTTTTGTCAACACGAGGTTGAGTGAGTTCATGTGTTTATTTAGTTGGGCACGTAAACAAGGTTTAACAAATAGTTTTGATATTGTTCATATAATCAAAGTCTATGGTCGGTGACAGACCTACATACATCCCAAAGGGGTAGGCGTCCCCTTTAAATAAAATAAAAAATAGTGTAAATTTTAGGCTAAAATCTTGATCGTGCCCCTTAAAAGTTTAGTCAAACCTCTTGACCGCTCCTAAAAAAAATAAGGGAAAATCACCAAAATGAACTTTGACTTCCCTTGTTAGCCAAAATAACCATTGGAAGTGGCTAATATCTAGGGGCTTCACAAAAAAAGGATAGTGCACCACGTCACATGTGTGGAAAGAGTCTCTCTTCTAGCCGTTTCAGTAGTTTTTGATGAACCTACGCATTTTAACCAATTACAATTTGGCACATGCATATTTTCTTAGTTAACCTCTACATAGCCTCCACAAACTGCAAATGTCTAATACATAGACTCCACAACTTAAACGGCTTGATTCAACACTGAAACGGCTAGGGTCAGTGTAAACGCCTAATATGTGGGGCTCGGCTATGTTTCTTTCCCCTAACCTATAGCCTTTTCCTTACACCTTAGTCATTACTATTTTAGTCTTCCCTACCCGTTAGCTATCTAACTTTATTCATTTCCTCCCTAACCCTTGGATCTTTTCTAATTTCTCCCCTAATCCCTAGCCATTTCCCTAGAGTTTAGCCATTTGTGTTATTTAAATTTTAGTGAAATATTAACTAAATGAATGGGATATTAAAATTGATAACAGCTAAAATTGCTAAACATTATGGCACTAGGACATGGCTAAATATTAGGGGCATCATTTTGTAAACGTCTAAAAAGTAGAGGCAAACACAAAATGGCTAAAAATGAGACGAACCACTTAAACAAGCCAAACGTCTAAATAAATAAAAGACATGAGTAAACGGCTAGGTGTTTGCCGGTTGAAGACGTTTAAGTTGTGTCAATTTAATTTAAACTGGAAGGCTACACTTTAGCTGGGTAAAGTTTTATAGGCTACATTTTAGCCGTTTTCACTATTTGCGTCACATGTTGTTTTTTGGTTGGTTTAAAGAGACGGGGACAACATTAGAAAGTGCTACAGATTAGCTGTAGAGGACACATGTAATAACTCTATTACCTTGATTGTGGTGAACCCCCTAAAATTTAGCCTTTTTAAATGTATATTTTTGTAATTTCAAGGGTCAATGTTTATTTTCGTCATTTTCCAAATTCTGGGTCCACTACTGTCTATACTGTCAATTAAACAAGATGGTCAACTCAAAACTGCATCTAGAATCATGCCTAACCATGCCTAGAAATAACAACAAAACTCATAGCCGTTATTGTTAAGAGTTCTAACCTAAGCTTTGCTACATAGGTCAACAAATGCAATATGCATGTCGTAATGACCCGTCGGTCTCAGTGGGAGTTTCCGGGTTATAGGCCGGACCACTGTACGTGGGGATTCCCCAAGTAGTACTACCCACATCTTTCAGGGCAGTGTGAATTGCCTCCAAATTTGTATGTCCGTGAAGTAAATCAGTGAAATGATGTGGCACTGCAATATTGGTGGAAAATAAGAGTAGTTTGGTAAAGTTCGGGGTATTGCCTTGCCCACCCTTATACTTTTCTAATCTTAAAATTGATTATGATGTAGTCTGGACCAACCAACCATTCTACTCGAATTCCAATGTTGGTTAAACTTTGCAAGCTTTTGACCCAGAAATTCAGAGACGCATGTAATGAAATAAATTTGTTTCAATTTGATAAAACCCATCTTCAGCACTCAGTAATTATTGTTGACTTTTGTGGTCAAGTGTAGGTAAACACTTGACCCTCCTTGATCACTAGCACTGGTGCAGTTTTGCTAGGTATGTTCATCTCAGCAGTTTTGAGCATCTGATGCAGTTCTGCAAGTGTCTTTTCCATCCTGTTCATATTGTAGTTCATAATGAACTGGTCATATGACTTGGGCAATGAGTTTAGGATGATATCCCCAGCTAACTCATCGCTCAAGGGGGATTCCGGACGAGCCAAGTGATCAACATATGCCTTCATTTTTAGCACACGAGTGCTAATTGGCATTTCTAGAACATACAACTTGTTCTCCGCCTTGAGAACAATTTTCAAGTTGCGGTGCCAGTCCATGAAGTTGGAGTGGTTAAGTTTGTCCTTCTCTAAGATGGACTTGCGAGAGAATTGGGAGGCGAAATTGTTTTCAGTTGACATCTACAAAGTTCAAAATCTAAATTATTAGTATTTTATGTTTCAAATATCCTAATTTATCTTATGACCCAAAAGCAAAATTAATTAGGATGAGACCCCGATTCATCAATACACAGTGAACTGGCTTAGCACTGTCCACTGGTACGATTAGGTAGGTAAACAACGATTGTTAATTGTGTCCACTACACAACTCTCCATTTGGGGTTATCGCTAAGAGCGATGTATGTTTAACCCCAACTATGCCCACTTGTCAAACAAGCGATGTTTGGTCCTTTACTGTTAACTGTAACACCGGCCTATGTTACACAGGAAACGCGATGATTACCTTCACTCATGATCAACGCCCAGATGCAGGGTCAGCACTAACATTTGGGTTCGATTTAAAACGAAGTGTTAACTCGTTAAGGGTGGCATAAAACATCAATTTAAATTGGGATTTAATTTTAATATTTACCATAAATATTTTGAATGACTCGTTAGCATAATGTGAGTCACACAATAGTTTATAAAATCCAATTTTATATTGTTCGTGATAATTGAAACTCCTTTCAACACTCGACACGGTATAGTTTTAAATACCTTATTTAAACTATGTTGGTCGTATTATCGCGAATGAACTTGTTTTAATATTAATAAAACTCCTTTTATTAAATATGCTTTTCAGTTTTTATAAAACTTGTTTTAATAAAACCGTTGCCATGATTGTGAAAATTTTATTTATTTTGGGTTATCTAAATTATTTACAATAAATAAACCACAACCACAAAACATAAGAATAAAATTAAACGAATCGAGCCCCTAATAGGTTGTCCGTTTCGTTTTAGCCAGAAACGAAACGAACCAGTCAAAAGGGTTTCAAAACTATTTTTGATATAGCTCCCACTTGACCCGAGATCTCTATCTTCATGGAACCTGTTCGCCTTTTTATCTTCGTATTGATCTTGTACTTGAAGGATTACAAATGAATTTGAAATACAAATAAAACAAATCTATTCTAATCCTATATATTACACCGGATCCAATATCCGTAATAAAAAATACAAATCAATAAAGAAATAAAACCATCACAAACACAACCATGACAAGGGCCAAATACCTAGGATGTATTTATGCATCCTGATACATTGAAGCGTTTGTTACTAACAGATGAGTTTCTTAAGTGGAAATCAGTAACATGCATAAGCATGTCTACCCCCTGCCTCCGTTGGTACCTTTGAGTTTCTTATATTTTTAAAATCTTATAATTCATTATGATGTAATCCGGTCCAACCGACCATCCTACTTCAATTCCAATGTTGGTTAATCTTTGCAATTATCGTTGACTTTTCTAGTCAAGGGTAGAGATTTCAAAATTTAAAATTTGACACAAGTGGTACTGAAAATTTTAAATCGATCTGAATATAATAAATAGCATTTGTTACATGTAAAAGGCGGTAACATGTTTTATTTGAAACTCTAAGTGTATGAGCAAAAATCTGAAATGAACAATAAGTTGGTATTAACATAAAAGTCAAAATGTACCTATTCAGAGAAGAAACTCATTGCTCCTCTTTTACTGTCTTTCCACCATCATTAACTCCATGATTCAAATTGTTTGTTGGCGATTCAGCTTCACGCACAGCAAACCGACTTGGAATTAGAGTTGTTTTTTACCAATAAACTCACCAAACGAAACTTGTTTCTCATCCATTTTTATTATCAGTATTTTAACCACTTTGACCCGCATGACCAACAGACCTGTTCTCAACATCTACTCTACCGCCTATCGATTTTGTGTCTCTATAAGATCTTTGACTGAGACCATAGTCAATGACATAATTTCTATTTGCTGATGATTGAGTGAGGGCCACAAGACATGAGGGCTTAACTGTAATCAACTTCTATTGCAGCTGCTGATTTTGACTCTGTATCATACCCATTTACATGCTATGATCATTTTGACCACCCAACTGACCATAATTATCGACCAAGTTGCGAGAATACTATGCTCATAAGTCATAATCCTGATGAGAAGGAACCACAGCAAACTGATCAGCAAGAACAGTTACAGGTCCCATGCATGGTTATGCCATTTACTGGAAGACTCAATACCATCCCATCATAATAATCGGTCCAATGGTTGACTCCAAAATTACATACATGAAAGAGGAACACAAACAGATACTACCAGTTCAATATAAGATTCTAAGTTGCTGTTTGTTTCTTTTCTCATTTGTGTTAGTTTATTGAAAAACTACGAGCTTTTCAATGTGCTTGGATACAAATCAGTTTTTCAGACCATTTTTCATCTTCTTTATTATAAATACAACCGACCACAAATCAAGATAACATAATACACAAAAAAATTATAACAACCTAGCATACAGAATGTTCACTTTCCTTTTTCTTTCAACAATTGTGATTGTTCAGCATACCAGATCGATGCCACTGTTGCTCTTTGTAGAACTAAACGAACGGGCGTCTGAGCCATCTATATCTGAGAAATAGCTGGGCATCATCATTGCAAGATCTGGGAGTGCACCTTCAAACTTGAGCACTTGAATTGCTTGACCGATAGACGGCCTCAGACTGCACTGTAGTGAACACCATAACCCCACCATCATCAAACACTCGACTTCTTTTGCATTGAACTCATTGTTCAGCATCTGATCCACACCAGAAAGCAGCTCAGATTTTTCATGTAAACCCCAAACCCACTTAGCCAAACCAACGTATGAGTCATCAACTTTATCCGATACTTTTTTTCCGCAAGCTATCTCTAATGCAACCATCCCGAAGCTAAAAACATCTGACTCTTTGCTCAAGTGTCCGCGCATTGCATACTCAGGAGCCAAGTAGCCTATAGTTCCAGCTACACGAGTTGATTCGTGAGACCGTTCATGGTCCATGAGTTTAGCCAATCCAAAGTCTCCAAGCTTTGCGTTAAATCCTAAATCAAGCAAGATGTTGCTTGGTTTGATATCCCTATGCACCACACATTGTTCACACTCTTCATGGAGATACAGCAATGCCGAGGCTACACCTTTAGCAATTCTGTATCTCACATCCCATGTGAGTATACTTCTTTGGTTGAATAGATGAGAATCAAGGCTTCTGTTTGGCATAAACTCGTACACTAAAAAGAATTGAGTTTCATCATTGCACCAACCGATGAGTTTCACCAAGTTTCGGTGCCTTAAGCTGCTAATGACCTTCACTTCATTCCTGTACTCTGTGTTTCCTTGTCTAGAACTCTCTGAACTTCTCTTGACAGCTACCATGATATCTTCATGGGATAAGTGGCCCCTATAGACGGACCCGAATCCTCCCTCTCCTAACTTGTTAGCATCGGAGAAGTTGTTGGTAGCCAAAGTGAGATCTCTGAGAAGAAATCTCCTGGGTCCTGTTCCTCTATCAAGATCATCATCTATGTCTCTCAAAGGAAATCTTCTTGGGTTCTGTCCCGAGCTTCCAGGTTCAGAATGACCTTTAAGCGAAAGGAATGACCATACTTTCTTGATGTTGATCCCTTCTTGAGTCGATGAGGCCTTTCCTTCTTGAAATGACAGTGCCCGATCAAGACTGCCTACGACCTCAGACATTGTTGGCCGCTGACTTGGAAGACTATGCAAACATCGAACTGCAATACCTGAGAATTCCTTCAGAGACCTCTTTGATATGCGGTCCCTCAAACTAGAACTGATAATTTGAGTGACTTTTCCTTGTTTTATCAAGCCCTGAGCCCACATTGCTAAACCCTCTTCCAGACTATTGTCCAAAGCGCGCCTTCCGGACAACACCTCAAGCAACACAACCCCAAAAGCATAAACATCAGATTTTCTTGTCAATCTGCCTGTGTAGAAATAATTTAGATCCATATACCCAAAGGTGCCTTTGACTTTGGTGCTAACATACGTACGTGTCTGATTTGTCGGTCCTATTGTAGCCAATCCAAAGTCTGCAATCTTGGCAGCATAAGTCTGATCCAACAAAATGTTGGAGCTTTTGACGTCACGGTGTATGACTCCTTCTAGTGTGCCAGTACCCGTGTGTAGGTAGTCCAAACCACGTGCAGCTCCTATGCATATCTTGAGCCACTGAGACCAAGTCAGAACTGTACCTATCTTGTGAAGATGATCATAAAGGGTTCCATTAGGCATGTACTCGTAGACAAGGGACATCTCCTTCCCCTCGTTGCAATAGCCAATCAAAGGCACGATGTTACAATGGCGCAGCCTTGTAAGCATCTCGACTTCAGCCCAAAACTCAGACGCTCCTTGATGAGACTCAAAATGCAACCTCTTAATGGCATAGAAATTAGTTGGTTCATCGGATATCTTTCCTTTGTACACCTTACCAAACCCCCCTTGGCCAATGCACCATTTTTCATCAAAATTATCGGTTGCTGAAATGAGCTCGGACATTGAAAAGCGTCGGCATGGTTGCTCCATGAAAGATTGTAAAGATGGAGTCGTCTCATCTTTGTTGGTTTCATTTAACATCATTTTGAATATATACTCGCAAAATTAATCAAGCTTGTTCACTTCAGCTTTTTCCTACAATACATAACTCAAATCACAAGAGATTTTTGCAAAATTTGACAAACTAAACCACAATTGCATAGTACCTTATGAAACACCTCTTAAAAGCCCGGCTTTCGAGCTTTTTATCAATCCAGTCTCGAGTAGGTAAACACTGTTTTTATGTTCAAAAGTTTTTTGTTTTTGTTTTTGTTAATTTCAATGTCAAAATCACCTTGTTAAGTAATGAACGATCGTCTGATGACCGATCTAAACAGATGAATGCTCAAATTAAAAGGAGATGATCTGAGTGCATATTAATAAAATCAAGTAACAAGTAACTGCAGCGAAACATTACTGGATTTGTTGAATCAAATTAATAGCTAAAACAGATAATAGAATGATAATAATAGAAATCGTACCGAGATGAGGTTTAGGAATAGAGAGATCGAAGAAGTTGCAAAAGCATTATTGCATTTCAATTACTAATTATTGGCTCTTGATGGTGGGGTTCCCCTGTCTTCTTTGTTGACTTCGGCACACAAGTCTTTATTTTTAATAAAATTAATAGGATAAATTACAGAATTCGTCCTTTAGGTTTGACCCATTTTTCTGTGGATGTCCTTTCGCGTTTCAGTTGATGAGAATCGTCCTTAACGATTTAAAATGTTACACCCATTGTCCTAAGGGCCTAACTTGGTTAAAAATTTCAGTTAACTTTGGTCATGTGCAAGGCACATGAGGGTAAATTGGTAATTTTACTTCCCTCTCTTCCTATATCTAACTTCAACCACCACCACCACCACCACCCAACATCCCACCAATAAATTACCTGAGCAAGTTGACTGTGATGACCCTCATTTTTGACCCGTCTTCCCTGACCCGAGACCACCATCTACTTCTAAGAACAACTGCCGCCCTAACCACTTATGACCACCGCCGCTCAGCCCCATCAGAACCATCACCTTCGCCATGGCAGCTTTCACTCGACCACAACCGTAGCTGTAACCACCACGACTACCATCTAGACCCCACCCTTCACCATCGGCAACTATTAATCATCAATAATCGGTCACCACTAATCCTAATCATCACCACTACCTGGGTTTCGTGAGCATTCAGTCACAGAGGCGGCGGAGCCGCCGTTAGAACTACCACCGGTACCTCCTTGGTCTACCTTCCCTTTCTCTCTCTTTGACACCCCCTTCCCAGATCTGCTCCTTCTCTCTCTCTCTCTCTCTCTCTCTCTCTCTCTCTCTCTCTCTCTCTCTCTCTCCTCTGAATCGTTCTCTTTCTCATTCTCCGCATCTCTTTTCCCACAATAATATTTTGGTGAGCAAGGTTGTGGAAGTGACGGTGGGTGTTGAAGTGAGTGGCAGGTAGTGGTGGTGAAGGATGAACTAGAGATTGAGTTGGAGGTGAGATCATTCCAGCAGACTTGCATCTCAATATACAAAACCTGCAACTGTTCTCGAGGAAAAAAGTAAGGTTTGTGTTACACATTTATCTCCTCCGATTGGCAATCGTTCTGGCGCAGGGATCAATTCGGCAATAAGCATGAGGCTGAAGGGATACAATGTGTATTCTGATTCACGATGGGAGATAAAAGTTTAGAGAGAGAGAGGGTAGAGAGAGTCAGAGAGCTCTGTTTTAGAGAGAAGGGATTTATTTTATTTATATATATATAAGTGAAATTACTAGACTACCCTCATGTGCAAGGCACATGACCAGATTTAACGTTAAAAACTAACAAGGTTAGGCTCTTAGGACAGTGGGTGTAAGATTTTAGATCGTTAAGGACGATTCTCATCAACTGAAACGCGAAAGGACATACATTGAAAAATGGGTCAAACCTAAAGGACGAATTCCGTAATTTATCCAAATTAATAATAATTCAAAGGTAATATAAAAATAAAAAAAAGTTATTTAAAATATATAGAACTTAGTGTGGGTGTAGTGGTGGCGTTGTGGTGGCGCTATGGGGGCGTTTTGGGCTTGAGAGTTATACACACAACGAGCGTTGTGATGGCAAAAGTGACCGTTGGTGATTTTCTTGACCGTTGGTAACGGTCCTTCCATTAAAAAAAACTCACCATTACTATATATATAAACCAAATACATATACAATTCAACACACAAACAAATATACACACATACAATTCAACTAGAAACAAATATACACACAAATCACCACAATGTTGTCTCCTCCCTCCGAAGACTCGTTTACCGATCTTTATCAAAGGTTCTTTTACGAAGACGGCGCGGAAGAGGAAGAAGCCGTTACGAGTGTGGTTATGCTAGCGTCGAGCGCGATGCAACACCTACATAATGCGCCTCCACGACCGATATTGTCTAGGGAATATCTACAGCGAGACCGTGTATCCGCCAATGAGCGTTTAGTGAATGATTATTTCAATGCGAATCTGGTTTACGACTCTGATATGTTTAGGCGAAGATTTCAGATGAGTAAAAGCTTATTTTTGCGCATTACCAAAGATTTAGAGTCAAAAGATGACTACTTTAAGCAAAAACCCGACGCTAGAGGGTGCTTAGGATTCACCCCAATTCAAAAGGTCACTTCCGCATTACGTGTACTCGCCTACGGGAACACATACGATATCAATGACGAGTATTTGAAGATGGCAGAGAAAACCACACACGATACCTTGAGTATTTCTGCTACGGTATATTTACAAATTTACATATATTTATAATTAGAAGTTACATTTTATATATATATATATATATATTATTTTTTTAGGTATATGCCAATTATATTAAAAACGATACTTGAGAAACTCGACATGGAACGACCTTCAACAACTATACGAAGCGCATTTACAAAAACATGGATTACCCGGCACGGTTGGTAGTATAGACTGTCGTCACTCGTCAATGGCGATGATATAGTTGTCCAACCGCATGGCGAGGTCAACATACACACGGTGACCAAAAAGGACCAACGTTGGTTTTACAAGCAGTTGCCTCACAAGACCTGTGGGTTTGGTCGGCCTTCTTTGGTCTCGCCGGGTGTATGAACGACATAAATACTTTTCAGTTTTCGCCATATCTAGAGTCTTACATTGGCGGAACAATACCGAAAGCTGGGTTTTAGAGCACATGGGGTGGTAGCAAATTTATCACACCCATCACACTATCACACCCAATCATTTTGTGCCACCTCATACTATTACATTCCATCACTAAACCCATGTGGCGGTGTTCACAATTACCACTAAAACCATCACACCCAATCACCTTATGACATCTCACTTCAACACATACACCACTATTTTTTTATAATAAAAAACAATAGAGGTGGGACCACCACCTTTGTTTTTTTCTCTTTTTTTTTCTTGACTTTGGATGTTTTTTTCCAAAGAGATGGGACCACCACAATAGAGATGTGAGAGAAGAGAAATGTGACTTTGGCTCGTGATATATATCACGGTGGTTACTCATCACGGCCACAATAATTTGTGGGGGCGGTGTTTCGCGGGCATCACACTATCACGGGGTGGCCATCACGGACCACCCCGTGTGCTCTTATGCAAAGAATAATTACTACGAGCATGGATACTACTTGGCGGATGGTATATATCCGGAGTATTCAATCACGCGTGAGCTTGTTAGCACGCTGGAAGTAGGTACCATATCCCTTCAACGGGCCATTTTAGCAGTTTAATGGTATTCGTTTTTTGGGATTGGGCTACCTATCCGCGCTGGAAGTAGGTACCATATCCCTTCAACGGGCGATTTTAGCAGTTTACTCGTATATATACTATGAACTAGATATGTCCTAATCTATTCGTATAACGTACCGAGTTCATGATAATGCGGGAAAGGTTAAAGATTCTACTTTTGATATTATTGCAATACAAAGCATATCACTATTCTATTCAAACTTAGTTTTTACTTAATAGTATCTATTTACATCATCAATGGTAACTTGTCTGATCAGTGAGCAGTGGCAACCTGATCAGTTTCAATTTCAGTAGTTGTAGTGCTTCAGTGATATGTTAAAGACTATTTCAAGAAGTGTAGGGACCTTTTCCGTCATTTTGTAATAGTTGTATAAAAAGAGGTGTAGTACAGGGACCATAATTGTAATAGTTCTATAATTGTAGGGCTAATTGTGTAAGGCAGGTAATAGTTTGAAATGGTTGTTATAATACAGTTGAGCAGGTCTAACTGACTTAGCTTTGTTTATCTTCAGTGGTACTTGATTCGATTATAAGTTTACTAATCATCAGTTGTAATCTTCAGTTGCGTCTTCATCAGTAGCAACTGTTGGTCAGTTGTGACTTTCTAAAGGCTTTCACATCAGCAAGAGCTTCACAATCGGTGGTAACTTCAAACAAGCAGTGATAACTCCTTTCTGTATCATCACTTCCAAAGGAGTTTTCATGCCAAAATCCCAACTATTATCTCTGTGACTGTGACTGTGAATGAAATGTCTGTTCAGTGTAACTCCTCTTAAATCATTATGCACCTCGGTTTTTTTTTTATGGTTTTAGGGTGCACGCTAACTGTTCGATGAAATGTTTCAACTAGTTTGCTGCTTGATGAAATGTTTTGTAATCAATTTAATGCCTTTGGTGCTACAATTCATTATGTTTTGCCTTTGCTGCTTGATGAAATGAGTCATTTGCCTACTTGCCGATCATCCCGATCTCCCGTTTAGATTGCATTCTCTTTCTCTATGCTCTTAAAATTTATGCTTGGTTCAGGTGAAGGAGGAAATTGCAGGGAATTTTTTTATAAAAAAATGACTAGACGACATGGAACGTTTCACACAACTAAATACACCATTGCAGCTTTTATCAGCACTTTTATATGGTTTTTAAAAGATTAAAGTTAATAGTTATGATGATTCATGAAAACATAGTAGTAAAAAGAACAAACTGTTTCCCATGAGAAAGGTCATCATAATAATGTATGACACAATGGCTTTTTCAAATAGTGATCATAGTGGATGTTCTGATTAAGTTTCTGAAATAGTGATCAAAAGTTGGTGGCCACTCAGATCCATGTAGTTGTTGGTGGACTTTGACTTTTGGTGTCAACGCTTGTTGGCTGCAGGCTCTTTGAACCTAAATTTTCCTACCAATAGCCAATGGATCAAATTTTAATTGAATAACATTTAGTTCTTTTGCTTACAAATATTTGTTTGTAGAACGATTAACTGCATTATGATACAGTAAAAAAAAAGAGTAACTGTGAATCTTCTAAACATATAAATAATCCAACTGTTAGTCCAGAATCCTCTCTACCGGGTATCAAACAGGTACACAATCAAAGGCGGAAACAATGATTGTATAGAAAGAACAAAGAAGAAACATAAAACTGAATGATTCGATTAATGAAGTGCACACGGTTTCTATGAACCGTCTGGTACACGAGCAAAACAAACAAAAACACTAGCAACCCCAAAATAGACTAAGGAACCCCCTATTTATAGTTACATAGGGCGGCCATCATACATGGGCCGATAAGGCCGAACCCAAAACCGTATCAACTAATGACAAAGTGACCCAAGACAACGCAAACCTCTAAAATCTAGCCCAACAATATCCCCCCTAGGTTTGTGTTGACTTGGAGTGTCTTTACTGAATTGTTAGTCCAGAATCCTCTCTACCTGGTATCAAACACGTACACAATCAAAGGCGGAAACAATGATTGTATAGAAAGAACAAAGAAGAAACATAAAACTGAATGATTCGATTAATGAAGTGCACACGGTTTCTATGAACCGTCTGGTACACGAGCAAAACAAACAAAAACACTAGCAACCCCAAAATAGACTAAGGAACGCCCTATTTATAGTTACATAGGGCGACCATCATACATGGGCCAATAAGGCCGAACCCAAAACCGTATCAACTAATGACAAAGTGACCCAAGACAACGCAAACCTCTAAAATCTAGCCCAACACCAACAAATTGATTAAATTTACACACTGCTAACTTGTGTTTTTGGTGGTTACAACTTACAAAAAAACATAACTAAAAACGAAACACAATAATCGGTTTTAGAAAATAGCTTAACGAAACCAGTGGCTATTTTAATTAATTCGGTTATGCAGTTTTTCTGCTCCCCCATAACCCATATTTAGTTGACAAAATAAAATTTTATTTTTTTCGTCCGGATACATTGAAGTGTTACCAATATTTGAGTATCTAAAATTGAAATCAGTGACATTTACATATACTAATTTGGCAGATAATTCACTCAACTCAGTAATCTCCCTAACGGATGATGTATTGAAATCATACGGTTTATGAACTATTAAAGTGTACATAATTATCAAAAACACCAAATTTTGGTTCATAACTTTTATCAAGCACCTTGTGTGCAGTTGACAAAGCCTACAATCTACATAATTAAAAGTTGAAGTTCTTTAATTTTATAAATTTCTCTTTTGTTTCTTATGTACTTTCAATCTTTTGATTTCCCTTTTGTAATTTTTGTCCAACTTTAAGTTCTAATGTTATTTAATCTTCACGACTTAGTAATTACTATTGACTTTTGTAGTCAAATGTATGAATTTTAATATTTAAAATTGGCATGAACGGTACCACAAGTTGTAAATCGGTCTGTATATAATGTTACTATTTAACAAATGAGAAAGGTGGTAACATGTTTTATTTGTAACTATAAATCTATAAGCATAAAACTTAATGTCATAAAAAAGTTTTTACAACCTAAAAGTCAAAATGTACCTATTCAGATAAGATACTCATCACTTGACTAAGTCCTGATTTAGAATTCTCCAAATTCAAATTTGTTATCCGAAAGATTAACAATAGAATTTTGATCAACACCATAGTCAATGACATAATTTCTGTTACACTTTCCAATCAATAACCAATTTTTTTTTACAGTTTTACCCATTAAAATTTAACAGCAAATTGTCTAAAGTTTTGTACACCTGTTCATCTTATCAACAAACAGAACTAATCAAAGACC
Source organism: Ambrosia trifida (assembly GCA_028751855.1). NCBI lineage: Eukaryota > Viridiplantae > Streptophyta > Magnoliopsida > Asterales > Asteraceae > Ambrosia > Ambrosia trifida. The sequence goes on from CM054130.1 coordinate 82,570,826, forward strand.
AGAGGCTATAACACAATATAGCTAGCCGCCACATACAGGACATCTTTGTCTGGGTCAAAACATGTAGTTCGGTGGTGGCCTCGGATTTGCTTAAATTATTAATGTAGTAAACGCTTGTTGACAAGGTTTTTCCACATAAATGTGACTGAAATATAACTTAGATATTACATATGTTCTTACAATTGTTTTAATCAGACAAAACAAGAGTATTCTCATATATATATATATATATATATATATATATATATATATATATATATATATATATGATGGCACGTAATGAAAATACATGTTAAATAACATACTTTTTGCTATGAAACACACAGTTCTATTGCAATTTTTCTTGATACAATAACACAAAAAAACATTGAAAACAAACTTCAACACATGATGCAAGTTCACCGTCCCTTAACGCATCCACTGGAGATGGGTATCTACAAATACCAAAAATTTAGCAAATAAGTTAGTGCATAAATCTACAACTACACATATATGTAATTAAGGAATAAATTTTATTAATATCTAATTTTGGCAATTTAAAATTTTACCTGCTCAATAGGAAAACTTACTTTTTAGGCGAGCAAGATTCACTAGAACTGATACTGTCAGCCAACAGTAAACATTTTCAAGCATCTTAAAGTAAGCTACCCTCTACCACCTAATGAAGTGCAAACTCCCAAGTAGTCCCATAAGTCCAACAACGAACCCTGGGCCCATGCCAAAATAAAACCACAGGCCTTCATCATCATCTTGAACCTCATCTTCAACAACATGATTTTGTGATGAATTATTTCCTATGCAACTCCTTGATAGTTGTGGCCCACATAGTCTGTCGTTCCCTTAATAGATATAGGGGTCCCCCAGAGTTTGCAGCTAATTTCCTACCGGGATTACACCAGATAAGTTGTTGAACGATAGGTTTAAGTAGCTTAGAAAGTTCAAGCTAGTCAAACTTTGAGGAATCCTATTGGACAACATGTTCATTGACAAATCTAACGATTCAATTTGACTTAAGTTCCCAATCATTCTTGGAATCTGTCCTTTGAGTTGGTTTCTTGAAAGATTCAAGTTCTTCAATCCCACAAGGTTCATCAAAACATCTGGAATTTCTCCTGTAATGTTGTTGCTTGAGATGTCCAAGGTTGTGAGAAACTGTAGTGTCGTGGTGTACACCAACTGAATTCCCTTGATGTAAGCCAAAATATTTTCTTCATACACACCACGCACGCTGTATCCAAAGTCAACTGAATTTATGATCATACGGCTTAAATTACTGAAGCAATGAGGGATCGTCCCACTTATGTTATTATGTGCCAAGTTTAAATGTTGAAGAGCACTGAGTTGACAAAGTTGTAGTGGAATCTTACCAGTAAACTTATTTGATTGGAGATTCAAGATTCTAAGGTCTAATAGGCTTTCTCCAATCCAAAAAGGGATTCTACCGGTTAAAGAATTGTTCCCTAAATCCAGTGTGACCAAGCCCGTCAAATTGTGTAAAGGCAGTGGAAGATTCCCTTCAAATCGGTTGTTGTACAAGTGCAATGACTCCAGTTCTGTAAGTGAACCTAATGAACTTGGAATAACACCGGTTATAGTGTTATTTGAAACATCCATCACTTGCAAACTAGTCAAATTACCTAAGCAGCTAGGAAGCCTCCCAAAAAACTTATTTTGTGATAAATCCGAAACCCAGATGCTAGGAAGCTTGCATAAGTGTACTGGAATGCTTCTGTTGAAACAATTTTTTGAGAGATTAACAACTCCCAGTCTTGGGTTCATTCTTCCATCTGTTTGAGGAACATGTCCTGACAATAAATTATCTAAGAGATCCAGAATCTGCACATTTGACGGAAATGTAGCTAGTGATCCCTCAAATTTGTTTGAGTTCATCCTCAAAATCCCATCACCACTACTGTCAAAATCAAATCTTGGTAGTTTGCTACTGATTTGGTTATTTGACAAATCCAGATAAAGAATGTTAGACATGATGTTCTCAAACCACTCTGGTATTGTATCTCTAATACTTGAGTTAGAAAGATCACATCTCTGAAGATGTATCTGTGTTTGTAGCCAATTTGGGAAGTGGGGTCCGATGTTGTAGGAACCTGCTCCAAATACCTGCAGTTGGAAGGGAGGGATCCATCCGAAGCTGAAATTGAACACTAACCAATTACCTGACAACATCAAATTATTCAGATTCTTTAGCTTGATGAAGTGAGTTTCAGAAAGAACACCAACCAATGAATTGTAGGAATATTCCCACTCAATTGATTATAACCAAGATACAGGTCTTCAAGCCAGAAGAGTAGTCCAATGCTTTGGGGGAATAGGACCAGAAAAGCTATTTGCAGAAAGTTGCAGATGAACAAGATGATTGAACATTCCAATAAAATTAGGAATTTTACCATGGAAGTAGTTATCATTGAGGTGTAGATGCATGAGGCTAGTAAGGTTTGATAACCAGAGAAGAATGGTGGAATTTATGAAATTGAAAGAGAGGTCGAGTGATTGAAGAGACGTGAAATTCATGAATTTAACTGAAGGGATATTTTTTATAGCACATTCTCTCAGGTTCAGTGTAAGCAAAGAAGGGAGCATGGTAATTGGATGGAACCAATCAATATGGTTAGGAATGGGTATCCCTGATAAACCCAAGTACCTTAATGATGATAGTGAAGACACCCATCCCAAATCATCCAATATAGGTGCTTGTTCGAAGCTTAACCAAGAATCAGTATCAATGTAAATAAGACGATTAAAATCAAGATATTGTAACCTTGTGAGATTTCCTAGATGATGAGGAACTACTCCAACAAAACCAGAGACTGATAAATTAAGGTATTCAAAATGTCGAAAGGATCCTAAAAATTCAGGAATGTTTCCTGAAAAATTGTTCCTGCTCAAGTCCAAGTAACGCAAATGCTTCAAATTCTTTAACGACGGACTCAACTCACCTTGGAGCCCTTTCGCATTTGGTGGATACGTTCCTATAGACCATTGAGACCGAAGATCAAGTTTGACAACATGACCATTTCGAACGTCACACCCAACTCCGTGCCAGTCACAGCATTCTACTCCGTTCCATGTTGATAGAAGTTTAGATGGGTCTGTGAGGCTGTGTTTGATTGCAAGAAGGGATTGCCTCTCTCTTTCGATACATGTAACATTTGAAGAAGTGATCTTAAGCATGTTGTTGCTTAAGCCAAATCTTTGCAGGAACAACAACTGTAAGTCCAAGATCTTCTCGCGGGTGTCAAACAAACAATCGAGTGCGGAAAACAAGATTGAATGTGAAGAACAAAAGATTAAAACACAATGAAATCCCTTGTATTACTGCTTCGCCTTGCACACAATCTCTAGGATTGTCTGGTACAAGGTGGTGGCCAGAGTTACAAATGTGAGGATTAATGAATGTCTATGATGTCTAACCCTAAAATGAACTAGAACAAAACATTATATAGGGTCCACTAAAGCCTTGGCCTACATGGCCTAACCCAAACCCATTAACTAAACTAAGCCCAATGATAATAAACTTGCTTGATAAAGACAAGCGTAAACCTACACAATTTATGGGCCTTACAATATCCCCCCTAGGTTTATGCTGTCTTTATCATGGCTTAGTAGGAAGAATCTTCAGATCTTGATCTTCCAATCTTGGGTTCATTTATCTTCTGCTCTCAGAGGCATACTTGTATTTTGATCATCCTCAGCTTTTGCTTGAACATCTTGCTAAAAGAGAACGTGAGAAGAGGATTCTTATAACTCTTTTCTTTGTCAATTTTCTCTTCAAAAAACTTTTTAGGTACTTCTTCACTTGTACTTTCATTGTCAAAAGATAATTCACTTCAGGTTCTTCTGACTCAGGTACATCTTCTCATTGAGGTGATTCATGCTTGTCAGCAACTGGAACTCTTTCATTCTTCATCAACCCCTGTTTCTTGATTTGTATAAATTCTGCAAATTCTCAGAATTTTGTAAGCAAATAATTGATATAACAGAGGGTCCAGTATACACATGAACACCAAGTACATCTGTACTTCCATTTTAAAATCTCAAAACCTGAATTTCCTTCGAGAATCGGTCAAAACTTCAAGAATGGTCAATTTTTCATAACAGATAAACAAATTAAAATAAAAATTTAAACTAATTACAATACATCTTTTTGGTGAGAGTCATGTGCAAGAAGATCATATCAGCTTTGTCAAAATGCAACACACCGTTAGTATATATTTTCTGATAAACTTATTAAAGTGCTAGAAAGCAGTCCAAGACGATTACCAACATCGTTTTTCCACTTAAACAAACATACACACACGTCTTCAAGTCCTTTATTTCTCTTATTTTCTTAACATGTGTTATACCGAAATAACTGTGTGTCCCACATCATGACATACCCCCGCGATCAAGGTATGCACAAAGCTTCTTCATAACAGGTGAATAAATTGCTAACATCTGTATGAATTACAAGGTCAAGATCATCGGTGATCAGGTCTGCATATATCTGGATGCAACAGAGAGACCAATGGATTCTCGACCAGGGTGAGGGCAAATACCAAATTTTTCGGTATGATCATTGCTTTAGGCTTTTGATTTGTACCTTTAGCATGAATTCTCTTTGAGAATTTTGGGTTTTGGCATTTCAATATTGCTCTTTTAAGACATCCTGACTGTGCCTAGGTCAGCATATATCTGGATGCCGCAGAAGGGCAGCCAGGACATCCCCAGATGTATCAACAATTTAAAGACCCGAAATCTTAGATTTTGGCAATCTATCAACGCAAGATTTAAGACCATAAGATCATACGCCAATGATGTGTTACCCACAAGCTACACAGTCCTTTATCTTTAGTATGCAATTTTGGACTGAGTTCGTTGTGCAGCTTGCCCGCCAGTACATCATATAATGGAGCGGCAATCACACTTGATTTAATTTTCTTTTCGATTTTAAGATGTGACAACTCAATAGCTGATGTACTATCATTTCTTCTTTTTCTCACCATGAAATCTCATTTTCTGAATTTTTTATTGTTTTTGTATTTTTCTGAGGATATATATCCCCCTAAATTTGTGTTTAATTAATGAAAATTTAAAGAACAGAGTTACAACCTAAAACTAAGAAAAATCTTTTTGTGTTTTTCTAAAACCATTCTCGAATTAAAGACCAATTACATTCAAAACTCAATGCATCAGGTTTTGAGTGTACCTCTTTCTAGCTGATTTTACCTCCATTTTCTCCTTCAATTGAAACATACTCACTGTTTAAGAATTTAAAATAAACGTATAACAGAGAGATGTCACCTGTCATGTGCGTGGAACAACCATTATCAACATACCTGTGGTCGTCGACAATCCTCCTTGGATGTCCCTTCACTAAGAAAGGAGATTAGTTAAACATTGGTACCTAGGCCTTAGCGGCCCTGGGCATTCCTGAAGCGTCAATGTAAGACACTTCTCTCAAGCACATGTCCTTTTTCTCATTTAGGACTGGTGTAGCTGCCGTTGCCTTTGATTTCTCTTTCCAAGCAACTTTTGGCTTAACAAGCGGTTTTGCTACTTTCGGAGTAGCAGCTTTCGGTTTCTCAGGTTGTTTTGATTTCTGTGGTTGAACAACCTGTCGCTTGTTCTTGGCAGTATTCCGGTCTCCATCAGATGGTTTAACTTTGGGATTCATGTTCTTCCTTGCCTTAGGTTTATCAACCTTCATTGGCTTGGAGTAGTAGTTATCCCTAGGCATAACCCTCTGATATTGGCGATAGTAGGGTACATAAGGACGACTTGTGCAGTTCCTTGCAATGTGACCGGGTCTTCCACACGTGTAGCATGTCTGCTTCTTTGCATAAGGAGCAGATCCCGGTATGTTGGATCCCACTGATGAATGTGAGTGATGGGATCTGTTGGATGATTTGTTTGCAGGCTTCCCAGTCTTCCTGCTCTGCCTAGAACATCTTGAACACCCGTTTGAGCAAGATTGTGCGTGTGATGATGACTGTCCTTGAGCTTTCTGTTTAACTTCAGGAACCTGTACATGAGAGTCAACACAGGTAGTTTTTCTATGTGGTGGCACATGTTTATCGGTCGTGCCATTAACAGATGTTAGGATCTGAGTTTGATTGTTTTGATTTGTTTAAAGTAGAATGATAAATGAATGAAGTGAATATATATGGAAAGTGCAGCGGAATGATAAATTATAATCAAAACAAAAGGAATAAATGTTTTCTTAATCGAAAGCTTTCATTATATTGAAAGATTACAATCAATTACAAGTACTTCCCCTCAGCCTGATCACTCTGTCATTGTTTGTCTGAGAGAATGTTGTGAGTGACCAATAGAACAGTACAAGCACTGTTCTATTTATAGACAAATCTAAAACACTAGTGACCTAGGCTTACGTCACCTAAGATAGTGACCTCTAACAGAATAACAACATAAAACATCTGCCCTATACAAACTACTATTATATTACAAAACACTGTAAGGTAAACTACTGTTGAGGAAAACTCTGATGATCTTGTATCATCTGTTGGAGCCTAAGTGCTGTTGGCTCCAACAGACCTTTAGTCCTTAGCACTTGATCAACAGTTGTTCTTTATCAGACCTTTGGTCAGCAGTTGTTCTCTATCAGTTGTTATCCAACAGTCCTTTGTAGCAGCAGTTGTCATAGCAGTTGTTTGGGTGGAACAGTCGTTAGGGTCAACAGTCTTTTGGGAAGAGTATGTTGTAAAGGCTGTTTATTTATGTGGATCAACTGTTAGTATATTTTGGCTTTTCAATCATCTGTTCTTCTTCAGGTTAGCAGACCCAACAACAGATAGTTCTGAAACAGTCCTTTTAATATAGGGAACAACATCTGCAGACAAATTAGACTGTTCCACACAAACACATGTGTTGTTAGTGCAAACAAGATCATCCCCCTCAACCTTAACCTCTACTTTTACTAAATCTTCACATGAAGTAGAAGCATCAGTAACGTTCACACATTTACATTCAGGGACTATTGGCTTTATCACACCTGTGCCAACAGTATTGGATGAGGGATCCTCACATTCTCGTTTAGTCTCAACTGGCCTTGAGCTCACAGATTCCTCAGATTCTGGCTCAATCGAGGGTGTGTCATTTGATTCAGTTGAGCCACTTGATTCAGACACTTGTGGTGACTGTGCTTAATCCCCCGTTGACTCAACTGCTCTAGAGGACTCATAGCTGGATTCACTCGATTCAACTGATACTGATTTCTCAGATTCGATTGTTTCGGGTGATTCACATTTGGAGTCACTTTCAGAAGTTGGTGGGGCAGCTGGTTCAACGGTCTGTGGTGTCCTATATTCTTCATAAATCTTTTTGAATGTTTTCATGAAATCAAACTCAAAGGGCACATTTGAGTCTAATTGGCCGGTCGGTTCAGTTTGTCAATTTTTGGTTCAGTTTCAAAAACGGTTTCTTTTAAGTCATCATTCAATTTAGTTGTGTCATTTGAAACTGGAACTTCATCTCTCTTCACATCAAAAACTCTGTCAATTTCTTTATTTTTCTCAAAATTTAACATCTCGGTCTGCTTTGAAGCATCTTGAGACTTGACAAAAGTTTTTGAGGGGGCCTGCTCGTGCTTATGTTGTTTGTTCTTGGGTTTAGAGATTTTTACATGGACCGATTCAGATTTGGAGATTTCAACTTGATCCCTTGATGGTCGACTGGTTGACTCTTCTATTGGAGGACCGCATCCTTTAACAGGCAGAGCCAACAATTCTTCATCCGACATAGGAATTGAGGAATAATTTTCATTAAAAGGTGGTGGAATTTCCACAAACCCCAGACCTTTGTTCCTCACTTCCTTTGGTCTGTAATTTAATTGGAAATGAAAATCTACATTTTCAAATTTAGATTTTATGTCGATTAATTCCGTGGTCAAAGTATCAGACAGTCGTTTGAAGTGTAAATATCGACACTTGTGATCACTCACCTCCTGATGCAAACGCTTGATATCAAGTTTTTGTTTTTCGACCATTTCTTTATAAGAGTTAAATTTCTTTTTAATGTCCTAAGTGGCCATTTTTTCATATTCAAGCTGTTTGTATGCAGAGAGAGTTTCTTCTCTAAAACCCTTAATTTTAAGTTTACACCTTTCAGTGCAACAAGATTCAGCTAAAATTTCATAATGTACCTCAACTTCCGACGGAACATAATCATCATCCATCTGTGCCATGAGTTCCTTGTACACAGTATCTTCAACAATCTTAAGATCCTCCATTTGAGAAGACCAGTCCCATCCACCTCCTGACTGAGCGACCATTGCTTTATTTGAGTTTGAGGATGCAGATTCAGTGTGAGTGGTCGATGTTTGATTTCCAGGAGTAGCAGCGACAGGAGCAGAGTTGTCCATTTCCTTCTTCGGCTTGGTGCACTCACGAGCAAATGACCAAGCTTATCACAGTTATAATAACGCATCTTCATTTTATCCCAACCCAGTTTCTTTGTTGGGTTCTCCCACACATTTCTCCCAGTCTTCTTCACAAACTTATTTGCTCTATGTACCACCATAGCTATTTGCCAAGTCAAGTCCATCTCTTCTATATCATCTTGATTAACATCGTTTAGCTCACATGCTCCAACATCTTTGGCAGTAAGTTGTCCAGTCAGAAATGCATTGTAGCAATTCATAAATCCAGCAAACAAACTTAAGTTACTTTCGAGCTCCTTGGGAATTTTCACTGTTGATTGAGGTGCAGCAGAAGAAAGTGGTGCAGAAGACGAAGATCCAGCAGTAGCCACTGAGGAAGCAGGTATGGTGGAACTTTTTGATGCACTGGGTGCAAACATTGGTGGGTACGAGGATCCACTGGCAGGATAAGAGTATAACGAGGGGCGCTGAGGTTCTTGCTGCGACATGAGAGCATTACTGGGAGTTGCAATGATTGCATTATTATAGCTTGCAGTTTGAGTCATATAACGTTGTCTGTCATCGAGGTCATAGGACTTGATCAAGGATATGGTTTCAGAAAGAGTGAGTCTTGCTAAATCTTTGGTTCTCTTGATCAGTGTTACATTTGAATCCCAACTCCTAGGTAGAGTATTGAGTAATTTTTTGTTCATCACAGAGTTATCCACCACCATATCATTAGACTTCATCTCACTTACTAAAGCCACAAAGCGTTGAATCTGGCTTTCGAGTGACTCGCCAGGAATATGATTGAATGCATTGAACTTTTGGCTCAACATTTCCCTTCTACTTTCTTTCATTTCTTCATTTCCCTCATACAGATTTTCAAGAGCTTCCCAAAGCTCTTTGGCAGTAGCATTGTCCTGAACTCCAATCGATACTTCAGGTGAGAGTCCTTGATGAAGATAAGCAATTGCTCTTTCATCAATATCAGTCTTTTCATGATCTTCATCAGTGTACATGCTCTTTAGTTTGATGGCAGTGGCTCTAGTTGTTTCATTAACCACATAAGTGATCACACAGGGGCCGTTTAAGATAGATCTCAGGGCCTTTGCATCTTTTATTTTCATAACTTGAATGAACCTGAATTTCCACTCAGAATAAGACATTCCAAGTTTAAGAACAGGTATTTTCTGATGTGTGCCAATGACAGATTCCATAGCTTTGTCCACTTGAGCAGCTACAAGTAGTTGGTCAGTATTAAGTCCATTCAAATTTGCCTGGTTAACAATTTGATCCATTTCTGAAATAGAAGCTTAAATTTATTAGTTCAGTCTTAATTTTAAGTTTAAGTCAGTCTTAGAAGGTCCAAAATCCAGTCCAAAGTTTGCTAAAATCCAGTCCAGATGAAGCAGTGTTGTGTGTGACTCGGACACAAGTTTAAGGTCGGACACAAGCTAGTGGTCAGACACAGGTTTGTGCTCGGACACAGGCTGGTGGTCGGACACAGGTTTGTGCTCGGACACAGGCTGGTGGTCGGACACAGGTTTGTGCTCGGACACAGGCTGGTGATCGGACACAGGTTTGTGCTCGGACACAGGCTTGAGGTCGGACACTTAGCTGAGGTCGGACACGTGAATATGCTGAGCTCGGACACTGCTTGGATAAGGAAACCTGCACAATATTCGCAACAGATTTTCCAAAAAAATGGAGATTGAGTAAAATTTTTTAAAACACGAAAACAATTCCTTTTTCAAAAAAGGAAAATCTCCTTAATTTTAGCAAACATCTTTGACTTCTCCATTAACAGATCAAAATCAAATTTTTTTGATAAAATTTTGCTTGAAAAGATTTATAATCAAGAATAAGTTTCGAAAACAGGCTGCACAAGAACAAACTGATTAGTAACAAAACATATAACTATGAAATCAATACGAATCAAATCAATAAAATCAACCTCTTTTGTAGCAAGAACTTCTTTGATCTTCTGCTTTTGATATCGAACCGAGCCTTCGAAAGACTTCTTAGGCTCTGATACCAATTGTAAGTCCAAGATCTTCTCGCGGGTATCAAACAAACAATCGAGTGCGGAAAACAAGATTGAATGTGAAGAACAAAAGATTAAAACACAATGAAATCCCTTGTATTACTGCTTCACCTTGCACACAATCTCTAGGATTGTCTGGTACAAGGTGGTGGCCAGAGTTACAAATGTGAGGATTAATGAATGTCTATGATGTCTAACGAATGTCTAACTCTAAAATGAACTAGAATAAAACATTATATAGGGTCCACTAAAGCCTTGGCCCACATGGCCTAACCCAAACCCATTAACTAAACTAAGCCCAATGATAATAAACTTGGTTGATAAAGACAAGCGTAAACCTACACAATTTATGGGCCTTACAACAACAATGTAAAGATTAAAAGAAAATTGGTTATTTTCATTTTTGGGTAAGATAAATTAAGTTCAGTTTCAGGGGAGGTTGTATAACAATAGGACTAAAAGAAACAAATAAGGGAAATTGACCAAAATGCCCCGTTGAGTGTGCGATTTGCCAAAATGGTCCTGTCCCGTCTCTTTGGAGACGGCACCGGAGAGCCTAAACTGTGTCCAGAGAGCCTTTAGTTTATAACCAATAGAAACCAACACGTGGCGTCTCCAATCCCGAGGACTGTCAGACGTCTCCCGAGACGTGTAAGAGCCGCCGAATCGTCTCTCGTGGGCCCTTGAGACGTCTCATTGTCTCACCGACTGCCGAGCTCAAGCCGTCTTCGGCTAGGCTTGAGCCGTCTCCGGCTAGGCTCTGAACCGTTTTATTTTTACCCATATATTTTGTTTCCCTTTGTTTTTGTACCAAAGGTTTTATAAAGGTTTAGTGTTGTTTTATTTTTACCCTTTATTACAGTTTATTTTATAATTTTTTAAATTATTTTCTTTGTTTTCTTTACCAAAGGTTTTATAAAGGTTTAGTGTTATTTTATTTTTACCCTTTATTACCGTTTATTTTATAATTTTTTTAATTATTTTCTTTGTTTTCAACTCTAAAAGTAAATATAAAACACAAAAACATTTCAATGAAACATAAAATTAAACCATAATAATATTAAACATAAACAAAATACATTAAAACAAAGAAAAACAAAACTTAAAGTTGGCGCAACAATCGTCGTGCCTCGACATGGTCGAAATCGTTTCCGAATCGAACCCCATACTCATAGTGGGTGAATTCGATAGCCAACTCCTCATCAAGCTCCGGATTGTCCCTCACCATTTGCTCGTATAGTGTGGTCCACCTCTCACACTAGATATTGAGATCAGCCCACTTGAACTGGAGGTCTCGGAGGGTCTTGGTGGTGATGGTGCCAACGTGTTCAACGAAGTCGCTAAACACTCGAGCCTAAAACCCCTCGGGGGAAAGCCGACCCATCGTCGTGGGGGGGGGGGGGGGAGGAGTTGAATCTCCGGGTCATTTGAGGCATCCTTGTGGCAAACCACAAGGGCCATCTCTTCCTCTTCGGTCCAGGGGTTCATATTTTGGCTTGGTGGGTGTTTGTTTTTGTTTTTACCGTTTGTGTGGATTTTAACCACGGTGTCTTCTATTTATATTCAAAAAAATGGACGGTAAGAAGTTGAAATTAAACGAAGCAACGGTTTCCAAAGCCATCTCGGGAACCGTGAAAGTCAAGAGTCATCTCGGGAACCGTGAGACAACTCAAAGTCGTCGTCTTGGGAAACCGTTAGACGTCACCAATGTATATAAATACCCCACTTCACTTGAAATTTTTTTTTACCCACTCTCTATGATGTTTACTAAACCTTTATCATACCTTTGAGCTTTCCTGTAACATTCGCAAATTTCTAATAAATTTGGAATAACATTTAGGGAAAAATTGTAATACCCGAATTTTAATTTGGTAAAATAGTTAAATTGTTTTAAGTGTCAAAACTAATAACTAATTTTGCTACATTGAAAATTGAATGCATAACTAAAACGTAAAGCTCAAACCAATAAAAAAAAGAACTAAATAGAAAGTTGTTAAGTTTTGATGTTAAATGGATTTTTTTTAAGCTCAACGGTTTATGAAACAAACAAAGTCAACATGCCAACCTTATGTATTATTTTCCTACACTACTCAAATCGGGTTCAACATGTTTCAACAAGTTTTTATTAGTAATAATTATGAACATTTATATATTGAAACAACATTTTTTTTATTGATACTTATGTTTGTTTGAAATTGTTTTTATGTCACCATAAATTCCATTTATTATCCTTGATCATTTGAAATATATATATAGACACACATAGGGGCATTATATTGGAAAACAAAATCATTTGTTCACTATATTCCTGTCGCGGATTTCACCAATTTCTATTTGCATCTATAATTCTTCTTTGAGTTCCCAAATTTCTGAAGAAGATTAGTAGTTATCCTACGCGTTTAAGGTCCAAGCATAATCAATTAGTTCTTGTTTTCTGACGAATTTGGAAGCTTAATCTTGGGTTCTATTTCGGTTTTATTTCTACAAATTGGATTAGCTACGTTGTGAGTTTTTCCGATTATTTTTGCATGATACATTATTCATATTTATAGATCAATAGCCCTCTATTTAGTTTGTTAATTATAGTGTCTAAGGGTTTCAATTTGATAATCTATGGTTTAGGGTGTTCTAGATTATTTGGGGATTTTGATTTAAAAGTTTATAGAACTTTATAAATTCATAACTCACTCATTTCTTATACAAAAATTATGAAACTTGGTAGACTTGCTCCTATAACTGATTAGAAGTTTTAGAAATAATTTCGGAATTTATTGAGGCTTTTTAGTATTTTTAATTATTTTTATGATGCTTTAATCATGTTTAATTCATATAAAATCGTATTAAATGTATTTTAACACAAAAATTGGTAGAAACATATTTCATTATGTTAGAATAATTTTCATGTCATTTTTCCTCTATTTTGATACGGTTATATGTGTAATCTCATTTTATTTGTTAAATTAGTTTTAAAACAAATAATATTCATGTTAAATAGGTTTTTGTCACAAAAACTCTATAAAATTTATTGTGAGCCTTTTTAATTAAGTAGATTTAGTTTTCATAGAAACTTTTACCTTTAAGAGTGTTTTGTGTTTTATTTTGATTTTATGTGGTTTTAATCATATTTAAATCATATAAAATTGAAATTTAATTATTTTAATATGAAAATTTGTCATAAATTATTTCTAATCATTAAGAACTGAAATAAAAATTATTGGCTCAGAAAACATTTATTTGTATTGATTTTCCTATTTTTAATCATTTAAACATGATTTAATACCATTAAATCAGTTTTAAATATAAATAAGTTTATAAAAATTATGGGAAAATTATTTTCATTACTTTACATCAGAAAGTATCCATTTTCTATGAAAATAGTATTTTTTGGATTGTGTCTTGTATTATTAGTCTTATTATGTTTAATTAGACATAATAAAACATTTATTTATTTGTACAATTTAAACATCTATTTTATAAATATTTTTTTTATAAAATAGAAATACTCTTATGGTTGAATGTCTTTATTAGCATTTGTTGGATCGATGTGTAACTCCTAGCCAATTATTTCAATATTTATGATTACTGTTTACAATCATTAATTTAAGTAATTAACTAAATTATTTTGTCTTAATTAGTCAAAACATATGTTTACCTAAATATTCAATTGGGAATAATTATATTACCTAAACAGCATTTACAAACTTTTATATATTATTTTTGACGTACAACTTTTACATTAACGCGATTTATCATAAAAACTTTAATTCCCCAAATCGACTTAGCAAACCCTAATGCCTTAGACCCTAGATACTTTAGACTCTTAGACATTTCCTTATTAGTATTCTTATACATTATAGGTTGAATTCCTCGGAATTTCCATTACTTAGCTCACGATCGCTTAAGTTGGATTTTGATCACTTTCGCAAACTGTGAGTATATCTTTCCCCTTTTTACCGTTTTACTACTTTGGGGTGACTCATGTACTTATATATTAATCAAGTTTCAATTTCTTATACTTAATGCAATTCTCATGTGTGTTTGCTTTATGCTAATTGGTGTGTCTATGACTTGTCAAAATCATTAACCGCTGGGCGGCCTAGCTTTTCAATGAATAGTACTATGGTATACCCCCTTGAGACTCTGTTAAGAGAATCTTGGTCATTGTCTTGTTAATTCATTATTCAGTTGGTTAGTCATGTGTTAGTCATTATTCTCAGGTTTGGTTTTGAACGGATATTACTTATTACATAATTGCAAATGGTACCGCACATGAATTGCTAAACACTTTTCTACTATATATATATTTAAACAGGGTATGCTCACCAATACAATTTTTGTATTGACCAAATTATTTTGTACATGTTTCAGGTTGTTTTGAGATGCATCCTTTAAGCTTTCGGATTTATATTTAGATTTTGATTCATTGTATTTCAATTTAGTTGACAGTTAGAATCGTTGTATTTCATTTCAATGTAATAAATTATTTAATCAATGTATTCAAATTTACACTTTAGTCCATGAGCTATTGAACAATCGTCACTACGTGACACCTCGATGTTTCCGCCATCGGTTGGGGTGTTACAGATTGGTATCAGAGCCATGGTTATAGGGAATTAGGTTATTAGAATGCCTTTTAGCCTAGACTATAACTAAGCTTACTTTCACGAGTCCTCTCGTTTATATTTCTCTTATTTCCTATTATTTTCTTTCAAGATATTTTCATTACGATTATTTCTCGTTATTCTTTCGATATTTTGTTTGGCGAAGAAGACGCTCGTATTTCACAAACGAAATGATATCACCAAGTTAGGAGTGACATCCATACCTTGGTGATTAGTTTTACTCCTCTATATGTTATTTATCTTAGGAATATGCCTTTGAGATAGGAGTGACATCCACACCTCAAAGAGTATTTCCTTCAAAAAGAAACTTAACCACTAAGCTGGGAGTGATATCCTTAACTTAGTGATTGGTTTCATTCCACAATCGTTTTCAATTTTGAAACACATCTTTGAGTTAGGAGTGAAATCCACATCTCAAGGATCTATTTCTACAACTCGTTGATTATGAACTTTCTTAAAT
Organism: Ambrosia trifida; assembly: GCA_028751855.1. NCBI lineage: Eukaryota > Viridiplantae > Streptophyta > Magnoliopsida > Asterales > Asteraceae > Ambrosia > Ambrosia trifida. The sequence goes on from CM054130.1 coordinate 82,586,329, forward strand.
ACTGGTAATCTATTACATACGTTAATTTTATCATTCACGTCATTTTACATCCTGTCTTTTAAAACACATTCGATATACACATACTTCATGAAATGGTTTCATTTTGCATTTTTACAAACTTGTATTGCATATTTTAAAGACCAAATGTAAATCTTTTGTTTTCATATGACGTATCCAATATATATTTTCGGGAGAAATTTACAACTAATAATATACCTTATAACATTTTTTTTAAAACTCGACTTTTCATAAACACATGAAAATGTGTAATTACGAAGATTTTGCAAAATGAACCTGTTTTGAATCTAAAACACACTTCGATTTCTAAAAATTTATTCTCATGCATCACTACTATTCTTTCAACAATATCACTGTCACACCACGACAATGGCGGAAACACGTGGCGCGACGGTTCAAGAGCATAAAGTCAAGGTTATTGCTAAACACAAGTAATTTAAGAAAATGGGTCATTTATTAAGGCGTCAAATCTTGTTCAAAATATTACATAAAAGTAAATTGTTTTTAAGACAACATAGAGGTTTCTCAAATATATCCCAAAGCCTTGGGAAAAAAAGGTGAAACCCCGCAAAATGTTTAACGCCGCATCAGAGGATTCCACGACCCAGCTTGCCCCGGTTCGCCTTCATCTAATTACCTGAAAGATATGTTTAAAGTTTCGTCAATATAAATATATTGGTGAGTTCACAGGTTTTTAGTTTCCAAAACTTGAATACTTGGGAAATACCATGTTATGACAATATATAGGAGTTGCAAATTCCTATAATTCTACTTGAGACTATAATCAAACCAAGACGTATAATAAATATGCCCCGCTCCAAGTCGTTACTCGGTTTCCCACGACTTAAGTTCAGAATATATGCACCCCAGGCATACACTAATGCATAATCGACGCTATCGATTAGGGGTGGGCCTTGTCAGGCACCAATAGTACTATCCAATATTCCACCGGTTTCATTTCCCTGAATAAATGATTATAGAGGCGAGGACTCAACCCCGAGTGGCGGTCACACCTCAAGTAATAAATCCGTCAAACATTTTCCCTAACATATCTTTCCCCCGAAAAACGTAAAAATAGTTTAAAATGGGGCCGTGAAACTCACCTGAAACATTGTCCGGCTCACTAAGCAGATAGCAAAGAGGGTCTCGCACCTACAAACGTCCTAGACGTATAAGTCACTATCCCTACAGTGCATGTGCCTTTGGCAAGTTGTACACCCAACTCCCGACCACAAGTTATTCCAAATCCCGTTTAATTAAGCGCGTATCCTAGGTTTCGTTGGCGTTAGATTACCCCTTTGTGTTACAAGTTATATATTACTCTTGTTAATATTTCCTTAACTTGTACCTTATTATTATCGACTCGACTCGACTTCACTTAACATATAATTATTTTCCCATTTAAATAATTATACTTAAGATTGCATCGCTCGACATAATATATATTTCAACACTCGACCCGACTCACTTTGCCGCACATTTGTTTTCCCATTTAAACAAATATGCTAAGATCTTGTCGTTCGATTGTATATTCTTAACACCCGATTCAACTCACCATACCGTATATTTACTTTCCCATTCAAATAAATATACTAGGATCTTGTTGGTACGGCATACACATATATATATCTTTGTCTACTCGTCTCGTTTTCCTTCCCACATATCTACTTTCCCATTAAGTAGATATACTAGAATTTTGCCGAGACGAGTGTACATATATATAAATGTGTAATTTTTCTTGTTAAGTATATACGTTTGTTTAACGTCTTATTTGTTTATGTCATGTTTTTCTCCCACGAATAATTCCTTCAACACTTAGGAAAGTGTTTATTAGTTTTCACCCATGATGTATATATATTTTACTTCTTAAAAATATATATTTTCTTATCTTGCCGCAACGGCATTTTTCTCATGATTTGTCCGTGTACGTTTCGTTAACGCGTCTTAGTTCGATATCTTAGCTCGAATAGTTAATTTCTCCAAGTTTTTCCCAACATGTGTTTTATAGAAATATTATCCATATTTCTTCCTCCTAACACATGTTACTTGGAAGGTTTATAATACTTATGTATTTTCAACCCAACTTGTTAACTTAACTACAAAAATGTTTCCAATACTTTTATATTCCCATTTATATAAAAGTATTCATTTTTGTATAAGTTTCCCAAGTTTTAATTTTTGTTTAACATTTTTATAAAATCTCCATTTTATAAAAATCCTTATGTCAATACAATCCATATTTTTATAACTTTCAAAAATATACTCTTATACAAAAATACCCAAGTATATCTACTAGTATTTACCCAAATCATCCTTAGAAATTTATTACTTATACTTTTGACACCAAACTTTCCATCTTTGCATTTTTGGACTAATAGTTTCTAAAATATCCATTTTAGTCCTCTAACTTTCAAAGTTACAATATTAGTCCCTTAACTTTCAAATGTTGCATTTTTCCACTCTAACTTCCAAAGTTAGCATTTTTCACTCAAAATAGTAGACTTTGAAGATCCATCTTTTTATTGGTAAGTTATTTTTGTATCAAAACACTTTTATTAGTCTTATATTCCATATATAAGACTACTTGTATGTGTGTTTTATGTATTTGCCCATTATATCAAAATATCATTCTTCTAAGTAAGTAAACTTTAATTTTTCATCTTCTTTATTCTTGAACTTCTAACATGCTCCATCATTTATTATGTCTTAGATGATCATATAAAGATGATTAAAGTTACTTTTTAACACATTCAAGTTTGTTCTACAAATCTTAATTAAAACATCATCCTACTTAGTGTATGTGTAGATTTTACACATTTTCAAGATCACTATTTTATCATCATGATTTATTTACATATCTTTAATCATCTATTTTACTCATGTAAAACCTATCAAAGATTATGTTTCAAACCACCTTTTAAACCCTTCATGTACAACTTGCTTCTAAGAACACATACATGAATAATAATAATCAAAAACAAGGTTAAGAAGCTTACTACTAGCACAAGGCTAGGGAAGACAATACCTTGGATTTTGAGAGGGGTTTAGTGTGTTCTTCCTTAATGGTTAAGCTCCAAGCTTGAAACACACAATAGGGGTTTTGATGGATGGATGTTTTGAGTGATTTGAAGATGTATAAACTTGAAAGAAATATGTGTGTGGGTGAGAGGATACCTACGGCCAAGAAGGAAAAGAAGAGAAGAGTTTGCTTTGTTTCTCCAAGTCTCTAACACATGTTTATATAATCTTATCACATGTAATCTTTCATGGATCTTGTGATCATTACTAAAGATTCAAGAGATTTAAGAAGTACACAAGTGATCTTGGATGGATATGTGAGTGTGTGTGTGGCCGTGTATATGTATGTAGGAGTAGAAGGTTTCTTGCAAATCTTGCTAAGTCTTGTAATCCTTCATAATCTTTATATAAGATCTTCTTACAAGCATGTGCATACACTTAGGCCATGATTACTTGCAATGTCTTGGATTATTAGGGCCTAAGGGCCGAAAATTTGTAAGGGAGGGGACAAGAGAGAGCTTACTTTTGTACTTCATGCCTTACACCTTTTGTCTTATGCATGGCATGCTTTATATCTAAAGTGTAGGTGATTATTATTAAACACATGCATGGACACCATGAGGCCATCTAGGCCGGCCCTTGGATGGGTTTAGGTGGGGTCCACAACTTCAAATATTTACCCAATACTTGTTATGTTTAATTCCTCGTCGTTCGAGTGTCGTTCGGGTATTTTTCGGGTTTTAATCCCGCGTTATTCGGACATTAAAAATACCTTTAATAACCCTTAAATATAGTCTAATTTAAGCGTTGATTGGTTATTTAGGCCTTTGCCGGGTGAAATTATGAGTTATACGCGTATCGGGTGCGGTACGCGCATTTTATTCGTTACCGGGAGATTTGTATAAGACGTTTCCACTTATGGTTTTGGAGTTCCAAAACTCATTATATTTTGTGAAAATACCCTTTATTTTATATCCTGGGTGTCCGGGATCCTTTTCGTTTATTTAATTATTACCGGGTAATTGCCAACGTCCATTCCGGATAGTTTATTCGCACATGATCCAATCATGTTTTACCATTAAACGTACGCATTCCTATGCATTATTTGGAAATTGCTATCTCCTAAGGCCTTGATAATTAAATCACACATAATTGCATTTAATTACGTTAATCATATATTAATTAATTTGTACGGAATTACCTTATTTTTGCCGGTTGTTACAATCACAAAGTCAAGTAAACTGCGAAAATTTACCTTTTACACTTATACTTTTTCAGTTGCAAAACTTTTGGTTTAACAAAACAATGGACATATCTTTTTATCAGAATATTGCTAAATGTCTTTTATAGTATAACACATATATGTAAAATTACTAGATTTTAACTCGCATGGCCAGTAGACTATACGTATGTTCCGTCCACTCTCAATTGTGGTAAATATCATTATCTTATTCTTACATCATTTTATTTTGTTATATTCGCGTACTATCTTATTTATGATTATTCTCGTATTATTATTTTATTGGTGGCTATCCCCACGCGTTATTTACAATTATTCTCGCACTAATTATTAGTAGTCATTCTTACAACACTGGTTTTGAGCATTAATTTAACTCGTTTACTTTCATTCTGGGAAAATTGTGGGATTTACTTGATTTATATTATACCATTCTTTCAGTTGAAGTTTTATGCTATACTTATGTACTTGACGCACATTTGGTATGCATTTTTTTCCTGTTTTTGAGCAAAACCCTGTTATACTTTACATTATTTTGTTCATCATCATGGCCAATGAACATACTAGTTGATAACTCATATGAGATCTAAGCCGGTGCCCATGTACGACTCGGATTATAGTATTTCTTTAATCCGAGGGGAACGGTGTAAATCTCAAAGTTCATCAATATGGGTGTTTAAAGTCAATGATGTGAACAGAAGTTACCGGTTAAGGGTGAACCCGAAAGGGAAGAACCTTTAACCATGTCTATTACTTACATGTTATTCTCATTTCGGTTACAGGGAGAACCCGAAAGGGAAGGACCTCTAACCATGTCATGATTGAACATTATTTCATTACAGTGGCTATTACATATTGATTGCACGCAGTTGTTTCTGGTATTACTTGGGATAGGGTTATGGAAAAGCATAACACTCAAGTGTAAGATAAATAGATGATTACGGTCCGGAACGCAATCATGGGTTTACAGGTACATGAGGGTGGTGTGTAATTCTAATTAGGCTGTTGGTAGACAATCAGTACGAATCCAAAGTATCGGGAGTGTGGTGGGTCAGCTGCGGTACACCCTATATATAAGCATAAACGATACTGCGGGAACGAACTAGGAGTTTGACCAAGAACCTACCCATTACTTTATAGTTACCTCTTCATTAGATAGTTGACTAATAGCTAACATTTTTTATAAGAGAATTCTTACACGAGTTTCAATCCGTCTTCCTAGAGTTTTTCTCTTGACCACCCACACAGAAAACACGAACCTTGTATACTCTTACACACTCGATTACTTGGATACTTGCTGCACTCTAACCAACATTTAGTCAGAAACTTTTCTAAAGTAGGGGAGATTGCTTCATTAGTACGTCTGCTCTCACCCGTTACACATTCCCAAAACTTTTCTCATTTAAACTCTTAACTTTCTAACTTTGGGTTAACTGTCAAGGATTTTGGAACTCTTACTTCGAATATTAGACAACTACTTTAAATTTTGTCAAACCATGATTGATGCATTTTTTTTAAAAGCCACTTGGCTTTTGCAACGTTTTTTGTTTCATAGAAACCTCGACTTGGAAGGAATTTCGGGACGAAATTTTCTAAAGTAGGGGAGACTGTAACATTCGCAAATTTCTAATAAATTTGGAATAACATTTAGGGAAAAAATTGTAATACCCGAATTTTAATTTGGTAAAATAGTTAAATTGTTTTAAGCGTCAAAACTAATAACTAATATTGCTACATTGATTATTGAATGCATAACTAAAACGTAAAGTTCAAACCAATAAAAAAAAGAACTAAATAGAAAGTTGTTAAGTTTTGATGTTAAATGGATTTTTTTTAAACTCAACGGTTTATGAAACAAACAAAGTCAACATGCCAACCTTATGTATTATTTTCCTACACTACTCAAATCGGGTTCAACATGTTTCAACAAGTTTTTATTAGTAATAATTATGAACATTTATATATTGAATCAACATTTTTTTTATTGATACTTATGTTTGTTTGAAATTGTTTTTATGTCACCATAAATTCCATTTATTAACCTTGATCATTTGAAATATATATATAGACACACATGGGGGCATTATATTGGAAAACAAAATCATTTGTTCACTATATTCCTGTCGCGGATTTCACCAATTTCTATGTGCATCTATAATTCTTCTTAATTTGAGTTCCCAAATTTCTGAACAAGATTAGTAGTTATCCTACGCGTTTAAGGTCCAAGCATAATCCATTAGTTCTTGTTTTCTGACGAATTTGGAAGCTTAATCTTGGGTTCTATTTCGGTTTTATTTCTACAAATTGGATTAGCTACGTTGTGAGTTTTTCCGATTATTTTTGCATGATACATTATTCATATTTATAGATCAATAGCCCTCTATTTAGTTTGTTAATTATAGTGTCTAAGGGTTTCAATTGGATAATCTATGGTTTAGGGTGTTCTAGATTATTTGGGGATTTTGATTTAAAAGTTTATAGAACTTTATAAATTCATAACTCACTCATTTCTTATACAAAAATTATGAAACTTGGTAGACTTGCTCCTATAATTGATTAGAAGTTTTAGAAATAATTTCGGAATTTATTGAGGCTTTTTAGTATTTATAATTATTTTTATGATGCTTTAATCATGTTTAATTCATATAAAATCGTATTAAATGTATTTTAACACAAAAATTGGTAGAAACATATTTCATTATGTTAGAATAATTTTCATGTCATTTTTCCTCTATTTTGATACGGTTATATGTGTAATCTCATTTTATTTGTTAAATTAGTTTTAAAACAAATAATATTCATGTTATATAGGTTTTTGTCACAAAAACTCTATAAAATTTATTGTGAGCCTTTTTAATTAAGTAGATTGAGTTTTCATAGAAACTTTTACCTTTAAGAGTGTTTTGTGTTTTATTTTGATTTTATGTGGTTTTAATCATATTTAAATCATATAAAATTGAAATTTAATTATTTTAATATGAAAATTTGTCATAAATTATTTCTAATCATTAAGAACTGAAATAAAAATTATTGGCTCAGAAAACATTTATTTGTATTGATTTTCCTATTTTTAATCATTTAAACATGATTTAATACCATTAAATCAGTTTTAAATATAAATAAGTTTATAAAAATTATGGGAAAATTATTTTCATTACTTTACATCAGAAAGTATCCATTTTCTATGAAAATAGTATTTTTTGGATTGTGTCTTGTATTATTAGTCTTATTATGTTTAATTAGACATAATAAAACATTTATTTATTTGTACAATTTAAACATCTATTTTATAAATATTTTTTTTATAAAATAGAAATACTCTTATGGTTGAATGTCTTTATTAGCATTTGTTGGATCGATGTGTAACTCCTAGCCAATTATTTCAATATTTATGATTACTGTTTACAATAATTAATTTAAGTAATTAACTAAATTATTTTGTCTTAATTAGTCAAAACATATGTTTACCTAAATATTCAATTGGGAATTATTATAATACCTAAACAACATTTACAAACTTTTATATATTATTTTTGACGTACAACTTTTACATTAACGCGATTTATCATAAAAACTTTAATTCCCCAAATCGACTTAGCAAACCCTAATGCCTTAGACCCTAGATACTTTAGACTCTTAGACATTTCCTTATTAGTATTCTTATACATTATAGGTTGAATTCCTCGGAATTCCCATTACTTAGCTCACGATCGCTTAAGTTGGATTTTGATCACTTTCGCAAACTGTGAGTATATCTTTCCCCTTTTTACCGTTTTACTACTTTGGGGTGACTCATGTACTTATATATTAATCAAGTTTCAATTTCTTATACTTAATGCAATTCTCATGTGTGTTTGCTTTATGCTAATTGGTGTGTCTATGACTTGTCAAAATCATTAACCGCTAGGCGGCCTAGCTTTTCAATGAATAGTACTATGGTATACCCCCTTGAGACTCTGTTGAGAGAATCTTGGTCATTGTCTTGTTAATTCAATATTCAGTTGGTTAGTCATGTGTTAGTCATTATTCTCAGGTTTGGTTTTGAACGGATATTACTTATTACATAATTGCAAATGGTGCCGCACATGAATTGCTAAACACTTTTCTACTATATATATTTAAACAGGGTATGCTCACTAATACAATTTTTGTATTGACCAAATTATTTTGTACATGTTTCAGGTTGTTTTGAGATGCATCCTTAAGCTTTCGGATTTATATTTAGATTTTGATTCATTGTATTTCAATTTAGTTGACAGTTAGAATCGTTGTATTTCATTTCAATGTAATAAATTATTTAATCAATGTATTCAAATTTACACTTTAGTCCATGAGCTATTGAACAATCGTCACTACGTGACACCTCGATGTTTCCGCCATCGGTTGGGGTGTTACATTTCCAATTCATGATGGTTTTAAACCGACCTCCACTTTTCTAACCGAAGCCTACCGGCTTACGAAAATATTGTCCGATTATACTTGGATCGTAGTTACATTTGCGTACAGCTACTTGGATCGTTGTTGCATCTGCGCGTGGGTGATTGCCTCGATGATGTGGTGGTCTTCATTTTTTGCAAGTTCGGTTCTTTGTCTATGAAGAGCACAAACGTCATTCAAGCAAATGCCTCCCTACTGCAACGGATACGTCTCAGTGGTCGACGTGTGCAACGAGTGTAATAGTATAGTTTTTGTAATATTTGTTGTGTTTTGAAAAATCAAAATTGTTGTAATATTTGTAATATTTGGGCAAATTGTAATATTTGTAATATATCATATAATATAAAGGAACAAAAGTGCATCAAAAAACATAAAATAAACATAACATTCATTGAATTAAATAAAAACATAAAATTAATACATAAATTATTACAAAACTTAAAAAAGCTACGCGTTAAGATGGTCCCTCATCATTTGCCAAGCAGACACATATGGTTGACTTCTTTGCGCTGCTTGGTTTGATACTGTTTTTTGGTATATCTGATCGCCTCGTCTTCGGGCATGTCTGAAGGTACCGATCGAAGTGTCCAATAGTGGTATCCGTTGAAGAGCTGACACTTCGTGTTCAAGTTGTTCCACTTACGTCTAAGTGAGTCGATGGTTCGGTCCGACCCTCCCACCAACCGATTGTATTCATGTAAGATACGGTTGCACTTGTTTGTTTGGTGTGGGCTATCTTCGACATGTTGCCATGCTGAAACTAGTGCAATTTCTTGTTCCTCAGTCCATCATTGGGGTGCCATTTTCCTTTGAATGTTTGAGACGGTGGTGGTAGTGATAGTGTTAGTGGTAGTGGAGCTTGGGACGGAGAATGGTATATATAGGGGTGACGTAGACAATTGAACTGTCGGACAAGTCCTCGGGACTCACCGGAGACGAAGAGACCCGAGACGTCTCGGGACCCACCAGACGTCTCCGGAGACGTCATGGGTAGACGTGTCACTGGGATCCCAAGCCGTCTTGGGAGACGGCTGGGGAAATGTGCACCGTCTCCACTGGGGACGTCTTTTGCAGGTATGGGGAAATGTGAACCGTCTCCCGAGACGTCTTCGGTAATTGAGTTGCTATAAGCCGAACGAAGCCGAGCTCTCAGTGAGACGTCTCATGGGCCCACGGGAGTCGTCTTAACGGCTGTGACCCGTCTCGCGAGACGCCACACAGTCCTTGACCCACGTGATGGTTTTTTATTGATGTTAAATAAAGCCTCTCTGGAGACGGTTCAGGCTCGTCGATGCCGTCTCCAAAGAGACGGGAGAGGGCCATTTTGGTAAATCACACGATCAACGGGTCATTTTTCCCAACAAATAATATTATATATTTAATTTAGACGTGATCATAGTTTCAAGAATTGACTGAAGATTAATAGTCATGGGTCAAACCTTCCTGTCATAATTCTTTCTTCACTGGTAATATGATCCTTAAGTAATTTCTTGTTGGGGTAATTTTTTTCGGATCAAATGAAAGAAGAAAATGCGATCATGGAGATTTGAATTAAATTGTTTAAAGTTATCAGTTTTATTGTACTCTCACAATAAACAAAAAATTTAGAAACCGATCTATATATCTATTAGATTTTTGAGGATTAGATTGTTATTATCTATCTATCTATATATATAAAAGAAAACATAAACGCATATGCTGAAGTGGCGTGCAATGGAGGTCTCAACCTTCCTTTTAGAGTGCCACGTGGCAACATAATGGAGAGTTTTTGGTGTTTTTGAATTGTTTCATTTTTTAATTAATTTGAGTTATTTTAGGAAAAAAGAATTTAAAAATAAATTTAAAATTTTCTCTCTCATATTTTCTCTCATTATTTTTAAACGTTTATATATTTTATATACGGGATTTTTTAAAGAAAAAAATTACAACAAATTAACGAGCGTTTTATTATTTTTCCAACGAGTACCATAGTGCTATATAAAAAACGGAGAAAAAAATCGACTATTTTTTGTGGGGTTTGGTTCATACAGGAAAAAACACACAAAGTGTTCATGTTATCACGTAAAATTAGATTTTGTGGGGAATATGAGTTATTACTGATTAGAATACTATGAACATGCAATGATTGAGAGATTTTGTGGTTAGTTAACTCGGGCCATTTGCAATAGGTTATCACGTAAAATTAGATTTTTCAACCACGAGACCCTCCCGGGATAATCAGCTAGTAATCCTTAAATGAAAAACGAATTGGATTATAAATGTGAAATTGAGGCCAATAGCGACATAGAATGCAAGTGTTATTATAGTGGGTATACCAGAACAGGTTGGATCCGGCGGAGAAAAGGGCCAAAATACATTGCCACCATTACCTAGAACGTAATGCTGAGCTTTTAATTTTTTATTTTTTTTTACAGATCTGATGGTGAGTTTTTAATAAATAAAGTATAGTAGACATTATTACCAGATCTATTTTATATTAAAGCATATACTTCAGTTTAGACCGAGTACACAAGACTTTAACAGCAGATTTGGAGTCGTCCCTGGAAGACTGCAGTCTTTTAAAATTGATGGGCTTTGAATTTTGTCGTCAATGCTGTTTGGCTGCCGGCTTTTCGCACCTAAACTGTCTTCTACCTATAGCCAAGGGTTTAAAATCTTCGATTGAATAACATTTAATCATTTAGCTTACCTATTTGTCTACAAATGGGATAACTGCATTATAAATTGTACAAAATTTATAAACATATAATCTGACAAATTTCCAAAATTTACACTAGTTTTTGTCGCTGAAATATATCGATCAATCATCTGTTACCGATTGGTTCGGCTACAGTCAGTCGTGGTTTTTCGATTACGGACATCTATGTGTTCTGTTATATGGTTTTTTTTAGGCTAATCTCAAGGAGCACCTTCCACCAATGGTAAAACTTGCATTAAACGTCTTACTGCTAAAAAGTATAAAACAGAAGAATAGTCGGTAAGGAAATGGAGGAAATGTGTAGAGTGGGTCTTGTCTAATGCGCTATTATAACGCATAAAACTTTATGTAAGTAAAAATGTTGTGAGTTTCAGTTACATTCTATTTTTGACAATTGTGTTTGTTACTGGAACTTTCTTTAACCAGTTACCCGACCCATACAAAACAAGGTTACTCGGAATGACATGTTAACTGATATGAAATAAAAAGTTAATTAGAACCTTGTGTTCCCGTCCACCAGCCCACACCAAAACCAGATGTACCCGTAAGTAACTACAGCTCTTAATTCATCCTTATATACACACTTACTGTTTTATAGAAAACTATTAAACTTAGTGTTGTATATTTATACATGTATAACAAAATATAAAATTGGAACTATACAAATTGAAACTGCAGATGGAAACTGAATAATGTATCATTTTTAGTAATTTTGATATAATCGTAATGAAATGATCGTGTGAGTAATATTGTTTAACTTGATGAATGATGATACTAATGGTCGGTTCAGTTTGCTATAATACCGGTCTGGTTAAATTTTTCTTTGGTTAACATATCATTTAGTTTAGTAAAATTGGCGATGACAAAAAACATAACTAAAACCAACATGTCTTTGTCCGCTTGGCGTTTGATACCTTCGGCTCCCTAGCACCAGAAGCTATTCATTTATTGACCTGGGTTCAACGGGTTGTCCACTGCAATAGTTCATCTCCAGAAGGGGGCAGGTGTTTGTATTTGGTAAATTAGGATTCACGATTCAGAAAGGGGTGACGGCGTAGCTTGTTCCTGTGTACCCTCTATTTTGATGTAACTTGGCAGGTTTAAGAAATGAAATATATAATTTAATGTTACAAAAAAAAAAAAAAAAAAAAAAAAAAAAAAAAAAAAAAAAAAGCCGGTTTCAGAAAATAGGTAACAGAACCGTGGATCTTTCGATTAAATATGTTATGAAGTATTTCCGCTCACCCATAATCCATATTAAAGTGTTTAGAAAATTTTTGAAGCATTAAAGTTGAGAAATTCATAGTTTTATACATATGAACTGATACATTTAGATATACTAATTTGGCAGATAAATTGAAATCATACAGTTTATGAACTGATTAGACTTTGATACTTTTATATAAAGCATTACACAATTATCAATAACAACAAATTCTGGCTCATGACTTTCATCAAGCATCTTGAGTGCAGACCCAAAAACATGATACTTGTGCATTTTCAACGTTTAAATTGATTATGATGTAATTTGGACCAATCAAACCGTCCTACTTCAGTTCCAATGTTGAAAATCTCGACACAAACATGCTTCCGGTTGATGAAACAATCTTCAGCTCTCAGTAATTGTCGTTGACTTTTGTGGTCAAATGTATAGATTTCAAGATTCAAAATTGATATGATGGGTTACCCAAATTGTAAATCGGTCTATATGTAATGAATACTATTTGTTACATAACTCAATAGGCACAAAATTTTAAAGTTAGAAAAGTTTGTGTCATAAATTTTAATTTGTACCTATTTAGATAATATACTCATCGCGTGATTCAAAATGCTTGGTCGTTGTCACTAATCAAGGACTTGTACATACTCAACAAACCAAGTTTGTTTCTTGTCCTGTCAGAAAGATTAACGACATACTCAACATCTACTAGACAACCTTTGTATCTTTATTTAATCTTTGACTGAGACCATAGTCTATGGCAGAATTTCTATTGGCTGAGGACTGAGGGACCACAAGACATGAGGGCTTGACTGTAATCACCTTTTTATTGGTAATGATTGATTCACTAAAGAAATATAATTATGTGTATAAGAGTACCATTTATCAGGAAGGAAATGAAATTATGAATAAAATTTAAGGGTGACAATTGTAACCCAATGCAGCCGCCACCAACACCCTTCGCTACTAACCATCATATAGGGGTGAATCCATTTCAAGCCAAGCCCTTTTTTGTTGGAGCCCATTTTGACTGAACCAGTTTTGACCTGAACAAGTTAGTATATATACATTAGAGACACTTAGTTTCGACCCGAATCCAATTTGTTTAGACATTTGGCCAAAATATACCCCTTTGTAGTTAAGTGGATGAAAATTGTCACCTCAATTGGTGGATCTGATAAATTAACCAAGTTGGGCTCCAATGGGTTTGGTTACGATCATTATGATTCAGGGCTAGTGCATTCAGTTGTGTTGCTCAAAACTGATAGGTTTGAAAGTGCACACCAACTGCTCGATGAAATGATTCAACCCCAAAATTTCTTTTAGTTCATGTATGGTTGGTTACCGGTGTATGTAATCTCTCTCTTGTTGTGATCCCATCTGTGGGCTGGGTCCTCTTGAGATTATCTGATAGTTGATTCACTGTTTTTAATGTTTTTTAATCATCATATTTGATAGTTTTACTATGGTTTAAGACATATTTTGATGTAACAATATTTCATGACAAATAACAGTCAGCTGCTAAGACAAGCAACATACATGACTGCTCAATTTGGTACATTCAGGTGAGTTATCATTTAATAAATAAACTATGTTTAGATTCTATATTTGAATATGGATTTTGTCTACTTGTGTAAGGTCTAGTATAGCCCCGAAGCATATATACATGTAACATGAATGCATTCCATGCTTTGTATAGAATAACATCTGCACAAAGAGTTTATTTGGCTCTTTGAAAAGTTGTTGGTCCCACTGTGAATGAGCTATGGTTTAAAATTGGGAATGCTTGCTTCTTATGATCAAAGTGTTGAGTTTTCTTAAGGGTAATTATGGTTCTTTTGAGGCTGCTACAATCATGGTAAGTTCAATTCACACACATATATGCAGGAATCATAATATATTTGTAAATCTTAAAAAAAAAAAAAAACAAAAAAAACTGGAAATTTCAAACGATAACCTTTCAAATCCGTTGGTACTTTGTACAAAGAGCAATATGTTTATTATTCTACTATCATGGGTATTCCGTAGGTAGTAATAGTTTCCTAGACAAACTGGTAAAAGGAAACGTAAATCGGGAGCAACATTTTTTATGACCTTAAGTTCATGCGATGAGTGAGATAACATAATTGCATTTGTACAGGAGTTTTTATTTATTATTTCTAATTTTGACAATTATGTGACCTGGTGCTTAGGAACGTACTTCATTCGAAAACTTTCCTCCAACACGAGCAAGATTCAGTGGAAGTGACACCGTTAGCCAACCTTAAACATTTTCAAGAGTCTGAAAGTAAGCCACCCTCCACCTCTTGATGAAGTGCAAACTACCAAGTATTCCCATGAATCTAACAAGAAACCCTGGGCCCATTCCAGCATAAAACCACAAGCCTTGAGTATCAGCTTGACCTTCATCCTCACTAACATGATTGTATGGTACATCATTTTGATTGCAGCTTATTGAAGTTGGTGGCCCACATAATCCATTGTTCCCTTCATAAATAGATAGGTCATTTAGAGTCTGGAGCTGATTTCCAATTGGAATTGGGCCAGATAAGTTATTGAATGACAGGTTCAAGTAGCTTAGAAAGTGCAAGCTAGTCAAACTCGGGGGAATCTGACCTGATAGCTTGTTCATCGACAAATCTAAAGATTCCAATTGCTTTAGCTCTCCAATGGTCTGTGGGATCTGTCCTTGTAGAAGGTTTCCTGAGAGATTTAAATTTATCAGCCCCACAAGATCCATTAGAGCATCAGGAATTTCTCCAACAATATTGTTGTTTGAGAGATCTATGGATGCAAGAAAATGTACAGTCGTGGTGTACAATAATTCCCTTCCCTTCACAGAAGCAATAATATTTTCTTCATAGTCCGCAAGAATAGCGTAGGTAGTCAATATCTCGATCATTCCACTTAAATTTCCAAAGCAATGAGGGATTGTTCTAGTTATGTTATTATGTGCCATGTTTAAATATTGAAGAATGCGGAGTTGACAAAGCTGTACCGGAATCTTGCCTGTAAACTTATTCAACTGTAGATTCAAAAATTGAAGGAAAAATAGCTTTTCACCAATCCAGAAAGGGATGGTACCAGTGAACAAATTGTTCCCTAAATCCATAGTGGTCAAACCCATCAAGTTTTGTAAGGACATCGGGATATCCCCCTCAAATCTATTGTTTTGCAAATGCAACGACATTAGTTGTTCTAGAGAACCCAATGAGCTTGGAACCACACCAGTTATATTATTATTTGAAACATCAATCGCTTGCAAATAAGTCAAATTCCCTAAGCATCGAGGAAGCCTTCCAGAAAACTTATTATGTGATAAATCCAAAACCCAGATGTTAGTAACCTTGCATAAGTGTCCTGGAATGCTTCCTCTGAAACGGTTTTTAGAGAGATTGACAACTTCCAAATTTGGGTTCATTGTTCCATCTGTGTGAGGAATATGTCTTGACAGTAAGTTATCTGAAAAATCCAAAAGTTTTAGATTTGAGGGAAATTTAGCTAGTGATCCCTCAAATTTGTTTGAGTTCAACTTCAAGATCCTGTCCTCTATCTAGTTACTACTATTGAAATCAAACCACAATAGTTTGCCACTGATCTGGTTATTAGACAAATCCAAGTAAAGAACATGATACAAGATGTTCTCAAACCACTCAGGTATTGTATCTCTAATACTTGAGTTAGAAAGATCTAATCTCTGAAGATTTGTCTGTGTTTGAACCCATTGTGGGAAGTGGGGTCCGATGTAGCAAGAACTTGCAAAAAATACACACAGTTGGAAGGGGGCAATCCATCCAGAACTAAAATTCAACTCTAATGAATTCGACGACAACACAAGATAGTTCAGATTCTTTAGCTTGGTGAACTGAGTTTCGGAAAGAACACCGACTAGTGAATTATAGGAGAGATCTAGATTCTTGAGCTTTGAAAGTTGCTAAAGACTCATGGGAACGTTCCCACTCAACTGATTATCACTAAGATCTAGGTCTTCTAGGCTCAAGGGTAGGCCAAGGCTTGTAGGAATTGGACCAAAAAACATGTTCTGTGAAAGGTCCAGACGAACGAGGCTAGTAAGGTTTGATAACCAAACAGGAATTGTGGCATTGATGCTATTGAGAGATAGGTCGAGTGAATTAAGAGATGTAAAATTGATGAGTTCAATGGAAGGGATATCGATATCACACCCTGCCAGATTCAGTGTATGCAAAGAAGGGAGCATGTTAACTGGATGGAACCAATCAGTATGTTTACCAATGGTTATCTTTGATAAATCCAAGTACCTTAATGAAGATAGTGAGTACACCCATCCCAAATCATCCACTTCAGTTCATTTTGACTTAGATCGAGAAATTGTAACTTTCAAAGATTTCCAAGATGATGAGGAACTACTCCGCTAAAACTTGAGCCTGACAAATTAAGGTATTCTAAATGTTTGAATGATCCTAAGAATTTAAGAGTTTTACCTGAAAAACCGTTCATGCTCAAGTTCAAGTAACGCAGATGCTTCATACTCTTTAACGAAGGACTCAATTGACCTTCGAGCCAGTTTTCATGAAAATCAAGTTTCACAACATGGCCATTTTGGGTGTCACACCCAACTCCATGCCATTCACAGCATTCAACTCCTCTCCATGTTGACCATAGGTTATTATTGTGTTTGAGGGTTTGTTTGAATAGAAGAAGGGATTGCCTCTCCGTTTCGATACATGTAACATTTGAAGAGGTTGTAACGATGCTTAAGCCAAATCTTTGTAAGAAGATGAATGTAAAAATGACAAGAAAATTTGTTTTCATTTTGGAGTAAGAAGATAAAGTTCAATGTCACGAGAAGGGGAGGAAGGATGTATAGCATTTCATTAACTCTTTTTTGTATTGAAAAATTAATAAAATAAAGAAATAATAGTAAATGTTATTACGTGATCTTCTATATCAAAACGTATACTTAATTCGGTTTATTCTGAGTACACTTGACTTTTAACAGCATATAAAATTAAGTCTTTCAAAAGTTAATGGCCACTCACGATCATGTAGTTGTAGGTGGACTTTGACTTTTTGTAACTCTGAATGAATTTGGCGTAAGGAGTGTGACGCGGTCTCCGTAAAGTCATGTCTCACACGCCAACTATAAATATAATTATAAAACAATAATTAGTTAAATTAACATGTTTTAATAAATATTATGTAGGCATCACAGAATACTTACAGGACACCAAATGGAACTCCAGCTAGCAACTGGTGTATAATTCTGGGGGATAATACCTGGATTCTGGTCCAGGCCCACAGTTTTAACAAAAACATAGGACCTTCCACCGTGGTTGTGGTCCTTACTACTGCTTTGCATATGTTGCGATACAACCATGCTAACACAGCACTCCCCCAACTCAACCTCCCACATTGATGAAGATTCAACAATTGTGGTAAAAATGACAACGACACAAAACTTTGGGTTGTGTCGGGAAAGAGACAAAATGACAAAATAATTAAGATCACACATCGTGCGCGTCGTGTGATCTCGCCCTCATTGGCGTCAGCGGGTAACGGAGCCTTTATTTTTTTCTACAATTATGCTGGATTCCAAAGTGTTTCTGAGGAAATTGCGGGGCTCACTTTCTACACCCAACATTTCTGCGACATACTCTACCCGTTCCGCATCATCTCTCATGCTGAATTCGGGTCCTGTGACCGCTGCACCATTAACCCGCAGACCCATTAGGACGTTAACGTCCTGTAACGTCACTGTGGCCTCACCAATTCTTAGGTTAAATGTGTGGGTCTCGGGACGCCATCTTTCAACAAGGGCAGCTATTAGCCCTCGGTCAATTTAGCGGTATCCGCACTCAAGAACTCCAGTAAAATCAGCGATCCGCACCAATTCTTGAATGCGTGGATCTAACGGATGCTCGCTAATTGCCCCCCAAAATGGTTGGTCACCCCGTCTACAATCCAATTTAAAACCCTCTTTGCCATTTCCTTCAAACAGCTCCGCAGTACAATGTTGTGGTTGAGCCCAAAGAAGTGGATTATTGCAAGGACCGGGGTTTAGAGATGCCATATTAATTAATAGGTTAAATGATTTAAAGTGGTAATGTATGTGTAGATGTTGGATTCCTGGACGATTGAATTTTGACGTTCGATTTTTAATAACAACACTTCGTTCATAACATCTATATATAATATCATTGCAGCCAAAAAAAACAAATGAAGACTTCCGCAATCTTAGATTGCGGAAGTGTTGTCTTCAATATTTCTACCAAACACATGCCACCTCCTCAAGCCAAACATCTATATACAATATCCTCGTCCACGTCTTTCTTCCAGTTCCACGTCTGCAGCTCTTTGTCCCTCTCCCGCAATCTTAGATTGCGGGACTTCCAATTTCCAAAACAATTTTCTGACATCTACTAAAGACACAAACAATGTTGAAAAATACCTCATTTCAGCAAAAAAAAAAAAAAAAAAAAAAAAAAAAAAAAAACTCTTAATAACTTGTACCTTATGTTTAAATGACTAAAACACCCTTGTAGTTAACAGAGTTGGTAGATGACGTTAGTAAATTGGACTCAAATGGATACAAATTGAAAAACCAGGTGCTCAGGTAGTTAAACATTTTGAATTTGGATTCAACTAGTTAAAACCACCAAAACACAGGGACTCAAATAGTAATTTACTCTAAATTTTAACTTGATTGTCAAAACATGTTGGGTCGGGCTGGTCCTACCCGCCCATACTTTTTTGGTGGGTTTTGACTTCTTTGACTGGTTTAATTTTTCTTGTTTTTGCTTACTTTGTTATTTTCACAGTTCAGAAGGACTGTCTAGAAGTTGATGTAGCAATTTGCCAAGTACATATGTCTCAGGTGTTTCTTTTAACCGGTAATATGATTGGTTTTCTAAATAAAAAAATATAGATAAAATGCATGTTGAAAAGCTTAAAGATTAACACTGCGTCCTTAATGCTATGTTCCCGAGTTTACTAAAGGGTGGAAAAGAAAAGAAGGGAAGGAAAATCCTTCCCTTTCTTTTCTTTTCTTTTCCTCTAGTTTTTCTTCCTTTCTTTTCCTTCCATTTCCTCCCAATTTGGATGTATTAGATTTAGTCTAGTTTTCCTCTCTTTTCCTTTCCTTTCCTCCTAAAAATAAACTCTGGAACACACATTTAACACTTTCCTTCCATTTCCCTCTAAAAAAAAACTTGGAAACACACCTCTCTTTTTTCTTTCCTTTCCTTTCCTTTCTTTTCTCCTCTTAAGTTAACTCTGGAACACAGCGTAAGTGAAGCAGAATTGGAATTTGTACGTGAAATTGAGGCTAGTCACGATTTAAAATGCAATTGCTGTTTCACTGTGCCTCAGTAAAGTGTACGATACAATCAGTTAACACTCAGTTTCCGAATGTTAAAAAAAGGGTCCATTGTGAGTCTTTACGTTGCTGATGCCAAAACCCATATCTTGAGGTCATGGACTGCTTAGTTTTTCTATTGTCAAAAGTCTTCAGATGATGCATATGAAACTAGCATTTTAATGCTTAGTTGATATCTGTTGTTTTTTTTTTCAATTCAAAGAGTGTTAAAGAAGGTTGCTTCTTCTTACTTTAAAGCATTGACAAACTGAATTAGATGCATATGAAACTATGAATTTTAATGCTTAGTTGATATCTGCTATTTTTTTTTTTCAATTCAAAGAGTGTTAAAGAAGGTTGCTTGTTCTTACTTTAAAGCATTGACAAACTGAATTATTGGAATCTGGAGGTTTAGGAGGTCTATGAAGCTATAAAGTAGACACATGTATAAAACAACCAGTTCTGGTTGAGAACTTTCATCAAGCACCTTGCGTGCACATCCCAAAACCTGATTGATTCTCTTCAAGTACAGACTGGTCACTAATGAAGAGATATGTAATAAGTAAACAAGAGTTAAACGAAAATTAGAACGAGGCTTAGAGGTGTTAAGTATAATCAACAAGTCTAGGAGGTTTCAACTTCTTGAAACTTGAGATGTACTCAGTGGCGTATCCTGTATCCGCCCCTGGATGTACTACGACAAGAGATTGCAATTCTTCGTAGAATTCATGGCTTCATGCTGCTCAAAAAGATGAATAATAATATGCCACCAATAGAAATGAGATAGTATACACTCATCCTTTTTACAATTTTAATTAGTTTAGGGTCTATTATGTATGACTGTCATAGTTAACGGATCTCCTTATAAATGATTCTAGAACTGAGAATAGACTGTCAACATTACTCCATTAGAGGCTAAGCTCAAACTTACTGTGAGTGCATGTTCTTGCTTTTCATATGATATTTGATGGGAATAGTAGACATATGTACGTAGGAAGCTCATGGCTCAAAGCTTACTCGGATTTAGTTCGAAAAAAACTCGCTTGATATGGCCCAGTTTGAAATTGAGCTGAGCCGGCTCGGCTAGGTTAGAAATCAGGCCTAGCTTGATTCGGTCCTAATTTTAAATATATATTATTTTAATATACATATAATATACCATGAAAATGTTAAAAAAGATGGGGAACATGTTACATCTTTAATAGTTGTTAATGGTAGCATGATGATCGTGTGTTTAGGATTAAATTTACAACTAATCAAGTTATTTTAATGGTAGCATAATGATCATGTATTCTAATTTCAAACTGGTTAGTTTATAGGAGGAGTGCAATTGAACATTTATTGCATATTTGGGGGTTATTTCGTATGCTAATGAACTTATAATGTGTTTCGTCGAATGTGTTCTTTTGAACTATTGAAAGACTATCGAATTTCAAAAACTATTTTGAATTTTCTTTTAAATTCGAGCCAACCCAAATCGAGCTAAGCCGACTCAGTTAAAAACCAAGCCAAGATCGAAGTTATACATTCAGCTCGGTTTCAAATCCTAGCCAAGTATGAGCTGCCCTGGCTCGACTCGGCTCGGCTCATGAACACGCCTAGACAGGTGCTCCATTCCTTTTGTATACGTTTTATTGGATGTTAGTTATGTTATAATTAATGGTAGGGTATAGAGGAAACGAGTTAAAAAGTTGTAACTAAGCTAAACGTGAGATGGTTGGATGCTAAGGACCTGCTAATAAATCTTCCATGATAATTTATATAAATCTTTATATCATAATATAATTAAAACTTTACCAATAGACTAATACTCAACAATGAGAAATATTGGTGATGCAGGTGGCATAGCAACAAGAAGCAATCAATCATTCAATCTTAATTAGGTATACAAATGGGTTATAATTAACAAAATCATATTTATTAAATGGGCTATCCAAGTGGACCTTGGTCCAATAAATTGGAATAAGTTTATGAGTAAGAAGGGAATTAAAAAGCTATCCCTCTAAGGCTCTGATTCAATATTTGGATCCTGTTTTACTCTCCTCCCACCGTTATTAAATCCATGATTCATATTGTTTCTTTCACCTAGATCACATGTATACATTCAGCAATTAGTTAACAATAAAACTTTGACCAACACCATAGTCAATGACAGAATTTCTGTTATACCTAGTTGTCTAATAATCCAAAAAGGAACTAATTTCTGTTACACTTTCCAATCAATAGCCAAATTTGTTTTTACAGTTTTACCCATTAAAATTTATTAACACAATATCTCAAGTTTTGTACACTTGTTCATCTACTCAACCGACATAACTAATCAAAAACCCGAGGCTATAGCACAATATAGCCGTTGGCCACATACGGAACATGTTTGTCTGGGTCAATACATTTAGTTCGGTGGTGGCTTTGGAACTTGCATATATTACTAATGCAGTAAACGCTTGTTGACAAGGCTTTTCCTCTTAAATTTGACTAGAATATAATTTAATATTACATCTGTTCTTACAATTGTTTTATTCAACAGAACAAGAGTATTGTCATATATATGATGGCAGGTAATGAGAAAACACGTTAAATAACATATTTTTGCTATGAAACACATAGTTCTAATACAACTTTTCTTGATACAAACTTTAACACATGATGCAAGTTCACCGTCCCTTAACGCATCCATCGGAGAAGGGTATCTACAAATACCAGAATTTTAGTAGATAAGTCAGTGCATAAATCTACAGCTACACATATATGTAATTATGTAATAAAATTTATTAATATCTAATTTTGGAAATTTAAAAGTTTACCTGCACATTAGGAAAACTTCCTTTTTAGACGAGCAAGATTCACTAGAACTGATACTGTTAGCCAACGGTAAACATTTTCAAGCATCTTAAAGTAAGCTACCCTCCACCACCTAATGAAGAGCAAACTCCCAAGTAGTCCCATAAGTCCAAGAACGAACCCTGGGCCCATGCCAAAATAAAACCACAAGCCTTCATCATCTTGAACCTCATCTTCAACAACATGATTTTGTGATGAATTATTTCCTATGCAACTCCTTGATACTTGTGGCCCACATAGTTTGTCGTTCCCTTTATAGATAGAGGGGTCCATAAGAGTCTGGAGCTGGTGTCCATCGGGGATTGCACCAGATAAATTGTTGAAAGATAGGTTTAAGTAGCTTAAAAAGTTCAAGCTCGTCAAACTTTGAGGAATCCTACCAGACAACATGTTCATCGACAAATCTAAAGATTCAATTTGACTTAGATTTCCAATCATCCTTGGAATCTGTCCTTTGAATTGGTTTCTTGAAAGATTCAAGTTCTTCAATCCCACAAGGTTCATTAAAACATCTGGAATTTCTCCTGTAATGTGGTTGCTTGAGAGGTCTAAGGTTGTCAAATATTGTATAGTCCTGGTGTACACCAGCTGAATTCCTTTCATGTAAGCCAAAATATTTTCTTCGTAATAACTCACCCCGTATCCAGAGTCATCTGAAATGATGATCATACCGCTTAAATTGCTGAAGCAACGAGGGATCGTCCCACTTATGTTATTATTTGCCAAGTTTAAATGTTGAAGATCATTGAGTTTACAAAGTTGTAGTGGAATCTTACCAGTAAACTTATTTGATTGCAGATTTAAGATTCTAAGGTTTAATAGGCTTTCTCCAATCCAAAAAGGGATTCTACCTGTTAAAGAATTGTTCCCTAAATCCAGTGTGATCAAGCTCGTCAAATTTTGTAAAGGCAGTGGAAGATTCCCTTCAAATCTGTTGTTGTGCAAATGCAATGACTCCAGTTCTGTAAGTGAACCAAATGAACTTGGAATAACACCGGTTATAGTGTTATTTGAAACATCCATCACTTGCAAACTAGTCAAATTACCTAAGCAGCTAGGAAGCATCCCAGAAAACTTATTTTGTGATAAATCCAAAACAGAGATACTAGGAAGCTTGCATAAGTGTACTGGAATGCTTCCGTTGAAACGGTTTTTTGAGAGATTGACAAGTTTCAGTCTTGGGTTCATTCTTCCAACTGTTTGAGGAACATGTCCTGACAGTAAATTGTCTGAGAGATCCAGAATCCGCACGTTTGACGGAAATGTAGCTAGTGATCCCTCAAATTTGTTTGAGTTCATCCTCAAGCTCCCTAAATAGTCACTATCTTTAAAATGAAATTGCGGCAATTTACCGCTGATCTGGTTATTGGACAAATCTAAATCAAGAATATTAGACATGATGTTCTCAAACCACTCTGGTATTGTATCTCTAATACTCGAGTTATAAAGATATAGTCTCTGAATATGTGTGTGTGTTTGTAGCCAATTTGGGAAGTGGGGTCCAATATTGCAGGAACCTGCTCCAAATACATGCAGTTGGAAGGGAGGAATCCACCGAGAGCTCAAATTCAACCCTAACGAATTTATTGACAACACCAAATTATTCAGATTCTTTAGCTTGGTGAAGTGAGTTTCCGAAAGAACACCGACCAATGAATTGAAGGAGAGATCAAGATTCTTGAGCTTTGAAAGTTGTCCCACACTCATAGGAATGTTCCCACTCAATTGGTTATCATCAAGATAAAGGTCTTCAAGCCTGAAGAGTAGTCCAATGCTTTGGGGAATAGGACCAGAAAAGCTATTTGTAGAAAGTTGCAGATGAACAAGGCTGCTCAAATTACATAACTGATCTGGTATCAAACTTTCAAAGGAATTGAAGGAGAGGTCGATGGTAGCAAGATGATTGAACATTCCAATAAAATCAGGAATTTGACCATGGAAGTGGTTTTCATAGAGGTGTAGATGCATGAGGCCAGTAAGGTTTGATAACCATACAGGAAAGGTGGAATCGATGTTATTCCATGAGAGGTCAAGTGAATGAAGAGACGTGAAATTGATGAATTTAACAGAAGGGATATTTGTGAAATCACAATGCGCCAGGTTCAGTGTAAGCAAAGAAGGGAGCATGTTAATTGGATGGAACCACTCAGTATGGTTAGGAATGGTTAACCCTGATAAACCCAAGTACTTTAATGATGATAGTGAAGACACCCATCCCAAATCATCCAATATAGCAGATGTGTAACTAAGATCAAGATATTGTAACCTTGAGAGATTTCCTAGATGATGAGGAACTACTCCTCCTCCACCAAAAAATGAGGCTGACAAATTAAGGTATTCCAAATGCTGAAAGGATCCTAAAAATTCAGGAATATTTCCAGAGAAATAGTTCATGCTCAAGTCCAAATAACGCAAATGCTTCAAATTCTTTAAGGACGGACTCAACTCACCTTCCAGCTGTTTAGGAAACGTTTCAACAAAAGAAGGCACTTGAGACCGAAGATCAAGTTTGACAATATGACCATTTCGACTGTCACACCCAACTCCACGCCATTTGCAGCATTCAACTCCGCTTCATGTTGACAGAAGATTATATTCGTCTGTAAGGCTATGTTTGATTGAAAGAAGGGATTGCCTCTCTCTTTCGATACATGTAACATTTGAATAAGTGATCATAAGCCTGCTGTTGCTTAAGCCAAATCTTTGCAGGAACAACAACAATGTAAAAAAGATTACAAGAAAATTGGTTTTCATGATTGGGTAAGATAAAGTTCAGTTTCAGGGGAGGATGTATAACAATATGACTAAAAGAAAAACTAATTAAATACTATGTATTAAATTTAGACCTCATCAATCATATCTTTCAAGAGTTGACTGGAGATTAACAGTCATGGGTCAAAGTCTTCCAAGAGTTCATAGCCACACACATACTTGTAACCCCAGCTGGATACAGTTTTTTGGCACTTCTACTTTCCTGTCATATTTTTTTTTTTTTTTTTTTTTGGGGGGGGGGGGGGGGGGCATATATAATTTGGATGTGTAAATTTCTTGGCTTGTATAATGATCCTAAGTAATTTCTTGTTGGGGTAATTTGGTTGGGATCAAATGAAAAAAAGAAAAAGCGATAAAGGTGAGAAAAGAAAGCAGTTTAATTGTTCTCACATTAAACGAAAAAATGTTAGCAACCAATCTTTATATCAGTTAGATTTTTGGTGATTAGATTGTTAGAATAATCTATAAATGAAGAACGAATTGGATAATAAATGTGAAATCGAGGCCAATCGCGACAAAGAATGTAAGTGTTCTATAACTGACACTTATACGATGCAACCAACTAATGCACAGTTTGAGAATGTTAATTAACTGACACTCCAA
This sequence comes from Ambrosia trifida, assembly GCA_028751855.1. Lineage (NCBI taxonomy): Eukaryota > Viridiplantae > Streptophyta > Magnoliopsida > Asterales > Asteraceae > Ambrosia > Ambrosia trifida. The sequence goes on from CM054130.1 coordinate 82,612,508, forward strand.
ATCGTGTACATCAGAACAAGATGGTTGGGCTGAGAAACGGGCCAAAACGGGTTGAGGGTCAAAATAGGTAAATTTTACTTTCATAGCAAAACAGATTCGGTTTGGCTTATTAACTTTCATTCTAATAGATTTTACAGATTTCATGGTGCTTTTTAACTTTCAGAACACAAGGCGTTATATAGGTTGAACAAGTCAAAGGAGGCTGCTTTTTAACTGTTCAGGTTCATTGGCAAAGGCTTCTATAGTGTATAAAATATAAAGGTTGTAGAGATTGAAAAGCTAACAAGAAAAGTTTTATTTTACTTGGTAACTGTTTTAATTTTATTTGATTTATTAAATGTTTAGCAAAATTGATTTATGTTAATGGGTTGACCCTACATAGGTTTACAGAAGAAATCGCAGCCAATCACGATATAGATTGTATGAGTTGTCTTATTATCTATTAGTAACGTGTACCATACAGTCAATAATTCTCTTTGTTTGCTGCTAATGTTCCAGTTTACTGCAGTTTAAACGGGTCACTTTATTGCTGCATTTTTTTTTAACAAGAGGAAGGCTGATCGATGTGTTATTGCCTGGGTTACGAAGAGGAAGGTTATAAGGTTGGACTTGTAACAGGGGATTTAAAAAAAGAAAAGGGAAATGACGCATTTACCCCTTGTCAGTTTCAATTAACATCAACGGTAACTTATCTATCAGCGGGAAAGGTTAAAGATTCTACTTCTGATATTATTGCAATACAAAACATATCACTATTCTATTCAAAGTTAGTTAACACTTAATACTGTCTATTTGCATCATCAGTGGTAACTTGTTTGATCAGTGAGCAGTCAACTATCAGTGGCAACCTGATCAGTTTCAATTTCAGCAGTTGTAATGCTTTAGTGATATGTTAAAGACTGTTTCAATAAGTATAGGGACCTTTAGTGATATGTTAAATGACGCATTTACCCCCTGTCATAATTGTAATAGTTCTATAGTTGCAGGGCTAATTGTGTAAGGCGGGAAATAGTTTGAAATGGTTGTTATCATACAGTTGAGCAGGTACATAAGTCTTTTTTTTTTTTTTTTCTTATGATACAACTAATTAATGCTCTGTTTGGGAATGTTGAACAAAATTTATTTGAGTCCATGTAATGTTTTTTCATTGTTGTTTCTATTCATCCTCGAAAGTATACAAGTTGTGAAGATTTATTTGCTTCAAGCACCTCAAACATTGACTTTGTATGCTTATTTGAAGTTTTCTTCATCTTCCTTTTGGTGATATGTCCGATTAGTAACCCTTAGAACCAATTATGGCTAGATGGCAGTTTGGGTGGATGTGATAGTTTTTGATAATCAGAGAGAATTTTTTCTATTACTTTTAGATGATTTTACAAATAAAGCAAAGTCCCCAATTTATAGGTATTTACATAGAATAATAAAAGGAAATCAACAACTATTATTGGCTTGAAATGTGGAGGAGGACATGGAGTCTTGACTTTGACTCATCCTTTGACTCATTGAAGAGAATGGCTTGAAACATGGAGGAGAATGTTGACTTTGACTAATCCTTTGCAATTATAATATTTTTCTTTTTTTTTTTTACTAACACTCCCCCTCAAGTTGAGTAGTGAAATTTCCAATACCCAACTTGCCTAAACATTTACTGAACGCACTCCCAGTGACAAATTTTGTTAACATGTCTGCAAGTTGATGTTCAGAACGGACGAACAGAAGCTCTATTATCCCGGTCTCGATTTTTTCTTTAATAAAGTGACTGTCCACTTCAATGTGTTTGCTACGATCATGTTGAACCGGGTTCTCTAAGATCTGAATTGCGGCTTTATTGTCACACATAAGCCTTGTGGTTTTGTTAGGGAGAAAACCAATTTCAGTCAGGAGTTTTCGTAACCACAACAATTCTGTTAACCCTTGAGCTATACCTCGGAATTCGGCCTCGGCGCTGGAGAGGGCAACCACCTTTTGCTTTTTACTCCTCCATGTAACAAGGTTTCCACCTACCATAGTGAAGTATCCGAATGTAGATCTCATGTTGTCTTTGTCTCCGGCCCAATCTGCATCTGTGTACCCTTGAATTTCTAGATGACCATTTGGCTTAAACACAATGCCATGATCAACTGTTCCTTTGAGATACCCAATGATTCTCCACACTGCTTCCATGTGACTTTCCTAAGGTTGATGCATGAATTTACTTACCACTCCTATTGCATAAGCTATATCGGGTCTGGTATGAGAAAGATATATTAGTTTCACCACCATTCGTTTATATCTTTTTTTTATCTACTAAGTTTGCACCTTCCTCCATGTGTAATCCATGGTTAACAATCATCGGGGTGTCAACTGGTTTGCAATCGATCATTTCAGTCTTAGCTAACAAATCAAGGATGTACTTTTTCTGACAGATGAAGATTCCTTGTTTTGATCTCAAAACCTCTATCCCAAGAAAGTAATTAAGTCTTCCCAGATCTTTCATATTGAATTCTATAAAAAGATTCTCCTTTAGCCATGACATTTCCTCGTGGTCATTACCTGATCAAGATAGATAATCAAACAGGCCACGAGGTTTCTTCTTTTCTTTAGAAATAAGGTATGGTCAGAGTTGCTTTTTTTGAACCCATACTTCTTCATTGCAATATTAAATCTACCAAACCAAGCCCGATGAGATTGTTTGAGCCCGTAAAGTGACTTCTTTAATCGACACACTTCTCCTTTCTTGTAGCCCCCCAAGAAACAAGGTGGGCTTTCCATATAAACTTCTTCTTGTAACTCTCCATGCAGAAAAGCATTCTTCACATCAAACTGATGGAGAAGCCACTCATTATTAGCTGCTATAGAAAGAAGAACCCTAATTGTGTCAAGCTTGGCTACAGGAGAGAAGGTTTTTGAATAGTCATTTTGTAGGATCGACGAACGTGTCACCCGACAATCACGAGGGCTATATTCAAGGTGCGGAATCCCTTGAATATGTCTCAATAACAGAAACGAATATAAAACAACGAAAAAACGAGTAATTACAACGCACAAATGGGTCAAAATATTCACGTTTATATCATTAAAACAGAGCGCGAGTGTTACAATGATCAAACCTAGCAATCTCAGACCTGGGGAGGGTGTTGGGAGAGTGTGTGTGGCAATAACTAATGATTAGGGCAATGATTGGGCCTATTTATACCTCTCGTACTCGTACAGGTCAGTATTGGCGATTAGGATCGTATAAGACATGTAAAACTAGCGATTAGGCCTTAATCACTAGTACAAACTGGCGAATACAGCTCTATTCGCATGTAGTATGGGCGAATAGCTTTATAATCTCCAACAGTATCCTCCTAATCACCCGAAGTGTCCCAAACACCCCAAAACGCGTATAAACGTCTCCAAACACCCCGAAACTCGTCCAAACAACATATATACTAGCCTATGGACATCATGCACTTACAGACTCCCCCTTGGACCAGGCTAGTATACGTACAGAGATTACATAAGACATCGTTTATAGCAAACACCAACAACTTTACAGACTCAAAATTAAGAACATACATAACAAACATAACATAACAAGACACGCAACATCTTCAGTCTTCATCAAATCGACATCTTCCTGATCCTTGAAAGTCTTGACCAGTCACATCCAGCATGAACTTTGTTGGCGTGACAGAAATGAATCACCCGTTGATACTTCAATGCTTGATCGGCTTCGGCCTTCAAATGCTGTATGGGATACAGGAACAGTGTCTCCACGTCTTTCTCTGAGCAGTTTATCAGCCACATTGGATCCCATATCCTGATTTTCCTGCACGGGTTGGGGAGTTGCTCAAGACTATCACTGCTTCTGTTGTTGCTGCATCATAATGCCAGTAGTAGAACTTAGAAGAGAAGTCTTGTTCAACCGGGACCAATGGAATCTTCGAAGCGGTTTCAAGTGGCTTGATTTTGTGTTTCCAGATAGGACTCTTTGTGACGGGATAAAGCTTGTTTGTCTTGATGGATCTAGGGTACTGTGGTTTGAACTTATCCCATTCTCCAGCATTTTCTCTTTTCAGAATGTTATAGAAGCCTCTAAGATCACCGACAGCGTCATGATACAAAGGATAATGCAATCTAACTAGATCACAAACATGCCAGAAAGGCAGACTAAGGACCTTCTTGTACGGCTGAAAATAAAGCAGACCGTCCTGCCATTTCACTCCCAACATCCTAGCATGCTTGATGTAGGCCCAGCTGATCACACTTCCCGACATCTTCACCAACTGCTTATTGAAGATAGATGCTTGTACTGGATCTTTCTTCTTTTTAGACTCACCTCCAGATGGAAACCAATTGGGATACTTCTGTCTGATCTTGTCATGTCTTTCTTTTACTTTGTCTGGAACAGGCGTAGGATCAGACTTGAGCTTTTCTTCAGCCTCATTAAGCATCTTCTCGGATACCATTAGGTATCCCGGTGCCAGAATCACCAACTACATACTTGGGGGTAGGCACACTGGTTCCATCTTCCATTTCTACCTCATGGTTGTCTGGATGCAGTTCTGGAGGAGTGTGACTTGCACCGGAAGATTCTCCTGGTGCCAAGCCAAAGATCTTTTCTAAATCCTCAGGTGTAACCTTAGGAGGTATTTCACCTTCTTCTAAATCATAATCAGAGGACCCAGGAGGCATGTACAAGTTACCATCATCATCATAATCAAAATAGCTGTTCAGAGGCTCGAAAATCTCTACAGCAACCATTGCTTGCTTCAGTGAATCTCGGAGTTGCCGAATCTTGCTCTTCATAGGATCAGGCTCCCCCTGAGCAGAGAACTTGCTGCGGGATCCTTGCCCTGTCTGTCATGGCTCTTCTTCGTGCGCTTTGATCCAGATCCAGTCGATGATCCGCCACCACCCGTGGCTCCAGGATCACCACCATCACCACCCTTACCAACATCATCATCACCATCATCTGACGCATCATCATCGTCGTTCTCATCATCATCTTCTTCGTCATAATTATCTTCATCATCATCACCAGCACCAGCCTCTGCTTCTGAACTAGGACCACCAGTGAGTCTAGGTTGAGTTCCAGTCAACTTATCTATCCTAGCTCTCAGCTCTGTATTCTCTTTCTCAGTCTTGGTGATCCTTCGTTCATTGTTCACATTAATCAGTCGAAGCTCGCTGTTTGAGGTCTCTACACCTGCAAGTCTCTCCAAAGTGTTTTGGTTCGACTACATCAGCTGCTAATGAGATTCCATTAGCAGCCTGTTCGATTCTATAACCTGCTGATTAGATAATGTGAGTGCATCAACTGTCGCTCTCAGCTCTGTGTTCGACTGGATTGTTTCCCCGATCAGTTCAAGCATTGCTGTCTCATTCTCTTCAATGTTAGCATTCTTCAATCTCAACTCTGCTATCTCACGTGTCTGCGCAACAACTATAGCAGTTAACTCGCTGATCTTTCGTTGAAGTTGTTCATTTGTAGCTGAAGCTGAAGAAGAGGTCTGATCGGTTGACTTGGAAGCCATAGGTCGGACTTCTTGTCTCATTCTCCTAATCCTGTCACCAATAGGATTGGAAACAATCTGTGAACCAGTCGCTACTTCGGTAACTGAGGTTGGCTCAGTGAAGATTACCGAAGTAGGCATCGACATTGTGTAACACCTCGAAGTGTTACGGGTCTCTTAAACGGGTCGGATCGTACCCGACCACCCGATTATTTATTAAATTATTTAAGTTCGAATCTCGCGACTAACCGTTTTAATTGATTTTTGTAAATAATAATTATTAGATTTTTATCATCTCGATAAAACGCTCCTTATCTTCTATTTAAACGTTTCTTATTTTAGTACTATACTCGTTACCAAACACCCGCGTCTCAGTTATTATCCCTGTAGCCAAACACCCCTTGTATTATTATTGTTTTATAAGCTCTCCTCTCTCTCTCTCCTTGTTCGCTATACCCAGACAATTCACACACACATGTGTGTTTCAGCAGAGAGCAACCACAACCATCTCCACCTCCGGCCAGCGCCGCCACCGCCGCCGCCGGACCCGCCTTCTTCTCCGGCATCACCAACCCACTTCTCCTCTGACTTAATAAACCACCAAATACCATCCCTCTGTTCGTGAATCATAGTTGTTACCCGGAACCCAACCCGTAAACCATCCTAGAACTACCTTGCTCGTCCCTCTGTACCGGTTAGCGAAGCCGGTTAATCCCCTCTAAGCTCCGGTAATAACCACTCTATTCATCTCGGTCTCTGTTAATAATCACCCTTATACTCAAACATGGATCCTTCGATATAACCGTAAACCACCCCGGTTGTTCCTCTGTTTCTAATAAGGAAGCCAGACAGTCACCGGTCACCAATAATTATCCCTGAAACATAGTTATCGGGTCCGTTCATACCCGGTCACTTCCTGATCTTAACCCGGTAATAATCTGGTCAACCAAACTCCACCCGACTAATCTCTGATCTGATATAAACCCGATAATCCATCTTGTAAACCCATCTGTTCTGTTCACTGTTACTGTTAACGAACCCTTATAACCAGACCCGAACCATATTTATTGATGAAGGTGTGTTCGTGGGTTATTATCAGGCAGATTGAGGCCTTCGGTTGATTTCCGTTATAGACTGGTTCGTGTTATGTTCTCTGTCGAGCCTCCGACTAGCTTCCGGTCAGTCTCCGGGAAGGTCCGGTTGACTTCCGGTTCCATACCAACGAATATTCGAAAGGTATAATCTAACAGTTATTATATACATGTTGGTATTAATCGTTGATACCCGATTATAATACTGTTTCTGTGATTATTGCGAGGTACCGTTAATCCAATCGGAGAGTTAAACCGTTACCGAGTCAACTCAGTGACTCGGTCAACACCCGGAATAGAACCCGGTCCATTGACTAGATGAGGATTATTAGAATTATACGATTATATATATATAATACGAATAACGTACGGACTTGATAATAATAATAAGAGAATAATAATCATATATATAGAATATATACGTTTATATATATAAGATTCGATATATAAAACGATATACTAGACTCGGGTTAATGATAATATGATCAGCCGAACCAGCATCCGGGTAAGTACGTGTCTAGAGTCCTATAGGTTCGTGTGCCAAGCTGTAATGGCCAGCTTTATTAGCTACGAGTGCTAAGCTGTAATAGCCAGCTAGATTCTAGGATGTCCGTGTCGTGTCAATAATAAACCCCGAGTTTAGGACTATCTAATATATACCGAACTCTATATATACATAAATTGTATATGTGATATATATCCTAAATAATACAATCTAACGAGTCCCACGCGTAAAACGTATCAATATATATATTTGACATATAATTGTAATAAAAGAGACTATAGAAGATTACGCAAACCTGTGAGTATCGTGAACTCCCCTCTTTTATTGTTTTATTAAACGTTTTAGGGGAAACACATGTCGTTTACTAGAAAATATAGAAATGCTTTACATAATAGAATTAATAAAGGAAATATAATAGAAAAGGGGATAATAGAAACAACGAGGACAGTACTGGACGGTATCCGCCATTTCCTTTCTTGCACCAACTAGAGGGCAGGAACCGGTCGGTACAAGTATTTATCACAAACAGAGTGGTATCATCGATAGGAATGGCAACTAATAGAATATAATAGATTGATATATAATCGGTACAATTTAATCGAATTGATATAATAGAATATATTTCCCCCTCCAGAATTAGAATAGTAAAGCATGTTTTATTAAAAGAATTATAAACAAATGAACTGGCCATTCACTTTATAAAATACACGACCTCACCAACTTTATGTTGACAGAAACTATTTTTGGCATGTGTTCAGGTAACCCAACAGATATGATGACGTGGATCCTGGAAGAGTCAAGACTGTCAATATCCTGAAGTCCGCTGCGTAACTCCGATAACCCGACCCAACGACCCGGCCACGTCAGGCTGGGGCGTTACACATTGTGACTCTGGCAGGCATAGCTGCACTAACAGAAATCGGGACTAATGATGTTGCTGCTGCTGCTGTTGTTGTTGTTGCTGTTGTTGTTGTTGCTGCTACTGCTTGAGAGGATGAAGTGTCTTGAGCCCTAAATGCTTCAGGAAGAGTAAATTAACAATTCTGTACACAATTGTGAATTTACATACACATTTAATTTCTGGGAAATCTTACAGGATAATAATAAGGCCATAAGAAATACAAAAGAATATAAAATAGAAATCACAACATTAAAAGAAATAAGACAGAAATACAGAACAGAAACCAGATATATTAAAAGAAGTCAGCAATTAAATCGAGACATAAATAAAGAAATGAAATAAGTTATAAAAAGTATAAATATATATAGAAAAATAAATAGATTATAAAACATAAATTATCCATCGTTAATTCAAGAAACTTCCGATAAGTTATTGAATTATTCCAGTCCCAGTGACTATTTATATCAGATCGTTAACCTCACGGTTATTCCAATATTATAAATAGAATACAAATATTACGCTCCGACTTGAACATTCCTATGATCGAGTCTCCAGAAATATTATTTTTATTCCGAAAATTCCGAAATTTTATCAGATATGCTAGAGACATATAAATATTGTGTTTCTAAAGAATTCCCTCCAATTCTTTTTAATCGAAAATTTGAAATATTCCCACAGTAATATCAATTGTTTTTATAAATTCCTTCAGAATATTTCAGTAATTTACTGAATTTATTCTCGGTTATTTTTATTTTATTATTATACTAAACCAGTATTTCAGTTTGAATAAAAATATATAAATATTGTGTTTCCTAAGAATTTTCCTCGATTATTTAAATAAAAATCCCATATATACCGCGATTATTTTAAAAGATTTTAAAATCTTTTCAGTATAAATTTTGAAGTTTATTAAATTTAGTATTATTTTTACAATATTTCAGTTTTGAGAAAATATATATATAAATACTCTCCGTTCAAAATTTTAAATAAACGATTATTTAATTTATAAAATTAAGAAAACCTGTTGATATTTTAGTATTGATAATTTTTGAAACACCCCAGAATCTATCTCAGGTTTTATTTAAATTTATCCGTTTAATCTTAAAGTTTTGATTTCGATATTTTAAGAAATTTAGTTATTTTATCAATTTATAATAAGTATTATTATGAAACTTAAATCAGTATTATTATTATAAAATTATTTCTAAAAGTTTTTATATAAAAGAACCACGACCGTATTATTTTATCGAAACATATTTTATATCGCATTTAATGTTATTTTCATAGAGATTTATTCATCAATTCGTATTCGTATATATAAATATTAATAGCGTTCTTCCGTATAATTTTATATCTATGTTCGATTATATAATTTCTCGATATTGTTTTAATATAAACGATAAGTATATATTCCGTTATAATCTAAACTCATATTATAATTATGTAAAAACCTCGGTTGTACCATTTTGTCCGAATATATTTCACTCCATATTCGGTACCATTTTTCGTAAAGATCTTTAGTTGAATTTGTATCCGTATATATGTCAAGATTATTTTTGGCATGATTCTATATTCATATCCGATCGTACAACTTCCTTGATATTTTATCTCGATATAAATAATAAGTATTTACCACGTTCTATAAATCTTTCTTTGGATATATATATCGAAAAACCTTAGCCAGATGATATCTTCGATCTTTTCTCCCGAGAATTAAAATAATATTTTGAATAGAAATATTATTATTTCGAAATTCTCGTGACAAAAATAATTTGGAATCTCTCTAAAGAAACCGAATTATACTCGTTAGATTATGTGACCATATAAGTACTCTCTTAATCCTGTGACTTGAGCAAGTCAAAGATTAAAGATGGGATAATTATATTGGACATCTTTTGGCGTGATCAAATTCTTGAACGATTGATAGTTTATTTCGTTAGACTCGGATCAACATGTTCTATTCCAAAATAATATAATTTGAAAAGAAAATAAAGAACAGAATATCAGAATAATATGTGAAGGACACATACCTATTGTGATTAAAATAAATAAGTACTGGAATATTAGGTGAGGTGGAATAGTAATTATGATCGCGACATAATTATGAATGCCACAGGCACAGTAACATTCGAGTAGGAGTTTATTGAGATCACGGTATGTTTGTATCATGAACATATTAAAAGAAATAATAAGAAATAATAATAAAAAGAAGAAATATACAGTCGAACCATCAGCGTATCATGTGTGGAGAATACGACCACAGAACTGGCAATCTAATTGAAATTTCTTCGTGAAATATGACTAAGAATATGTTCCTAGAATAAAAACCATTGATTGGTTAAATTCTACGAATCATAGAAATCAATATATTGATTTCTGATTGCCAACCAAAGATAGTTGTATATCCTCTGTACAATCTTCGGGACAAATGATATCTGGACCCTTACAGAAAGTATATCTGGACATTTGTCACCAAGTCACAGAATTTTTATAAGGATATATGATGCTATGAACAAATCTTTGTAGTCACTTCGTATGAAGACTCGTGCGAGTTATGGTACAATCAAATTGGTAAATGGTAAAGTATTACCAAGTTGAAAGTCAAGAAGTGATGGAGGAATTGTTAAATCCTTAAAATATAATAGACATAAATCTATATGGATTCAGAAACCAGAAATGGTAGAATCCAACGAATTATTAAAAGAAATAATTTAACGAATATATCGAAAGACGATTGATACCAAGCGGAATCGCGTAGAGATTCACAAGGTATAATCGAAGTGAAAATGAAAAATGAATAGAACTATGCTCATTTTTCCAGTGAAACTCTCTGGCCAAAGAAAGATGGAATCCCTATTTCGAATAACGGCTTATGAGGGTTATTATAATAAATCACTGTTCTGGCAAGAACTATCTATACAAAGATCCAATTAAAATAAGCCTCGCTTATAATAAGTTGGATAAAGAATCTATGATAGATTGCCTATATATAAGTTTATCGGAAAGTGTTTTCAAACACTGAAAGTATAAACTTTAATTGAATACATAATTGAGAAAGAATTATTCCAAGCAAGCATATATTACAGAAATACTGGATTTATAGTGTGTGCTATAAATAAGTATCAGTATTTGCTTGGATATAAAAGAATATAAAAGAGATAAATAAAAGAATATAAAATCGAAAAATAAAAAGAATTATAAACTAGAAAGACATCCGATATGTCTGAATAAAAGAAAGGCATAGGAAATGCCAGGTATCAAGAAATATAATAATTAGATAAGAATAATAGTCATAAGGAAAACGGCTAGAATTTTATAAAAGAATAATTTATAAGAAGAAATTATAGAGAGTGTTAACGAATTCCAAAATAGTGATATCAAGAAGGAATAATTGCAGAAATACTTAACGTAATAAGTATTCATGCATTAAACCTGAATGATAATCATGATTTTGAGAAAGAATAATCGATGCATTGCCATAAGGATCTTAAGTCAAAGAATCGTAACAACGACTGTTACCAGTAGATTCTGAGACTATAAAGATAAATTTACATATGTTGGCTGTAGAATTGTGAAAGACCTCGTTCACAATAATACACTAAGAAAAGTCAAATAATATGTAACGAAATACAATGCAGTTAATCATCAATGAAATAGTCAGTAAGACTATTATAGATGATTTAAGAGAAATCTCAATCATCAATGAATTAGTCTTTTCCGGTACCTTTAAATTCCGGATAAGATACGTCTAATGATTTAAAGAATTCATTTCTACTCTCTAAGAATCAAATTTACAATGATGACAGATTCTAAAAGTTCGAACATAAGAGGTAGTAGCTCGGATCCCATTCAAGTCATGATAATGAAGGGACTTCCGTATCTATCTCTTAAGAACCAACTAGAATCCATTATTGTAAAGGAATCCGAATAGCAGGCGATGAATAAATCGTATCGATCTGAGATTCTAGCAATGTTTGCTGGAGATTTGTAAATCTCTTTGAATATAAACAATTGGAATCCCAAAATATGTTCAAATCACCTTTATATAGGAATAATAATCAGTCTATTTCTCATTCTAATGAGAAATAAGATAAGAAAAATATTCGTAGTATAAAGAAAAATATCAATCAATACGGAAAAACCTTTAATAGTCATACCAGAAAATACAGATAATCCATGTATCTGTATTAACATGGCTATAGCAAGAAAGGTTAAAACGTAGATGTGAATTGATATAAAGATCGATTTCCTCGCAAACCACGAGTACTGATTATGACTCGTGACGAGTGTTCAAGTTAGCATTGTAACATCCTTATCGATTAAGGATGTAAAATACAAGATCACTTAAATTTCGGGGACGAAATTTCCTAAGGGGGGGAGAATGTAACACCTCGAAGTGTTACGGGTCTCTTAAACGGGTCGGATCGTACCCGACCACCCGATTATTTATTAAATTATTTAAGTTCGAATCTCGCGACTAACCGTTTTAATTGATTTTTGTAAATAATAATTATTAGATTTTTATCATCTCGATAAAACGCTCCTTATCTTCTATTTAAACGTTTCTTATTTTAGTACTATACTCGTTACCAAACACCCGCGTCTCAGTTATTATCCCTGTAGCCAAACACCCCTTGTATTATTATTGTTTTATAAGCTCTCCTCTCTCTCTCCTTGTTCGCTATACCCAGACAATTCACACACACATGTGTGTTTCAGCAGAGAGCAACCACAACCATCTCCACCTCCGGCCAGCGCCGCCACCGCCGCCGCCGGACCCGCCTTCTTCTCCGGCATCACCAACCCACTTCTCCTCTGACTTAATAAACCACCAAATACCATCCCTCTGTTCGTGAATCATAGTTGTTACCCGGAACCCAACCCGTAAACCATCCTAGAACTACCTTGCTCGTCCCTCTGTACCGGTTAGCGAAGCCGGTTAATCCCCTCTAAGCTCCGGTAATAACCACTCTATTCATCTCGGTCTCTGTTAATAATCACCCTTATACTCAAACATGGATCCTTCGATATAACCGTAAACCACCCCGGTTGTTCCTCTGTTTCTAATAAGGAAGCCAGACAGTCACCGGTCACCAATAATTATCCCTGAAACATAGTTATCGGGTCCGTTCATACCCGGTCACTTCCTGATCTTAACCCGGTAATAATCTGGTCAACCAAACTCCACCCGACTAATCTCTGATCTGATATAAACCCGATAATCCATCTTGTAAACCCATCTGTTCTGTTCACTGTTACTGTTAACGAACCCTTATAACCAGACCCGAACCATATTTATTGATGAAGGTGTGTTCGTGGGTTATTATCAGGCAGATTGAGGCCTTCGGTTGATTTCCGTTATAGACTGGTTCGTGTTATGTTCTCTGTCGAGCCTCCGACTAGCTTCCGGTCAGTCTCCGGGAAGGTCCGGTTGACTTCCGGTTCCATACCAACGAATATTCGAAAGGTATAATCTAACAGTTATTATATACATGTTGGTATTAATCGTTGATACCCGATTATAATACTGTTTCTGTGATTATTGCGAGGTACCGTTAATCCAATCGGAGAGTTAAACCGTTACCGAGTCAACTCAGTGACTCGGTCAACACTCGGAATAGAACCCGGTCCATTGACTAGATGAGGATTATTAGAATTATACGATTATATATATATAATACGAATAACGTACGGACTTGATAATAATAATAAGAGAATAATAATCATATATAGAATATATACGTTTATATATATAAGATTCGATATATAAAACGATATACTAGACTCGGGTTAATGATAATATGATCAGCCGAACCAGCATCCGGGTAAGTACGTGTCTAGAGTCCTATAGGTTCGTGTGCCAAGCTGTAATGGCCAGCTTTATTAGCTACGAGTGCTAAGCTGTAATAGCCAGCTAGATTCTAGGATGTCCGTGTCGTGTCAATAATAAACCCCGAGTTTAGGACTATCTAATATATACCGAACTCTATATATACATAAATTGTATATGTGATATATATCCTAAATAATACAATCTAACGAGTCCCACGCGTAAAACGTATCAATATATATATTTGACATATAATTGTAATAAAAGAGACTATAGAAGATTACGCAAACCTGTGAGTATCGTGAACTCCCCTCTTTTATTGTTTTATTAAACGTTTTAGGGGAAACACATGTCGTTTACTAGAAAATATAGAAATGCTTTACATAATAGAATTAATAAAGGAAATATAATAGAAAAGGGGATAATAGAAACAACGAGGACAGTACTGGACGGTATCCGCCATTTCCTTTCTTGCACCAACTAGAGGGCAGGAACCAGTCGGTACAAGTATTTATCACAAACAGAGTGGTATCATCGATAGGAATGGCAACTAATAGAATATAATAGATTGATATATAATCGGTACAATTTAATCGAATTGATATAATAGAATATATTTCCCCCTCCAGAATTAGAATAGTAAAGCATGTTTTATTAAAAGAATTATAAACAAATGAACTGGCCATTCACTTTATAAAATACACGACCTCACCAACTTTATGTTGACAGAAATTATTTTTGGCATGTGTTCAGGTAACCCAACAGATATGATGACGTGGATCCTGGAAGAGTCAAGACTGTCAATATCCTGAAGTCCGCTGCGTAACTCCGATAACCCGACCCAACGACCCGGCCACGTCAGGCTGGGGCGTTACACATTGTGACTCTGGCAGGCATAGCTGCACTAACAGAAATCGGGACTAATGATGTTGCTGCTGCTGCTGTTGTTGTTGTTGCTGTTGTTGTTGTTGCTGCTACTGCTTGAGAGGATGAAGTGTCTTGAGCCCTAAATGCTTCAGGAAGAGTAAACCGTCTCTTCCTTGAAGTCTTCCCCATTTGAGGTTTAAGAGACATCTTCTTCATACCTCGAACACTGTCCTTCTTGGCAGTCGTCTTATGTCTCTTTGCAGGAGGTGACGTCTCAAGCTGTGCATCTATGTTTGCTATAAGATCCCCTTCTCCCACAACATAGGTAGGATCTTCATTAAGAGCTTTCAGTGTCATCTGAGTCATCATCTGCATCAGTTATGTTAACTGGTGCGTCTTCATCAACATATGCCTTTCCTCTGTCAGACTGAGAGGCTTCAGGTTCTTGTGCAGCACCAGAAGGTTCTGAGAAGTCTATAATATTCGGATCAACTAATCCTCATTACCTTCAGTTGTATTAGTGGTCATGCCTGGGGCGTTCTCTCCTAACTCGTCTGTTTCTCGCCCTATATCATCCCCCTCTTTAAACACCAACCTGTGAATACGGAAGTCATCCTTTGAATCACTATCTTCATGTCTCCACCTGTTGCCTGGTGGTGACACATAATTTTCTTTCTCAAATGCCCATATACTCGTCTACTTGGAGGATACTCAGACTTCGGTTGGCCTTTGTAACTCCTCATCCTGTTCATTTCTTTCTAAGTTATATCTTCAACCACCATATACTCAGCAGGATGCTTCATCAAGTTAGGTATTTGTCTATCAATGATCATCTGTAGAAACCGGGGATAAACTATGAAAGACTTCTTCGTTGGCTTCGTTAATATGATCTCTTTCAAATGATGCAGGATCATCTTGGAGAAGTTGAATGGCTTGTTGAGTGTCAAAGCGACAATCGCAGAGGCCAACGTGTCCCTAATAGCATCAAAAGTACCTTTTCTCGGATCAATGCACTTCAGAAATACATGTGTCAGATACTTGATCTCAGGAGGAAGCAGCCCTTTCATGAGCATCTATTGTTTGTTGACTTTTCCCAATACTTCATCCTTAGAAAGCCGCCATGAATCAAAATGGCATCAAATACAATGGGATCAGCATCAGTATCACCAAACTGTAATTCTTCTCGAATAATCTGTTCTGTAATAATGACCTCCTTTCCTTGTATCGAATTGGTGATCACGATCGGAACAGCTTTATAATCAACTTTGGCGTTTTTGTAGAACTCCAGCAGGATATCCTTGTATGCAGCGTGCTGCTTGGTTATCGCGTAGTTGATTCTTGACCGCTTCAAGAAGTCAATAACGCCTTGGAAAATCTTGCATTTATCCATGGTAACGGGTCCGAGAAAAGCACAACAATTCTGCTTGGGAGATGTTTTTCAATTCTCCATCCTGAACATCAAAAACACGTTATAAGTATACCACGCAGATCATATATGCATAAAACGGACAAACACGAACAAAAACGGACATAATCTTGACAAAAGTTGGTCAACAGACTGCTATAGGCGATTACAGATTGTAATCGCCAATAATCAGACACAACTGCCTCTAATCGCCTAGTGTATACACGAGTAGGGTTAAAAATTATGCCAATTGCCCACTTTATACGCGATTAGACGAGCAGGGTTTCCATTCGCTTAACTGTTCATGCGATTAGACAGTCTAATCGCGTGAACAGTGTTAACGAGCACCAACTTTGTCAAATCTTGAAACGTGTTGATTCGAGTGGACTTTTGTCATCTTGAAGCCTAAAACAACCCTATAGCATAACCCCTAAAGAATATTACACTAACAGATTATAAACAAGGGTTATTGAAAGTTTAAAAATTAGGGTTCTTCATAGTTTAAATTTGGGGTTTTTAGTTTTAAAATGATTTTGTCAAAACTTTTGGTATAAAGGGAACCTACACAGCCCGATTAACAAAACCTCATCAAGAAAACGGCATCAACAAACACGTTATAAGGTCAAACGATTACAAAATAGGTGCCTAGGGTTTCAGTTAGGAAACTAATGATTTAACCCATAAAGATGTCGAGTTTAAGTCTGAATCTTTGAGGGAATGTTACCTTAGTGATGAGGAACAAGATTCAAGAACAAATAAATCACGGGCAAGAGTTTTATTAAAAACCGGGTTTGGAGGGACGAGAGAGTACAGTGAGTGAGTTTGAAAGTAATGAAGTGGAAAGATGAAAGACTTAAGTGTTCTTTATAACTGGTCTTCTATTCGCGTGAGATATAGGCAAGTGAGAGTTCTATTCGCATAAAGCATCATGCGAATACAGACAATCGTCCAGACAATACACGAGTGGGACACCTTGGTAAAAGCTTGACTTTATACACGAGTGGAGTTATACTCGTGTGTCATGTTGAACAAATATGTCCTACTCGCTAGTCTCAACATACGATTAGGTAATAATTGCTTAAACAATCACGCGATTAGAAGACTTAGAAATGAACTTTTCCCACAAATTACCAAATTGCCCCCGCATCACCAATTCTCACATTTTTGACCCGTTAAGGTTCAAAACATGCGTTTTTCACCCCGTTTCAACACATGACACTGATGACGACTCATGACTTTGAAAAACTTTCATTTTCGACCCCTGTACTTAAGAGAAAGTACGGTTTTGACCTGGCAAAAACACAATTTTCGACTAGTTGATTTTCGGCGTTTTATTTTTGAAGAAGTAAGATTACAATGGATTAGGATTCCATCATCGGCAATCAAGAATGATTAACTAAGCATAAATAAACAAAACGGGAGATCAACTAACTGTACACTATCATATTTTTGCGAGTTTCAACGGTTAGGGAATCATATCAGTGTACGGACTTTACTAGAACCCTTATATTTTCAGTTTTTAGTTTAAATTACCAATAAGCATCCTACAACAACTGCCGATATTGTTTTCCACCTAAACTCAAAATCAAGTTTTATCGCTAGGCACTTTAGATACGTTAAGGTAATATTAAGACTGATGTACAAGGTGTTCCCCGCCACGCGACACATTCCCGTATCAAGTCATGCACAAAGCTTCCTCTTAACCGGTGAGTAAGCTGTTGTCATACGTATTTTACAAGGAATGGAGTCAGTGGTGATCAGGTCTGCAGAAACGCTGCAACAGAGAGACCAGTGAGATCCAAACCAGGGTTCAAGTCAAATACCTTATATTTGATTTTTCACGGTACGATGCTTTAGGTATATGATTTGATACCTTAGAGCGAATTCTCTTTAAGAATAGGGTTTTGGCATATATGAATCTTTTTGCTCTTTTAGGATTCCCGGACGTCTCCTGATCAGAATTTATTCTATTTTTTTTTGTTTTTTTTTAGGAAACGACATAGAGGTGTCTCAGTCGTAGGCTGCGACCCCAACGTACGACACGTGTGCCACTCCTAATTATTCTGAGAGACGTCCAGTTCACCCCGGATGTACCAACCTCTTAAAGACCATGATACCTCGGATTTCGGCATGCTATCAAACGAGATTTCGGTACCAAGACCATATGCCAACGCACGTTGATCCACACATGTTTTAGTTGATTTAGGTTTATATCACCGTGCCGAACTTGGAAATGATTCTGAGCCTACCGACACATCATTGTAGAGGCTACCTATCAGTTCCAATATTTTTAAGATGATAAGAGTCCAGACAGTCCGACTGATTGGTTAATATCATCTTCCCATTTTCACCAAAGAAACTCATTTTTGCATTTTTCATTTTTTTTTGATTTTGGGATTTTCTCTTTTTTTTTTTTTAATTTTTGCATTTTCTGTTGTTTTTGTATTTTTCTGAATTTTCTCCCCCTAAAAATCTAAAAATTTGCGAAAAGACAAAAATTTTGGATTTTTCTGATTTTTGAAGAAAAATATTTACAAAAACGATTACCGATGAGAATCTAATCCTGCTTAACATTAATGTCGTTTAAGATTAACAAGTACTCAAAACGAGGACCGTCAAAAGCTTTGGTGAATAAATCGGCACGTTGGTAGTCCGGGTGGATTTTGACCATATCGATAAGTTTCTTTTCATAGCAATCGCGTATGAAATGATACTTAACCAAGATATGTTTCGCCTTGGAATGGTTAACTGAGTCTTTAGCAAGAGCTATAGCGGACTCATTGTCACGGTGAATGGGAGTATTAAGAAATTTCAAACCGTAGTCTCTCATTTGTTGTTGTATCCAAAGAACCTGGGAGCAGCAGCTCGATGCTGCTACATATTCTGAATCGCAGGTGGATAAGGCTACTGAGACTTGCTTCTTGCACTGCCACGAGATTAGTCTTGGTCCCAAAAACTGGCCGATGTGGATTTTAAGTCTGTCTTGCATCCGCCATAGTCAGCATCACTAAACACGATGAGGTCAAACTTATCGTCATTAGGGTACCATAGACCTTTGGTCAGGCAGCCCTTTAGATAACGTAAGATCCTCTTCACAGCAACCAGGCGGGACTATTTCGGCCTTGACTGGTATCTTGATAGTAGACATGTTGCGAACATTATATCAGGTCTTGATGTAGTGAAGTACATGAGTAAGCCTATCATAGCTAGATAGAGAAAAGGATCGACGGTTTGTCCTTTCTCGTCAAGCCCAATCCCGTGATTGGTCTGAATCGGTGTGCCTACTGGAGTAGAGTCTTCCATCTGGAACCGGCTCAAGATGTCAGCAACGTATTTTGTCTGGTGGATGAAGATCCCCGACTCTTGTTGTTCTACTTGTAGACCGAGGAAGAATTGCATCTCCCCCATCGAGCTCATCTCAAATTTATCCTGCATAAGCTTTTCAAATTCCCTGCACATGACATCATTAGTAGACCCAAAAATAATATCATCAACATAAACCTGTACCAGAAGACGGTCACCACCCTTTTCCTTGGTGAATAAGGTGCAATCCACGAGTCCACGTTTGAACCCGTTGGATATCAGATAGTTGCTAAGCATTTGGTACAATTCACGCGGAGCCTGATGGAGTCTGTACAACGCTTTGTTCAATTTGAAAACTTTTTCGCGATGAAGCGGATCCTTAAAACCCGGTGGCTGAGCAACACACACCTCTTCCTTCACGACACCATACAGAAAAGAACTTTTCACGTCCATTTGATACACCTTAAACCGTTTGTACGAAGCGTAAGCTAAGAACATCCGGATAGCTTCAAGGCGCGCAACTGGAGCGTATACTTCGTTGTAATCTATTCCTTCGATTTGACGGAAGCCGAGGACAACTAATCGAGCCTTGTTTCTGATAATCACCCCGCGGTCATCCCGTTTACACTTATAGACCCACTTTGTTCCAATTTTCTTCGAGCCTGGAGGTAAATCAACTAAGTCCCACACCCCTAGCTTTTGGAACTGCTGAAGCTCGGCTTGCATTGCTTCTATCCATGGTTCCTCTCTCAGTGCCTCTTGCACGGTTCTTGGTTCAGTTTGAGAAACATATAGAGCAAAGGACTAATCGTTTGGATGACCTGTTTTTCTGATTTCCGAGTAGGGTGCCAAGGTACCTGTATTGTCACTTAGACTAGCATTTCTGAGCTGACTGCGCGTCATGACTCAGCTAGCCGGATCACCAATCACATTCTGCATCGGATGAGTGTCGTGAATCCGAGATTCCGGATGTGCCGGCACTGGATCATCCGAATGTAGATTAAGGTTTTCCAAACCTTGAGATAAATTTGTCTCTGCGGCGCTTGAACTAGAGGGAGCAGCGGGTTGCATATTAAAACCGGAGAGATCGATCCGAAGACCTATCCCTGGAGCTGCCGAAGAAGAAGGACCAGCTTGATTGTTTCATGTCGGATTAACTGGAGCTGTAGTGGTAGATTCACCATTTCCAGCGTATTCTTCAGTAAGAGTTTCGTGAGACTCTACAAAATCGTCTAAAGATGAAGATTCGAGAACCTCTGCTGACGCTTCCTGAAAGACCTCCTCAACTTCTGCTGCTACGGTTCTACCAAGGGGACCCGTGGATGCAGAGGCATCAGATGGTGCAGGCGCAGGTGCATTCACCACGATCGGACGCATTAGCAGTGAGCTAGCTGCATTTTCACATTCGTAATACATTTGCGCTACAACATCATCCACCAAATTCTCCACGTTGAAGGAATCAAATAGACTCTTATAGTCGAACAACCAATCAGGTCCAACACCAGGTGCATTGGTAGTATAACGTTGAACATCGACATTAAGCCACTCTTCAACGTTGTTGGTTCTTTTGTTGTACACTCTTTTATTGGGAGTGCTGTAGCCAACAAAGAAACCTTCTTCTTCCTTTGCACCAAACTTCCCATCGGGATGTATCATGGTGCATGGTGCTCCGAAAGGCTCCGGAAACTCTAAGTTCGGTTTCCTCTGGTTTAGAAGCTCGTAAGAAGTCTTTCCAAGCTTCTTTACCGTTAGAACCCTATTTAGAGTGTAACACACGCAGTGAACTGCCTCGTTCCAGAAGATCACAGGCAAGTTCGAGTCTGCGAGCATTGTTCTGGCTGCCTCAGTAAGAGTCCGATTCTTTTTTTCTGCAACCCCATTTTGCTGAGGAGTGTACGGTGCTGTGAATTCCTGATGAATACCCTTTTCGGCACATAACGCCTCCATAGCATGATTCTTGAACTCTGTTCCGTTATCGCTTCTGATCCTTCGGATCTTTAGCTGATATAGATTTTCCAATTTAGTAAACAGATTCTTCAAGTAATCAAAAGTTTCACTCTTTTGCTTCATGCACACGACCCAAGAAAACCTAGAATAGTCATCCGTAACCACTAAGCAGTATAAGTCACCGTTCTTGCTCTTCCGATTGACTGGTCCAAACAGGTCCATGTGCAGTCGTTCGAGAGGTAGACTAACTGAGTTTGTCTTCTTAGGCTTGTGAGACTTCCTTTTCTGCTTCCCTTTCTTGCATGAGACACATACGTCGTTTAGGTGAAAATTCTTAACATAAACACCTTCCACCAGTTGATTCTGAACCAGATGGTTCATTTTTCTCAAGTGGATGTGCCCCATTTGTCTGTGCCACATGATCGATTCCTTTTCTGTCGCCTTAGACAGAAAACAAGTGACTTGACCTTTTGCTGTCATAGCTCGGCTCATATCCAGGACGTATAAATTGTTGACCCTGGGAGCTGAGATCATGACCCACTCTTTCGGTATCTTAAAACCAGGTTTCAGAATGAAACACGCATTGTCATCAAAGAACACAGTGAACTTCTTGTCACATATCTGCGAGACGCTCAGCAAGTTGTGGTCTATTTGCTTGACAAAGCTTATCTTCTCAAAGCTTACAATACCATTACTCATACTGCCTTCTTTTGTGATATAACCCCCATTATTACCAGCAAAAGCAACATACCCCCGTTGATATTCTTTATGTCAAAAAGCAGGGATAAGTCGCCTGTCATGTGCCCTGAAGCTCCACTATCAACAATCCATAGGCTGCTAATAAGGCCCTGTGGAACTCCCTGCACAAACATTCAAAGATCAGTGGTTAAGGGGGACCCAAGCCTTCACTGTCTTGGGTCTACCATCTTCATCTAATGTCAAAAAGTCAACCCATCTTCCATTTGGAGTTGGTGTTGTTTCCGATGGTCCGGCAGTGTTCTCACCTGCAGATGATTCTCCACTTTTGGTTGGTGACTTGGGTCTCCAAACCTGTTCAGGTTTCTTTGGCTTGGGCTTCTTCTTCGCCTTGGGGCTAGAAGATCCAGCCTTAGATTCCTTTGGAGGAACAGATTTTAGATCCACTTCAGATTTAACTGTACGTGGAACAGCTTTGGGGTTGCCCTGTGGTTTAGCTGCAGCCTTTGCTGGTGGCTTAGGCGCTGCTTCAACCTTTGTGGGAACAGTGCTCCCCCTCAGCTGTGGACCCCTGTCATCAACTGGCTTTTGGTTCATAGCAATCTTGTTGCGGTTATCATAAACAACCTGCTTTCCCTTTTGTTTCTCAGAGAGTTTAGCGGAAACGGGTTGCTTAGGTTTGCTAGAACTGGGAGGATCATCCGCTTTGATCCTTTCTCGTCTCAATTCAGGGCACACAGCAACTAAATGCCCACGTTCCCCGCATTTGTGACAGGATCTGTATTCTTCAAATCTAGGAGATTCGGACTTGTTCTCCTTTTTGTTCTTTTTGCTAGATGAACTGGCAAATGAGTTTTTGTGCTTTAGATCCTCAAGGCATTTTCTTTGCTGATCGACTTGAGGATCGTCGTTTCTCTCATTGCCGCTAAATCTAACAAACTCAGTAACATGCTTCTTCGGACTTTTTCTCTGTGCATGATTTTGAGGATTAACGGTGTTTGTCTTTTGATTTTTCTTATTATTTTCATTTGGCTGATTACCCTGGTCTTTTCTACCCTTACCCTTACCCTTCTTTTTATTCCAGGTTTCCTTTTCCATGGTAATAACAGATTCTTGCCAAATTTTGGCAATTAGACCAGCGACGATACATTTGAGAGGGACTTCCTCATCAGCATATACATTTTCAGACCCTTTCAGTTTATAGAACACATTAATCCTTCTGCCATCCTCGATTTGCACTTTCAGTACAAGTTCACTCAAGGTTTCAGTAGTAATAATATGGTTTTCAAGAGGAACATCTTGAGTTTTGACCGGTGCATACCTAGGAGGCTCATCAAGCTCATCATCTGACGAGTCAGTGTCATACACACTAATGTCATCAGCTTTCTCACTAAGATTGACAGCTTTATCAGGAGTAGCAACCTTAGTAACATCAGCAGGTTTAGCTGCTTCAGTTACTTTGGCCGCCTCTGCAGCTTTTGCTGCTTCAGCTGCCATGTCCACAAGTTCCTCCTTCAGCAAGACATCAAAATTATGATTTTCGAATCTCACCGGAGGTGGACACTGAGAGTATTTGGGACTGGTGGAAAAGCTTTCCTTTTCAGAGTGTTTAACTATGTGATCAAGAACATACTTGCAGTTTAGGTAACTCTCAAGTTTCTTCTTGATCTTTTCATAGTCGCAGTTGACAATGGCCAATTATTTCTTAGTGTCTTCTACCTCATTGATGTAATTATTGATAGCAATTTGCTTGTTAGCTAAGGTTTTTGACAGTTCAGAAACATCCTTCTTATAATTTTCAATTGTACTTAGAAATTTTTTCTCCTTTTGTTTTAAGGAATTAATTGACCTTTGCAATGGACCAACATCAGCTTTTAAATTCAGATTTTCTTCAGTTAATTCTTTAATTCTGAATTTCAACTGATTACACTCTACACACTCTAGTTGAGAATTAGAGGAAGAACTTACCTTGTTCGACGATTCAGTAATGGCCATCAATGCATAATGAGCTGCAGTCTTCTGAGCTCCAAAGAATTCGCCAAAGTTCTTCTCTGTACAGTCAACATCCACAAGAAATGATCTTTTACCAATCAGCGCATCTGCTTCAGCTAACAAATCCTCCAAATCTTCTCCCATATCAGAATCGCACTCTGAGTCACAGTCAGACGCTTCGGTTTCAGAAGTAATAATGTCAGATTGACTTGAAGTTTCTTCAACTTCGGCTGGTGCTTTAGATGCTTGTTGAGCAAAACATGCTGCACCACCTTGAGGAGCTTCTTCTCCAGTGATCAGATGGTTCCAGTTGAAACCTTCATTAGCTTGTATAACCAGGGCTTGTCCTTGATTGTTGTTTGCAGGAGGCCTCTGGTTCTGGTTCTGGTTATTTACTGAAACAATAGCACGCTTAGTATTTGGTTGTGCCTGAGCTTGCTGCCTCTGATTCTGATTTGCTCTATTGTTGTTGAAGGGATTTTGATGTCCTTGCTGCTTCGGTTGGTCACATTCGCTTGCAAAGTGCCCTTTTGTGCCACAATTGTAGCATGTGACCTTTGTTTTGTCAAACCCAAACTTGGTGTTGTTGTTTATCAGAACATCTCTCCTTCCCGTTCTGTCTATATACTCCTTTGCCCTTCTCACCACACTTGCGAAGTGCCACTGAATGTCTATCAGATCCATGTCGTCTTTATCGATCTACGAGTAATCCTCCTGTGTAAGATGAGGATTCCCTATCTGTCCAGCAACCAGTCCACTATAGAAGTTTACCAAGGTCGACAGTAGAGCCATGTGTTCTTGAGCTAGCTCTATAGTCACCTTCTCTAAACCTGCGGTGTTTAGCTGCTCTGGGACTGGGTTGGTCCGATAGCCACCTTGACTAGAAGTCGATGCACCTCCAAATCCACCATAACTTGTAGTTGGAGCCCCACCAAAACCTGAAGTAGAGGGCCCACCAAAGTTTGCAGTTGCCTGTGCTGGTGCTGCAAGATGAGAAAACGGGTTAACACCAAAATGATTAGTACTAAAATTCAAAGGATACTGGTTTGGTCCGAAAGGATATGTAGGAGGAGGAACATTAGCTAGGGGACCATAATTGTCAAATGCATAAACTGGGTCCGGGTTAACCACAAAAGCAGTCTGTGGTTTGGTTCCACCCACACTGGTGTCCTAAAGAGGGTTCCCATAATAGATACTGGGATTCTGTGGAATGAGCGCCTTGTTTGCTCTCCTGATCTCCTCTATCTCCTTGTTCTCCAGCTCGGTAATGAACTCGTTGATGGTGAGAGTCTGATAAGCATTGCTTGACTTCAGAATGTCCAACCATTGATGCCAATGAGGAGGTAGCGCCTCAGCAAATCTTTCTACAAGGTCTGCAAATGAGTATAAGACCCCGTACTGATACATTTCAGACATCAGATGGTAGTATCTTGTAGTCATGTCTCTTAGTGATTCGTTCCCGATAGCATTGAAGTTCTCGGACTCCTTCTTGAGTTGATCCATTTTAACCTTCCGAGTCTTCAGATTTCCCTCATTTCGCTCAGCAAGTGCTAACCAAAGCATCTGTGATGTTGTGTACTGAGCGAATTGATGAAGTATATCCTTAGGAAGAGCTTGCTTCAATGCTGCCATCGCCTTCTTTTCATAATTATACTTCTTCCTCTGATCTTCATTCATATCTTCTAGTGAGATCGGAGTATTCGAATTCTCAACCATCGGCCTACTTTACCCTGTCTCTCTAGCTGACCATACGAGACCATCGACGCCCTCAACATACGTCTGAAATATGCCCTTCCATCCATGGTAGTCGGACATGTATTGCAGTTTCGGCGCCCTATTCGAACTACCCGTCTCTAAGTCACTCATGAGAATGGAAGACAGATGATTCGTTTGTGAGTTTGCACCAGCCGCGAGTGCCCAAGGATTTGCATTCATTGCCAGTTGTTGAGCCGCTAGCGCCCACGGATTGATTCCGGCAACATTCGCTTGCATTTGCGCTTGTTGCATCCGTTGCGCGTTACGCTCGGCTGAGAATTGCCAAGGGTTCGTGGGTACGTTTGTTTGATTGTTCATTTGTTGATTATATTGTTGCCTTGGTTGGTTCAGATGTCCCCACGGGTTTGCCATATGTTTAAATTCGTTAAAAGTCTGATACTTAGTCAATTTTTCAGTTTCAGGTCCTTAATGGCGAATATGAACTCTATTCTGGTGTAAAATGGTGATTAGGGTTTTGTAGGGGCGAGTACAGTTGTAATCACTAGTATTACACGCGATTAGGGTGTAATTGCTAGTGAACAGTTGAGCGATTACAAGTTTCAGGCGAGTAAGACCCTTATAGGTGATTAGGGTTCTACACCATATAAGAAAATGGTGATTAGAGCCCTAATCGCTAGTAGAACTGGCGAATATAAGCTAATTGTGTATAATCTTCTGTAACTCACCTATATATAGGCGAATGGAAGGATAATGCCTGTGTATTCGCTAGATCTGATCTGCAACCTCACTTTTGCTCAAAAACCACTGTTTTTGCCTCAAAATCTTATCCAAAACGACGTGTTTAAACCCCAAATGATTGGAAAAGTTTCCAAAACAACTTTAGAACAAAACCTAATAAAAAACACTTGTTTTCATCCATAAACACACACCAATAATTTGAAAATAAGGGTTTTTATGAAAAACTCAAAGTTTCAAACTTCAAAACAGGTTTTTGCTTAAAAATCACAACTTTCACACAAAAACCTACCTGTTTTCACTCGTTTTTGCTATCAAAACACTCGTGATAAGAACCTGGCTCTGATACCACTTGTAGGATCGATGAACGTGTCACCCGACAATCACGAGGGCTATATTCAAGGTGCGGAATCCCTTGAATATGTCTCAATAACAGAAACGAATATAAAACAACGAAAAATGAGTAATTACAACACACAAATGGGTCAAAATATTCACGTTTATAAAATTAAAACAGAGCGCGAGTGTTACAATGATCAAACCTAGCAATCTCAGACCTGGGGAGGGTGTTTGGAGAGTGTGTGTGGCAAGAACTAATGATTAGGGCAATGATTGGGCCTATCTATACCTCCCGTACTCGTACAGGTCAGTATTGACGATTAGGATCGTATAAGACATGTAAAACTAGCGATTAGGCCTTAATCACTAGTACAAACTGGCGAATACAGCTCTATTCGCATGCAGTATGGGCGAATAGCTTTATAATCGCCAATAGTATCCTCCTAATCGCTTGAAGTGTCCCAAACACCCCAAAACGCGTATAAACGTCTCCAAACACCCCGAAACTCGTCCAAACAACATATATACTAGCCTAGGGACATCATGCACTTACACATTCCCATATGTTTGTGTATAACCTTTAGCCACCAATCAAGCTTTATATCTTTCAATAGTGCCATCAGGTTTTCGCTTGATAGAAAATACCCATCGACACCCTACCGGTTTTTTTTCCTGTTGGCAGCTTGCTTTTCTCCCATGTGTTATTCTTCATTAAGGCTTTCATCTCAGCTTCCATTGCTTACTTCCAAGCTTTAGAGGCTAATGCTTGTTCCACAGTGACTGGGGTTTGTTCAGAATATAGTGAAGAGTCAAAGGGCTTGGCTTCCTTAGACAGGTTTCCCTTAGCTATGTTTGCCATAGGGTACCTTGATCGTTTTTTCTCTTTCTCCGGTGAATACCATTTGGGTGGAATTCCCTGATTTGCCCTTGGAGGTAAGACATACCTTTCAGTAGTAGTCTCTTGAACTGGTTCTACTTCTTTTGCTACCTGTTCGCACTGATATGTTTCTATTACCTGTTCACAATGATCTGTTTCTATTACCTGTTCACATTGATCTGTAACTGTTTCATGGTGATCATTAGAAGTACACGGTATATCAATAGGGTGGTTATCTTGCTCGTTATCCAAATCAAGAGGAGAATGACTTACCTCGGGTACCAGGTTGGGAAGACCTTAGTCTGTGACACTGATCGATGGCTCCATAGGTTGTGAAGATGTGAGTGACTCATTTTGGGTACTGTGGGAATTTTCTTCAAATGAGGGAATCCAATTCAACCAACTTAGAGTGTCATTATAATCCTCCCCTGACCACTAAGTTGTGAGTTATAGAAGAACTCCGCCTCAAGCCAATCACAGTCCATTGTCGTGTACATGTGACGCCTTTTCGGACTGTAACATCTATACCCCTTTTTATCTCTTTTATATCCCAAAAAACACACTTTTCTGCGCATGGACCAAGTTTGTTTCGATCAGTTTTGGGTAAATAGACAAAGACAGAACACCGAACACCCGAGGTTCAAGAGTAAGTGAAGGAGGAACCTTAGTAAATTCAATTAAGGTATCTATTGGGGTTTTAAGTTGGAGGACTTTAGTTGGAGGACAGTTAATAAGATAAGCAGTTGTAGCAAGGGCTTCTGGCCTAAATGATACAGGGACGTAGGATTCAATCAATAAGGCACGAGTGATTTCCAATAGAATACGGGTTTTTCGCTCAGCTACACCATTTTGTTCAGGAGTGTGAGAGCATGAGGTTTGGTGGATTATTCCTTTCGATTGACAGAATTGTTTCATGGAGTCATTAACAAACTCTCCTCCACTATCGGATCGAAGGATTTGGATAGGCTTTTGGAATTGTGTTTCAACCATAGCATGAAAGATGGTAAATTTCTCAAAAACTTCAGATTTGTTTTTTAAAAAATATATCCAAGTCATGCGGGTGCAATCGTCGATAAAAATAACAAAATACCGAAAGTTTTGTCCTCCAACATATTTTGCTGGACCCCACACATTAGAATGAACTAATGAAAATGGGTTATCAACCTTGGTATTATTTGGTTTATAAGAATGTCGGTGACTTTTGGCCAAAATACAAGTCTCACAAGTTAATGAACTATTTGAAGGAAATAATTTTGGAAATAAAAGATGTGAGTAACCAGTGGATGGGTGCCCAAGTCTTCTATGCCACAACCATGCCTCTCTATCAATACTTCCATGAGCCAACATCACAATCACTTCAGGAGTCACTTCATCCACATAGTACAACCCTTGGCATTTAGTGCCATGTCCAATAATCGTTCCCGTCCTGATATCCTGTACAATGCAAAACGTAGGATGCATTAGAACAGAGCAATTTAATTCTTTCGTCATGTGGCTAATGGATATAAGTTTGTGCGACAAGGAGGGGATATAAAGACAATTAGATAGCTTCAAGGTTGGTGAAATGTCTATAATCCCTCCCCTTTTTAACGAAATAAATTCTCCACTAGCGGTCTGGATATAACTTTTTTGCTATTCTGATGCCTTTTTTGATATGCAGGGTCATATGTCGTTGTATCTATGGCCCCACTGTCAAAATTCCAAGCATCTCTCCATTTATTATTTTCCTTGACCATATTTACTTTTCCTATATTACTCACAAAATTGTCTTTTCCTTGTTCACAAATTTCAAGAGTATAAGGGCTAATATTGAAACAAGAAGGACCTGAGTAGTAATTTATAAGAGAAGAAGGACTTGAGTTGCAATTCTCAAGTCCTTTACATGCTACATGTACGTCCACTTTCTCATTAATCTTCTTAACTTTTGGTCCATTGTCAACCACCATTTTTTAAGAGAGATACCTTAGAAATCTGGCCAAAAATAAAAAATAATAAATAAATGGAGTCTACAACCACAAGAAAACTTCTTTTTCTTGAGGAAAACAATGGTCTTGCTTCTAGATTTGATGGGCTTTCTCCCACACAATCATCTTCTGAGACCCTTTATCTTTCAAGAAAATCATCTCTATAAAAACACACTTCCTTTTTTTTTCAAGATCAGTCTTGGTTTGGCTTGTTTTGGTTTGGTTTTGGTGTTTAACAGAGGGGATGGCGTGAAGAGGGTGGTTGTTGTGGTTGCAGGTTGGTTTTGGGATTTTGATTTGAATTGAGTTTTGAGAATTGTTTCAAGAATCAGAAACCCGCTCTGATACCATGATAGTTTTTTATAATCAGAGAGAATTTTTTCTATTACTTTTGGATGATTTTACAAATAAAACAAAGTCCCTAATTTATAGGTATTTACATAGAATAATAAAAGGAAATCAACAACTATTATTGGCTTGAAATGTGGAGGAGGACAGGAAGTCTTGACTTTGACTTTGACTCATCCTTTGACTCATTCAAGAGAATGGCTTGAAACATGGAGGAGAATGTTGACTTTGACTCATCCTTTGCAATTATAATAATTTTTTTTTTCTAACAGGGTGGGTTGATTAAACGGGCTAAAATTTGTTGAAGTTCTAATTAGGTAAATTTTAACTTGAATGTCAAAACATGTCGGGTCGGGCTGGTCCTACCCCATACTTTTTTGGTGGGTTTTAACTTCTTTGACCGGTTTTATTTTTGTTAATACCAATCACGATTTATAAGGCAATTGATGTTTCACTGTGCATCAGTAACGTGTACAATACAATCAGTTAACTCTTAGTTTCCGATTGTTTAAAACCCATGTCTTGAGACCATGGACTGACTAGGTAGCATTTTCTTGTTGTTTCTATCGTTAAAAGTCTACAAATGATGCATCTGAAACTATGAATTTGAATGCTTAGTTGATATCTGCTGTAATTTCAATTCAAAGTGTTAAAGAATGTTGCTTGTTCTTACTTTTGGCCTGTTTGAGTGAATAGGTCAAAGCAGTTTGAGTGATCAGTAAGGCCTTCCTGATCCTCTTCTTTGTCATTTGCCTACTTGCCAATCATCCCGATCTCCCGTCTAGAGTGCATTCTCTATCTCTATGCTCTTAAAATTTGTGTTGGTCAAGGAAGATAGAATTGGAAGGTGAAGCAATCTTTGTTCAGGTGAAGGAAATTGCAGGGAATGTATGTTCACACAACTAAATACATTGTTGCATCTTTTATCAGCACTTTTATATAGTAAGAAGAACAAACTGTTTCCCGTGAGAAAGGTCATCATAATAATGTATGACACAATGGCTTTCTGAAATAGTGATCATAGTGGATGTTCTGATTAAGTTTCTGAAATAGTGATCAAAAGTTGGTGGCCACTCAGATCCATGTAGTTGTTGGTGGACATTGACTATTGGTGTCAACGCTTGTTGGCTGCAGGCTCTTTGAACCTAAATTTTCCTACCAATAGCCAATGGATCAAATTTTAATTGAATAAATTTTGCATAAAAATATTTGTTTGTAGAACGATTAACTGCATTATGATACAGTAAAAAAAATGAATAATTTGTGAATCTTCTAAACATATAATCCAACAAATTCATTAAATTTACATACTGCTAACTTGTGTTTTTGGTGGTGACAAAAAGCATAACTGAAAATGAAACACAATAATCGGTTTTAGAAAATAGCTTAATCAAACCAGTGGCTTTTTAATTAATTCAGATATGCAATTTTTCTGCTCCCCCATAACCCATATTTAGTTGACAAAATCAAATTTTATTTTTATTCGTCCGGATATATTGAAGTGTTACCAATATTTGAGTATCCAAATTTGAAATCAGTGACGTTTACATATACTAATTTGGCAGATAATTCACTCAACTCAGTAATCTCCCTAACAGTTGATGTATTGAAATCATATGGTTTATGAACTATTAAAGTGTACATAATTATCAAAAACACCAAATTTTGGTTCATAACTTTCATCAAGCATCTTGTGTGTAGTTGATAAAGCCTACAATCTACATAATTAACAGTTGAAGTTCTTTAATTTTCTAAATTTCTCTTTTGTTTCTTATGTACTTTCAATTTTTTGATTTCCCTTTCGTAGTTTTTGTCCAACTTTAGTTCTAATGTTATTTAATCTTCACGACTCAGTAATTACTGTTGACTTTTGCAGTCAAATGTGTGGTTTTAAGATTTAAAATTGGCATGAACGGTACCACAAGTTGTAAATCGGTCTGTATGTAATGTTACTATTTAACAAATGAGAAAGGTGGTAACATGTTTTATTTGTAACTATAAATCTATAAGCATAAAACTTGATGTCATAAACAAAGTTTTTATGACCTAAAAGTCAAAATGCACCTATTTAGATAATTGAAAGATTAACAATAGAATTTAGAATTCTCCAAAGATTCAAAATTTGTTAATTGAAAGATTAACAATAGAATTTTGACCAACACCATAGTCAATGACAGAATATCTGTTAAACCTAGTTGTCTGATTCTCCAAAAAGCCACTAATTTCTGTTACACTTTCCAATCAACAACCAAATTTTTTACAGTTTTACATATTAAAATTTAATAGCAAATTATCTAAAGTTTTTGTTGGTTATCAAGCTTTAAAAACTCAGAAAAATAGAAACAGAGAAGTTGTTCGAGACTATGTATGTGAATATGAATAATATTGAAAGTGTATATGGAGAAGAAACAATAGGAAAGGCTTGTTTTATTCAATAAAGTTATAGCCTATAAATAGGCTTACAAAAGCAACAAAAGCAACGTGTCAAACTACTTCCTAAAGAAATGGTACACTACTATTGACCAGCTCTTCACACTTAACGGCTACATGCCAATAATTCGGTCAAAGCAAATACCAAATCTACCTATTATTTTATTAAACAACCCATAATAAAATATAAAATGCAAATGCTAATTCACTCCAAGTTTCCAGCCATGCAACTCTTGGACTTAGCTTATTCCATGCAGTTCAAAATAAAGACTTATGAATAAAACCAATTAAACCAACAATCACCTCCTTAATTGGTTTATCCATACCACTTATAGGAGTGTCGGTACATCATCAATTAAACTCGCTTCTTCATTCTTCAAATTCGGACACTCATTGTTGTAGTGACCATATTCACCACACCTATAATATTTCACGTGGCTTTTATCCCGGAAACGCTTGTTACCATCTCAACCCTTCAGGGACCCACGCCTCTTCCCCGGCCACGTCCAAAGTCATCTCGGCTTGAGCTTCCACCACAATGTTTACACTGGTGTGATTTTTCTTGACTAGCCAACAACAACCCACCTTGAATGTCCTCTGTTTTCTCCGTTCCTTTCAAGCGCTCCTCGTACGATTTCAACCTACCAACGGCTTCATCGAATAACATTGAGTCTAAATCAAAGCATTGCTCGATGGAAGCCACAATTTGAAGAAACGACCTAGGCATCGAATCAAGCAACCTTTTCACCAACATGACTTCATTCAAGCTCATATCCCAGACTCCTTACCTTTGATGCTAAACCGGTCAATTTTGTCACAAAATCATCAATCGTTTCACCCTCTTTCATACGTAAACTTTCAAGCTCACTATTCAATGTTGCAAGTCGAGCCACTCTCACCCGCTCTACTCCCAAATACCGTGTCTTTAGGCCATCCCACACGTGTTTTGGGTCGGCATAACTCACTAGTTGCAAGACCATCTCTTCGGGGATTGCTTGAAATAAAAAGGCAAGCGCTTTTTTTTGACTTATCGGCATCTGGTTCTACACCTAAAGCTCTTGGTTCGACCATCTCCCAAATCCCATGCACATCCATGATCGACTTGACCTTAACTGCCCACACCGGATAGTTCGTGGCGGTCAAAACGGGAACTTGATAAGACATCGAACCACCTTCTTTGACAGGTACCAACGCCATTTTCTTCCTTTTGACAGCTTCAACCCTTTTTCCGATCTACCGTTTTCTTTAACCCACTAAACAAACAAAATCCAAAGCCACCTGCTTTGACGGATCTTTCACGTTCGTTTTTCATGCACCTCCGTTCGGTTAGGCTCTTATAACGAAACAGGATAATCAAGAGTAGAAGCTGTTTACGTGACTACTTAAGGTTTGAAGCGACTCAAAATCATAACCCCTTCAAACGAACGAATCTCTGATACCAAATGTTGGTTATCAAGCTTCAAAAACTCAGAGAAATAGAAACAGAGAAGTTGTTCGAGACTATGTATGTGAATATGAATAATATTGAAAGTGTATATGGAGAAGAAACAATAGGAAAGGCTTGTTTTATTCAATAAAGTTATGGCCTATAAATAGGCTTACAAAAGCAACAAAAGCAACCTGTCAAACTACTTCCTAAAGAAATGGTACATTACTAACAATACATAATGGCTAGTATCTCTCCATGAAGGGGCGGCACAATTTCCGGTTGGATCCGACCAACTATCATAGATTACAAGCAAGGAAATATGATGAACAGCAAGCAGTTTTCAATAAAGGAAAACAAAGAAAGATTCAAGACAAGGAGTGGCAGAGAGTTATAAGCAAAAAGAAGGCTTTGAAGGAAAAGAAATTTTACAGGAAAGAAGAACAACTCAAGAATACCACCTCATTTTTCATCTCTAACCTCCCGGAGGAGTGTTCAACAGAGAGGTTATGGTCGGCATTCCATCACTTTTCAAACCTTGAAGACGTTTTCGTTCCGGAGAAAAGAGACAAGGGTGGAAATAGGTTTGGTTTTTTGAAACTATCGAGGATAGATGATGGAGAGAAATGGGTGGAAGAGCTAAGCAAGGTGAGAATCGACGGGGCAATCATTGGTGTAAATTTATCTAGATTCAATAGAGAAGGAAAGAGGAATTTTCCAGAGGTTAAAGAGGTTAGAGCATGGGTCTTCGACAGACTTGAGGAGCCGATGAACAGAAATGCCGAATGGGGTGGATATAACAACCCATCTTCATCCGAAGGTGGTCGTGATCGAACTAGGTTTCCGATGAGAAAATCATTTAAAGGCGCTGTGGTGAACGCTCAAAGTACAGGAAATTTAAGTTTTGAGGTGGATCTTCCTCCTACGATTCCGGAGAGCAGGGAAGTGTGGTTAAACAAAATGCTGATTGTTGGGTTATATTGAGACCACAGTTACTAGATTATGGACTTTTGATAGTTATTGTGTAGTTTGATAGTTGAAGGACCTAGTATGTAATTAACACAATGTTTTGTAACACAAACCCTAGGCTGCGCACTTAATTACACGGGCCCTGCGCACTTATGTTAAGTGCGCAGGCCCAGGTGCTTTCCTATATAAACAAAGTGTGTGCACAGCTCTAGGGTTAGGGTTTTGGGATAATCTTTGTAGCACACGTGAATAGGTGTGTATTTGTCAGTGTATTCCAAGGTTATTCATCATCAAATCAGTAATGGAATCATCATGTTATTCATTATGTGTGTCGGTTTTATTCATGTTCATCTAGTATCTTTGTCTTTCTGGATTAATCACTTAAAACACCTAACAAATAGGTGTTTATAAGTGATAACAATCTATTGCATATCACAAGATCTAGCATTCGGGACTTACAATTTGGTATCAGAGCCTCTGTGCTCTAGATTGTATCTACTTTAAGATACCAAAACCCTCATCTTGTTAGTTTTTATTATCAAGATTATTTTCTTTATAAACTTTCAAATTTAGGTGTTTTTCTTATATTTTGGCTTCAAATTTTGTGAAAATTGTGTTTCTAAAAGTTTATAGTATGTTATTTTAGGTAGAAAATGTTTTGGAAAGGATTCAACTGAGTTTTGTGTTTTTCACAACCTGTTTTGCGCACTTATTTCATACAATTTGCGCACTTAGCTCATAAGTTGAGCACTTGTTTCTTAGTTTTGAGTACTTGGCTCATATATTGCATACTTATGATTGTGAGTACTTAAATCTCTGGTTTTAGTACGCAATATAGCTTACGCGTACTTGTTGCATTCCATTGTCTTGAGCACTTATCTAGGGTTTCTGCGCACTTAAACAGAAATCTTGGATTTGTGCGCACTTATTGAAAGGTGTAGTCTTGAGTACTTGGCTAGGGTTTCTGCGAACTTAAATCTTAAACGAGAGTTTAAGTGTCTGCGCACTTATTTTAGTACGCAAACTGATCAGTAAATACTGAGCACTTATCATGCCCAAGTGTTAACTGATCTGCGCACTTATCTAGAAACACAGCCACACGTATACTTCCGAGCTGCGCACTTAACAAAAGACTACAACTTGACAAGGCTGTTTACATTCTTACAGGTTGCTGCATATTTTTCTGGACTGCTGTGAACTTAGCTGCGCACTTAGCTGTGTACTTACGAACTTGGACATTTTCTGGACTGTTAACTAAAATCTGATTAACTAAACCCTTAAAATTCACCTAAATTATGGCCGGTAACAATAACCACTCAACAGTTAATCCTATCACTCAACAAGAACTTGAAATCGGAACCACAACTAGAGTTCCTAAGTTAAAAGGTGTTGAAGACTATGGAACTTGGAAGAACAGAATGAGGTCATTCTTCTATGTTACGGACTTCACCCAATGGAATTCTATCCGGTTGGGCCCACACATTCCTATGAGAACCACTGCCACAGGAGAAGAGTTTAACCCTGATCCAACCACTTACACTGATGTCGATAAACAATTACTCCAGAGAGATCATAAGGCTTATGGTGCTCTAACCATGGCCTTATCAAACGATGTTTATAACATGTTTGAGGAGTACGGCACGGCACATGATCTATGGTTTGCGTTAAATGAATACTATGAAGGGATGAAGAGATGCGCTAGTACACGCAAGACATGGTGCAGAAAGAATATGACATGTTCGGCAGTATTCGTGGGGAAAGTTTGAGCTCACACATCGAGAGGTTCATGAGCATGTTGACCAAGATGAAGAAGGCGGGAATTCCTGTGAACAACAGAAAGTCAATCAAGAAGCTGCTAGACTCCCTGCCAAAAGAATGGAGCATCTGGTGTATGTTGATCAGGAAAGAATATCTAGACGCCCAGTCTACCTTGGCTGACCTTATCAACACCTTGAAGTCGTTTGAGATGGATATCACAAAGAGAGAGATGAACCAAACCAATCCGAAGGCAGTACCCATCACTGCAATGAAAAATTTAGCATTAATGACTCCAGTGGGTAATATGGGTTCAAGCTCATCACATGTGTATACTGATGGAATGGGTGGTGGTAGCTCCAGTTCAGGAAAGACCGTTCCATACTCCGACCCAGTGGCAAGAACTCTCAACCCTCAACAAACAAAGCTTGCTAATGAACATGTTGAACTCTTCAACGCCTTCATGACCAGCTTTGAAGCATTGAAGACAGGTGACCTGAAGAATGATATGATGAGTCCGGAAGATATGTATCAAGTGGATCTAGATGATATGGAGGAGATGGATCTAAAATGGCAAATGGCCATGATTACTCAAAGAGTGAAGAGGTTTCAGGACAGAACAGGTAGAAGGGTTGGACTGGGAAAGGCTGGCTTTGATAAGTCAAAAATCAGGTGCTACAATTGCAAAACTCTCGGACACTTCAAGTATGAATGTCCAACTTTGAATCAAGCTGAAGTTAAACCGGCAAAGAGAATGGTGGCAATCACGGATGGAGGCAAAGCCAATCAGCAGAAGGCACTGGTGGTTCAAGATTTTGACTGGGGAGAGGAAGTTGCTGTGGCTGAGACTGAAGTGAACAAGGCACTGATGGCAAAGATCTGCACTAAATCAACACTTGGTGTGAGTTTTTTGGAAGGGTCATCAGCGGAGATGCCAAAAGGAGAAAGGATGGAGAATGCTGGTCTAGAAGGTGTGTTGAGTGAGGACAAGGGAAAGGAGGTTGTTGCTGAGGAAGCTTTAGTTGCTGAGAAGACTTCCACAAGCAAGGCTGATCAACAACCGCAGAGCGTGCAGAAGAAGGTTGAAGAGAGAGAGACCTGGTAAGTATTCCGCTTGAAATAAAATCAAAGCTGTGCTCACCAAGGTGTGTTACAGCCGTTGCTTACTGTTTGTCCCACAATAGGAGAATTTTAAGAGAAATGGATGACATCAAAAAAATCAACACTGAAATGAAAGAAAATGAGTTAGCATATCAGCGAAAGTTAAATGCAACAATAGCTGAAATGCACACTCTAAAAGAATTTGTTCTCAGAAAAGATTTTTTAATAAATGACTTAACTGAAAAACTAGAAATATCTAGATATGAAACAAATCATCTCCAAATTGTTGTGGACAAATGGAATGTAAGCAAGCATGCTCATACAGATATCCTTGATTGTTCAAGGAAATCATTCGTCAAAGATGGAATTGGGTATAAGGATAAAAAGGGAATTGTAAAATCTCTATTTTTACCCTTGAGAAAAAGTGAATATATACCCATTCCAAAACCACATCCAAAAACTGATCTTTTTGAAAAAGAATGTGTCAAATCTGAGTCAAACTCTAATATAAGTAAAAGCAGTGCAGATATGACCCAACAGGATCAGGTGGACGATGATGAAAGTTGTGGTGGACAAACAATGGGGTTAGGTCACCCAGGTGCCAATTACTCTACAGTGAATTGGTTCATCTGGAGTCATGACAAGTCTAAAACTTCTTTGAATTCGGATGAATGTAATAATTTAACTAAACTGGATGATTGTAATAGTTTAACTAGGATGGATAACTGTAATAGTTTATCTAGGCCGGATGACTGTACTACATTAACTTCTAAACTTAATTTCAAGGGTGTTGTGGACCCTGATGATAGGATGAATCCTATCAAACGCTCAGATATTTGTGTTGAAAATGTTATGCCAGTTTGTGTTGATCTTAATGATGCATTCTCTGATAATGAAAATGTATATAGACCATCTCCGTTTGTACCAGAACTAAAAAGAAACAGGTTTGGGAAATTTCTTGCTGAAGAAATTCCAGAGTTTACTCCATCATCAACAGATATGTCATGCACTGAAGAATCACAAAGTGAAACAGATAACACAACTTCTGAAGAATCACAGAGTGATACAGAAAGTGACATTAGCGAGCCAGAATGCAACACAAATGAGAAATCAAGCAATAACAACATTGATGAACCATGTTCAAGAGACAGCTCCAACTCAAGCGAATACAAGAGAAGAACATCACAACCATCATCATCCAGATCTTCTTCAAAGATCAAGCCTAAACACTCTAAATGCTTTAGATGTGGAAATGAGGGACATGTGGTTAAAAATTGTCATTTGAAACCTAAACCACAAAGTGATGCAAAGACTCAAAAATCTTTTTCCGATCAAATTAAAAATCTTCAAGAAACTATAAAAAGTTTTGTTAAGGTCACAAAAACTTGGAAAAGACAAGAGTCAGTTTTGGGTGAAAATCACGACAGATTTAAACTAAAACAGACCTGGATTCCAAAAGTTACTTAAAATATGGTCTGAGTCGTGATTGTACATAGTGTCTCGTATATTCATCTATATATTTCTCTTGTTTTATGTGTTTTTCAGAATAAACTACAGAAATGGTTGATTGCCCTGATGAGATATCTATGGCATGTTGATAGCGGGGCGTCAAGGCACATAACAGGGCTAAAAGAACTCCTCAAAAACTATCGGTTCATTGATGGAGAGTTTGTTGCTTTCGCCGGAAACGAGAAGGGCGGAAAGATAGTTGGGATAGGAGACGTGATTTCTGTTGCACTGACTTTAGAAGATGTGAACTATGTTCCAGAATTGTGCTACAATCTGCTAAGTGTATCACAAGTCTGCGACAAAGGAATCTCAGTGTTATTTAATGACATGGAGTGCATCTTTCTAAAGCCAGGATTCATACCTCCTACCAACATGATTATGCTTAAAGCTCCTAGACAGAATAACACTTATGTGATAAACATGATAGATGCAAAGTCTGAATGTCAAATGACATGCTTACTTTCTAAAGCAATCGAGTCAGAGTCACTGTTATGGCACAGGCGATTAGGACATGTTAACTTTAAAAACATTAACAAACTTTCAAAATTAAATCTTGTCAGAGGTCTTCCTTCCAAGGAATTCCCTTTTTCTGAAAAATGTTTAGCATGTGCCAAAGGAAAACAACACAAGAAATCGCACAAGTCCAAGACAGTGAACTCTATCGACTCGCCTCTTCAATTATTGCATATGGATCTTTTTGGTCCTATCAGTGTTAAAAGTCTAGCTAAAAAGTCTTTTTGTTTGGTGATAACAGATGATTTTTCTCGATTTACATGGGTGTACTTCTTAGAATACAAAAGTGAAGCTGCTGAGATTTTGATGCTGTTTGTTCCTCTCATTGGGAACATAATAAAGACAAAAGTTAGATCAATCCGAAGTGATCACGGAACTGAATTCAAAAATCAAAGTTTCATGACTTTCTACAACAACAGAGGAATTCATCTTCAGTACAGTGCTACGAGAACTCCTCAACAGAATGGTGTTGCTGAAAGAAAAAATCGTACACTTATTGAAGCGGCCAAAACCATGCTTATCGACTCCAAATCGCCGATCATCTTCTGGGCTGAAGCTGTGAATACCGCCTGTTATGTTCTTAACAGAGTCTTAATTGTAAAGACGCGCGGGAAAACAGGTTATGAATTGCTCTTTAAAAGAAAACCTCTGATTGACTACTTTAGGCCTTTTGGATGCTCATGTACGCTGCTTAACAACTACGAGAACATAATGATGTTTGATGCAGTTGGAGATGAATGCTTCTTTGTTGGATACTCTTCAAGTCAAAAGGCTTATAGAGTGTACAACAAACGAACCAAAATGGTTCTCGAATCTTTCTATGTCGATTGGCAGGAATCCAACTCTACTAACACAGGAGCCGGTCCTGACTGGTTCTTTGACGTGGACGTTGTTTTCAATAATTTTAGTATCATTGAAGAACAATCAACTGACAATCAAGCAGCCGATCCTTCTCCTCTTGAAGATACTCTTTATTCTTCCGAAGACGATGCTGCACCGTTCACCACCCGATTTTCTCCACTCGTAGCTGATCCAATTGTTCCTCTTCAGTCCACAGATGGTGATGCAACTGTTGAAACTACTCCATCTCCTAAAAGTACTCCAGCTTCAGAAGAAACATTTTCAGCACAAAAGTCTGCAAATGATCCATCCAGTTCATCAATTCCTGTAGATCACCTTTCTAATCTGCCTTCCCAAATTCAAGAAGAACCAAACATGGGATTTAAGTCTTCTAAGAATCATCCTGTGGAGAACATCATTGGACCAATCTCTGAGGGTGTTCTTACTAGGAATCAGGCAGATAAACTTAATATTGCACTTTCACCCTTCTTATCTCAGACGGTACCTTTCAGCATTGAAGATGCTGTCAGAGATGCAAGTTGGGTTGAAGCCATGCAGGATGAGCTGTATCAGTTTAGAAAGCTCAAAGTTTGGGAACTTGTGGATCTACCTGAAGGGAAGTATCCTATCGGAACAAGATGGGTGTTTCGCAACAAAATGGATGAAAGAGGTGTGGTGATCAAGAACAAGGCTCGTCTAGTAGTTCAGGGCTTTCGTCAGCAGGAAGGTATTGATTATGAGGAAGTGTTCGCTCCAGTTGCTCGACTTGAAGCCATCCGTATCTTCTTGGCATACGCCTCATACAAGAACTTCAATGTCTTTCAAATGGATGTGAAGAGTGCATTCCTGTACGGGAAGATCAAGGAAGAAGTCTATGTCTGTCAACCCCCGGGTTTTGAAGACCCTCATCATCCCAACAAGTACTACAAACTGGATAAGGCTCTTTATGGACTTCATCAGGCTCCTCGAGCTTGGTATGAGACCTTATCTTCATACTTGCTGCAGAATGGGTACACCAAAGGGAAGATTGACATGACTCTGTTCATCAAAGAAGTCAACAAACATTCTATCCTTGTTCAAATTTATGTTAACGATATTATTTTTGGCTCCACTAATGAAAACTTATGCAGGGAATTTGAAAGCATCATGAAGTCTCAATTTGAAATGAGCATGATGGGCGAATTATCGTTTTTCTTAGGCTTGGAAGTTAGCAGAAAGAAGACGGAATTCTCATTCATCAAGCCAAGTATACAAGAGACATTCTGGCAAAATACAACATGACCGACTGCAAGCCGTCCAATACTCCTTTTGCGGCCCAAACAACACTTGTACCAGATCTTCAGGGCCTTTCAGTGAATCCTCACACTTATCGATCAATGATTGGCTCTCTGATGTATCTAACAGCCAGCAGACTGGATATCATGTGGGCAGTTGGATGCTGTGCGCGTTTTCAGTCCAATCCTAAGCAATTGCATGAAACTGTAGTGAAAAGAGTCTTCCGCTACCTCAAAGGGACACCAAAACTTGGTTTATGGTATCCTAAGAGTGATAATTTTGATCTAATCGCTTACTCTGATAGTGATCATGCAGGTTGTAGGATTGACAGAAAATCTATCTCTGGTGGTTGTCAATTTCTGGGTAACCAGCTAGTGTCTTGGCAGAGCAAGAAGCAGACTATAGTGTCCATCTCTACTGCTCAAGCTGAATACACAGCTGCATCCGGTTGTTGTTGTCAGGTGTTATGGATCCAAAATCAGCTTTTGGACTACGGTTTAAACGTCATGCATACACCTATTTTTATTAATAATGATGCCTGTCGTGACATCGTGAAGAATCCAATTGATCATTCTAAAACCAAACACATTGAAATTCGGATTCACTCAATTCGCGATGCTGACGACAAAGGATATATACAGGTGTTGCCAATAGATACTGCTGATCAAAAGGCAGATATCTTTACAAAAGCTTTCGATAAAACCTGGTTTCATCAGTTGGTTACATGGCTTGAGATGATAAATTTTGAAAAAAAAAAAAAAAACTTTACTTGTGCATATTTTATAGAAAAATATTCTTTTTGCTTAAAACAAGATTTTTGGGGGAGAAAGTAAAACCTGTCCTTTCCTAATGCACAATTAATTCAGGAAATGATAGGAACTAATCATATCTCGTCAGCATGTGAATAGGACCCAGAGGATGTTGTAGCCTCAAGCAACGATGTGTCGGTAGATTCAGCCTGGAATCAAGTAAACTGCTAATAGGTGATTAAAAATGAAGATCTACACGGAAAGCTGGATTCCCACTGTGCTATAGGTCTGCACAAGCTGAGTCCGGTCATACACAGGTTGAGAAATTAAAAGACACAGAAAATTTTGTGCATAGGTAAATCAAAAGACACCTAAGAGTGCAAGCTACCAATGCGGGGCTAAGAAAAAGAAAATTTTTGAAACTGAGCAGCAAAAGACACGCAATGTTAGTGACGTGCAAACATATCTAGATAGCTCACCAAACGATCAGATGATCATCTTCTCTGCTTATGGTAACATAGACCTGAAGCTCTCATCATCTGATCAAGATAATGATCATCTTCTCTGCTTATGGTAACATAGACCTGAAGCTCTCATCATTATATTTCAATAAACCTTGAGGATCGGTAGGCCAATACCTAGCACACTGTAGGGTCCATAAAATTTTCGTCAATATTACCGAAGAACATGATAAACAGCATCACCAAACACATGTTGAAAGAGAAAAGGCATGGATTTAAGTGGACAAGCATACCGACAATTGTTCTTAGGCTGCAGCTATCCAACGGGTTAGTTGAAACGGGTTCTGGCAGGTATGGTTAGTATGATTCTGAATGCAGAAGGTGAGACTTAGTAAAACCCCACTTATTAAAATGGATTTGGGCTTTAAACTCTCTTTGGGCCAAACTATGAACTGTGCGTACTTATTGGGCCCTGCGCACTTGACTCAAGTGCGCATGCCCATCTGTTGTGTATATATACTCAGTAACTTTTTTAAACAGTTTTATCCTAACCCTAATTTACCCTAACCACATCTGATCATTATCATCATTATCATTGTTCATCATCATCATCGTTCATCATCAGCCACATTAAACCCTAATCACTATTATCAAGCATTAACCATCATAAATTATCCAACATCATCCATCTTATTTCCTTTTTTGTTGATTCTTATCTACTGTTTAAGGTAGATTTCGTATAACTAATGGTTTTTATTGTTGTTGTGATCTCAGGATAATCAAAGGTTTCATCAGTTTATTGTGGCTTAAACATTGGGGTTGAATTTATGAAGATTGCGTACTTGATAATGAGACTGCGCACTTGTCTCATTGAGACTGCGCACTTGTCTCATAATCATACCAAATCTTCTGAAACCCTAATACCCTGCGTACATAAGTGTGAACTTAAAAATCTTAAACGAAGGTTTAAGTGTCTG
The DNA here is from genome assembly GCA_028751855.1 of Ambrosia trifida. Taxonomy (NCBI): domain Eukaryota; kingdom Viridiplantae; phylum Streptophyta; class Magnoliopsida; order Asterales; family Asteraceae; genus Ambrosia; species Ambrosia trifida. The sequence continues at coordinate 82,656,509 of CM054130.1, forward strand.
CGTACTTATCTAGTACGCAGACTTGATTGTGTTGCCAAGGGGTTACCATGCCCGTGTATAACTAGATCTGCGCACTTGACTTGTGCTTGCGTACTAATCTAGGTGTTCAGTCAAGTATGTGCGCACTTGACTGAGTACTTGACTCATTTGACTATGACTTGGACTGCGCACTTGGAAACCATGCGCACTTAGACTTTAAACAACATGTGACATTCATTTTGACCATTGAGACACTTGAACGGACAGCGTACTTAAACCCGGACGTTAATGATCTTAAAATTGAAAATCAAACGTATCATGGACACTGATAAAACCAATCCATCAAACCTTAATCCTATGATTGTTAAAATTACAAACTTAAAAAAAATTAATAAAATCTAAGTCTAAGTACGTTGTCCGTCTAAGTTTAAGTCTAAGGTCAGTCATTTGAGATCTAATTGGCTTTTCGTGCTCTTGGTTTAAACAGATGGCACTCGACTGGGATCCGAGAGGCATGCACAATCAGCCGATGAATCTTGAAACTGATGATGTCAAGTTTAAAGACGTGGTGACTTGGATCAGACGCAGCAAAGTCGGATATGCTGTGCAGCACGTTGTACCAGTCTACTGTCCTCACATTGAAGACTTCTGGAGATCACTTCGAGTTGAAACTGCATCAAGAGTCAAGCGAATCAATGCTACAGTCCAAAACAAGGCTGTATTCATCACTGAAGACACCATTCGAAACGTGCTGAGACTGCAAGATCAGCCAGGAACTGTCAGATATGCCCAAAGCAGATATTCACCAACAGTTCAAGAATTTCGGCTACAAGGGTGATTTCGACAAGAGAGGCGACATCAAGAAAAGCTAGCTAACAAGAGACTGGAGACTAATCAGTCATGTATTTATTATGTCTCTATGTCATAGAAAAGGAGGCTACAACGCGCTCAGTGCTGAATGGTCAACCGCAATGATAAAGATTTGCAAGAACGAAGCGTTCAACTTGTCAGGCATGATCTTTGATTACATGGTAAAGAATGCAGAAGTTGGGTCAGGAAAATGGGTTATGTACCCAAGGTTCGTGCAGATGATGATCAACGCACAAAATAAATCTGCCCCTCGGTGATCAATACAATTTCACCAGAGGTGCACGATTCTTTACTGAATGCAATACACCTGACTAGGATCCAATGCTGGAGAATATGTATGCGGCCCAGCGATATCCATTAGTCATGGAGCTGTACAACAAGATCAAGAAGAGAAGGTCAGATGCTACTGAAACTCGACAACAATCCACAGCTGCTTCTGCACCTGGACCATCTGAACCCACTCCTTCTTCAGCTCAGCCAACTGCTGAAGAGATTGCTCGTGAAAAAGCAAGGGGCAAAAGAGTGGCAACTGAACCTGCTCCATCAAAGCCCAGCAAAAGGACGAGACCAACTGGTTTATTACAAGAAGGGAGAGATACATTGACACCTGAACAGCTTGAAACTGCCGAAGTTCTTCAACAAGTTGCTGAGTATGAGAAGGCAGCGAGAAAGAAAAGGAGAGAACAGCTACCTGAGTCAGAGATTCCTCGTGTAGTGACTCAGGATGATATCGAGGAACAAGTGATCTTGGAATCCATCTTTGGGGAAAAACAACCAAATCAACCAGGGCCTTCCACTGCTGCTGCTCCAGCCCCCAAAGCTCCAGCCCAACGATCAGCTGAACCATCCTCCTCAGCTCCTGCTGCACCACGTCGCAAACCGGTGCATCAGGAACTGTATGAGAAGCTAGTGAAAGAGGTTGGTAAACGGCTTCCAGGGAAATCTGCACTCTAAAGAGTGATGTGCACAACAATCAAGAGCTGAGAAAGAAAGTGAAGAAGCTCAAGCACAAGAACTGGAACATGGAAAAAATCATCAAAGATCAACGATACCTGATCAAGTCTCAGAATCAGGTTCAAATGCAAATGTTTGATATGTTCCAAGAGTTCAAGAAGCAGCAAACTGGTGCTCCCAGCGCTACATTTGATGAGACTTTTGATTTCGGAAAGTTTTTGGAGTAAGAGAAAGAGAAAGAAAGAGCTGCTGAGGAAAGTGAGGTTGATGAGATAAGTGAAGATGAGATGCCCGAGAGATTTGTGGAGATGGGAATGGATGGAGAGGTTGTTTTTGAGACGTCAGATGGGCACAAGTTGGATCCTGAAAGACAAACTTGGTTTCCTAGAAGGCCCATCACCATTCAAGCCCTATATCAAAATATCCATCACACCAGGTCAGCTCACAAGGAGAAGATTATCTCCTGGAAATATGATGAAGAGAAAAGATTGTTCGCTGTGAAGAGAAGAGGGGGAGTGATACAATACTTCAAGGGTCAAAAAGAACTGAAGTCTCTCCCCCGATGGGATATCAGGGAGCTCAGCAGGGCCCATTCATCAACCACTCTCACGACACCATGGGGTCCATGCTTGAGTGGTTTATCAGGAAAGAATGTGACACTGATTTCCAAATCTTCAAGCCACAGAAACCAAGAAGGAGGATCTCCAAGAAAAGAATCGATCCAGCAACAGGACGTGGGATGATAACTTATGTGATTGACCCTCCTCGGGTCGTCACACGAGTTCCTATTCGATCTGAGCTTCCAGTGATGCTGAGGGACTTTAAAAAGTGGTTTTACGACAGCAACACTGGTGAAGCAGTCATTAAATTGCAGGACGATTCGGAGGCTTTGAGGATTTTGGATCTAGTAGACGTGTTTGCACTTAATCTGTCAGATCTGAATATGCTGTTTGCAAATCAGATTAATGTGGGTGCCGGGAACGCGTTATTTGAAGAAGCGGTGTTATTTAGAAGGGCTATGGATCGGGCTATGAAGCTGAAAAGGGAGCTGCTTGAGATAGTCGACAGGATCAATGCAGCAGATAAAGAAAAGGATGACAGGGAGAAAGCTGCTCAAGCTACTGCTGCTGCAGAAGTTACTCAACCTGAAGTCGAGACTACTTCAGAGGTACAAACAGAAGATCCTACAATAGTAGCCAATCCTGAAAGACCTGCAACAGAATCAACTCAAGCTCCTCAAGCAGTTGAAGAAGATCCAGTCGCACTGTACATGCAAGACCCCCCTAAACAGGTTGAGGGGGAGCAAAGCGAGGTTGAGATTGATTGAAGATTGAAGAACATGTAGTTGTGGTCTAGGGGGAGTATTGTTGAGTTATATTGAGACCACAGTTACCAGATTATGTACTTTTGATAGTTATTGTGTAGTTTGATAGTTGAAGGACCTAGTATGTAATTAACACAATGTTTTGTAACACAAACCCTAGGCTGCGCACTTAATTACACGGGCCCTGCGCACTTATGTTAAGTGCGCAGGCCCAGGTGCTTTCCTATATAAACAAAGTGTGTGCACAGCTCTAGGGTTAGGGTTTTGGGATAATCTTTGTAGCACACGTGAATAGGTGCGTATTTGTCAGTGTATTCCAAGGTTATTCATCATCAAATCAGTAATGAAATCATCATGTTATTCATTGTGTGTGTCGGTTTTATTCATGTTCATCTAGTATCTTTGTCTTTCTGGATTAATCACTTAAAACACCTAACAAATAGGTGTTTATAAGTGATAACAATCTATTGCATATCACAAGATCTAGCATTCGGGACTTACACTGATCGGTGAAGTTAAAGAATTTGATTTCCTCAACCATCTTGAGGCGATAGCTTCTAATCTTGAGGGATGGGATATCTCCTTGAAACACTTTGTTGGATATCAAATGAATTACAGAAATAAGAACAAGATATATTGAAGGAAAATGCTTAACTTTTATTGAATGAAAGGTGCAAATACAAAGAACAACCTACGTAGCTTTAAATAGGAAATGAAAATAACAACTAGCCATACTAAACTGCTACATTAAAGGATCTGTAACAGACTTATTCAAATTCAAAAACAAACAACCGTTAACCATTTTAATTGCCTTCAAATATTCTGCACGTGCATATTATCTGTTAAAATACCATATGTACGATAAGTAATTCATATGTTATAACTCTATTGGACTTAATTCCTAATAATATAGGCCTGACTTATATTGGGCTTATATTTGATCTCTATATTGTGGGTATAGAAAGTCTGGTCCACATGGCCCAGCTCTGATATATAATTCGTGTGGTTATTATTGTTATGAATGGTTTTAATCGTGTGGCTGAGATGTATCAGGTTGTTGTGCATTGGATGGTTGAGATCTATTTCACTTGGATCGAGATGAAGCTTTTGGACCTGGATATATAAGCTCTCTTCGTTTATTGTGTAGATTATTATCTCACATTTATCTCACGCACTTTCTTTCTCTGTCTTAGGTCTTCTCTGTTGATTAGGGTTTTCTTACATAGTCTTTGTATTCTATTTCGTCTGTAAGTCTTGGTATTATTTTCTTTGTATTCATTGTTGGAATCAACTGATTTGTGTCGATTCCACGAACTCTATATTTGTTTAATCATTTGTTTGATCATTTGAGTTCTACGATTGTAGAACTCTTGGGTATTGGGGGGTAAAGATTTGGGTTAGATAAATAAGATCTTGTCACCTATTTTGTCGCTATATCTCTTGTTCTTTGTATCTTTATATTTGTAGTGTGTTTGTGTTGTATCTCTGTGGATCTACAAAATTTTACATGGTATCAGAGCCCTAGGCTCTTGATATTTGTTGTAATCTTGTGTTCTTCCGCTGTGGTTTGTTTTGTTTAGTTAGATCTGTTGTAGATCTGACTTGTTGGTTTAGATCTGTTAAATCTCTTAACAGATCTAATCATTGTTGTTAAAAATCAAGGATCTCACCTAATTAATAGGTGTTGGTTCTTGATCTATTAAAATAATAGATCCTTTCTGTCTATAGATTTGGGTCTATTATTTGTGTGTGAGTCTTTCTCATTGTCTTGATCGCATTATTGTGTGGATTCTTGATTTTGGAGCTGCTTGTTGGAAGGGAGCTATTGGAAGTGATTATATTGCTTCAATTGCCCCCACTGCTCTATACCCTAAGTGAAGGTATAGGTAGTGGGATTGGAGAAACCCTAACTTGGGTCCCCCCCCCCTCGGTGAGATTGTTCCTCTCTTGGTATTGTCATTTGTCTGTCTTTGTCTAGGTGTCTCTTGGCCTAGTTAGGGTGGACCGGCATTTGTTGAGTATTGGTATTTTGCTTGCTTGTCTTCTCTGTGTGTTAGTTGTTTGATTGATATATACATGTATATATATATATATACCTAGCTAATAAAAGAACTCCTGAATTAAGAACTGGGTGGGCACCCTTGAGTGATGAACCCACTATCTATACACTGACTCAGCTTCGTTCTTCTAGGATTTGTGTTCTGTATTTTTCTTGATTGTATTTGTGTTTCTTTGTCTGTCTGAATATGGGAGATGCAATTGTTGATCCAGCTGTTGGAGGAGGTAATGGCCCTCCAGTTGGAACCCTTATTAGTAAGCTGGATGTTAGTGATCCATTATATCTTCACCCTAGTGATACTAGTAGTCTGTCTATAATCAGTATCAAATTAAAGGGTACTGAAAATTACTCTGTTTGGTCTAAGTCTATGAAAATTGCATTAGAAGCTAAAAACAAATATGGTTTTATTGATTGAAGTTGTGTTAGGTCTGTTGATGATGAAGTATTAGGGAAACAATGGGATAGATGTAACTCTGTGGTTATGTCTTGGTTGTTAAATGCTGTTAGTGAGGAATTATATCTTGGGCAAGTGTTCTCTCAACTTGCTAGGGATGTTTGGTTAGACCTAAGAGAAACATATGATAAAGTAGATGGGTCGATAGTGTTTAACTTACATCAGAAAATTAACTCCTTAACTCAAAGTGGTAGCACTGTTTCTGAGTATTATCACAAACTTAACACAATGTGGAAACAATTTGATTCCATTGTGCAGTTACCTGCCTGCAGTTGTCAAGCCTCTAAAGAATTCAATGAATTCAGTGCATTAATTAAGTTACTGCAGTTCTTGATGGGGCTTGATGACGTCTATCAACCTGTTAGGACTAGTTTGTTAACTAGGGATCCTTTACCTTCTGTGAAAACTGCTTTCTCTATTGTGTCTAGAGAAGAATCACACAGAGGTTCTTCTAGTGGAACAAAAGGTACAAATGTATCTTTTGTTTCTAGTTTAAATCAGTTTTCAAAAAGAGTCAATAGGGGACCCAACTCTAATCTAAAGTGTACCCACTGTAACATGTTGGGCCACACTGTAGATAGGTGTTATGAGTTAGTTGGTTACCCCTAAGGTTTTCAAGGGTTGAAAAAGAAAGGGGTGGGTCAATTCAATAGAACTACTAATAATTCTGGTAACTCTTCAACTAAAAGAGTAAATGCTTCTAGTGGAAATGTGTCTTCTTCTTCTACTATCTTGCCTTTTTACCTCTGAACAGATAACAAAGTTGATGAATCTGAGTAGTGAGAAGTCTCTAAGTGAAGGTCAAAACTCAAATATAGGAGGTGAGAGTTGTTGTGTGTCTGGGTTTTCAAATCTAACTGTCTTGAATAAATTGTCTAAAGTTTTCAGAAACTACTCTAGTTGTTCTAATATGGTGAAATTTGCCTTATTAATGGGTTGGATAATGGATTCTGGGGCAAACCAACATATGGTGGGTAGTGATGAAAACATGATAAATTGTGTTGATGTTTCACAGTATGACTTGTTAGTTAAACATCCTAATGGCACTAGTGCCAAGGTGTCTAAAATTGGTGATATAAAACTAGCAAATGGTGTCATTCTACATGATGTTTTCTTTATACTAGATTACTGTGTCAACCTAGTGTCTATTCAAAGGTTAGCTAGGGATAATAAGCTTAGTGTATTATTTGATGAAAGTGCTTGTTATGTTCAGGATTCCAAGGACAAGAGAGTCCTAGTGACTGGTAGAGAATGTGATGGTCTTTACTTTGTTGGAAAAAATGTGAGTATGAGTAACTTGTGTTTTAATAGTGTGTCTGATAGAAGTCTTTGGCATAGTAGAATGGTTCATCCTTCGGAACAGGTATTAGCTGTGTTAAAGGAGAAACTAGGTCTTAACTTTAATGAATCTGAACCTTGTGAGATCTGTCATAAGTCTAAACAGATAAGAGTTCCATTCCCTTTAAGTGAACATAAGACCAAAAGTTTAGGTGACATTGTTCACCTAGATGTATGGGGACCTTATAGAGTCACAAGTAAGGAAGGATTTAGGTACTTCTTAACTGTTGTAGATGATTATACAAGGTCTGTGTGGTGTTATTTGTTAAAAAGTAAAGGAGAAGTCTTTGAGAATATACAAAGTTTTTTTGAACTTCTTAAAACACAGTTTAGTAAGGTTGTTAAAGTGTTTAGAAGTGATAATGGAACTGAGTTTGTTAATAAACAAATGTATCATTTTGTAATAAAAATGGTATTATTCATCAAACATCTTGTGTTCACACACCACAGCAAAATGGTGTGGCTGAACGCAAGCATAGGCATCTCCTTAACATAGCTAGGGCTCTGCTTTTCCAAAGTGGTGTTCCTTTGTCTTACTGGTCTGAGTGTATTCTAACTGTTGCTTACCTGATTAATAGGACTCCCTCATCCGTCTTAAATGGTAAAAGTCCCTATGAAATGATGCATGTGTTCCCCCTGTTTTAGAGCATCTAAGAAACTTTGGGTGTTTATGTTTAAAAACTATTCTAGATGAAAAAGACAAACTTTTTAGTCGTGCTGACAAATGTATTCTAATTGGGTATTCAAGTTTTAAAAAGGGGTAAAAATTATTAAGTTTAGAAACTAAAGAAATAGATTTTTCAAGAGATGTTAAATTCTATGAAGAAATATATCCTTTTAAAACTAATATTATGAATCTGCCTGAAAATACTGATCTTAATCACATTAACTTTTTTGATAACATTGATCAGCACAACTCTGAAGTTTCTATAGGTGTTAATAATAATAATAATGATAATATTCCCAATGATGAAGGGGGAACCAGTACTACTCATGAACACACTCCTAGCTTAGACTCATATGACCCTTCCAAGGCTGCTAGGAGGGTAGACCACAATAGTGGTCAGCATAGTGGTAGTACAGGACATAGGGGGAATGAGTCACCAATTGAGGGTTGTTCAAATGATGAGAGTCATACTCCTGAAGGAAATATCCTACAATCTGTTAGGAGGTCTGTAAGGGAGTCTACCTTGCCTAAAAGGTTTGATGAGTATGTGGTTGAAGGCAAGGTAAAGTATGGAGTTGAAAGAGTTGTTAATTACTCAAATCTGTCTTTTGAAAGTAAGTGTTTTGTTTCTAGTCTAAATAAGATAGTTGAACCTGTTAGCTATTCACAAGCCTCAACTGATCCTAGATGGGTTGAGGCTATGAATGCTGAAATGGAAGCTTTGTACAGGAATCAAACCTGGAATTTGTGTGACCTTCCAAAGGGTAGAAAACCCATTGGTTGTAAATGGGTCTACAAAGTTAAGTACAAAGCAAATGGGGAAGTTGAGAGGTTCAAAGCTAGATTGGTTGCCAAAGGGTACAACCAAAGGGAAGGCTTGGACTTTGGTGAGACTTTCTCACTAGTTGTGAAGATGGTTACTGTAAGAGTAATCATTAGTCTTGTTGTTCAGAATAATTGGCCCTTTTATCAGTTAGATATTAGTAATGCATTCTTATATGGGTCAATTGATGAAGATGTGTATATGAGTTTGCCTGAAGAGTATCATTCAAAGAATGATACTCAAGTCTGTAAATTGGTTAAATCTTTATATGGGTTAAAACAAGCACCCAGGAAGTGGAATGAAAAATTAACCAATGTCTTGTTAGACATAGGATTTGTTCAAAGCATATGTGACTATTCTATGTTTGTAAAGTCTAAAGATGATTTGTTTATTGTCTTATTGGTATATGTTGATGACATAGTTTTAACCGGCAATAATGAGACTGAAATTGCTAGGATAAAAGGTATGTTAAGTAATAACTTTCAGATTAAGGATCTTGGAAAGTTAAAGTAGTTTTTGGGTTTAGAAGTCCTATATGAGGATTCTGGTGTTGTCTTAGCCAAAGAAAATATTGTCTTGAGTTGCTTAATGAGTTTGGATACTTGGGATGTAAGCCAGTATCCACTCCCATTGAGCAAAACTATACTGTAACAGTTAAAAATGATAAGGCCAACAAAGCTCTTGAAAACATTAGTGGTTTTCAGAAGCTTATTGGTAAACTTATCTATTTATCTCTATGTAGGCCTGACATTAGTTATACTGTTCAGTACTTGAGTCAATTCATGCATAAGCCTACAGCTGGTCACTTAAAAGTAGCCTTAAGGTTACTTAGATACCTGAAGTTATCCCCTGGGAAGGGAATAATGTTTAGGAAAAATGATAATTTTGAGCTGTTGTCTTATGTTGACTCAGACCGGGCCAAATGTGTTATTACCAGGAAGTCCATAACTGGATTTTGTATTTTTCTTGGAGGAAATCTGATTTCCTAGAAAAGCAAGAAGCAAAGCACCATTTCTCGATCTACAGCCGAGGCTGAGTATCGAGCTATGTGTGCAGCCTCTTGTGAATTGTTTTGGTTGAAAAACTTGCTTAGTGAGTTAAAAATTAAATGTAATTTACCAATTACATTGTTTTGTGATAGTAAGGCAGCAATATCTATAGCTGCAAACCCAGTATTTCATGAACGAACAAAACACCTTGAAATCAATTTGCATTTTTTGAGAGAGAAGATCTCTGATGGGATCATTAGCACTGAAAAAATTGGGTCAATAGAACAGGTAGCTCACAGTTTTACCAAAGGATTGGGAAGTGTTCAGCATGATTATCTGTGTAAAAAACTGGGCATGATTGATCTATTTAACATATGAATTAAGAGGGAATGTTAAAATACCATATGTACGATAAGTAATTCATATGTTATAACTCTATTGGGCTTAATTCCTAATGATATGGGCCTCACTTATATTGGGCTTATATTTGATCTCTATATTGTAGGTATAGAAAGTCTGGTCCACATGGCCCAGCTCTGATATATAATTCATGTGGTTATTATTGTTACGAATGGTTTTAGTCGTGTGGCTGAGATGTATCAGGTTGTTGTGCATTGGATGGTTGAGATCTATTTCACTTGGATCGCGATGAAGCTTCTGGACCTGGATATATAAGCTCTCTTCGTTTATTGTGTAGATTATTATCACACACTTATCTCACACACTTTCTTTCTCTGTCTTAGGTCTTCTCTGTTGATTAGGGTTTTCTTACACAGTCTTTGTATTCTATTTTGTCTGTAAGTCTTGGTATTATTTTCTTTGTATTCATTGTTGGAATCAACTGATTTGTTATCAGTCGATTCCACAAACTCTGTATTTGTTTGATCATTTGTTTGATCATTTGAGTTTTACGATTGTAGAACTCTTGGGTATTGGGGGGGTAAAGATTTGGGTTGGATAAATAAGATCTTGTCACCTGTTTTGTCGCTATATCTCTTGTTCTTTGTATCTTTATATTTGTAGTGTGTTTGTGTTGTATCTCTGTGGATCTACAAAAGTTTACATTATCTTTCAACAAATTACTGCCCAAAGTATCACACGTGCATGAGTTGCATGGACTTAGTTTGAGTTATATTCAACACCCTCCCATAACTCAAACTCTTGCACACCTAGCATCAGCCTGAATTGCTTAAACTTTTCTTTGGATAGAGCCTTTGTGAGTACATCAGCCACCTGATCATGAGTACTGCAGAAAATCAATTTTACGTGTTCTTTCTCAACCAAATCCCTTATAAAATGAAATCTCAGCTCAATATGTTTAGACCTACTATGCATAGCAGGATTTTTAGATAAACATATTGCTGAACTATTGTCACACTGAATCACTGTTGCTTCATTTTGAGGCAACTGCAAATCTGATAATAATCTTCTTAACCACACTGGTTGGCATGCTGCATCTGTAGCTGACACATATTCAGCCTCCGTACTAGATAAAGCTACAATACTTTGTTTCTTTGAACACCATGTAATAGCTCCACTACCAAGGTCAAATGTATGACCTATCACACTCTTCCTGTCATCGAGACTACTGGCCCAGTCACTATCAGAGTGACCTCTCAAACATATTCCCTGCTTCTTTTTATCTTTGACATACCAAATTCCAAAGTTAATGGTCCCAGCAACATACCTCAGTACCCTTTTTGCTGCTCCAAAGTGTAAAGCACTAGGCTTTTGCATAAATCTGGCAAGTATGCCTATAGCATACACTAAATCTAGCCTTGAGTTACACAAATACATTAAACCACCAATGATACTTCTATACATTGTAGCATCAACTTTCTTAGCACCATCTTCTAAGCACAACTTTTCATTCGCATTCATGGGAGTGTCTTCTACTTTACATCCCTTCATACCAAATCTGTTCATGAGATTCATTGTATATCTTTCCTGTCCCAACACTACTAGAAAAATACCCCTATCTTGACACACATTTTATGACACGCACTGATTTATGACACTAAAAAACGTGTGTCATAAAAAATTTGTCATGTTTTAAAAAAACTAGTTAATTAATGACACACTTTTTTGTGTGTCAAGAAATGCAATGTCAAGAAATAAAAGATATGACACTATCCAATTTTGTGTGTCATCCTTGATGTCATATTATATTATATTATATATATATATATATATATATATATATATATACATTTACCAAGCCATTTTTGTGCTCTAGGGTACAACCAATTGATGCATTGTTCTAGGTTCTTCATCTGCTTGTCCATACCTACCACCACAATCAACATCGTCTTCATCACTGACTCCTTCCTCTCCCTACCCCTCTCTCTCTCTCTCTCTAATAATTACAGTTTGTAGGTTACCATCACCTACATCTGTTGGTTGTTTACAGAGAAGTATCTAGAGATAGAAAGGGCCATACAAAGAAATAGAGATAACAAAGAAATAGAGATAGACAAAAGGCCTTGATGTGAGAAAGCAAGCAACGATATGAATCCAATGGTGGCTGCTGTGGTTGTCGGGTTTCGATGAGGTTCTTTGGGTGGTCGACGTGCTTTACGCCGCCTCTGTCTGTGTCGGTTACAGGAGGTGGATGGTGGCGACGGTGGGTGTTTTCTTTCCGTGAAATCTCATTGGTGGCTTACCGATGTTGTCATCGCCTTCAATTTAAATTATAAATGAAGTTGTTGGGAGTTTTGGGGGTGGTGGTTTTTGCGAACAGAACATCGGTCACAAGTTTCTAATGTCGCGTCCATGACGGTGAGCAAGACGTGTTACCTTTGCCTTTGGTTATCCATCTTCATTCCTTCCCCTACTATTTCAGGTAATTATTTAGTTTGAATCCTTTAAGTTTGAATCTTATTACTTAATAATCTGAGTTTATAGTTTTAATAGTAAACTGTTAATTCTATTAATTTATTAGTTATAGCTATGTGTATTAGTTTTAAGTGTATGCATCTATCATATTGGTTTAGGTGTCACCACAAAAATATATGTATTTGATATAATCCGGTTGTGATAGGTATAGTGACTTTTATTTGGTCATTTACAAGTGTGGTTATTCCTTCCTAGAATTACTTCCGGATGTATAGGTAGTGACAAATAAATTTGAATGGAGGCTCGGAAAGCAAACATGGTGGATTATCTTAATGGGTTGGAAATTGGTAAATTTAGAACAAAAAGGAATCAGAATGTTATAGTCCAATCATCTTCAAGTTTAAGCAGATTGTCTAATTTACATTCGAGGGACGTCTCACGTAAACCTCATGAACTAAGTTCAACAAAAAGACCCTTTTGGTCTTGATGGAAATGAAGTAACTTAAACTAGAAGAACCCTTTTGATCTTTATGGATTTAAAATTCTTTTCCTCAGTTAAGCTAACAATCAAAAATCCAAGTTTTTTTATACCAAGATTTACATAAAAGCTTCCCGAATAAGGTCTACATGTCTTATAAATAGCACTGAATGAAAGTGGGAAGACAACGTAGTGGATGATATTAACGGGTCAAACTGGTGTCTTGATTAATAATGTTGGGATTTCATATCCTTATGCTAGGTTTTCCCATGAAGTAGATGATGAATTCTTCAATAATTTGATTAAAGTTAATGTTGATGGGATGTTGAAGAGGAAAAAAAAAGTGCTGTTGTAAATATTGATTTTGGGGCTGCTAATGTCAACCCTTCTTTCAGACCACACTTCTTTTCACGATTAATGTAACCACAATATTTAAATTAACTTAAACTTAATATCTAAATATATTGATACCTTACGCTTTCATCTCTCGATTTCAGTTAACACCCTATGGAAACCCTTTTTAGAAATTGGTCTTATATCGAGTCTTTGCCAAACCACTGTTAAGTGACTCGCTATGAAGATCTGCCCTCGCTTCTTTTCGCGATTAAGGTAACCACTCTATTTAATTGCTATGTAATTTTGATCCTCTTAGGTAATGCTTCAGTTTTTATCGTTCCATAGAGTTCAAGCTACATGTGTAAAGCCTCAACTTTAGCGACTATATTTCTATTAGCTTCATAGTTTTTTATCCTTAAACCTAAGATATACCGAGTTTTTCATCGCATGCTTCTTTCATGTTCTTTTGTATTTTGTGGTGAAGTTGCTCTAGATATAGACATCTTAGCAGAGGCTGAATCTGAAATAAGTTATTGCTGGATAGTAATTCATTACCATGTGTTAGATCCTTCATCTTAATGTGCTGTCTATTTTAACAATTGTACCGAAGAATGCTCATGTAATGATATATTTAACTTTTTGTGTGACTGGAAGTTGACTATTGTTGACTTGCTGTATAAATGTCACTCTTTTGCTTAGTTTTTTAAATGGCTAAGGTTGAGGTTATTCAAAGGCTTTAACATAATTAATTGTTGTCTCAGGTTGGGGGAGGAGTAGATGTTTACACGGATGCAGATATTGATGTCAGTCGGGAAGAATGGTCAAGTTATGCCATAACCTTCATTTTCAAGTGCTCCGTATGTTTAGGTATAGACTAATGTAATGTATTGACACAATATTTTTGTAGCCGTTAATACTTGTGGTAGGATTCGATAAATGCTTATATTGTAATGGATTTTTTGGTGATATATATAATAAATGCAGTTTTATTATGTAATTTATTGATTTTGTAATTATAAATTTAAATATAAATCCAGGGATATTAGTCATTTTGCAGAAATTTTTTTTTAGGTAAAAAAAACCATGACACGTAAAATGAGTGTCACAAAGGTGTGTCAAGAATGTATGTCATTAAAGAGTGTCATTAAAGAGTGTCAAGAAAGCGTGTCATCAATGCGTGTCAAAAAAGCGTGTCATAAATGTGTGTCATTAAAAGATGACATGCGCTTGCATGTCATAAAAATTTAATGACATGTTCTTCCTTGACACTTTGTTGTGTGTCATAAACACCCTTTTATGACGCGCAATGCGCGTCAAGATAGGGGTATTTTTCTAGTAGTGCAAGAAAATACCTTCTTTTGTTTGATGCACCTCCAATCCCAGGAATAAAGTGAGCAATCGCAGATCTGTCATCTCGAACATCTGCTTCATTTCTTCTTTAAATTATGCCATCAACTAAGCACTTGAACTGGTGTAAATTATGCCGTCTACATATAGACACACATAGATCAGATCACCCTTAACTTGCTTAACATAAAGAGTAGGTTCATGACTACTTCTTTCATAACCTTTACTTGAAAAGTTTGAATTTATCTTTGAGTACCAGGCCCTGGGTGCCTGTTTAAGGCCATAAAGGGCTTTATGAAGCCTGTACACCTTATCTTCGTGACCTGCATGCACATAACCATCAGGTTGACAAACTTAAATTTCTTCCTCCAAGTCTCCATTCAAAAAAGCTGATTTAACATCTAATTGATGTATAAACCAGCCTTGACGTGCAGCAACTGCAATCACAAGCCTTATTGTTTCAAACCTTGCTACGGGAGCAAAGGTTTTTTCATAGTCAATGCCTTTCTTTTAAGAGAAACCCCTTGCAACTAGTCTTGCCTTATGTCTCAATACTTCACCACTGGGACCTACTTTTGTCTTGAATAGCAACTTCAAATCAACAACATTCTTTCCTTCTGGCAGAGACACTAGACTCCATGTATTATTTTTGTTTATAGCTTCAATCTCCTCATTCATAGCCTGCTGCCATTCAATCTTTTCAACAGCTTCCTCATAGCTCTGAGGATCAGCAAAAGAGCAAACTGACAAGTTGCATAAACTTCATGAAGGCTCTTGTACTTTCTCACTCGAGAGCTGTAACTTGTACTAGACTGCTGAGTTACACCGGAATGCTGTGCAGGAGTAGATGAGTGACTGGCTTGGGCTTCATTACCTGCAACATCAGAAGAAATATTAGGTGTTTCATTAGTGTCTTCTGGTTCAGCTGGTTCAGTATCTTTTCCTTCATCATCTTCTACCAGTTGGTAGTTCAGCTCACTAGATGAGTGATTCCAGTCCCACTTTGCTTCTTCTAGAAATTTTGGTTCCTTCCTGGTAATTATCTTCTTGGTGAGAGGATTATAAAGCCTGTAGTTATACAAACCTGAGTAACCAATCAGAATGCATTTATCTCCTCTATCATCAAGCTTCCTTCTTGGCTGTTCAGGTGTCACAGCATAAGCAACACATCCAAAGGTCCTTAGATGATGCACTGAGGGCTTCTTCCTAGTCCAAACTTCACTAGGAGTTTGATTTATATGGGCTTTAGAGGGTGCAAGATTCAACAATGCAACTGCAGTAGCAGCTGCTTCGGCCCAAAAGTAATTTGGCAGTCTTTTAGCCTTCATCATACTTCTAGTTAGACCAAGTATGGTCCTGTTCTTGCACTCAGCTACTCCATTTTGCTCAGGTTAGTAAGGTGATGTTAATTCCCTTTTGATTCCCTGTTCTTCACATAACATATCAAATTCTTTTGAACAAAATTCTCCTCCCCTATCAGTCCTTAAAGTTTTGATATAACAACCACTATGAGATCTCACATTTGGCATCAGAGCATTAGGTTTTCAAATTGTTCCATCAGTGGCATAACACATCGAAGAAAAAGATCATAAAATTTGATCCCCTGTTTTTGCAGAAAACAAAGACAGACAAGAAGACGATCGTTTGTCTATTGGAACACAGAATTAAGGCCAACAAAGATTGGAGAAAGATCAATACACCAAGTATATAACCGTTCAAGGAAGATAAGGAACCAGAGAATAAGTTTCCGGTCAAAACCGAATTTCCGGCGAGTCATCGGAATTCACAGAAGGATCGTTTAAACACGATCAAACGGTTGTATCTATCCCTGCCCCACGTTTATAATCGAAATCGAATACATATATCTTAATCCAATCAAAAAATCAAAGTTTTTTTGTTACTCTGTTTTAGTTTTGTTCGATCACTTTTCCCGCCAAATTTTTTTGTCAAAACAAGTTTTATCATAAGTCAAGTGTTGTTTCCGTACAATCATATGTACAAAGCAGATCGGTTTTTATAAAGAAAACATAAAAAAACAGAAGGATTAAGATTCGTTATCCGGTTCAAGAAGGAAGAACCGAAACATAAAAATTTTCGTATTCGAATTATCCGATTTTCGTTGTAAGGATTCCAGGATCAAAATCTGTTCGAAAATTATCTGTGATCGATCAGAATCCTTTTTAACAAAAAGAAAACAAAAGGGTATTGTTTTCTTGAGGGCAGAAGTTGTTTTACGTGGGATAAGGAAAAAAGGAAGAAGGAGTTAACTATTAGGAAGTCAAACTCACAAAATAATATTATATTATTGAGGGATAATATAAGTTTGGATATTATCAGTGTTTTTTTTTTTGGGGGATTTGTTCACTAAAAAAAGGGGGAGATTATATGATTTAGAAAAGTAAAAAAACAAAAAACAAAAAAAAAGGGAAGAACAGTTCTGATTTGCCCTGCAACCGAGGACCAGTTCCTAGAACAGTTGGTTTGATTTGCTTGACAACCGAAAAACCCTGTTATTGGTTTTGATTTGTCCTGCAACCGAAAGCCCCGTTACTATTCTCGGTGCGCAACAATTGGTTTGATTTGTTAGACGACCGAAAGACCCAGTTGGTAGGTTTTGATTCGTCTTACAACCGAAGACCCCGTTATTGTTGTGGTAAAAAGGAATAGTTGGTTTTGATTCGTTGTAAACGACCGATAGACCCGTTACTATTCTCGGAATTAAGGTTTTGATTCACTACGCAACCGAAAAACCAGAAGAAGATAATTTGATCCGAAGTCATTCAGGCTGATATCAAATTAATCCAAAGCAAGGTTGATATTGATTTGATACGAGACAAGCAAAGTTGATATCAAATCAATCTGAAACCAAAGAAGTTAAAGTTACGTTAGTGTATTTACCAATATTGGAAAGAAGAAAAAGAAGACACGAACAATGACTAAGGAGAAGGAAGTCATAAGAGAAGAAGGAACGTCAATGACCTTCCAATGCCCAACTCTATGTTCAACGAATTACACTATTGGGGAAGTAAAAGTTAGAGCAATCTTCAACGTACATGGAATTTAGGAAGCAATAGAACCAACAGGTGAAGTCGATGCAAAGAAAAATGCCAAAGCTATTGCTTATCTTTATCAAGCCATGCCAGAAGAACTAGTATTTCAAATCACTCATCATACAAACACCAAAGACATTTGGGAAGATTTGAAAGCAAGATATGTGGGAGCAGACAGAGTCAAAGAAGCAAGAATGCAAACACTCGAATCAGACTTTGAAGCTCTAAAGATGAAAGACTCAGAATCATTAGATGATTTTACGAGCAAAATTAGTAAACTTGTCTCACAAGCCAACAACCTTGGATCTACAATTGATAACAAAAGATTAGTAAGGAAGCTACTCAGCTCCGTACAAGAAAAGTGCATCCAAATTGTTGCTGCAATCGAACAGTTTGCCGATCTTAATACTATGCCATTTCAAGAAGCTATCGGAAGATTAAAGGCATACGAAGAACGCATCAAGAAACCAAAAGAAGGTGAATCACACAGTAAACTCTTATTCACCAAAGAAGATGCTAAAGGAAAATTCAAGGAAGATAAATGTGAACATTGTGGTCATGCAAATTCAAGTCAAGGACGTGATAAAGCTAAAAATTGGAAGACTTGGCGAAACAAAGACAACAGGAGGTACCAACAAAACAAGAGCTATATAAGATGCTACAATTGCAATGAGTTTGGACACCTCAAACACGAATGTCCAAAACTAAAAGAAAAGGAGGAAGCTCATCTAATTCAATGTGAAGAAGTTGGACCAGTACTGCTATAAGCAAGACGCAATGAAGATGATCAAGACCCCACTACAAAGTATTGAAGATAAATCAAAATTAAGGGGGAGAATGTTAGTGTATAATATTTGATTTATCCTAAAGTATATTATATATCCTAAGTCTAGAATAGAAATAAGTGAACCATTGTGTCACAAGTTAATTATAAGTAGTTATTATAGTTTGAAGGGTCATGTCTATTAGAGACACACCCATTAGCCAAGTATAAATAGGCTTGTACCCCATCATTTGTAAATTGTATGAAACTTTCTTTGTTTATAAAACACTTAGTTTCTCTCAAATATTCCCTCAAACGATCCTGAGATCTCACAACCACTTTGTTTCTCAACTAAGGCTTTGAAAATTTTAAACTTACTTAGTACTTCTAACTTTCTTTCAAGAAAATAGATCCAACACATTCTTGAAAGATCATCAATAAATAGAACAAAGTACTTACTTCCACCAAGACTGTCAACTTGAAAGGGTCCACAGACATCTGAGTGGACAAGCTCAAGTTTCTTTAATACCTTACTGGTTCCGGAAGGAAAGGAAGGTCTTGTCTGCTTCCCGAGAATACAGTCTTCACATGTCTCAGTAGGTTTGATCTTTGGCAGCCCATACACCATTCTCTTTTCATTCAGTTGTTGCAGCCCTTTATAGCTCAGGTGTCCATACCTCTGATGCCAAAGAGCTGCTTCCTTATCTATAGTGGAATAAGTTGCTTTGGCTTTAGAGGCATCTAAGAGAAACATATAATTCTTGGCTATTTCAACTTTCATCAACACAACACCATTAGCTTTATTTATTATAGTACAAGCCTCATCCTCAAAATAAAGAGCATAACCTTTGCGCATTAACTGACCCACACTAAGCAAATTGTACTCTAATGCTGGTGCATAATATACATCAGAGAGAAGCTTGTACTGACCATTATTGATTGGAATTCTGACCTCTCCTTTTCCTGTGACAGTAATATCTTTCTTATCTCCCAGCTTTACATTCAACTTAAAGGACTCATCTAAAGTAGTGAAACTGCTTCTGCTGCCTGTCATATGATTTGAGCATCAAGAGTCCAAGAACCACAAGGCACTTGAGTCACCTTCATGCTTTGTATTCACCATTAGAGCAAATGATTCAGTTTGGCACTCATCTACACTTTCTTCATGAACACATGCAAAGAACAAATGTTGTTCCTCACCCTGCTCATCATCTTCTTGAGCTGCTACAAGGTTAGCCTGAGGTTCATCAATATACCAGCAATCTTTTTTTTATAATGACCATACCTCTGACAATGATAACATTGAGGGCCTCTACTCTTTTCTGGTGTACGGCCTCTTCCTCTACCTCTCATTGAACCTCTTCCACGTCCTCTATTGTTGTTGAACTGATCATTCAAGGACCTTCTGGCTGCTGGTTGCATAACTTGCAAGGCTTGCTCATAACTTTTCTCGGGTGTCTTCTGCACAACACTCCTGCTGTTAAGTCTTGCCTCTTGGGATTGTAGTGAGCCCATGAGTTTAACTGGTGTCAACGTAGTCAGATCATAGGACACTTCAATAGAGGGTACAACATAATCAAATTTTGGAGTTAAACTCCTCAAAATCTTTTCAACCACTTTTTGATCAGACACTTCTTCACCAAAGGCTCTCTTCTGACTAACTATTCCCATTACTCGTGAGAAATAGTCACCAACAGACTCACTAAGTTGTGGATTTCACTCCTATCTTAGCGAGGTCGTTTCTTTGAGTGTGGTTTGTACACTTTGTCCAACGTGGTAAGAGAATTAATTCTAACCTTCGATTGGTAAGTGTCCACTAGAATGAGAATTGTGAAATTTCCACCTAAGGTGAGGATATCACTCCTATCTTGGTGTAGATTCAAAAATACAAAGAATTTACGCGGATTGAAAGTTATCACCAAAGTGAGGGTTTCACGCCTATTTTGGTGATTTCCTTTCGTTTGTGTTATACGAGCGCCTTCGAGTGTAGAGTAATCCACAAATAGGAAGGTAATTTTAAGGACCAAGAGAATGGATTAGAAGCAAGATAGGGAGAACAAGTATTTTAAGCATGATAAAAGGAATGGTCAAAAGGGTTCTTAACTATAGTCTAGGTCAAACATGACAATTTTTCCTAGATCCCTATAGTCATTGCTCTGATACCAATCTGTCACACCCCAACCGATGGCGGAATCATCGAGGTGAGACTTAGCAGTAGATTGTTCAAAGACTTCATGACACTAATTGTTACAATATGATTTAAAGATAAAATTTCATTCATAGCATAATCATTGTCTAAAAGATACAGAATACAAATTGTTTCATGAAAAAGAGAAATACAACATCAAAACATAGAACTTAAACTAGCATGAGTTTCTAGTCCAATCTTAAGTAGTTTTTCTTGAAAATCCTGCATTAAACATTTCCTGCAACATGTATAAAATATCCGTCAACACATAAAGCATTGGTGAGCATACTAGTTTTGGTTTACATACGTAGTATTTTAGAATGGTTTACTCAAATCTCATACTATAGCATTGCACATACCTATCATACAAAAGACATAACTCAAACCCACGAGTACCACAGCGTATACCTAACATATTCATGTTAGGCCGTTTAATTCTTAACAATGACCCATAAAGGGGGCGGTGTGCTAGTCCTATAGCGCTATACATGTTAAGTGGGCTAATAATAGTTAATGAATTATGTCTAAGTATCAAGAATCGTAAGCATGGCAAATAGCATATAAGCATGTTTAATAGATTGAGCATGATAGTTTAAGAGTATGAAATCGTTTAAGTTTTGATAGTGATACATGTTAAGCCACAAAGAATAAAGAATAAAAGGGGGACAGGTATGAACTCACCTTTGGGTGCGTTTAGTAAGGTTCCAAAAGAATGAGTCTTGGGGGATTAGTTCCTTAGCCTTGGTTAACTAGAATTAGAGAATAAAGGGTCTTAGGTTTGAGTTTAGATTGTAGATTCACGAGAGTCATGCAAGCCTTTTAGGCGAACCAAAACACAAACCACCATGAAGGTGATTCGGATGGTCATAAGAGTCAAGCAAGCCTTTTAGGCGAACCAAAACACAAACCACCATAGAGGTGATTCGGATGGTTATGAGAGTCAAGCATTGGTAAGGTAGGGATGTATCCACAAACCTTCCAAAGATTAATAATAAACTAGTAAGATAGAAACTTGAAAGTATATGTTTATATTATTATATAGTATAATTCAGAAAACAACCACCTTTGGAACCTCTTTTAGATGCTCTACCCTAATCACACTTTTGTGGATAAATATGAAGAAGATCCTAGAGGTTTTTCCAAGGGGTTAGAAAAAGAAAAGAAGTGAAGAAAGAAGAATAAAGTTGGAGTTTATGAGAGAACTCACTTAGAAGTGGACTTTCACTCTTGGGATTTCTTTGGAGAATTGGAGGTTTAGAGAGGATTTAGAAATGAGCATGTGTTAGAATGGGTAGAAAGTGGTGTATTTATAGTTGGGGTGAAGGGGTTGGGTATTTAATGAATTAATTAGGGTGGTTAGAAGTGAATTAAGTGGTAAATATATCTTTAAAAGAAAAAGGAAAAAAATAATAATAATATTAAAATTACAAAAAAAAAAAAGGAACGAAAATTAACATTTGAATTTGAATGTGTTTCGTTCACTGAATTCAATTCATGTTTTTTTAAGTATTATTAATATGTATATATATATATATATATATATATATATATTATTAATAATAAGTATATATTAAGATCTTAACTAAATAAGTTCTTTGTTATAACGCCTAAATTGAATAGGGTAAAATATAATGGTGACTCGTCATGAATGGGTAGAAAAAAAAAAGCGAATAAAGGCGAACTTGGAATTTGTTAAACATAGAATTTAAAATATATGTATAGGTAAAAATCACGCGATGTTACACCATCCGACCAACCAGTTCATAACACAATGTCTTTGGGTGAATGGTTTGATGTATGTTGCGTCCCAGAAAGTGATAGTGAGCGTGGTGAGCCAGAGGTTATATCTGGGAAAGCAGCGTTGCCGGATTTAAATGAACAGCCACAGCTGCCCGATTTAAACGAGGAGTATGTAGAAGAACCGGAGTCATGTTACGTGCCTCCAAGCGCTCCACGATACGTACACGAGGCGGGTGACTGTAGCGTGGAACCGAACCCGGATATTTCGTTTGAAACAACTCAGGTATGTTTATTTATTTACGCCTGTTTATAATTTATACATATATATATGTTGCCCCGTATGTATATGTGTATGCATGTATGTATGTATGTTTGTATGTGTGTATGCATATATGCATGTATGCATGGTTGTATGTATATATGTAGGTATGTATGCATGTATGTGTGTTACCTGCACCGCTGCCTGACTTTCTCTATCACGGTGCGGTATCACGGTAACGATAAGGTCACCCAGGGCAACCTTTTTTTTCTATACTGCATGTTCAGGGGCAGATCGTGTGCCATCCATCGTTGCCTCGCCGAGTTGTTTTCGTCGCTCCCGCGCAAGATTGATACTTCGGCCATAGCCTGCGGGGGTATCATCTGCGCCTTAGCGGAGCATGCCGCGGGTCCCGACTACCAACTCTATACCACCGATCCTGATATATTACGGGGACGCTTCATGCCGCCTAAGTAATTCCGTTATTTATTTATTTATTTATTATTTTATTGTTATTATTATTGATATTATAATTGTTAATAACAATAAAATTTTGTGTTGCAGACCGTTAAATCTGGATTCAATGAGAAGTATGCAGATGGTGGAGAAGACGAAGAAGACGAAGAACGCCCCGCCAGATACTATTTTGTTGAGAAGAAGGGTGACCTGGAGGAGTATGTGCCACAGCCTTTGGTACATCGTGGTCTTTAGGTGGGCATGTTGAGGTTGAGATGCTGGACGTGGCAGAGCCGGAGGTGGAGGACGGTGTAGAGGTGGAGATCCCGAGGCCCGTGCCCGACCCTCAGGCCCAGCAGTATCCGCCACGCGTTTTTCGGTCAGTGAAGTTGAATTCTAGCGTTGTAGAGCAGCTACGGGTGATAGAGGAGGAGGCTGTGGCGTCACGTCAGTGGCGACAGCAAATGGACCAGTGGCGGGCGGCAGTGGATCAGCATCAGGCGGTAGTAAGTCAGAGTCTCACTCTGCTGCTTGCGAGCGAGGAGGAGAGGCGTGCGACTGCCGGTTTGAGACCGTTATCACAGCTTGGTGCAGGCACCCATGACGGGACGTCCTCCCAGGAGCCCAGGTCGTCCTCGCTGCAGCCGCCGCCTGTTGACACCACGCAGCAGCAGTCGCCCCCCGTAGTGTTATTTTGATTTGATGTATTGGGCTAGTACACTTGTTTACATTATATTATCATATTTTGGGTACATTATGTTTTGAAATGCTTGATTATATTTGTCTGTCTATTTATATAAATGTTTGTTATACACTTACACGCTTATCGAGACAACACGGGAACAAGAAACCGCTTACACGCTTATCGAGATGATAATATGCGTTTACACGCTTATCGAGACGACAACGGAAACAAAACAAAAAACCACTTACACGCTTAACGAGGCGATTATATACGCTTAACCGCTTACACCTAAAAAAACTAAAAACTAAAAGTGTCATCTTGTTAGCGTTATTTTATTAACAATTTTGTTGGCCGCAGAGGCTCGTAGAGGTCTCTGCAAGCCACAGAGGCTGGTGCAAATAAATTGTAAGGAGGTGTAAATAAGTCTTGCCATCCAAAAAAGTTATAAGGAGGCGTCTAAGTTGTTGGTCAAAATGGAAAAGAAGGCAGAGTCTTTTGTGTTAAGTTAGGATGAAAAAAAAAATGAGGGTGGAATTAAGAAAAAGTTTAAAGAAGATTGAGAAAGATAGAATTAAAGATCTCCATCAAAAGGCTCGGGTTGATTGGTCAAGCATGGCGATGAAAATTCTTCCTTTTTCCATGGGGTTATTAATATTAATAAGTCTAGAAATAGAATTTATGGCCTTGGTGGTATTTGGGAATCTAATCTAGGGGAGATAAAAGATTAAGTGAAAAATTGGTTTAAGAAACGATTTGCGAAACCGATAAGGAGGAGGCCTCTATTTAACAATTTGGGGTTGCCCTCTATCTCATTCCCAAGCCGATAGTTTAATTAAACCTTTTGAAGCCGAAGAAATATGTTGTACCATCAAAGATTGTGACGGTGGTAAGTCCCCAGGTCCGGATGATTTTACTTTAAAGTTTTTCAAAAAGTTTTGGGATCTTCTTAAACCGAAACTTCTTCATGTTTTGAATGAATTTTATGTTTCGGGAGAATTTAGTAAAGGGTGCAATGCATCTTTTGTGTCTCTTATTGCTAAAAAACTCGATCCTCAAATAGTCACCGATTTTCGGCCTATTTCTCTTATCGGGTCTCTTTATAAAGTCGTCTCTAAGTTGTTGGTGAGAAGAATTAAAGGGGTTCTTGATGAGGTGATCGGTTCTACTCAAACGGCTTTCGTTGGTGATAGAAATATCCTCGATAGCCCTTTAATTGTTAGCGAGACGATTTCTTGGGCCAGAAAAAATAAAATCAAGATGCTTGTTTTCAAAGTGGATTTTCAAAGAGCGTATGACTTGTTGAATTGGAAATTCCTCTTCAAGGCTATGGAGTATATGGGG
Source organism: Ambrosia trifida (assembly GCA_028751855.1). NCBI lineage: Eukaryota > Viridiplantae > Streptophyta > Magnoliopsida > Asterales > Asteraceae > Ambrosia > Ambrosia trifida. Next base: position 82,681,444 of record CM054130.1, read on the forward strand.
TTTCCCTAGAAATGGATAGGGTGGATTAAAGGGTGTCTCAAGTCGGGAAGAGGTTCGGTGCTTGTAAATGGGTCGCCTACGGGGGAGTTTAATTATAAGAGAGGATTTGGACAAGGCGATCCCTTGTCTCCTCTTTTATTTATTGTGGCGATGGAGGTGATTAATATGTTTATGAGACGCGCGGTTGCGTTGGGCTTATTTCATGGGATTCACCTCCCCAACGGTGGTCCTCTTCTATCCCATTTGTGCTATACAGATGATGTTATTTTCTTAGGTGAATGGAGTAGACATAATATGGTAAGCCTCAATCGATTCCTTAGATGGGTCTTCTTAACCTCAGGACTTAAAGTCAACAATGCTAAATGCCAATTGTTTGGTGTGGGAGTGGAAGACTGTGAGGTTGATAGCTTTCCTAAGATCATTGGTTGCCAAGCTGCGCCAAAGATGATAATCAAGAAGATGGAAGCCATTAGAAGAGATTTTCTTTGGAAAAAAAGGGAATAGAATTAAGCAAGTTGAGATGGGTCAAATGGGAGAAGATGATCAAACCAAAAAATCTAGGGGGAGTGGGTGTTGGGAGCATTGCAGATTTTAACTCCGCGATTGATGCGGTTTGGAAGCGCAATCAAATAGCTCAAAGACTATATGATTAATCAAACGTCATAAATCGAACCGAATGGTTCAAAGAGACCTTAAAGGTGTCTTTACAATATTCAATACTCAAAACTTTTGTAACTTGATTCATCACTCGGTAAGTTCCGATAACCACCGGTAACCCAATAATACCATTCCTCGTCCTCGTATTCATCGAAACAAGGAGGTGACGGATAGATAATGCTACAATTCTCTGGATACTCCTCCTTCTCATAGTTCTCATCCCGAATGAAAGACTCTGAGTCAGTTTCTAGAAACTTGTAACCATCGTAGTCTTCAGAATGCTCCTCTTTCCAACGATCTCATCCCAGATGACATCTTTTGAGTCAGTTTCCTGGATCTTACGATCTTGCGAATCGAACATGATTTTATCGTTGCCTCAATCGGCGATTCGACAAGAAAAAACATAGTTCGCTTCACGCAGAGCCGTTTGAAAACCAAAGCTCTGATACCAACTGATGCAGTTTGGAAGCGCAATCAAATGGCTCAAAGACTATATGATTAATCAAACGTCATAAATCGAATTGAATGGTTCAAAGAGACCTTAAAGGTGTCTTTACAATATTCAATACTCAAAACTTTTGTAACTTGATTCATCACCCGGTAAGTTCCGATAACCACCGGTAACCCAAGAATACCATTCCTCGTCCTTGTTCATCGAAACAAGGAGGTGACGGATAGATAATACTACAATTCTCTGGATAATCCTCCTTCTCATAGTTCTCATCCCGGATGAAAGACTCTGAGTCGGTTTCTAGAAAGTTGTAACCATCGTAGTCTTCAGAATGCTCCTCTTTCCCAACGATCTCATCAAACTGATGCAGTTTGGAAGCGCATCAAATGGCTCAAGAACAATTTAGTAATCAAAGACGATAAATTGAACCATAGGTTCCAAGAACAATGTTTTTCAATTTCATAATCAATCAAAAACTAACTACACAATAAACCCTAGACCCTAATTTATAGAGTAGGAAATATTACTCAACTAGGAAACTAAATAAAAGATAAATAGAAAATTCAAAATTTAAATAAAGAAAAGATAATATGGAATATGGATGCTCCTGCATTATACTCCCCGTCTTTGAAAAAAACTTGTCCTTGAGTTTTGCTTCCGAACCAAAAACCACCCGGATCTTAGACGACAAAGGAGACGGTTGGTCGGTCTTTTTATCCACATACGTTGAGATGGGGAGTCCAACGTAAATGTTTGTCTTCCTTTAATTGTCCATTTCCACTTCCAGCATCATACTTTGTAGAATAAAAAATACGCCCCACAATTAATTCCCCATCACCAGACCCTTCAGAATTACTTGGTGAACCATAAACATTGACTAGCATTTCTCTTGGGCCAGCACACGTGGTTGTGAAATTTTTTGAACCAATGAAGTTGCACTAGACCCACCATAAGCCTTTCTTACCATTTGGCCTTATGGCCCACAATCCACTACACCTTTCTTATCATAAAAATAACCATTCACACGTAAGCCCACGTAGGAATTTGTGCAACCAAACTTATCTTCTAAGACTGACTGGTGTGCATGCGGGGAAGTGAAACAGGGAGGTGAGCTGGCGCGATCCCCGATCGGGAACACCGCCCCCCCCCCCTCTCGAAAAAAATTGGGGGAAAACGGGGTAATTTGCCCGTTTGAACCGAAGCTGTTGATTGGCTAAAAATTTTTGAACGTTAAAAATGGGGGGCCCACAATTTGAATGTTAGCCGTTGTAAAAAAAAAAAAAATCAAACATTTACCTTATATATATATATAAACTTACCCACTTTTCACACAAATTACTCAACTTTATAAACCAAACCACCACATTTTATAAAATTACTCTTTCAAATTTTTTAACAAAACCACCAATGGATCCAAGGCGTTCAACCCCACAACCCTTTTACCCGAACAACCCCGCTACTCCTTCGACACAAGCTCCAAACTTTCCCTTCCCCGCTACACCGCTCGACCCTAACACATACGGATTTGGCGGGCGTTTATCAAAGATGTTGGAACAATAGAAAGACCGGTGAAAGCGACGAGAACGTGTTGAAGAATGCGCTTGGAATATTTTGCAAAAAAAAGGCGGGGGTGGGCGTACATGAGGCCGTATGAGATTTTGAGGGCATGTGATAAATGGAGGGTGGTGCCAAACGAAGTGGCACAAGTAAAACGAACAAAGACGAGCACCTCGGGAAGTTATAGTGCGGGGGGTTCGATGCTCGTTGTACTATAAATATAAACGATGACCCCGAGTTTGAAGATGATGCTCCTGCGCCCGAATTGGAGCGGCCAATTGGAAGGGACCGCGCGAAAAAAGCTGCCTCGAGCTCAAAAGGAAAGGCCTCCGCTTCGAAATTAAGTGTGGTTGACAAAATAGATTCGTTGATTTCAAACTTTAACGAGTTTAAGTCGGAGCAAAAAGAAAGGTGGAATGAAAGAAGGAAGGAGAAGGAAGAAGCACTTGATCTAGAGCGGGAGAAGCTTGCGTTGGAGAAGGCACGGCTCGCGTACGAGCAAGAAAAGGTGGAGTTTGCGATGATGGACAAAAATATCGACGATCTTCCCGAGCAAGAAAGAGCGGGGTGGGCGGCGAAGAGAAACATGATCGCGAACAAGTGGCTTGGAAAAGATATGCTTTAGATGTTTTTTTTATGTAATTTTCTTGTTATTTTTTAAATTTCCATGCATTGTAGGTTGTAATTTTTTTTTAATTTAATGAACTTTATCTTTAGTTTTTTTTTTCAGTTTTATTTTTTATTTTTTTTAACTATTGCCGTTTAAAAAAAATAAATTATATGTTTTTTATACATTTTTTATAAAAAAATAATTATGAAATATAAAATATATAATTAAAAAAAAGGAAAAAGAATAAAAAAAGGAAGGGGGAATGAGAGAGTTGGGGGAAACCATTTCCAAAGTTTGGGGAGAAAATGGGGGAAATGACATGGCGCTGATGTGGCAGTTGGGGGAGCTAGGGGAAAAGGGGGGCACACCATATAGTCTAAGATTTTCTTATTCATGGGAATATTCATTCCTTTTCGGAAATTCGTAATGGCAAGAGATATATATATGGAACTTCCAAATTAAAAGCTGCGATGTTACCGATAGAATTATCCATAACTTTAGTAATTCCTATCTTGCCTTCACATTGAATATTTGAATTTACATCAAATCCCAAAAACTTTGAATTGACATTCAACTTACCCAAGATTTGCGGAATTATAATGGGAATTTGACCACCTCCAGACAAGTTAACGCCACGGGTTGCCACCGTTACACCACCGTTTGCCCCCGCAACACCACCGTTTTCTAACGCTACAATACCTCAACATCAAAACTTTTGTAACCCGATTCATCACCGGGTAAGTTCCGATAACCACCGGTAACCCAAGAATACCATTCCTCATCCTCGTATTCATCAAAACAAGGAGGTGATGGGTAGATAACGCTACAAATACCTGGATACTCCTCCTTCCCACAGTTCTCATCCCGGATGAAAGCCTTTGAGTCGGTTTCCAGAAACTTGTAACCATCGTAGAATTCAGGATGCTCCTCTTTCCCAACGATCTCATCCCAGATGACATCTTTTGAGTTAGTTTCCTGGATCTTACGATTTTGCGAATCGAACATGATTTTATCGTTGCCTCGGTCGGCGATTCGACGAGAAAAACATAGTTCGCTTCACGCAGAGCCATTTGAAAACCAAAGCTCTGATACCAACTGATGCAGTTTGGAAGCGCATCAAATGGCTCAAGAACAATTTAGTAATCAAAGACAATAAATTGAACCATAGGTTCCAAGAACAATGTTCTTCAATTTCATAATCAATCAAAAACTAACTACACAATAAACCCTAGACCCTAATTTATAGAGTAGGAAATATTACTCAACTAGGAAACTAAATAAAAGATAAATAGAAAATTTAAAATTTAAATAAAGAAAAGATAATATGGAATATGGATGCTCCTGCATTAGCGATGCTCGTCAAATGGTGGGGGTGATTTAAACATGAGGCACCACAACTTTGGACCCAAGTTATCAAGGCTATACATGTCTCTAATAGGAACAAGCACCTTGTTCCGATTAAAAAAGACTATTCCGGGAATATGGAAGGATATCGGTAATGTTGAGGGAAATCTTCTTCAAAGAGGGATAGTCGTGAAGGACAAACTCAAGGTCAAAGTGGGTAACGGTTTTAAGTGTAACTTCTGGATGGATAATTGGGCTTCGGGCAAATGTTTCGCCACTTTGTTCCCCGAATTATATCAGGTTGCAGCAAACAAACAAGTGAGAGTTGGGGACTGTTTCTATGGTTCGGACCTTGGTGGTAGCCGGAAGTTTGATATTATTTCAACTAATCAACAAATAGAAGCGCAAATTGGAAGCCTTTATTCTATTTTGCATCAAATCAGGTTGTCTAGAAATGAAGATGTTTGGACTTGGGAAAATCATGTGGGGCTCCCATTTTCTGCTAAGTCCATACGCATGGAATTAGCGGCTGTTGGTACAACTCAAGGATCGGGTACATCTTTTATTTGGAATGTTTGGGCCCCTTTGAAGTGCAATTATTTATTATGGAGGGCCATTGATGGTAAGCTAGCCACTACTAGAAAAATGAGCAATTGCAACCAGAATTTGCGACCGTAAAAAACGGTGGCAAAATTAGCAATCGTTTTCCGACCGACCTCTTATTAGTTGCAACATTAGCGATCAACCATAAAATGGTCGTAAATCGGTTGCAAATATTGCGACTGATTATTTTCGGTTGCAAAACAGTAAAAAAATCTTAAAATATTGTCACTATTATGGGATTTGCGACAGCGTTCTGACCGCTTGATTTGCAACCGTCTTGCCAGTCGCAAAAATAACATAATATGCGCTCACATTTTGATGTCATATTATCCTTTACATTCTTTACATGTTATCACATCGTTCCCATTTCATATCATATTATCTTAATTAGGGCTCATATTATCCTTTACACCATTTACCCTATTTCATATTTGGGGCACATCAACATTCGATCTGTACATCAAAAGCCCTAATTCGTCTCTATACACCATTCGATCTGTACATCAAAAGGCCTAATTCGTCTCTGTACACCATTCGATGTGTACATCAAAAGCTCTAATTCGTCTCTGGACACCATTCGATCTGTATATTGAAAGCCCTAATTCGTCTCTGTACACCATTTCATCTGTATATCGAAAGCTCTAATTTGTCTCTGTACACCATTCGATCGCCATTTAAGGTCATGGCCTAATTCGTCTCTTTCATTCAATCGCCATTTGTGAAGGTAAACCTAATTAGTTTTTCAGTTGAATGCTTGTTGTTTTTGGGTTGATTAGGATTTTGTGTGAATTCAACTATTTGCTGCACTCTTTCTCTAACTGTTTATTGTGTAAATTCAACTGTTGGTTAGGGTTTTCCAGATCAAAAATTACAGTTGCTGCCTTACTGTTTGGTGCCGAGATAATTTAACTCATATGGTTGATGTTAAAATCATATGGGGAAGGGGCAGTTGATGTTAAACTCATACGGGGAAGGGGTAGTGGATGTTAAATATTTTTTTTTTATTAAAAAGTATGAAAGATGAAACCTAATTTCGGTTTGTGTAGTTTCTTAGAGTATGTTTATTCGATAGTTCACAACGTAGTTCAAGTGTTTGCACTATCAAGGTCTAGGATCCATGCGCCTTATGTCACTCAAGGCACGAGCTTTTCGTACACGGGGTATTTTTGTGCTTCAAAGTGTTATACATGTAGCTAAAAGGTTGTACATTTAAGTTAAACCATATATAAACCTTATTTTTATCTATATTTTGGGTAAAGGATGCTAAAATCCTATAGGATATATAAAAAAATTACATAATCGTCTTGCGCCTCGCGTACGAAATGCACACCGCTTTTGCGCTTTGCGCCTCGGTTTTAGACCTCGTCGCTTTTGTGCACTTTACGCTTTTTAAAACCAAGATCAAGGTAGTCTTGGGAATAGTGGAAGACACAATGCATAGAAACAAGAGTCTGAGCCATGGCGAGGTGACGGGTACTTTTGAACCTACTGATGTTATTTTTAATAACCTTTGTGCTCTCGTTCTAATTATAGTAGTTTATGTTTTGTAAATACGGTACCATGGAAGCTGTAGATTCTGGGAAATAACAAATATTCTGAAATCATTGTATTGATCCAGGAGGTTACAACAGTAGAGTCCATTGGCACGCAACAAATACCAACAAGTTATTTCCAATGACTGATGATGAGCGAATAAGCAATAAAACTTCCCAAAACTGAAACTTTTGCAGTGTCAATATAACATCTTAAAAAGGAAATTGTTGGAAAATGAGTGCATTTTCTTATGACTGTCTTGACAATATGTGATTGCATATTGTTTAATTATTGGTTCTAAAAAAAGCTCCATCTTGTTGTCAAACAATTTCCTATGATCTCAATCAACAGCCACATTTGGCTTGCTCTGTATGTCTTTCAAGGGATGTAAATTCTTTTCAAGTTATTTTATTTTTCTTCCTGTTAAGTGTTAATGATATCCACTAATTTTGCTGCAGGCTTTTATAATTGCATCAACTGCAACAGAGGAGGAGATGCTAAACTGGTAAGAATGTTTGTTCATTTTTATATAATTATATACATGAAATATATTAGTCGGTTTGCTTTTGCGTTATGACTTAATTTGCATTAATGTTTTAAAAATTGTTCCGTAGTAGTGAGTCACTGGTGACAAGTGTGAAGATTGCTTTCTCCTCACCCGAAACTAGTAGCTTTTTCCAAAACTTTCATTTTCATTTTTCTAAGAGACTTCCAGGACTAGAACCCATTGCATTCTGCTTATAGAGATACACGTAAATTTTTGACCAGTTAACTTATAAACAGATGACTTGGGTAAATTTTTGTTACATAATGGGTTAAAAAGATAGAATTAAAACAAATTAGCTTAAAAGAAACCAGTCAAACAGGTTAAAAGTGATGAAAGTGTTCTTTTTTTAATGCACAACACCTCTTGAATCATAAAAAGCTAGATTTTTGCATTACTATAACTATTTTAATCATGTACGACACAAGATTGTTTATAATTTTTTTTTAATTTTTTTTTATTTAGACAAAAAGTGGTCCAGGTCAAAGTCGACAGGAACCTATTTTGATAATTCACTCCTACTCGTCAATTTTGCCACCTCTATAGAGTAGTTAATTCACATGTTCTCAATTTTGCCACCTCTATAGAGTAGTTAATTCACATGTTCTTGACACACTTGCTGATGTGCAGGTATCGTGAACATGTTGTATGGACTGATCAAGCTTTAAACATGAGACTCCTGAGGAAGGGAATTTTGACCCGCATTCATGCTCCAATGGTTAGTATAGAGATTTGTTGTTAATTTATTTAGGCCTTTAGGAATTAGGTAACAAAGTGATTATTTCATACTCTTGTTTGTTAATTAATTGATTTAGGAAACTTTAAAAATTATTACCCTTGGATTTTCATATTCCCATCAACTGAAAAAAATCATTCTTTATTGAATTAGACATTTTGGTTAGTTGACCTAACATATGATTCTGCAGTTTAATCTTGAAGCTTTAGGAAGGTGAAAGGGTAGGACCAATTTTGTTGTTTACTTAAACATTTGATTTTAGTTAGTTTGAATAATTACTTTGTTAAGACTCCGTTCTCCGTTCTTATTATGCTTTTGGTAATTATATATGCTTTGATTTTGCATAATTTACTTCATTATGCTGCACTTATTTTACTTGTTGAGTTTGGTTGATTATTTTGATAAAATTACATTTATTTCATATTTATATTTTCATACCAATAGGCGAAATATGAGGGATATCTTGTGGAGAAGTAAGGGAAAGAAGATAGCCAGCACCCAAAATTTGACCAAGACTTATGGTACCGAGCTGCCGGGGAAAGAATAGAGGCAAAGTGTATGGATTAAGCAATATTAGTCACCAGTAGGCAGTATCTACATGGTAGACAAGACCACGAGGTATGTTTATTCTTTTAAGTTGCTTGAATTTACATGCCATAGTAATAGACCTAATTTGGTAACCATATAGTGCAGAGGTTGTGAATATTAATCAATAGTCTTGGTTTTATTATAAGACTTAGGCAGAGTTTTTGTTAGTTTCATCACTATGAGTCTTACATTTCCTTTCCTTTCCTTTCCACACGCTTTCTGATTAGCTGAACAAAGGGGTTAACAAGTCAGTCAAGTTACGAAATTCAAGCATAAATTGGATATTGACTATTAGTTCTGTACTCTGGTCATTATACAGCCTGGCCTACTGGAGAATTAGTGAAGATATTGTATCTAGGTAGGGTCTGTGTGATGATATGTAGCGAAAATTGAAAGGCTTAAGTTAATTTATTTGGCGAGCTAGCTAGCAGGCTTATGCAAGCATTACGTGTTATCCAGCATAAACCTTATTATTTCACTAGTATGGTCTTGGTGTTAGTTACCTTCTTAAAGTTGTTCTTCCTTTTAGTTACAGAAGGGTCTCTAATTAATGAGTCAATCTCCTATAATATCAGTTTAGGTTCCTCTGAATCGGGTGATGTGACTTTCGGCCCCCTCTGTATTTTTTTCAAGCTTCGCCACTGTTATAGACCAAATAGTGGTAACCAATTTTTGGAGTAAAAAATGTTTTTCATGGTTGCAACCATTAAGTATAATTCATATGAAAAGAAAAAACCTCAACATCTTTAAGAACAAAGCAACAAAAATGGATTCATCAGCCAACAGTATATCACAATGAAGACCCACAAAACTTGAATACAATTCACAGATTGTATTCCAGTAATTCAAGTCATCCTCTGTAGCAATCTTTTGTTATTCCATATTGTCCAGTTACAAGTAGCAAAATCGCGTAATATAACGGTTTATTTATTAGATGGGCTAACTTGCTGCCTTATGGTGCAAACACAATCGGCAAAATTCTTGACCAGAGTACTTCATTTTAACGGGTCCTTTGTGTTTTCTCTGTAGCACTCCAAGCAAGCGTTTAAATCGGCTGAACAGGGCATAGGTTTTGGCTCCGGAAGTTTAAACTCTTTATCATAAAGTTCTCATTTTCTTTCTTTTCTACTGTCTCTAAAACTCTTTCGCTTTCTCGAAGGACAGACCGGATGGCGTCCAGCTCAGTATTAGCAGGCGGTGCAGGTGGCGGAATTGGGAGGTACATTGGCGGCCATCCAGCGGCCTGGTGCCCAGGTTTTAAGGTTTGGGAATTTTCATGGAATTCCTGGTTGGTGGGTCGAATTTGGTTTTGTTGGGGAGTTTTTGGTGTCTTTGGTTTCGGTACAAATTTGAATGGTAAATGCATCATCCTTGGCTTTCGAGACAGCTTCCTGAAACGATTTACACATTCTGAAAATAAGTTTCTGAACTATACACAGTTCACCCATTGCAGATCATAAATATTAAACCAAATCGACCAGTTATTGTTATACCATCCAAAATTACAACTTACAACCAAAATAATTGCAAGCTTTTCCCAGTTTCAGTGGCATGATACATTTCCATACTTTTCGCTTTCACAGGTGTAGAAAAACAATTGCTGTGTTAAAACTTAGAAGTTTACTTTTTTTAGCAAAACCATTTTTTTGTTTGACCCATTTGAAATGGGTCGAAATCACCAGCTGTAGAAAAACAATCAAGTGTATTTGAGAAGTGTAGCTTGTTTCAATTTGAATTTAAGAATTTTAATCTTAACACTTTGCATTGGTTTATTAGATTGAAAAGTTGAACGCGATCATCCAAGATATAGTGAAAGAAAAAGAAGAGAAAGGCTGAACGGAATTATTGCGGAGTTGGTGATGGAAAAAGAGAAAGATAAGGCGGAGAAAGAGGCTAAGAACGAAAGAATGGCAAACATTGAAGAAATTTTAAAAGTTAGGTTTCAAAGAATCTAATCATAAACTTAGGATATAAATACTTTATTTTGAATATGTATCTTGTTATGATAACTCGGGTATTGGATATTTCAAGTTGAATGTTTTATATAATTGTGAAAATTTGATAAATGCTTAAATTTAAAAAATATGACATTATAAGCAGGTCAAAATAGCATATGGCTAAAAAATAATAAAAAAATAATCAAAATACATTTTGCGACCGCAAAGATGGTCGCAATTTTGTAAAATGCAAACAGTCGCAGTTTATGCGGTCGCAAAAACGTCGCAACACGATCATCTCAAAACAAAGTGGAGCGGTCGCAATATTTGCGATCATTCTAACAGTCGCGAAATCCGAGTCGCAAAAAGTAGAAGCGGTCGCAACTTAGTCGCAATAGGGCATTTGCGTCGAGTGTTTTTCCGACTACATTTCTAGTCGTAAAACGGTTGCAAAAGGGCGAATGCAATCGTTTTGCGACCGGAAATGCAGTCGCAATTGCTCAGTTTTCTAGTAGTGAGCTGCTAAAACGGAGTTAGCGGCCAGGGGTATCCTGTCTCGAGCTTGATTTGTGATAGATGCGGGCTTAAAGACGAAGACTCCGATCATGTTTTTGTTGGATGTCTATGGTCGCGGGCTGTGTGGTGTAACATTTTTGTATGGATCAAAATTCCTTGGAGTGAAGATTTCAACTCTTTAAAAGATTTGGTGGATATTTTTTTTGAAAAGCCCGGGGTCGAGGAAGTGGAAAAAGATGTATATACGATTATGTTGACAACGGTATGGAGAATGTGGAGAGCTAGAAATGCTAAAGTGTTTGAAGATTACTTCATGCCAATTAGAGTTATAGTGAATCTTATTAAAGAAGATGCATTTATTTGGTCACTAACAGGGCCAGAATCGGGAATCTTTTGTGGGAAAATTGGGTTGAGTTCGATGTAACGTCGTACTTGTAATTTGCTGTTTTGGTGGTTGTATAAAGTGATTGTTGTTAAAAAAATAAAATAAATGGTACACTACTATTGACCAACTCTTTACACTCAACGGCTACATGCCAATAATCCGGTTAAAGGAAATACCAAGTCTACCTATTATTTTATTAAACAACCCATAATAAAATATAAAATGCAAATGCTAATTCACTCCAAGTTTCCAACCATGCAACTCTTGGACTTAGCTTATTCCATGCACTTCAAAATAAAGACTTATGAATAAAACCAATTAAACCAACAGTTTTGTACACTTGTTCATCTAATCCACAAACAGAATTAATCAAAGACCAGAGGCTATAACACAATATAGTTGGCTGCCACATACATGACATCTTTGTCTGGGTCAAAACATGTAGTTCGGTGGTGGCCTTGGAATTGCTTAAATTACTAATGCAGTAAACGCTTGTTGACAAGGCTTTTCCACATAAATGTGACTAGAATATAATTTAGATATTACACCTATTCTTACAATTGTTTTAATCACACAAAACAAGAGTATTCTCATATATATGATGGCACGTAATGAAAATACATGTTAAATAACAAACTTTTTGCTATGAAACACACAGTTCAAATACAACTTTTCTTGATACAATAACTACAAAAAAACATTGAAAACAAACTTCATCATATGATGCAAGTTCACCATCCCTTAACGCATCCACTGGAGATGGGTATCTACAAATACCAAAATTTTAGCAAATAAGTTGGTGCATAAATCTACAACTACACATATAGTAATCATGGAATAAATTTTATTAATATCTAATTTTGGCAATTTAAAATTTTACCTGCTCATTAGGAAAACTTCATTTTTAGGCGAGCAAGATTCACTAGAATTGATACTGTTAGCCAACCGTAAACATTTTCAAGCATCCCAAAGTAAGCTACCCTCCACCTCCTAATGAAGTGCAAACTTCCAAGTAGTCCCATAAGTCCAACAACGAATCCTGGGCCCATGCCAAAATAAAACCACTGGCCATCATCATCATCTTGACCTTCATATTCACCATCATGACTATGTGATGAATTGTTTCCTTTGCAACTCCTTGACACTGGTGGCCCACATAGTTCATCATTCCCTTCATAAATAGAGGGGTCCACAAGAGTCTGGAGCTGATTTCCTACTGGGATTGGACCAGATAAGCTGTTGAATGATAAGTTCAAGTAGCTCAGAAATTTCAAGCTAGTCAAACTTTGAGGAATCCGACCAGACAACATGTTCATCGACAAATCTAAAGATTCAATTTGACTTAGATTTCCAATCAGCCTTGGAATCTGTCCTTTGAGTTGGTTTCTTGAAAGATTTAAGCTATTCAATCCCACAAGGTTCATCAATACATCTGGAATTTCTCCTGTAATGTGGTTGCTTGAGAGGTCTAAGGTTGTGAGAAACTGTAGTGTCTTCGTGTACGCCAACTGAATTCCCTTGATGGAAGCCAAAACATTTTCTTCATAGAAACCAATACTAACCGAGTCATTTGGACTGATGATCATACCGCTTAAATTACTGAAGCAACGAGGGATCATCCCGATTATGTTATTCCGTGCCAAGTTTAAATGTTGAAGAGCATTGAGGTGACAAAGTTGTAGTGGAATCTTACCTGTAAACTTATTTGATTGGAGATTCAGGATTCTAAGATTTAATAGGCTTTCTCCAACCCAGAAAGGAATTCCACCCGTTAAAATATTGTTTGATAAATCCAGTATGACCAAACTCGTCAAATTTTGTAAAGATGGTGGAAAATTCCCCTCAAATCTGTTGTTGTGCAAGTGCAATGACTCGAGTTCTGTAAGAGAACCCAATGAACTTGGAAGAACACCGGTTAGAGTGTTATTTGAAAGATCCATCACGTATAAACTAATCAAATTTCCTAAGCACCCAGGAAGCCTCCCAGAAAACTTATTTTGTGATAAATCCAAAATATTGATGGTAGGAACCTTGCATAAGTGTAGTGGAATACTTCCATTGAAACGGTTTTTAGAGAGATTAACAAATTCCAGTCTTTGACCATGCCCTGTTTGAGGAACATGCCCTGAGAGTAAGTTATCCGATAGATCCAAAATCTGCACATTTGACGGAAATGCAGCTAGCGATCCCTCAAATTTGTTTGAGTTCATCCTCAAGATCCTATCATGGTCCCATATATAGTCACTATTATTAAAATGAAATCGTGGCAGTTTGCCACTGATCTGGTTATTGGATAAATCCAATTCAAGAATATGAGACATGATGTTCTCAAACCACTCTGGTATTGTATCGCTAATACTCGAGTTAGAAAGACGTACTCTCTGAATATGTGTCTGTGTTTGTAGCCAATTCGGAAAGTGTGGTCCGATGTTGATGGAACTTGCCTCAAATATTTGCAGCCGGAAGGGAGGAATCCATCGAGAGCTGAAATTTAACACTAAATGATTGCCTGACAACACCAAGTTATTCAGATTCTTTAGCCTGGTGAAGTGAGCATCAGAAAGAACACCGACCAATGAATTGTAGGAGAGATCTAGATTCTTGAGCTTTGAAAGCTGTCGCAGACTCATAGGAATGTTCCCACTCAATTGATTATGTTGAAGATATAGATCTTCAATACTCAAGAGTAGTCCAATGCTTTGGGGAATAGGACCAGAAACCATGTTATCCGAAATGTCCAGATGAACAAGGCTGCTCAGATTACTTAACAGATCAGGCATCAAAGTTTCAAAGGAATTGAAAGAGAGGTCGATGGCAGCAAGATGACTAAACATTCCAATAAAATCAGGAATTTTACCATGGAAGTGGTTAACATGAAGGTCTAGATGCATGAGGCTAGTAAGGTTGGATAACCAGACAGGAATGGTGGAATTGATGCGATTCTGAGAGAGGTCAAGTGAATTAAGAGACGTGAAATTGATGAATTTAGCAGAAGGGATATTTGTGATACCAGAGTATGCCAGGTTCAATGTAAGCAAAGAAGGGAGCATGCTAATTGGATGGAACCAATCAGTATGGTTAGGAATGGTTATCCCTGATAAACCCAAGTACCTTAATGATGATAGTGAAGATACCCATCCCAAATCATCCAATATAGGTGCTCCTCCCAAACTAATCTCACCAGTATTTGTGTAAAAAAAATAACTAAGATCAAGATATTGTAACCTTGAGAGATTTCCAAGATGATGAGGAACTACTCCGCCAAAAAATGAGGCAGACAAATTCAGGTATTCCAAATGTTGAAAGGAACCTAAGAATTGAGGAATATTTCCTGAGAAATAGTTCATGCTCAAGTCCAAATAACGCAAATGCTTCAAATTCTTTAACGACGGACTCAACTCACCTTCCAGCTGTTTAATATTCGTTTCAACATAAGACACTTGAGACCGAAGATCAAGTTTGACAACATGACCATTTCGACTGTCACACCCAACTCCATGCCATTTGCAGCATTCTACTCCCCTCCATGTTGACAAAAGATTATATTCGTCTGTGAGGCTTTGTTTGATTGCAAGAAGGGATTGCCTCTCTCTTTCGATACATGTAATATTTGAAGAAGTGGTCATAAGCATGTTGTTGCTTAAGCAAAATCTTTGCAGGAACAACAATAATGTAAAGATGACAAGAGTTTTGGTTTTCATTTTGGGTATGATAAAGTTCACTTTCATGGGAGGATGTATAAGGATAAGAATAAAAAAATATAATATTAAATATTTAATGTAGACCTGAACATATCTTTCAAGAGTTGATAGGAGAATAATAATCATTGCTCAAAGTCTTCCAAGTGTTCATGGCCACACACATGCTGTAACCCCAAATATCCTGTCATAATTAATTTCCTATCAGTTCTTTGGCAAGTCAACTTTCCTGTCATAACTTTTTTTTGCATATATTATTTGAATGTGAGAAAAGAACGCATATAGAGATTTGAATTAAATTGCTTTAAAGTTATCAGTTTAATTGTTCTCTCCTATTAAAGGGAAATGTTAGAAACCCGTTCCATATATCCGTTAAATTTTTGCTGATTAGACTTAGAATAATCTATAAATGAAAAACAAATTGGATTATAAATGTGAATTCGAGGCCAAATGCGACATAGAAATTAGAATGTAAGTGTTTTTATACCGGGACTTACACGATGCAACCAAATAATGCACAGTGATGTTGAACAACTAACCCTCCAAAGTGTGTAAATCAGAATAGGTTTGATCAGGCTGAGAAACGGGCCAAAATGGGTTGGGGGTTAAAATAGGTAAATTTTTGCTTTCATATCCAAACCGATTGGGTCGGGCTGGTCCTACTCGTCCATACTTGGTGGGTTTTGATTTATTTAATCACTTTCATTTTAGCTATTATTAAAATTTAACAGGTTTGACCCATTACCAATAATAGGCAACCCAAATTGGCATTGCCACCTTTACTTATAACAGAATGCTGCTTTACTTGAAGTTGAATGAGATTTCTGTCCATGTTATATAAAGGTTGCTGAGATTAAAAAACTAACAAGAAAGTTTTATTTTACTTGGTAAATGTTTTTATTCTACTTTATATGTTTTTACAAATGGTGTATGTGTAAATAGGTAAGGTAAACTTCAGTTTAGACCAAGTCCACAAGAACAGATTTGGAGTCATCCCTTGTTACAACCTAAACAGTAGAACGCGTCCCAAAAGACTAGTCTGACAGGAGAGAGAGCTCACTTAGGTTATAACCCCTATATTGGTTGCCCATACAACCGATGTGGGACAATTCCCATACTTTGCATTGATTCCGGTCCATAACATCCTTTCATATAGTTGTTGGTGGACTTTGACTTTGACTTTTGTCGTCAATGTGTGGAAGAAGTGGAATGTAAAAATTACAAGAAAACTTGTTCTCAATTTGGAGTAAGATAAGTTCAGTTTCAAGGCAGGATGTATATCATATCATATAATATCATAAAATCTCCTTTTAACGCGAAGTAAAACTACAAAAGTACTTATTAAATAAAAGTAGATGTTATAACGTATTCAGTTTAGAATGAAACAGCGTTCAGAGTTTCCTTTCATCAGTTGGTGGCCACACGCATACCTATAGTTATTGGTGGACTTTGACTTACTAGTCATCGTTTGTTGGATGCGGTATCTTGCACTGAAACATCCTAACTTTATTAATTGAATAACATTTTGAGATTATATCCACAAATTTATGAAATTTAAAACATCAAAGTTGATTTTTTTTTTTTTTTGAAAGGTAAATTTCATTCAAAAACGCCACAAGACGTCCTCAAAGCGAGGACCCGAGGGCACTAAACCGACATTACAAAATGTTTAAAGGCGAGGTACACCAAACGTTCCAATCTATATTTTTCATTTTTGATCTATTGCGAATCCAAAAATACGAAGTTGTTTTAATGAACTCCACGACTTCAATTGGTCTTCGTCTTTTACTTTCGAAACTTCTCTTGTTCCTTTCGCTCCAGATCGCCCACATAGTGGTTGTAATAATTCCTTTCAGCACATAAGAAGCTTTGCTAGAAAACTGCTGTGAGTCGCAAATGTTCAATAAATCCGGAACATCAAACACAATCATAGGGGCTAATTGGCACCAATCCTGGATCCGGGACCAAACCTCCGCTGTGTAAAAGCAACCCGTGAATAAATGTAGTGCCGTTTCTTCATCTGTGTTGCAAAATACGCACAAGTTATCTTGTAAAGGGACTCCTCGTTTCAACAGTTCCAGTTTCGTCGGTAACCGATTAAGAGAGGCTCGCCAAGCCATAATTTTGCATTTCAAGGGTACCCAACCAACCCAACTCATCCTCCATCCATTTGTATCAGCATTGCCATTTGCCAGCAGCGTTTTAGCGCTTTTAACAGAGAACAAACCTGTTGGATCAGCGTTCCATTTCCAGCTGTCTTCACCTCCTTTCCATTCGTATTCATGAATGTCCGATAATAGATTAAACAGTTCTGTAACCTGCAGAGGAGTAGAAGGGGCTGCAGACCAATCCCAAGACATATATTTGGTGCCATTTTCCACTTTCAGTCTGTCCGCGACAGACGCCCATTTATATCTTTCAATTCGGAACAAGTGTGGATACTTAATTCTGAGCGGAATATCACCTAACCACGCGTCTGTCCAAAAATAAAAGCTCCTTCCATCACCGATTGTCCCAACTATATAACTATTAAACAGGTTTCCATTCCAAAGTTGTTGTTCTCCTATTTTTGCAATGGATTTCCAGCTTCCTGTTGATGTAGGAGAGTACGGAATCACAGGACCAAAACATCTCGATGTATGGCACCCCAAAACCACTTTCTTCCACAAACAATCACCTTCTTTCTTAAAACGCCACGACCACTTAAAAAGAAGGGCGTCATTAACATGAGCCAGTTTGGACAGCCCCAAACCTCCTGCCTTCTTAGGGGTAGTTACTAAATCCCACGACACCCGGTTAATCTTTTTGTCGACGCTCGATCCGCTCCAAAGAAAACGTCGCATAATCGCCTCAATATTATCAATGACCGTTTTGGGGGCTTTATATAACGAGAGATAATATATGGGTAAATTCTCAAGAACCGCCTTGATAAGAACTAAGCGGCCCCCAATGGATAAGTGTCTAGCTTTCCAGGATTGCAACCGGTTTTTAATCACTTCAATCACCGAGTTCCAATTACCAATTCTAGACATCTTGGCGCCAACTTTAATACCCAAATAAGAGAAAGGAAACACACCTCGCTTGCATCCCAAAACTTCCATCATATCATCGACCTCAACATCTTCCGTACCGACCCCAAACAAATTTGATTTATGTATGTTTATGCGTAAGCCCGAGCATAAGTAGAAGACTCTAAGAATTCTGGCCGTACATTGAATATTATCTCGGGACCACTCACCCATAATAAGGGCGTCATCCGCATAAAAGAGATGATTAATGTTCACTTCATTGGCCGGGAGATTTATACCTTTATGGGCACCAATGTTTTTCGCTTTGTCCAACATCCATGAGAGGCACTCCATCACAAACAGAAACAAAAAAGGCGATAACGGGTCACCTTGGCGGAGGCCCTTTTCGCTATTAAATTGAAACGTAGGCGACCCGCTAACAAGAATAGAGGCGCGACTTGAGACTAGAATACCTTTGATCCATGAACACCAAATATCCGGAAAACCCATTTGGGTCATCATAGATATTAGAAAATGCCAATTAACGTTGTCGTATGCTTTTTCGAAATCAATCTTCAACAAAAAAGCTTTTTTCTTTCTTTTTTTCAGCCAATCTATAATTTCATTCACAACAAGCGGACCATCAAGGATAAATCGACTGGATAAGAATGCCGATTGGGATTCTGAAATCACATTACCTAAAATCATTTTAAGACGATTAGCAAGGATTTTAGAAATGACCTTACTAATCATCCCAATAAGAGTAATAGGTCTATACTCTCTGAGGCCCATAGGCGATTTGACCTTAGGAATTAGCGTTATGAACGCCGAGCCGCAACCCGAACTGATGTTACCTGTTTCATGAAATTCCTTCAAAATATTGCAAAAATCCTCTTCTAGGAGATTCCAAAAACGTTTGACGAAACGAAAGTTAAACCTGTCCGGCCCGGGTGCCTTATTCGCTCCACAATCAAAAACCGCATCACGGATTTCTTCCCTTGAAAAGGATCGGATCATCTTCAGCTGATATACGTTTCACTCCCGTGCAGGTAATATGAGGACGAATATGGACGTCTTCCTTGAAGTGTTCTCTGAAAAATCTAAGGACTTCTCGTTTGATAATAGCTGGTTTAGAGACCCATTCGTCTTTAATTTGAAGGCCCGGAATCATGTTTCTAGCATATCTACCTTTAACCACATTGTGAAAGAAGCTCGAGTTTTCGTCACCAAGGGTAGCCCATTTAATACGTGATTTTTGTTGAATGTCACGGGATTTCATGAGGTCAATCTCTTGAAGGCATTTAACACACTTGTTCCAAACCCAAACATCCGATTCTTCAAGATCTTGATATTCCATCAAAACTTCTATGCTTTCCTTCTCTTGTCTAAGTCTGCTCTCTTCTTCTTTTTCTTTTTGTTTGCTATCTTTAATCCAAATCTTTAATTTGTCCCTCAAAACTTTCAGCTTGTTATTCAAGTTCACATCAGCCGGGCTTGTATTATTCCAGTCACCCAATACCGAATTAATCACTTCTAAACATCCCGGTCTATCAACCCAAGAATCAAACCACCTAAACGGCTTCGGGCCAAAATTGGTGTCAATAAGGGATAGAAGTAACGGAGCATGATCTGATTTTTCTCTTTTTAGTGCTCTAACATACCCATTCGGCCATTTGTTGAAAATATTTTCACAGACAAAGACTCTATCAATTCGACTCAGTTTACACACACCTCGCCGGTTGACCATATATGTAAATCTCATACCTTTCAAGTCGTATTCTCGAAGGCCCGCGTCGTCCACAAAAGTATTAAAATCAAGAGCACATACAGGATCAAAAACAGAGTTTTTTCTCTCGTCATGATTTCTGACCGCATTAAAATCTCCGAAAATAATCCACCAGCCAACACCCGCTTGAATAACCTGAAGTAGCTTATCCCAAAGGTTTCTCCTTAACGTGTTGTTTTGAGGAGCATAGACATTCAGAAAATTTATACGGCTCTTACCATCGGATAATATACCAGAGACAAGAAGGAAATTGGCGTCCTTTATAACCGAGTCCTTAGAGAAAAATTTTGGATCCCAAACGCTAAGAATACCACCCGAATTACCAACAGCGTCTACACATTCGAAATCATGCCCCAATCCCCCCCAATAATTCTAAACAATGTTTGGCATAATATTACTAGACATCGTTTCTTGTAAGCCGATAAACGCCACACCATGCTCGTTTTTTATGCGATTTATCCATTCGACTTTACCCCGAGACCCAATCCCTCTAATATTGACCGAAAGAACATTCATTGCTTACCCGATTGTAACCCTTCTTGAATTAAAGACTGCTGAATCAACGAATCATGGTCCCTTAAACAAGCTCCCAATTTCTCTCCCAAAGACTTGGTTGCTTCAATTTCTTCTGTTGTGGGGTGCGCTTCATTTACAGGAAACGAAAGAGTTTCCTCATCACCAACAATCTTGACATTATTAACAGGTTCTTCAAGGGGAGGAGTTGGCTGAGAATTCAAGTCAATGGAGCCTCTAAGATCATCACCTCTGTTAACCAACGAGTGATCTGCTACATTCTTATCCAGGCCCAAAAGAGGGTTTAGCCCAAAAACATCATTCTCCAAATAATCCTCCAAAACACTCTTGGGCTTTTTACCGGGCTTTAAACTTTCATTACTACTAAAGTATTTCAAACTAGACCGGCCCACTTCAGATTTCTTACCCTTCTTTCTTTTGACAATTTTAGAAGTCAAGGGGATATTATGACCATCATCAATTGGTAGACCAAAGTCAAAATCTTCTGCTGGAATAAAACTGTCAGCCGTATTTTCCTCCATCACTTCACCTTCCTTAAACAACATTGATTGGTCTTCATTATTATTATTGATTGGACATTGAATACCTTCCTTAAAAGTAAGGTCAACATCCGGGTCCTGATCCAAGTCCCCAACCGGGTTATCCACCGGAGCTTCATCATCCGCTTCCGATGAACTTTCCGATTGGTTTTCCGACAATTCCTCTTCGGATGACTCCTCAGCATCCGTATGCTTTTCTTCCTGACCCGTAGAAACCATATTGAAATCGGGTATCCAATTACCTGGTTCCTCTAAAACCCATATGCGATACTTACGGTTACGCCAATTCAATGTGATCTCTTCAGAAATCTTCTTACCATCACCGACCAAGACTTCCACATACTCAAAAGAAAGATCATGATCTGCTTCAGACCTATTGGCCTTATAAACAACCTTTCCAATCAGCGAACCAACCGCATCTATAACCTCATTCGTAACCAAATGTAGGGGAATGCCTTGAACCTTCAGCCACGCTACCCGTTCGAAGCCCAAAGACTGCCCTTCCCAAACGTGAACCTTTGAAAAACTATCTTTCAAAACTTCAGCATCGGCATGAAACTTACTAGCCTTCATAGCATCTTCAAATGTAATCAAGAGATCCAAACCTCCTAAATATTGAACTATACCGGAACCAGGGCACAGAGAATTAAGAAACACGTAAATATTCTTCAGAGCCTCAACATCTATCATACGCACCACAACTGCTTTCCCATACTGCGATGAAAACGCATTAACATTGCTGTCTATGTTAATTGATTTGCCCACGAGCATGTCTTTGAAGGACCAATCTCCTGTCACATTCGGACCACCATTAGATGCCGAACCTTCCCCATCTGTTGCCTTAAAATCCGACTTCTTTTGTGGCTTCTGGTTTGGTACTGTAGTATTGATCTCACCATGTTGCCTTAAAACATCAAAGTTGATTAATCTTTTTTATTTATTTACAAGTCTTGTCCTTATTTCAATGAAAATATATAAATTTGAATTTGTAAATTTCTTAAATGATTCAGTATGAAATATTTGATTAGTGCTTTAACAGAAATCGGTTGATACACACACTGACACACAAGTAGCGGAGGAGGGTATTTAAACTACGGTGGCAATTGATTGGTATCTTTAATATCTGCATACTCAGCAATCAATAACAGAGAACAAGTAGCATATCTGCTACAACCGTTAATAATCATCAAGTACTTGATTACAAAGATGATACACTTTTCTAAAAAAATTACCTGTTGCTTTCACAATGCCAAGTGATGTGATTTCATCACTGTTTAAACATCCCCATTTTGTAACAATATTGCCCACAACAAAATCAAAAGCACATTTATGAACAAAAACATTTCCCATCCAACCCTTTATTACGCATTCACTCTCATTCCGTATGTTTCCGGTGAAGCCACTACCGCCGATGAACATCCACGAGACGAGTAGATGCCTTGTTACAGAATATTAGTGTTACAAGTTAGTTTGTAGCTAATAGTCATAATTGTAATAGTTAGAAGTTACAGGGACTAAAGTTGCAATAAGCTGATAATTGTAACTACCATTAATGGCTTTATAAATACCCAGTTAATAAAGGAGGGAAACCACGTTTGAACTGAATAATCCTCTCTTCTCTGATTTTCTCTTAACATTGGTATCAGAGCGGTCATCCTCTCGACCACTCGTACCAGTCTCTCAACCATCACCGGATTCGTAACAAAATTCCAACTACCACCACCTTCCACCGTCGTAAACCACCGTAAACCACCATCTTCTCAGACCATAATATTCTTACTCTGTTTCATTTCATTCATTCTTTTTCATTTCTAAACCTGAATTGATTATTGTTAATCAATTCATTCCGTAGATCGGTCAATTATGACTTGTCTAATCCAATCCTTACAATTCAATTCTCTTTTCAATTCATTCCTTTTCATTTCATTCATAAACAATGACAACCAGAAACAGAAGCAATGAACAAGAACCTGATGTCATCAAGAAGACACTTGATGAACATGCAGTAACACTCTTGAGAGTAGATGCTCAATTATAGAAAAACCTTGACAGACCACCTAACCCATTTGAAACTTACCTTAGACCTTTTCAAAGAACACCATTTCTTTGCAAAAAAAAAAAAAATCAAAATGTAGCTTTGGTGGGTCAACTGTGGAGTACCTAGGCCATTTGATTTCTAAAGGAGTATCTACAAATTCTAAGAAAGTGATGGCTATACAAGAATGGCCAACTCCTGCTAATGTTAAGCAGTTGAGAGGGTTCTTGGGCCTTACAGGCTACTATAGAAGATTCATCAGAGGTTATGGTATCCTGGCCAAATCTTTGACTGAACTTCTTAAAAAGAATGCCTTTGATTGGAACCCACAAGCCTCTGTGGCCTTTGAAAAATTAAAAACATCCCTTAGCAACCCACCTGTTCTAGCCTTACCTGATTTTAACATTCCTTTCATACTTGAAACTGATGCTTCTTCACTTGGAATTGGGGTTGTACTCATGCAAAATGGTCATCCAATAACTTATATCAGCAAAGTACTTTCACCTAGACAACAAACTCTCTCAGTATATGAGAAGGAATTATTAGCATTACTGTTTGCTGTTCAGTATTGGAAACATTATTTGACTTGAAGGAAGTTCATAATAAGAACAGATCAGAAAAGTTTGAAGTTTTTGTTAGAACAAAAGGTGACCACTCTACTGCAACATGTGTGGTTATAAAAAATGATGGGGTTGGATTATGAAATAGTGTATAAGCAAGGTAAGGATAATGTAGCAGCATGATGCACTCTCATGAGTTCAAGGAGCTACATTATTCCCAATCACCTTGTCTACTTTTGACCCCACTCTTTTGAACAAGGTTAAACAATCATGGCAAGATGATCAAGAAGTGCAGAAAGTCCTGCAACAATTGCAGGAGGGTAAAACAGTAAAAAATTTAAATGGGATAGCCAATTGTTAACAAAGAAGGACAGAGTTGTGGTAGGGAAGATCTCGGAGTTAAGAAATTAAATCTTTCATTTGAATCATAGTTCAGCTTCTGCAGGTCATTTAGAGGTGCAAGTAACAATGCAGAGAATCAAGCAATTCTTTATTTGGAAGGGTATAAGTAAAGATGTGAGGGAGTTCATTAGAAACTGTGATATTTGTCAAAGAGGTAAAAATGAAATTGTTGCATTACCTGGTCTGCTGCAACCACTCCCTACCCCTAAACATATCTTTACTGATATCTCAATGGATTTCATTGGGGGACTTCCAAAATCAGAGGGCAAAGACACAATCTTTGTGGTAGTGGATTGCCTAACTAAGTATGCCCATTTCATGGCTTTGGTCCACCCTTTTACAGCAGCTAATGTGGCTCAAGTTTTTCTAGATCAGGGTTTTAAATTGCATGGGTGGCCTAATACAATTGTATCGGATATGGATCCCATTTTTGTAAGCAATTTTTGGAGGGAATTTACAAGGCTACATGGTGTTTCTTTAGCCTTATCAACAGCCTATCACCCACAGTCTGATGGGCAGACTGAGGTTGTAAACAGGTGTGTGGAAGGATACTTAAGATGCATGACTATGCATAGTCCAAAAGATTGGTTGAAGTGGTTGTCCCTCGCCGAGTAGTGGTATAACTCTAGTTTCCATTCAACCATTAAGATGAGTCCATTTGAAACCTTATATGGGTATCATCCTCCTACTTTCATTCCTTATATTCCAAAAGACTCCAAGATTGCAGCAGTGGATGATCTTTGTAGAGACAGAGAAGAAATGGTTAAGATTCTCAAAGAGTCCTTAGACAAGGCTAAGAACATAATGAAGCAGCAATGTGATCAGCATAGAACAGAAAGAAGTTTCAAGGTGGGAACTTGGGTGTTTGTTAAGATTCATCCTTACTGTCAGTCTACCATGAGATACAATAAGCACTCCAAACTGTCTCCAAAATACTATGGACCCTTCCTTATTGTGGAAAACGTTGGTGTTGTAGCCTACAAGTTAGATCTCCCTAGTGATGTTTTAATTCATCACACTTTCCATGTTTCACTTCTCAAATAGGCCAAAGGTCCTCCTACTCAAGTAATTCCTCTGCCTAAAGAACCCAGGTTTCACTATCAACCAGCTGCTATATTGGAAAGGAGATGGGTCAAACAGGGGTACAAGGGCTCTTATCAAGTGTTAGTGCATTGGGCTGGTTTATCTCCTACTGAAGCTACATGGGAGGATCTACAAGAACTACATTTGAGGTTTCTTGAGTTTAAGATTGATTTAGAGTCTTGAGGTCAAGACTTTGTTATAGGGGGGATGTATTGTTATAGAATATTAGTGTTACAAGTTAGTTTGTAGCTAATAGTCATAATTATAATAGTTAGAAGTTACAGGGACTAAAGTTGTAATAAGCTAATAGTTGTAACATGTAACTGCCATTAACGGCTTTATAAATACTGAGTTAATAAAGGAGGGAAACCACGTTTGAGCTGAATAATCCTCTCTTCTCTGATTTTCTCTTAACACGCCTCAACCTCGTCCATCCACTCATTCCACAGTATTTTAATTTAGCCACTGATATGGTGCGATTGTGATTAAGGAACCATAGAACTATATTTCACATATCATATTATGTTTTGGTAATGGTAATTATGGTTATGGTTCTGATTAAGTTTAAGTATATGGGTTAATGTGTATGTATTAGGATCAATTTATGTATATATTGGCTGTTTTTTGTGTATGTTTTATGTATGATTGACATTGTGTATATGTTTTCGTCTGTTGTTTTATGTTTATGTTAGGTTTGAAGATGCACACCACACATGACCTATCTACATGTTCCTGCAATTATGCATGCATGATAGACTAGTTTTTACCATAATAGGGTAGTGACCTCCCATGATTGATCTGATGTACTATGTATGGTCTAAAAATAATAAACTAACCTAGACACCTAGTAATATAAAACAGACTCAACTAACTAGACCACACGACAGGCAAGCGTACCTATCAATGCAGTTTAGACTAAGTAAGTCCGAGTATCAAACCCACAGGACACAACTAGAAAACAAAACTAGACTCGACTAAGACTTAAAATAAATGGTTTAAAAGTTGATTTTTGGTTTTTGTAAATAATTAATTAAAATAAATAAAACAATGAAATAAGATAAATAAACAGCAAAGATAACTGAGAAAAATATCAGGATAGGAAGGCAACTACCTAGGCCAAGAATCCTACATGCAAACTCACAACTCTCGGTAATGGAAAATTGAATGGCTTACCAGATTCTAAAGATAACTTAAGAAATCCTAAGATGTGCTAGATCTCCTCCCGGTCTCACCAACACACCCCAAAGAATCCTAAAGAATAAAACACTGGCTATCTAGCTCGGATCACCTCCCGGTTTCACCTCACTAAGAATGTAAAGGTACTCTAATGACTTGATCACCTCCCGGTCTCTCTAATCACAATACACCCGAAGATGTAAATGAGTAACTTAATTGGGTTAACTATGACTTGGAATTGCAAGAAACTTAAGACAACTAGGATAGGATCACCTCCCGGTCTCTCCCAAAACCTAACACCTAAAGCTCTAGACAACCCAACAATCCATCACCTCCCGGTCTCAAGAATGGAAGAATACAAAAGTCCTCTAAATTCTCTAATCAAGTTCCTATGGTTTGCGTGCACAAAACCATAAACTAAGCTACGAGCACAAAGCAAGCAACCCTAATAATCATCCAAACACGAAAGACATTCACTAAGACGATTATGGAACTATCAAAAATAATAAATTAGAGTTAAGTACGCACACACATCATAATACACACCAACCAAATCGTTACCAAAACATTAACCTTTCAAAAATAATCCATAAACCGAAAGTATAAAATTAACATGTAGTCATCATACAACCTAGGTAGTGGTTCAAGATTTAGCTACTCATAGTCATGGAAAGCGATAAAATTACAGGTTCAAAATAAAAATTAATCATGGTCTCAATATTCATGAACACAAAGTAAATAAATATAAAAACTAAGACTTTTAGTGACCGAACCCGAGCCTTCAATCTTGAACCCGAGGATTCCTGGCCTTCGATTAACCTCTCTCTTTTTTTAGATTCGCTGTTGATGCTCGATTTCCGATCCCTCTTTTCTTTTGGCGGCTGATAAGTGTTCAATCCCCGAAAATAATATTGTTCCTCCTAATAAATAATGTGCCGTCCAATTTTCTTTGAAAAGTCTTGGGCCGTGAGGCCTTGGACCTCATGTCACTTTGCATTTATTATTATTATTATTATTATTATTATTATTATTATTATTATTATTATTATTATTATTATTATTATTATTTCATCCTCACATCTCAGGTGTTCTTGGCTCGACCAAAGTTACTCGTTTATGCTCCAACGTCCATGAACACCTGCTCTCAAGTGTTCGTGTCTCGATTAAAATTCTTTCGTTTTGAGCTTCTTTTCCATGAACACCTATAAAAATAATAAAATAAATAAATACATAATAAAAATGACACGAAACGAATAAAAATTTGACCAAATAATATACAAAATACATAGGAAATGAGATGTGTTTTACAACACATCATGATCTCACCATGCTAAATTTTGCACTAGTACAAATTTGGTTTCAAGATGCAGTGTATTTAATTTGGAAATGCAGTGGAAGAACACTATCAAAAGATAGGGCATCATCATATTATAAATAGGATGATGCGGCTACATTGACTACCCCATTAAATTCCTACAACAGCACCCACAAAGGATTTGCCACTACAACAATATGGTGACAGCTGGAACTATAACACCCGCATCACCAAAAATTTCAACAAAATGTCATGTCAGCGTCCACGTCATAATCCATGCTTGTGTTGGCATGCCGCGTCATCATCCACGTCAGCGTGAGCATGCCACATCAGCGTCCACATCATCATCCATTAACTGACTTAGTTCTCAGTTAACAAATATTCATTGTTGGCCAGTACGTTGAAAGTTCGGATCGTTGTTAGGAATTTTTGAAGTACAGATTATTGCTGGTCAATGGGTGAATGTTTGGATTATTAAAATCCAATACCCCTTGTTTTTATACTTAAAATTTTCTAGAAATCTATTTCCTTCCAAGGTTACTTTCCAGGTTTACTATCTGTACAATTTAATCAATACACAAATATATATTATACGGCAAAAGTTAGAATTAACATGCAAAAAACACAGCTAATTTTAAATCCGTTTAACAAAAAATGTACGCGTTTTCCAAATGAAACATAAACAAAGAACGTAAGCGTTTTCCGAATGAAACATAAATATATACAATACATGTTTTCCAAATGAAACCCAAAAAAGTTTGTAGCCCAAAAGTTATTGACTCGTCCACTTCATACACTTAACAGCCAAAATGAACCCTTCAAACCTTGTAACCCGATCCGTAGAAACCGTCTGACAAAAAAATGTCACATCAACAAAACTAGAGTATTTCAGCGATGTGCGCATTGCACATTTTAAGAACACGACTTCACAAAACATACAATCTAAAAACCAATAAAAAACAGAAAACACAAGTAACATACTATGAGAAAATCATAACCAGTCAAATCTGATTAATACAGTTTGGTCGACTTCAAAACACATATGACCTTTTTCGCCTCTTTAGCTAAGTACTCACACCATAAGTTCTTTTAATTTATTATTCTGATTTCTGAGAAAAAGTTACACTTAGAATTATTTTGTGTGTGACCTTGGTACTATAAATTTGACATCAGTATGCTCTCACAGGTGCATGATAACAACGATTATAGATATCTCTATACACACCATGCTTTACTCGGTAACAACCTGGAGCACACATTTGATAACAATTCTACCAACTGTTAAAAGCACATGAGTTTGCACATAAAGAAGAAAGTTCCCTACATCTAAGTGGAGCACTATAATATTTCAGCGAATTACGCGTTTTAAGATCACTAATTCAAGAAACATACAATCTAAAAACTAATAAAAACAGAAAATACAACTAACACACTATAAGCAAATCATAACCAGCAAAATGGTAACCATTAGCAAATCATAACCAGTCAAATCTAATTAATACAATTTGGCTGACTTCATAAGACATTTGACCTTTTTCGCCTCTTTAGCTAGTCTATTTTAAACATGACCCATTCAAAGAAAACAACCTGGAGCACATACTTGATAACAATTCTAGCAACTGTACTTAAAAGCACATGAGTTTGCACATAAAGAAGAAAGCTCCCTACATCTAAGTGGATGTTTGACTCGGCCAAAACAGGAGATCCTCCTCCAAGATAGTCTCCCATTAATAGATATCTAAATATATTTATACTACATACAAATGTGTAAACTATTAGAGGGTAAATTTTGGGCTAACCTTGAGACGCTTTTGATTATTTCATTTCAGGCCATTAAACGCCTTGTGAATGAATTCCGGCACCAACCTTAAGATTAATTCTTCAATTCTGATTGCAGATGTTTCCCATCATCTTTCCATAACTAAAAACAAACAAATAAAAATGTGAGCCTATAAATACATATAATTTAGCGCAATAGACAAAGCATATGAATATATACAAAATCTTATTTCTTTAAAAATATCATATTGAATATTGTCAACAAACTCTTGCATATGTTTTATCACCATATACCCACACTCCCAAGTACCTTCTTGTTGCTTGCATTGCGTTATGCTCACAATTAATTATATTCACTTAGTCATTTTAAACACTATAAACTATTTATCATAGATTATGGAACAACCTATCAAGCCACCCATTCAAGAAGATTTGTAACAACTCAGATTATGGAACAGCCTCAACAACTGATTCAGGATACATATCATTAGGTGAAACAGCCTTAATGGCATAGCTACGACTAATTAGATTTGTTAAATCATGAACTAAATCTTGAACCGGCCGAGGTCTGCTCTTTTATTGACTCTAAGGCCAGAAGTAGATCAGGATCTTCAAATTCGTCCTTGACCGCGGTGGCTACCTCGCCCTTAGACTCGAACTTGGTTCGGGCTCAGGCTCGGGATCAGGATTAGACTCAAAAATGGGGTTGGGCTTGGAATTGAGAGTAGGCAACTCAAACTGATTTTTGAAACCAGGTTGTAAGTTACTAAAATTTAATATCTAAACACAATTATAAAAAAACTTCAGTACTTAGATAAAATATAAATATACATATACATCAATACACATGTGTGTGTGAGAGGATTGTTATATAATCAACTTTTCGATGTGAGATATTAGATGAACCACACGCCTTAATCTCTTGTACGATGTGAGATATTAGGTGAACCATTATATCAAAAAATGAGGGTGGAAAGCACATCTCTAGTTCACAAAGGGTAACATAGATTTCTTTTTACCATTGATCCAATTCTTCTAAATCAATAACCTTTTAGTGAATGTTGTTAAAAAAACAAACAAAGCTTTATGATTGTGTGTCGGACGTTATCCGGCAACAATCCACGAATTGCAATTGGAATCATATGTGTCATCAAAACATGACAATCATGAGACTTCATTCCAACCAATTTATAGTCTATCATCGACACCAATCTTTTAATGTTTGCGAATAAGTTGATGGAACCTTAATACCATGTAAACATTCACAAAACTTTCTTTTCTCTTCTTTTGATGTATTCTAAGATGCGGGTGGCAAATAAATACGATTGCCTCTTTGTTCCGAGGCAAGATCTTAACGTATTCCCATAAGTACCATGTCTTTTCGAACATTAATCTCATCTTTAGTTTTACCCGGAATATCTAATAATAAGACTATCAAGTTGCAGCATACATTTTTTTCTATATGCTTAACATCTAGACAATGCTTAAGATTTAAATGTCTCTAGTAAGGTAAATCCCAAAATATTGACTTTTTTTTTTTCAAATGACTCCATTATCAGCACGAGTTCGTTTTCTTTTCCCTAACACAACATTTAGATGTTCAACTCGTGAATATGCATCAAATCGTGTCCTCATTATTCACTTGTCGATAATTCCATCAAACTCTAACACTTTTCTTCCTAAAATGGTAACCCTCAGGAAGGAATCTTCGATGGACCATTTATACATGTTTTTTTGCAATGTTTTAACGGTATCGATCTTGTCTCATCTTCACAGACAGGACAATCTTTCTTGCCCTTCGTACTGTATCCCGACAAGTTACCATATGCCGGAAAATCACTTATAGTGCACATAATCATGGCGCGCAAATGAAAGTGTTCTTCCTTATAAGCATCATATACGTCTACACCCGAACTCCAAAGAGTATTTAAGTCATCAATCAACGGAGATAGATACACATCAATATCATTACCAGACTGTCTCGGACCTTGAATCAATAAAGACATCATGATGTACTTCTGTTTCATGCATAGCCACGGTGGAAGATTGTAGATTTATATAAGAACCGGCCACGTACTATAACGACTGCTCATGTTCCAAAAAGGATTGATCCCATCTGAACTAAGCACAAACCGTATTTCTCAACTCTTTTTCCAAATTCTGGGTACTTGCTATCAATGTTTCTTCACTGAGGTGAATCTGCAAAATGTATTACTTTTCCGTCAGTGACACGTTTTTCTAAATGCTAACGTAACAATTTTGCTTCTTTTTTTGTCTGAAAATAATTTTGCAATCTCGGTATAATAGAGAGATACCACAACACTTTAGCTTGTGGCCCATTCTTTGTCACATCATCGTCAACTTCATCCGATTCTTTTTTTTTCCTTTTATACTTAGATGTTTTACAAACAATACATCTATGTTCATTCGCGAACTCATTTCTATACAACATACAATCAATTGGACATGCATGTATTCTCTCAACTTCCAATCCCATCGGACTTATCAATTTTTTTGCTTGGTATGTCGAAATCGATAGTTCATTGTCTTCCGGAAGCATCTTATGCAAAAGCACTAATAGACATGTGAAACTTTTTATCACTCCATCCGTTTTTCGACTTTAAGTTAATCAACTTCAACACAACATCAGGTTTATTAAATTTAGAACCTGCGTATAATGGTTTTTTTGCATCTTCAAACAGGTGTTGTAATTTTTAATGTTCATCATCACCCACATTCGCCTCAATGTCATGTAACATCTCATTTAAATTGGTCGACGACATGCTACAATCAAGTAGTGATTCTCTATGCCTTGACCAACAAGTGTATCTAGACATAAACTCATTTTTCAATAAATGAAACTCTATGTCTTCGGTACCATTACATCTTTGAAAGTTTGAACACTTGTTACAAGGACAACAAATCCACTTATTTCCTTTCTTCACGCAATTTGCTTTAGCAGCCATAATAAAACTTTGAACACCCTCAATATAAATTTTCGATGCATATGAAGTTTTGTACATCCAATTATCACGATCCATCTAAAATTTAAAATAAATAAACAAGTGATGTAAATGTATGTAAACTGGTACTCTAAAGTGATGGATCCTAACCCACTTTTTGAATATTCTATCTCATATGCACATGTTTTAACGTGTTAATTATTTAAGAAAAAATCGACAGTATTTAATTCCCCTTAACTCCCCAAGTATGCGTATAGAGCAAACCCGGAGGAGTAGGAGAAACATTAGTCGATTTTTTCTTAAATAGTTAACACGTTAAAATGTATACACATCCTAATGAGATAGAATATTCAAAAAGCAATCCCAAAAGGGGACAATCCAAAATTTATCTCTATTAGATAAATCTTGGACGGGTATACTCTAAATGGTTATCTTAACTCTATATGAATTCAAATATACGAACGCGCACACATCATACAGACAAATAAAAATTCATATAAAGATATATCATATATGTATATAACATCTAACTATATTTATATAAAAAAGTCAACAATATATTTAATAAAATTAAACACACCTTTAGTTGGTGACTTAAATCCGAAAAAAACTTGAGTAATTTACCTGCGTAAAACAAAATGCATTCAATTAATATATAACAAAAACATAATCAATCTCCGTTAAAAAATAAAGACCAGAACATGAGTGTGGTAAGTTACGTTTACAATTACGAATTAAAAAAAAGTATATACATAATTTCAAAGGGAAAAAACTCTTAAACCTTAGCCAACTACCAAAAAACTCATCCCCAAACATAGTGCTAGAAACCCAAAACCTAGAACTTATTCCCAATGCATAACCAATCTTAACATTATACAAAAGTAATGGCGTGCATAATTATAAGCACGATTGTTATTTTGTAATTAAATGTATTTATCATGTATCCATATTTAGGCTACTCCCTTGTATTATATATTGACATAACATCAATGAGATAATCACGGTTCATATTATATTATGGTATCAGAGCCCGGGTCCCAACCTCCTAAACCTAGCTTCGCCGTCACTCTACCTTCCTTCCTCCACTTCTTCGATCGTCGGCTGTCCCTATTCTCCAATGGCCGCCGATGACCAATCTCCTCCCCACACCTCACCCATCACCATCAAGTTCCAAATCCACCCCGCCACCACCGTTACGAATATCAAAAACTTCATTCCCTTCACCTTAGAGATAGAACCTAGCCAATATTCTTCTTGGGCAACCTTATTCACCCTACATTGTCGTGCTTACCTTGTCGACCATCACCTAAAGCCTAAACCCAAACCATCTACCTCTAACTCATCTTCAGCCGATTCTGAATGGAGTCGTTTAGATGCCATTGTCCTCCAATGGCTCTATAGCACGATCTCTAATGATCTACTCCACACCGTAATTGATAAAACCTCCCCCGCTCATGAAGCATGGGTCGCCATCGAGAATTTATTTCACGATAATAAAGCTGCTCATGCAAAAATTCTCAAACACCCGTTTAGATGGCTTCCCTAATATCTCCGCCTACTGTCAAACCATCAAAATCCTTGCTGATCAACTTGCCAACGTAGACGCTCCGTTCGACAATGATCGCTTGGTTCTCTAACTCATTACCGGTCTAAACCGTTCGACAATGATCGCTTGGTTCTCCAACTTATTCAGGTTGAGACCCGCAAACCCGAACAAGCCCTCTTATCCTCAAAAACTGCTTCCACCGCCCTATCCGCCCAAACCAACCGCTCAACCAATCCTGAACCCACCCGCAACTCACTTGACTCAAACCGCGGCCGTGACTCCTACGGTCGCTCGGGCAGACATGGACGGGGCCGAGGCAGTTTTGGTCGTGGCTGTTCCTTCCCACAAGCCTACTACCCACAACAGCCCTATTTTCCTTGGACCTCTTATTCCCAGCCCAACTTCTAACCCAACATCAGCCCATACACTTCCGCGACCAACTACTCACCCTACAGCCCACCTCCTCAGCCCACCTTCTGGCCCACACCACATTGCCCCTATCTCTCCTCCAATCGAACCGTTACCAACTCAACCCAACAGTCCCAATCCGGGCTTCTAGGTCCACGCCCGCAACAGCCTCACACTGCATACAGTCCCACAAACATTGAACAGGCTCTTTACACCATGTCACTGCAGCAGCCGGACCCAACACAGTATATGGACACGGGCGCGTCATCTACCATGTCTTACGAGCAAGGTGACTTTCACTCTTTTTCTAATTCTTGAATTTCTCATAATATTATTGTAGGTAATGGCGATACCATAGCAGTTCTTGGCTAGGGCACCAAATACATACCCAAACCTTTTCCGCCCTTTATCCTTAAAAATGTCCTTTATTCTCCCAAACTTGTCAAAAATCTTATTTCTGTCCGTAGGTTTACTACGGACAATTCTGTATCTGTAGAATTTGACCCATTTGGTTTTCTTGTGAATGACCTCAAGACCAAGGCTCCTCTCATTCGATGCAACAGCAGCGGTGATCTCTACTCTCTGGTGCTCGAGTCATCTTCTGTTCAACCAACTGCTTTTGCTGCTATCTCTTCACAACTCTGGCATCACCGTCTCGGCCACCCAGGACGCCCCTCCTTGAATAAAATAAAAACTTCTAGTTCTATTTCTTTTAATAAACTTGAGAATAATGTATGACAGTCTTGTATTTTTGGCAAAAGTGTACGTTTACCATTTTTTGCTTCCAATAATATGACTAGTAAACCCTTTGATATTGTGCATAGCGATGTTTAGACTTCTTCAATCATTATCTCCTCTGGTCACAAATATTACGTGTTATTTTTGGATGATTTTAGTAATTTCTTGTGGACCTACCCAATCACCAATAAATCACATGTATTCTCCCAATTTACCCATTTTGCATCCATAATTAAAACACAATTTGAAACAACAATTAAAACCTTCCAATGTGTAGCCGTGAATATGTCAACTCCGCATTTCAGATTTTTTTCACAACCAATAGCATTCTATATCGCCTCTCTTGCCCCTACACCTCATCCCAAAACGGTAAAGCCGAACAGAAAATTAGAGCAATCAATAACATGGTTCGGAACTTACTCGCCCATGCCCACCTTCCTACCCACTTTTGGCACTTTGCCCTCGAAACCGCCACCTACTTACTAAACATCCTACCATCCAAACAAACCCAAAACAAAACCCCCATCGAAATTATATACCTCACCACACCCACTTACGACCACCTTCGTGTCTTTGGGTGCCTTTGTTACCCACTTACACCTTCCACCACCATACATAAGCTTGAAAATAGATCCCAGCCATGCGTCTTTCTTGGCTACCCACCTGCTCATCGTGGCTACCGATGCCTAGACCTTTCCACAAGACAAATCTTTATCTCTCGCCACGTTTCTTTTGACGAAACCACCTTCCCCTTCCATCAAACTATCGGCCCGGCCCCAACCTATGACTTCTTAACGGACCAATTCCCTCACCACTTGTGCCCACACATAGCCCCAAACCAATAACTGCCCCCCACTGTACCTGTGTCCAACCTCACTCCTACTCACACCGGCCCACCTGAAATTGTGTCATCCACGCCAAAGGAAATAATCCAATCATTCTAAATTCTAATGATTTGAAAGGAAACTGACCCATAAACAAATACAAAAGTCTCACGAACTACTAAAATCTTAGTAAAGACTAGATTTCTCATCAATTGTCATCAAAATCTGGATGAAAACAAAATGTCAATAACAATAGTTTTCCCATTAAGTGTCTTCTAATGTCATACTTAATTTCAGTAGTGAAAGTATCCGTTTGGGTACCCTTTTGACTTGTTGTAACTTCTAACGATCTGAATGCTACTATACGTGCACTTGATCATATGTTCAATATTACAACACTTTAGAACATGTATGGACCATGCGCTTCTTGTTACAGATGAGTTTATGGGACCAGCCTATTCCGTTCACAACTGCTTGCGCGACATCCAATTATTGCTTTTTTGTTGCAACAAATAATATCTCTTAATGGGTGGTTGATTTGATGAATTCTGGTGGTGCATAAGCTTGTATTAAGGCGTTGATGTTGAGAGCTTTTTGGTTCTTGAAATGCATTGTCTCGAAGAAACAATGATCATCGCTTTGTCATGGAAGAAAGGGGTGGCGTTGTGGCAACTTCCCACCCATGAGACAGCTACTAAAGAGCTTGTCGGCAAAGAGAACTGTTGCAGACTTGGTAGCCAGAGCAATCCATTACGTCTCCAATCTGTTCATGTTTAAACTAATACGCCTCTGGTGAAAATTTTAACATGTTAAGCTGAATTTTCTTTTGACAAAACCATAAATAAAATGTACTTGAACCCATTCTGCACTTTTTTTTTAAAATAGTTTAAATTGTTAGACCTTTTAAGCAACATATTATGTTTTAAAATCTGTTTGAAACTCAAGTTATATCATAATGTTGATAAAATAAAACTATTTAACATGTTAACCTGAATATTCTTTTGGCAAAACCTGAAATAATATGTACTTGAACCCACTCTGCACATTTGCTAAAATAATTTAACATTTTAAACCTTTTAAGTAGCAAATTATGTTTTAAATCTATTTGAGACTAAAGCTGAAATAAAATAATTTAACATTTGAAGCAGTTTAAGCAACATATTATGTTTTAAAATTTGATTGAAACTCAAGCTGATTTACAAGATTGCTAAAGCAAAACTATTTAACATGCTAAATTGAAATTTTCTTTTAATAAAACCAGAAATAAAATGTTGTTGAACTCATTCTGCACTTTTGTTAAAATAACCTTTTACATCTGGGTCCTTCAGTTTTATTTTTCTTGCCAAATTCGTCCCTGACAAGGTTTGGGTTTTGGACTGAAGTGGCAAAAGTGACCAAACCTCATGGACGAATTTAGCAAAACCCAAACCTTTTCAGGGACGAATTTGGCAAAAAAAAAATAAAACTGAAGGACCCAGATGTAAAAGGTTTGGGTTTTGGATTGAAGTGGCAAAAGTGACCAAACCTCAAGGACGATTTTGGCTATTAACTCTGTTTTAAAATATGTTTGAAACTCAAGCTGTTTCACAAGATTGATAAAATAAAACTATTTAACATATTAAACTGAATTTTCTTATGTCAAAACCAATAATAATATGTAATTGAACCCATTATGCACTTTTTTTAAATAATTTGACATGTTAAACCTTTTAAGTAGCAAATTATGTTTTAAATCTATTCAAAACTTAAGTTGAAATAAAATAGTTTTACATTTTAAACAGTTTAAGTAGCATATTATGTATTAAAATCTGTTTGAAAATCAAGCTATTTCACAAGATTGCTAATACAAAACTATTTAACATGTTAAATTGAATTTTCTAATAACGAAACAAAAATAAAATGTACTTGAACACATGCTAACCTTTTCTTAAAATAATTTAACATGTTAAACCTATTAAGAAGCATATTATGTTATAAAATCTGTTTTGAAACTCAAGTTGTTTCAAAAGATTGAATAAAAAAACTATTTAACATGTTAAACTGAATTTTCTTTTGACAAAACCAGCAATAATATGTACTTGAACCCATTCTGCACTTTTGTTAAAATATTTAACATGTTAAACCTTTAGCAAAGTATGTTTTAAATCTTTTTGAAACTTAACCTGAAATAAAATAATTTCACATGTTATATCAAATTTTTATTTGGTAGAAA
Source organism: Ambrosia trifida (assembly GCA_028751855.1). Classification (NCBI taxonomy): domain Eukaryota; kingdom Viridiplantae; phylum Streptophyta; class Magnoliopsida; order Asterales; family Asteraceae; genus Ambrosia; species Ambrosia trifida. The sequence goes on from CM054130.1 coordinate 82,719,511, forward strand.
CACAAATAAAATGAAAACACAATAGACTGTATGATGAATGTAGAACAGATTACCGAAACATAATTACAAAAAAAAAACACATTACAGAAACATAATAATGGCTATAAATTATTTAAACATAAATCTAACAACAATAATCATTGAAAACGTAAATCTAACAACATTAATCATTGAAAACGTTCTAGATTCAACACAAATTGGATGAATTATGACTAGCTGGATGAGTTTTTGTTTACTTACCTAAAACATCTATAACAAACTCTAGAAGGCAATTAGAAGATTTTCTAGAACAGAAACAGGTCTGGAACTAATAATAACCAAATTTTATCATAGAAGTCAGATCATTGAAAACTTTTAGAATATTCTGCAGCAAGTTATGTTTACTCACTAAAGGTACAAACCCTAGAAATCATATCAGGAATAGATCTGGAACTGAAACAGATTACAGTGGTACAGTTTGATGTTGTTTATCAGAATACACACTAGAATCAGATCTGGAACAGATTGGGAGCAGAGTTCTAGCAGAATAAACCAAACAAATCACAGTGAAAGACCACCGGAAAAGACCGCCAGAGAAGACCGTCGAAGAAGACCACCGGAGAAGAATGCCAAAGAACACTGCAATGAGAGAAGGTGTTTAGAGATAGAAAGTGTTTGGGGGGAGAAAGTGGAAGAAGGTGGAATTTATTTGTGTAGGTTATTTTAGATTTTTTAAATTTGGACAAAAATACCCTGGTTCTTCAGTTCTCTATTTTTTTTGTGGTTCCCTATTGAACCTACCCCTATATATTTTCTTTTTAATCATGTGGTCACTGAGATTTGAATCCAAGACCTCCCACAACTTAAGTGTTTTAAAGGTTTTTCCTTTGCCAATGGACCACCTCTCCATTGGTCCGACATATATTTATTAACATCTGAAAAAAAAAAAAAAACAACAAAATCCCCAACTTCTCAAGCCTTATAAACCCTAAAGTTTAAACAATTAAATTAAGCATCGACTTGAAACAGATCATTGTTGTAACTATGGGGCTAATACTCTAGATCTAAAAACGAACCAAAGCAAAACATCGAAAATGGGAAATAATCTAGGGGTTCTTTAAATCGGTATTATATGTGTGTGTGCGAGTTCGATTACCTCGTAAGCATCTATATATGTCAATCTAAAGCTGGATCTTTTGGAAGGTTTTAAACTTGGTAATAATCAATATAATTATCGGATAAATCTCGCTTTCTAATGGGTCAAAGACAGCAGATCAACGCAGAATCTGATTTCGCACAATAAGGGGGCATTTAATTTGAAAACCATAGCTGATTGCTTTCTGTGGGTGGTGAAACGTGAACCGGGTCGGGTCTGGCAGGCAATCGAGTCTGGGTAACAGTGAAGG